>JAMWYP010000022.1:2492486-3692486 GCA_025563575.1 Acacia pycnantha | reverse complement strand
ACCCATTACGGAAATACTCTGTTGCGTACAAAAGACCTGAAGAAGCTAAGACTTCTAGATCTGGAGATAGCCCAGTGACAGCACATGGATCGAAACGAAGAGGAGCGAAATCGGCGCATGAATTGCATTATGCTATGAAGAAGGCTGAAACGCAGGATTTGAAGAAGAAAACTCTCTTGCCTTACAAACAGGGGATTTTGGGCGCCCTCACTGGATTTGGATATTCCACAAGATGATGACGAAAACCTCCAAAACATTTTCTCCATTTTCTTTCTTGCTTTTTTTTTTTTTAATGTAAAAACAATCGTATTCTTTTATTTCAAAGAAGCGAAATGTTCTCCTTAAATATTTCATGACTAAATTCCTTAGGTAGTGTTTAATGTTCTTTTCCCAGAACCTTTTGTCATTTCAAGTGTAATTATACATAAATGAAGAAATAATTCAAACTCATACTCTAACATGTGGACTCAGTTGAGTTTTTTGTTTAGAAAAAATAAGGCAGATACATAATTAATTTATAAATGTTAAAAAATTAGTTAAATTAATTAATTATAAAAGATTGTGTTGATTTTTCTAATATCATTTAATTATTTATTTTGAAAACTTAAAAGTAATTTTAATATGTCAAAAGAAATATTCTTAAAAAATCATAAATCTTGAGGACATGATATATTAAAAATTAGGATTTGAACTCATGTCTTGATGAGTGATAACCAAGCTATTAAATCTTAAACCTGTACAGATATTGGATCAAAGGTTAGTAGGTCATATTAGAATAAAAAATAAGACTAATTCAGGGGGTGAACCTGAATGAAGATTTCAATATTATTTATTGGGAAAATCATTGTGAGGTCCCAAGGGCCATAAAAAGTTACAAAAAAAGTCTCATACTAAATTCTCCTACCAAAAAGGTCCCTAGGGACTGCATTGTGATTAATTTGGAATGTGAAATTACTTTATTACCCCCATTGAATAAAAAAGAAAAGGAATAAGAGGAGGAGTTGACACGCGTTTATTCTCATTCATGAGAAAGAAAAAACAGAGAAAGCGACGGTGGTATGATCAAGGTTGTAGGTCCAACATTGAAGGTAAGCAGGTGTCGTTTTCATGTCCTAGGCAAAGCTTAGAGTTTGCAGCTTTCATCTACTCTCTTAGAAGCTAAACATTGATTTCATTTTTTTTTTTCGTGTATGTTCATTGCATTCAGATTGAAGGGTTGGTGAAAGGTTGGAGCTTGAGCTCATTAGTGGACTATCTGCTCGAAGCTAGGCAAGTAATGCTAAGATTTTATTAAAGATATTATCTTGACCATTGAACTTGGGGTTTCATGGTGGTTGGGTAGGGTTAATAAAATTGTGCTCAGTTTTTCGGCATGGTAACCGAGGGATTGCTCTGTTCTAAGTGGGAATAGTTGAATGTGATGAACGTTTGTTTGCTTATAAAATACTGATATGAGATATAAAAAAAGTGTTGTTAATACGTGCAGTTGTTAATACAAAGTGTATGTTGCACATTGTCATAAAAGATGACTAGTACATCGGGGAAGAATCTATTATGTTTCTTTCATGTGAGGAGAGGGGTTTAAAAGGTGGAGAAGATGAAAGTCAATATGTTGGTGGTTTGGTAAGAACAAGATCTAGTTGTCAAAATAGACTCATGCAGTTGTGAAAATAAGTATAAGATCTTGTCAAAATCCGCATATGCATTTGTGAAAGTTGGGTCATTAACTTGTGAAATTTCATAACTTCTCCAGGTAGAAAAATCTAGTTGTCAAAGTAGACTTACGCAGTTGTGAAAATAGACATAAGCACTTGTCAAAATCCATATATGCACTTGTGAAAGTTGGAACATAAACTTGTGAAATTTCATAACTTCTCCAAGTAAGGCAATTCGGTAATTTCACATTTCGAATTAATCACAATGCAACCCCTAGGGACTTTTATTATAAGGGGAATTGACATGAGACTTTTTTTATAATTTGTTATGATCCTTAGGACCTCACATTGATTTTCCCATATTTCTATGAAATTCTGAATAAACTTAAAAAAAAACAAATTAATTTAATTTTATAATTTTAAAAAGGTTGATCCGGTCAAACCAATCCAACCTACGAGACCAAATTGATTACTCAGTTTCTGGTCCAAATTGGCCGGTTCGGTTCGATTCTATTAACACTGATTATAATTTAAACTATAAACTAACTAAACCAACCTCTTTTAATTAAAACAGTGTGTATTTTACATCAAAACGGTACATTTTAAAAGAAACATAAGGGAAAAGGGCAGCAGAGCAGAGCATAAGGGAAAATGAGGAAGCCGCGTCCTATTATTTTACTCACAATGTAGTTTGGTGTATTGTTATAGTTAAACCGTACTATTGTAGAGGACTAGAGCCGAACATTGCACGTTCTTGTTGGCGGGTAAAAAACATTGCACGTTCCTTTGGCAGTTGACGGGGCCGACTTTTTGCAATTTTTTCCTGCCGATTGGTGGACATTACCATGTGAACTCAGTTCAGAAGACAACTCATCCATAAAGATTAATATATTGAATAAAAAACTACATCATCGGTTGAAGATGTAAGATCATCTCGCAACAACCCAGGAAATTAATAAACATTGGCATCTAAGGTGGTAGGTGGAGAGTCGGAGAAAAAAAACACAACAAAGAAAGAAAGTGGAGAACAATGTTTACAGAAAGAAAACATTTTAATATCATTAAAGCAGATCATTTTAAGTTGAAAAATAGCCATAGGTTTAATGGTTTTAATGTAGTCGGGGTTGTAACCTAAATAACATCAAGTACGTTGTATTTTTTCACCTGATCTATGTCATTTGAAGGATCCAGCTTCCCTACCTATTTTTTGGATAGCTAGGAGGAGCTCGGCTCCCCTGGATGGTTTAAATCTAAAATATGGACGGTCTAGGGGAGCACAGCTCCCTCTGCCTATCCCAAGGATAGGCAATGAAACTGGGTCCGTCACTTAAAAACCTTTTAAACATGAGGTTATAAGTTTAAACATTTTGTAAAGGACATAATGACGGTCATAACTTCTTTATTCCTCTCCATGCTATAATTCTATATTACTCTGATCCAATTGTAATAATACAGATTAATTAATTTTCTTAATTCAATAACACTTTTTTTAATAAAATAGTATATTAGAATAATTCCAATTTAATTTTACACTTCATATATGCATGTTTGATGTTTCTAAGTCTAGCGAGAAGACAAGACAGACACACCTTTGTTTGCAAACCGTTGAATATTATAATCTGATTTTTCTTCATGCCAAATATTGAACATCATTTTTCCTGGAAAAGTTATTTGCAAAGTACTTGGATAAGCAAACGTATAAACTAACATTAAGACAGACTATCCACACTTCGGGGGCATTACTGACATTGCAATTAATAGGTGGTGGAGGCTATTAAAAAAGAGAATGGTTGACAAAGTCAACATCTAGAAGCAGAGAGGTGCCAGGATATATACAATCTTAGATTAGTAGGTCTCTTAACCTTATTAGTCATTACCAAATATGTCATCTTTGGCGATTATTCTTAATTAGTTGTGGGGACACCCGATAATATGATAAAGAGGAGAAAGTATATACTACCTCCGGTCATAAATATGTGACATATTCTGTAGTGTAATTTGCATTATAAACTATGTCTTATATTTAGGACCGGAAGAGTAATACAACCCAACCTTCAACTTGTATTTCTTTTTTAAACATGTCATCAGGAAACCCAGCAAGCATGCACCTTCACCTTTTGGAGACTCATTAGGGGTCAAAGTTTTCAATTTTAATAGGTTTAATATCATCGGCAACCTTGAAGTGTCCGATCAATCGTGCAAAGAACACCATTTGTTGTTCAAGTGTGAACTTTATATTTTCAGCCTGCATGCATCCCCCATTGTTAATTACATACTTAGCTATTGTTTCCAAACTTAAATAGACAATTAATTAAGTAAATCAGCATTTACCTTTCGGAAACCATGTTGTTCTCCTTCATACTCAACAAGGGCTACAGGCACACCCTTTCCCTTCACTGCCTGGTAAATTTTCTGAGCTTGATCCGGCAGCACAACCTACAACAAGCACAATATGTTGAAAGCCTCACATAACCTTCTTCTTTTATTCGGATTTGGAACCAGCTATGAAACATAGGCGGGGTAGAATATAATTTTCAATGTTATTCATGAATATTTAAAGCAAATTTATGGGTATGCAACCTTAATCGTTAGACATAGGAAGGGAGGAGATAATAATTGCATTGTTGCTCACCTTATCCTCCAAACCTTGAAACAAAATTATGGGACAAGAAAATTTGTCAACATGGTTGATTGGGGATCTTTCAAAGCATTCCTTCTCACCTCCTGTAATCAGTTAAGGGATAGCCTTAATACTAAATACGCCCCCAAGAAGAAAAAATGACTGTTACCTTAACTGCTTAACATATCTTGTTAACTCACCAACCAGATTACCAATGTAATGGGATTCAAATTTATGAGTCTCTGCGTTCAACAAGTTCAGATCAGCTACCTGTTTCAGAGACCAATTGGCATTAATTCCATATTACAATAAGAATAATACTTTGCTAAATTATAACCAAATCATATAAACACACACACACACACACAAGAAAATTTCCAAGGTTTCAATGAAGTATACTCCAATCATGTAAGCAAACATGCAAATACGTCTGTCTGAACTCGAAATTTTTTTTAGGAGAACAAAATGAGAGAAACGAAATTTAATAATGGGTCAGCACATGCATTCACTGTAAATTTTCCTTTCCTCACTTTGTTTACTAGAGCAACGCTTTACTTTCTTAAACATGTAAGCAATCATGGAAAAGGGAAATAAACAAATACATTCCCTAAGTAGTGCAGGAAATTTACATGATAAATATACTACTGCTACAGTGCTACTTTACAAACTTATGCTATTTTTGCCCAATCATGATGAGTTGGCTACTCATTGCACCAAAATCATTCTTCAGAGAGCTTACTCTGAGTTAGAGTACCAGGGCTGCCCAGCATATAAAGATTAACAATGTGAAGAACTTTTTTTTTTTTTTGATTATACGGAGTATTATAATCTTGTTGATATCCTTCAATTCATAATTAGTGACAAAAACTAAAGCCTCATTCAACGTCAAAATAATGTTAATTACTGACAAGTTAGAAACCAAGATCACGAACGATTACTCCATTTCTTAAAAACTATTGTAAATTCGAAGACTGAAATTATTAGCTACAACAAATAAACTTATTTACAGCACTTACACCAAACAAAGAAGATCCAGCCTTAAACGTGTCCTTAAAGGTAAGAGTGGCTAAGGTGGTATATCCACCGGCAGAGCCTCCAGTAATACACAATCGTTCCCCGTCAACCTTCCCACTGTCCACCTGCATAACTAATCATTGATATCGGAACTCTACCAGCAAATCCATCGCCTAGAATCAAGGCAAGAGCTAAATGCACAAAATAGTTACCAAATACTTAGCACAGCTACAACAGTCATTGACGTCCACTATGCCCCAGCTTTTTAAGAGTCTTTCTCGATACGCTCTCCCATAACCTGCCAAATGATGATTTTATCAGACCAAACTCAAATTCCATGAAACATTCAACAAGTTATTTTAATACAAACTCGATCTGCAAAAAAAGCCAAAAACAAAAGGGCTTGTAAAAAACTAGTATCAGCTTTGAACATGGAGAAAATGCAAAAGATAGTGCATTTAAGAATTAAGCTTATAATTTTGTAGCCAATGAAGGAAACAAACCTGTGCTTCCACCATAATTAACATCTGCATATGCCCAACCTCGACTGGTTAAGTACTGAATGCTCAGATCTAAAACTCCACGTGCTTCGCTTGTTGGTCCTCCTAAAATATTCAATACAATACCATACATATGAATATGGTTGATGTACTCACTCAAAATGTTATTAGTAACCTCATTTGGCAGGTTCTCTAACAGTGGCAAAGTGCAATAAGCATGGTAATCATGTAATCTATAATTTTTCACTTGAATGATAAAGGGACTAAGAGAAAATACCATGGCTATTTAATAACAAGGGAGGCTTTTCCCCTTGGCTGGCTTGATAAGTAGGATTGTATGGTGGATAAAAATAGGCATAGGCATTTTGACCAGGAACTTCAGTGGGGAACTCGATTAACTCTGGCTTACTGAAGTATGAACTATACTTTAAACTATCCGGTGAGGAGGACCAGACAATATTGAAGTCAACAACTTTTGACTTCTGATCATCCAAAGCCACCTGAAAAGCAAGAGTATAAGGGGCATTGAAATAAATCAGATATTGAAAAGAAAGGCAAGGGGACAGCACCTTGGCCACTGATGATGGATGAACTGCGGATGCTCCCCCTACATATAGACAATCTTTCATAGAAGTCTGCATTGGCATGATTGCATGTCTCTAAGTATTATTGCGTTACGACCGAAACAATTTTTAGAAAAACCAAAACGAAGGAGAAAAAGAGAGAAACAATTTTAATAATTACAATGTTATCCATATCTGTGAAAGGGATATCAAGCAATATGATTGTTGAGCTTTCCACATCATCAGTAATTCCAAGATATGACCTCCCCTTTTGCCTGTATGCACAACCAAAAACATTAAATTAATGAACTATAATTGATGACATTCACAAAGCAACTATATAAAAGCAAAATGAAAAAAAAAAAAACGGCAAGCAAGTGACAATCTAGAAATCACCTGTAACTGCAAGCAATCAAGCTTTTCTGTTTATCACTCTGAATAAATTCATAAGAATTCACACCATAAACCCATAATGGCCTTGTAAACTCAGCATTCAAAGAATAAACAGGCGTGACCTTGTTCTCAGACTCAATCTGTGGCCAATAAAAAAAAAACCAGAAACAGAAAGAATCAGTAAATTCATTAACAATTGTTGTATGTCTAACCAGAGAATATGTTAATGCACATCAACTTTGGCCACAATAGTCTATTCACTATAAAATAATCAGAAATGAAATAGATGATCATACTTGGAAGACTAAAATATCAACAGGGGGCATTATAGATGTATTGGTAAACAATGAAAGCAGATTCTCTCATGATCTTATTTTCACATTATCCCTCATAAGCTCATCTGAACTGTTGATTGGGAAGATGAGAGAAAAGTCAAAATAGTAGTGTAACCTTTCAGATTGATTGAACGGACATGATTTAAAGATTATGAGGGAGGATGAGAGAAACCCGTCCCGTAAACAACTTGGTATTCAAACCCAGTAACAGGAACGGCATATCATGATAATTGACAAGATAACAAAACAATTAGAAATCTTCTTGGTTGAAACCAATAAAAATAGTTGGTGATTGGGAAGCACACAAGATTGGCTTTCCAAATTTTATGTTGAAAACATGATACTTCTCAATGTTCTATTCTATTTTCGTAAGTAGTAAGGCCACAATTTTAATCTACCATTATCAACCTCAAAAAGATAGAAGAATGAAAAAAAGAAAACCTAATATCATTGTCTTCTTAATGAAATAAAATTAATCTTGAAGTGATAAATGGGTGTGTATCAATGTTGAAAAAAAAAAGGTAGTGCAAGACAATATTTAATGTACTGTACAAGTATTCAGGTAATAGGAAAAAGAAACTTAGTAACTTGCCCATTTATGAAGATTCCAAAAGCCATTTTTTCTATCAGTAATGAAAAAGAGCTCCCCTGCACATTCAAAATCATACAAAACAATAACATAAGGGAAACACACATCTCTAAGAAAAATGACATGCAGTTACAAACATATTTTATAATAAGGCAAGTTTGTGTACCATCAGGAGACCACTTGGGTTCAGTTACAGACTCCACAAGCGAAGGATCACCACCAGCAATGCAGCTGCTCTTGTGGATTTCTCTGCATGGAATTTTAAGATGATTAAGCTTCTAATCCAAACATGACTTTCATAGAATAGATAACGGTCTCCAACCAAGATACGAAATTTTAAAACTACAACTAAAAAAAAAAAAAAAGATGAAAAGACTAGAGCAATGAGAAAATAAAAACCCAAGAGAAAGCTCATTTGATTGAAGAGCCTGCTAAACACAACTAGGTGAAGTAGAGTCAGTTTTCAAATCTTTTTGTTTCCTTAAGTTTCAAAATTCTACTTCTCATGTGATAAGTTTTGAAGTCAACTGGAACAAAACAGATCCTACACAATTGGCTTTAATGTGAACAGTTTTTATTACATTTAGAAGTTTCCTCATTTCTCTCCCTTCAATCTTTCTACTGCATTTTGAAATTTCATAAACGGTTTACCAATATTTACCAACCCATAAACTACGAGCACTTGCATCATAAGACATGTCCATGTTCAACAAAAATCAGAAAATAGCATCAGAAAAGAGACAACACTGCATAGATTGTTTTTAATGTTTTCATTTATTAAATTAAACCTTAAACAAGACAATTTGAACAAGAATAGATTTGGAAAACCAGTTTCAACGTAACAGTTCTGAACCTTTTTTCATATTTGCATAAATCTCCCTTGTGATAGCATAGTTGTGGAGGTTTGGAGATTAAGTAATCACTTTTCTCTTTCCCAAGATTATGCAAGAAGGTAGCAAATACATGATGTAAATTTCAACAAAATTTTAGGCTTAAGTGTTTTGTTTTAGGGTTCACAAAACAATCAAATACCGGCAAAAATGTCAGTAATTCTATTTAAAACATGTTATATAATAATCAAGAACGTTATAAAATGGAAGTACACAGTTAAAGTATGTTTCATCATCAGTTGAATAAGTGAACCAACATCATAAACAAACTGAACTCTTCCAACTAAAATATAAATTCCTGCTCACCCATTTTCAGATATATAACCAACCCAGAGTTCTGATCTATCCCATGGCATGTTAGGGTGATTCCACTGAATCCATGCCATTCGATTTGCTTTTGGATCAAAACGTGGGAAAGCATAGAAGTCACTTCCACTAACTAATACTTCTGGTTCTGAATATGACAACAAAGTTAGGCACATGCAACAAAAACTTGATCAGATAAGAATGGAAACATCAAAAAGCAACCGGAAAATTTATGGACATCATAATGGAATTCTTATTTGCAGTAATCAATTAACCCTACAGAAATTAGAGTTCAGAGTCACACATAAGTTGGAATTTACTACCTTGGACATCCTTGCTGCCGAGAGCTATCGATACAATTGTTGTGGTTGCATTTATACTGCTCTCTCGACGATCTACCAAGAATATTTATCACCAAATAAATGAGTGATTTAATTAATAGGTGTATATGTTGTAGGAACATTCTAAAGCAGTAGAAATAAAGGTTTTTTCTGCTCATTTAAATTCATTCTTAGCGTACCTTCTCGTACACAGACATAACGGTTAAAGCGTGCATCAAATACTCCATCAGCATAGCTGATTACAGGCCCCCCATAATCTGGAGTAAGAGGGATGGGGGAGACATCTGCCAGAACCGAACCACATAACTTTGGTATTAAAAACTTGTAACTAAATTTTCAAATTTGGGAAAAAGATTTAACACTCATTTTTCACGACTCATTACTGATTACATAATAATTATAGTTTATAATTAATTTTCAAATTAATTATCTGATTATCAAGGACTAAAGGCGCTTTATTAATGTTTTTCAATCTTAAAATGAAATGAAATCGAAATATTGGTGTCAATTATTGATTACCATTTATAAGCCGCACAAAAATCCTCTCAAGAGACAAGACTCAGCAGCAGGTGAAAAGTACTCAAAAAGTCAAAGGCGACACAAATGTGAAATGCCCTCGTTATAAAATCCGTTTTTTTTAAAAAACAAAAATAACTTGAGTTTGAAGAATGGGGAAGGAAGATGCTCACCGAGAGAGCTTATAGATTGCTGGTAGAGTCTCTGATCAGAGAAATTTGCGAAAATAACAATATCTCCCAAAACAGTGAAGTCCCCACCACCATACTCCTGAGCTACCGTTCTCACTCCGAACTCTTTGGGCGTGATATCGATCGGTTCATCTCCTGCTTTTTCCGCCTCTCGAACAAGCACCCCCCTTCTGAAACACAATCATCCAATCCATTCATTTTGAGCAACTTTACATTGCAAAAGAAGAAGAATTTAGATCTGCAAGATTCACATTAACAAAATGATGATCCAGAAACAGAACAGTTGACATATAACAATCTAGTACCCGGACTCAGTGGGGCGCCACTCCAGCCAAATGAGGCGGCCTTGACCATCAACGGCGATGCCGCCAAGCGTCTTGGTGGCACCGGAGACGATATCGGCGTTGAGAGGAGACTTCCAGGAGCCATAGGGGGCAGTGACTGGTTCTTCTTGAACTGCAGCATTCTTGTTGTGTGCAGAGGTTGGTGTGTGAGCCATTGCCTCGCAGCTTTGATGCTACGATCGAGCTATGGTACAGAGAAAGGGGACAAGTCTTGTTCTGAAATGATGGATTTAGTTGCGATTAAGGAAACTAAACTATCGGAAGCATACCAGCAGCTTTAGGCAATTCAGTGAGCAAACCGGATAAGGAGAGATGATCCGTTGACCTTACTTTGCTGAATTGACACAACCAGCGATGAGCACCCTGGACCAAATTGGAGGGCCCCAATTTATTTATTTTTACTTTATGTGTTTAGAAAAATTATTTTGATACATATGAAATCTAAAATCAAGATGATAACAAGCGTTTAATGCTTAGAAAACCCAATTGCTCTCTGAAACAGATCAAAGACATGCATACCTCTTGGCAATTTTGGAGCCAATTAGAAAATAAAGGGCTTAAATTCAAGCAATAAAATCACTCTATCTTACAGAAGGGGCTAAAGATTTTGTTTTGTTAAGACAATCATGTTTGAAGCACTATCGACACTAAATGTGGGCACATTTCCTTTAGAGAATTTGAACATAGTTTGCCACGTTGTAAGGGATTATCTTCGGCTAAACTCAACCCCTGTTACGATTTTCTTATACCCCGTTTGGTATGTAGGAATTAGAGAGATGGAGATGGAAATGAAAATAAAATTAAAATTAAAAGCCATGGTAAATGGTAAATGTTTGGTTGGTTTGTATGAATTTTTTTTGGTATCCCACCTGATTCACCAGAACCTTCAGTTCCGACTAATCTGGATTTCGCCCTGTGTCCAGCCCACGGTTATGGGAGAAGAGCTCCCAACACCATTTTCTCCATTTCCATGTCTCGAACCGAGGACGTGGTGGTGGGAAAACAAATCGTTTACCACTTGCTCCTAATGGTTATTGGTGTTGGTTTGTATGAATTGATTTCCATGTTGAAATCAATTCCATCAGGGCTGATTGGGTTCCATGCTTGGGGCTGTTTGGATCAGTCAAATCAAATGAGAGGAATGGAAAATGGGCAGGTTCACATTTTTCAGGAAAATGTTTTCCGGCAGTAACATCCTCCATTTTGAAGAACACCAATTAATAAATGGTTTGATTAAATTATTCATTAAGATATTTTATGCATACAATTGAGTTTTGGACTTCACGAGACCCAAACTCTTTAACTGAATATTACTTCAAGGTTTATCAAAATATCCAAAATATACCAAAGTATGCAAAATGAGCCATAATGTGGCAATATACAATAATTCAACATATACCAAAAAGATGGAAGCACTACTATTAGCAAAAGTAGCTTAAGCTTCCAAAGTCTTCTTTGATAACCCCAAACAAGAACTATCACCTGAAAAAAACAGTAACAATCAATTCAACTCATTACAAATGCTAATATATGCTTGTGAGGTGCCAAGTGGAATATTTTATATATAACATAGTATTACAAATTCTTTATTATAATTTCTATATCGAATTTCATTTCATAATTCTCATATATAATATGCCAGGCAAAATATTGATGCATTGATCATCCTTATTACCTCAAACCACCCTTATAATTATTGACTGGAGCCATAGCTAACAAATGATTTATCCATTTGACTGGATTACACATAATTCTAAATCATGAGGCGTCACCTGGCCAAGGTCCCTAGCTTGTCATGATTGGATTATGACTCTCATCCTTTTGATGAAATCAAGGAGGTGTCACTGTCGCTAAAGGAAAATGATGATACCAAGAGTCCAGAAAGTATAAAAGTCACTTCCGCTAACCAACACTTTTGGCTCTGAATGTCACAATAAAGTTAAGCACATGCAACAAAAACTTGATCAGATAATGAATGGAAACACATAAAAAAGCAACCGGAAATGGAATTTACAGAGTTAGGCTTACAAAGAAAATGGAACTTACTACCTTGAACATCCTTGGTGCTGAGAGATATTGATACAATTGCTGTGGTTGTATTTATAGTGCTCTCCCGACGATTTACCAATAATATTTATCACCGAATAAAAGTGATTTTAATGAATAGGTGTATATGTTGTGGGAACATTCAATGGCAGTAGGAGTCCAGACTAAGGGTTTTTGTGCTCAATTAAATTCATTCTCAGTGTACCTTCTCGAACACAGACATAACGGTTACTCCATCGGCATAGCTGAATACGGGTCCCCCATAATCTGGAGTGAGAGGGATGTGAGGGACATCTGCCAACGAAAAGGGGAATGAGACTTTGTGACATCAATACATCAATTTCATTTTTATTTGGATAGAAGAATTTCAAGATTTGAGTTTTCATGTTAAATTATAAAACAGGTCCTAGATGAGAAGTAGGGGAAAGGACAGGAAAATATTATTAAAATCGATAAAAGAAAAATTGTTATGAATATATTAATTATGTGGATATCCATTGACTCTTAATCTCCCATATTTTATCCCCAGACCCCACCCCAGGATATTATATTATATACAAAGACATGGGAGGCACACTGTAACGTTAGGAAATGAACAGTAACGATAGGCAAATATATGTGGAATATTCCTTTGTATAATCGATTAAATATCCCAAAAAACTTCACAGTCGAACATCACCGTTTACAGGGAATTGAAATACACAGAAGTAGACGAGAATATAGACTGAAAAGAGAAATAGAAAGTAAGAAAGGAATATGGTCGTAACCACCACAGAGAGCAGAGAATCATCACAAATCTTTCAGGCCCTTCCTCTCAACAACTTTTGTCCTTTTATGTTATTCTCCTTCCTCCAGCTCACGCAGCTTCCAGGGCCTTCGCTTAATCCGCTCACTCTTTCTTATCCTAATGCCAACATTTGGGCCTCCATTTGCAATTGGTTCTGAGCCCATTCCATTTGGCATTGTTACACACACAATCATCATTACTTCTCATAGAGATGTGCACATAGCATCGTTACGTCTGCAAGCTTATCTCTTCTCTGCCAACTTTGTTGAATAGTCAATGTGAGTTGGTATAGATGGTAAGGCTTATCTCTTCTCTGCAATTAAGCCCTAGTCAATCGGTCGTGGGTTCGATCCTCTGCCGTGGGTTCGATCCGAGAGAGACTCTTTGGTAGGCAATCTCGTAAGTCCCCAGTAAGTGCTCATAGAGCCCGGGGCCGTGCCTTGGCCTTGGTGGGGGACTGATGTCGAACCCCTCCAAAACTTTTTTATATCAAAAAAAAAAAAAACTTTGTTGAATATATGTCAAGGGGAAAATTACATCAAATGACCCGGATGTGGCAATTACACTTAAAGACCCATTCTCTTTCTCTATATATACACACTACTCACACATGGATCCGGATTTATTCAAAAGCGGAACCCTCAGTATCCCTCAGTATCTTTCGATCTTATTTGTCCAAAAAATGATCCAAGGGTGCAGATCTATTTTGAAAAAACCATGCGCGATTTTTTTGGTCTCATTGAGATTTGAGCTTTTCAATTTCTCTCTCCAACAGACGGTGCTAATGGGATACTGAGCGATTCTGAGGTTGCTGCTTCTGAGGAAATCCGGTTTCCTCACACACACCGTTGCTACGGTGAAGAAGAGAGAAAAGGTGATAAAGAGAGAGAAAGAGGCAGAAGAATGAGAGAGACTCTGAGAATTGTGATACAACAATATGAATGATAAATACTCCCCATTTTTCCTCTCTATTCTCTTTGTCTTTTATCCTATATTTTCTTTAGTTTTACAACAAAAATAAATATATTGAATTTCATTAAGTTTAAAGAGACTAATTTAGAATTTTAAAATTTTATAAAATTTGAGAAATTACCTAACTATTCTTAATTTTTTTAAATAAAAATCTTCAACCCTCTTACTAACCGTCGGAGCTCTAACGCTGGTGACTTGACCAATGACCGGCCATTGGAGCTCTGGTGATCTCGCCAGAGGCTGAATATATATATATATATATAAAACTTCTCATGTTACATGAGAAGAAGAAGATTCATATAGGTTTAAACTTCTCATGTTACATGAGAAGAAGAAGATTCATACACACATGAAATGGTGGGGCCCACGTATATATATATATAAGTTACTTAATTATATCATATGCTGTGTATAATTAAATTGTAAATCAAACAAACTAATTTGGAGAAAAGACAAATATAAATACTTTAAAGTGATTTAATTAACTTTCTTAATCTACTCAGTTAATTAAGTTTTTCATTAAAAACTAGAGAGAGAGAGTGAGACAGAACTTGTGTGTCATTGCCATGGTTAAGATTTAAGCAAAAGAAAAAAAAAAAATCTCTTTTTTATTCCTTTTCTCCTTTCCATTTCAGGTTCAACCAATGTTCAATGCTTTAGGAAATAGGGTGGGGCTGAGCCTTTCCGCTATTGGGCATTTTCAACTGGACATGTATACACTACACATTATGCAGTCCATGCAATTTTACTTTACGTAATTTAGTTAGTATGAGTTTTTTTTCTTTCTTGGCCATAAATTCCGTGAATAAATCGATTCATTTGTAGGAGTCATCCACGTCAAAGCTTTAGAAGTATACAGTGTATCATATTTATTACACTAATTTCAGCAGTGATAAACTGTTCATCCTCATAGCAACGAACACTGATGGGTGCCTTCAGCCAAGTATGACATCTCCCAGTCAATTATCTGACCTAAACTTCATGAAGCAAACAATAAAATCTAATACAAGGCTTGTTTCTATAAACGAGTACTCAGGAAAGCCAGCATGCACCTTCACCTTTTGGAGACCCTTTATTGGTCAAAGTTATCAACTTTAATAGGTGTAATATCATCGGCAACCTCGAAGTGTCCAATCAACCGTGCAAAGAACACCATTTGTTGTTCAAGTGTAAACTTTATGTTTTCAGCCTGCATCCATCCCATTGTTATATGCATACACAGCTATTGTTTCCGACATAATTAGACAATTAATGAGTAAATCAGCATTTACCTTTCGGAAACCGTGTTGTTCTCCTTCATACTCAACGAGAGCCACAGGTACTCCCTTTTCCTTCAACGCCTGGTAAATTTTTCGAGCTTGATCTGGGGGTACCACCTGCGACAAGTACAATATATATTTTGCAATGTCATTGAATAAAATTTACGAATGCGCCGACCTTAATCTCTAGACATTGATAGGAAGGAAATAATAATCGCGTTGTTGCTAACCTTGTCCTCCAATCCTTGAAATAAAATTATGGGACAAGAAAATTTTTCTACATGGTTGATTGGGGATCTCTCAAAGAGTTGCTTTTCATCTCCTGAAATCAGTTAAGCGATTAACTGAATGCTAAATATGTAGAAGAAACAAAGATTGTTACCTTAAGATGATATTGTTAAAACTTACCAACAAGATTATCGATGTAATGTGATTCAAATTTATGGGTCTCTGCAGTCAACATTTTCAGATCGGCCACCTGTTTCAGAGATTAATTGACATTAATCCCTTGGTACAATAAGACTATTACTTTGTTAAATCATAACCAATTTACAAGCGCGCACACATATAAAGCAACAAAAAATTCCAAAGTTGCAATGAAGTCTACTTGTATTCATTGTAAATTTTCCTTTCCTAATTTTGTTTTCAAGAGTAAGGTTTTATTTTATTTATTATACACCAAGACAACCATGGAAAAGGGAAACAAAAACATTCACTTAATAGTACAGGAAAAGTGGTAGATAGATAGATATACCGCTACTAATTTGCAAGCTAACTGTGCTATTATGGCATTCTGAACCATGAGTTTCAGCAAAATCATTCCTCAGAGAGCTAACTCTGAATTACAGTAACAGGCCCGCCCAACATATAAGATTAAGAATATGAAGAACTTCTTTTATCGTTATTTTCCAATGTTGTTGAATTCCTTCTTAACTAATGACAAAAAACACCAACTTGTTCAACATCAAACTAATGTTGATCGCTGACAAGTCATAAACCTATAGCATGTGCTAGTTTTCCATATTTAAAAAATAAATTAGAGACAAGTCATTAGTTAAAACAAATAAGCTTATTTACAGAACTTACACCATACAAAGAAGCCCCAGCCTTAAATGTGTCTTTAAAAGCAAGAGCAGCTAAGGTGGTATACCCACCAGCCGAGCCCCCAGTAATACAAAGTCGTTCCCCATCTACCTTTCCACTGTCCACCTGGATAAGAAATCACTAATAAGACTACTCGTCCAGAAAATCCATATAGCAGAACCTAGGCAAGACCTAAATGCACAACATGCTCACCAAATACTTAGCACAGTTGCAACAGTCATCAACGTCAACTATTCCCCAGCGACCCAAAAGTCTATCTCGATATTCTCTGCCATAACCTTCCAAATGACAATCTTATCAGACTAAACACATTCCATAAGACATTCAGGGGGTCATATGTAATACAAACTCAATCGGGGGAAAAAGCCAAAAGCGATACGGCTTGTAAAAGTCATGCCTCAAACGTGTCAAGAATATAATTTTGTAGCCAAGGAGGGAAACAAACCAGTGCTTCCACCATAATTAACATCTGCAAATGCCCAACCTCGACTGGTCCAGTACTGAATGTTAAGATTTAAAACACCGCGTGTTTCAGCAGTAGGCCCTCCTAAAATATTCAATGAAAAATCATGCATATAATTATGGCTTATGTACTCAGTCAAAATACTATACGAACCTCACCTGGCAGGTTCTCTAACAGTGGAAAAGTGCAATAAGCATGATGATCAGGTAATCTAATATTTTTCACTTGAATTTGATTCCTTTACAAAACTTCACCAGCTCTATATTTATCACATTCAAATTGTAATAAGTTTCTAGGCATATATGATATACCTTCAGTCCATTAATTTACCAGAGCGTTCATATTGTTTGTATTCCTTAAATTTAAATAAACTTGGGAATACAAGAATCATAAAATGACATCAATACTGGTACATCATCCACTGAGAAGATTTATGGTGTAATTGTAAAGAGAAGCCAGAAAAAAAAAAAAAAAAAAATCAGCTCAAAGCCTGCAAAACTGTTAGTACTGACTAGGGGGAAAAGTAAAGGAGCATGTGCAATAAACCAAAGCTACCACATATTTAACAATATAAAAAAAAAAGGGTGATGCATCACTACTACTACTTCCCTTTATAATACACTCATGAAACTCATAATGCACATAATTATTCATAGTTTTGCAATTAAATCAGTGAGGATATTATATCCTTTTTAAGTAATCACGTGAAATGAAACTACAAATGATCTCTGGTTCATGAATAAACGTTCTCTTCTAGGCTCTATAACATGTCAGTGATAAATGAGAATATGAAATTGAAGATTAATCCTGATAGAGGACTAAGAGTAAGTACCATGGCTCTTCAATAACAAAGGAGGCTTTTCCCGTTGGCTGGCTTGATAAATAGGATTGCAAGGTGGATAAAAGTAGGCATAGGCATTTTGACCAGGAACTTCTGTGGGGAATTCAATCAACTCTGGCTTACTGAAGTATGAACTAAACTTTACACTGTCTGGGGACGAGGACCAGACTATATTGAAGTTGACAACTTTTGACTTCTGATCATCCAAAGCTACCTGAAAAGCAAGATGTATAAGGGGCATTGAAATAACTTGGACATTGAAAAGGAGGGCAAGGGGGCAGCACCTTGGCCACTGATGATGGGTGAACTGCAGATGCTCCCTCTACATATAGGCCATCTTTACCTGAAGTCTGCAATGACGTGTCATATTATGTTTGGGTTACCGCCTTAAAAAAAAACTTTTAGACAAACCAAAAGAAGCAAAAAAACGAAGTGAAAATTTTAAAATTACAATGTTATCAATATCCGTGAAAGGGATATCAAGCACAGTAATTTTTGAGCTTTCCACATCATCAATAATTCCAAGATATGACCTCCCCTGTCGCCTATATACACAACCAAAAACCTTAAATGAGCTATAATTGAACATTTGCCAACCAACTATAAAAAGAAAAGATGAAAAGAAAATGGCAAGAAAGTAGCAATCTAGAAATCACCTGTAACTGCAAGCAATTAAATTTCTCTGTTTATTACTCTGAATAAATTCATAAGAATTTATACCAAAAACCCATAATGGCCTTGAAAACTCAGCATCCAAAGAATAAACAGGCACCACCTTATGCTCAGACTCAGTCTGAGGCCAATTAAAACAAAACCAAAACAGAAAGAATCAATAAATTCATTAATGATTATTGTATGTCCAACCAGAGAATATGTTGATACACACCGATTTTTGCCACAATAGTCAATGTGGTATTTAAGAAAAGCATAAACAAAACAGATTATCATACTTGGAAAAGCAAATTATCAATAGGGAGCACTTGTAGCTATATTGTTTAACAATTAGGTACTCAAACTCAGTAACAGGAACAACATAGCATGTACGTAATTAATAATATAATGTATAAAATGTTAATTTAGCAGATTTCAAACTGACTATGATTGTTCAAAGGAATAAAATAATAAACCAATTAGAAACTCTACTTGATCAAAACCAATAAATATAGCCAGTAAGTGGAAGCACACAATACCGGCTTTAAAAATTTTATGTTAAAAGCCTAAAAGTATAATGCTTTTCAATTTACCATTTTATTTCTGTACAAGTACTAAAATCACAATTTTAATCCACATCCAAAACTGTCGAAAAGAGAAACATAATGGAAGCTAATATTTATAGTTAATGTTGCAGAAGTAATAAGATAAAGAAATTTACCCGTTTATGGAGATTCCAAAAGCCATTTCCCCTATCAGTAATGAAAAATAGCTCCCCTGCATAGTTACAATTATTAAATAATTGTTTGACTTAAAAATTAGAAGGCTAAGATCATTGCAAATTTTCTAGTTGGAGTCAACAAAAATCTTAAGAACACAGTAACAGTATACATAAATTCATAACATCCATTAAGGGCAACACGCATCTCTAAAAACAATGATATGCAGTTATGCATCAAGAGTATGTGTGGGTAGCCAACATAATTACATACTTAATTACTTATGTTAATGGGGCAAATTTCTATACCATCAGGGGACCACTTGGGTTCAGTTGCTGACTCCACAAGCAAAGGATCAGCACCAGCAATGCAGCTGCGCTTGTAGATCTCTCTGCATGGAATCTTAATATGATTAACTTTCAAATTGAAACTTGACACGCATAGAATAGAAGACTGTCACCAACTGTGATAAAGGATCTGAAAAGGCTGTCAAACAGAATCGGAAGACGACAATTCCAATAAAAAAAGAAGCAAAAGGAATGGCACAATGAGTGAAAAACCTTTCAGAGAAAACTCATTTGATTCAAGAGCCTTCTAAACACATACTAAGTGAAGTTGAGTCTTTTATTTTGAATTTTTTTGTTTCCTTGAGTTTCAAAATGCTAGCCCTTGTGTGATTAGTTTTTACTTTTTAGACCGACTAGAACAAAATATATCCAATGCAAAATTCGTTTTGATGTAATCAACAAAATCTTAGGTTTGTGTTTGATTGCAGGGTTCACAAAACAGTCGAATGCCTGCAAAAATATCAGCTATTCCTTTCAAAACAGGGAATATAATAACCAAAGCACATCATAAAGTAGAAGTATGTAATGAAAGTATGTTTAATCATCAGTTCAATAAGAGAACCAACTCGATAAATAGATGAACTCTTCTAACTGATATATAATTCCTGCTCACCCATTTTCAGAAATATAACCAACCCATAGTTCCGATTTATCCCAGGGCATGTTAGGGTGATTCCACTGAATCCATGCTATTCGTTCTGCCTTTGGATCAAAACGTGGGAAAGCATAGAAGTCACTTCCACTAACTAATACTTCTGGTTCTGAATGTCACAGCAAAATCTTGATCAGATAATGAATGGAAACATCATAAAGCAACTGAAAACCTATGGACATCATAATGGAATACGTATTCACAGTATTCAATCAACTTTACACAGTTTAGAGGTCAAACTTGGATATCATGGAATTTACTACCTTGAACATCCTTGTTGCCAAGAGCTATTGATACAATTGTTGTGGCTGAATTTATGTTGCTCTGCCGACGATCTACCAAAAAGATATATCACCAAACAAATGAGTGATTTAATGGGTGTAGATGTTGTGGGAACGTTCTAAAATAAGCAGTATGAGATAAAGTCTTAAATTATTCTCAACTTACCTTCTCGTACACAGACATAACGGTTAAAGCGTGCATCAAATACTCCATCAGCATAGCTGACTACTGTTCCCCCATAATCTGGTGTGAGAGGGATGGGAGGAACATCTGCAAGGGGCGAACCACGAAATTTCAGGATAAATTACGTTACATGAAATTCTTAGTAGACCAAGCCGAACAAAAAGTTAATAGAAATGAAATGGAACACATGATTGAAACAAACATGAGACTGCACAACAGGTCAAAACTACTATTAAAAAAAATGTAAAAAACCCGACACAAGTGCACCCTGCTAATGAAATCCGTTTGGAAGTTTTTTTTTTAAAGAAAAAAAGGTATAACTTCGCTTTGAAGAATGGGGGACGACGATGCTCACCTTGAGAACTTATAGATTGCTTGTACAGTCTCTGATCCTTGTAATTTGCAAAAATAACAATATCTCCCGAAACACTGAAGGCACCACCTCCATACTCCTGAGCAATTGTTCGCACTCCGAACTCTTTAGGCGTGATATCGGTGGGCTCATCTCCTGCTTTTTCCGGCTCTCGAACAAGGACCGCCCTCCTGAAACGCAATCACTGAATCAATTTATTTCGATAACTCTAAATTGCAAAAGATAACAAAGTTAGGCCAGCGATGTTTACTTGAGCAAGTTATAAAGAAACAGAACAACATATAACACTCATACCCGGACTCGGTGGGGCGGGATTCCAGCCAAATGAGGCGACCATGACCGTCAACGGCGGTGCCACCGAGTCTCTTGGATGCACCGGAGACAACATCGGCGGTGAGAGGGGACTTCCAGGAGCCATAGGGAGCAGTGATTAGTTCTTCCTGAGCTGCCTGTGCTGCAGCATCCTTTTTGTGTGGTGTTGGTACGGTAGCCATTGCCTTGCAGCTCTGATGCTGCAACTGAGTTACGGTGCCAACAAAAGCGACAAGTCTTGTGCTGAAAAGGTGGAATTTGTTGCGATTTAGGAATGTAGAACGCGCAGAAGCATACCAAGGAAGGATTCTGCCTGCGGCTAACGTAGTCATCCACTGAAATTAGCCAAGGATAGTTTTTCCAGTGTCTCCATATTTTTCTGCAAGGTGGCAAACAAAACAGAAAACAGACCCAAAAAAACAAAACAGACCAAGAAAAAATGAGAGGGCCGAATGCCATGATTAGGGCCCAGAAGTAAATAGGCCCTTTTTTGCCAATGGATTTATATTCTCCTCTCCATTCTAAATATAAAATGTATTACCAACGGGGTTGGCACAAGTGGTAAGCGGCTTGTGTCGCTTAAGCAAGGTCTTGGGTTCGAGCCTTGTGAATGCAAAAAACCCCCGTTGAGAGACTTTCCCACCAAAGCCAGGTGCGCGACGCGGGTCAGATCCGGATTAGTCGGGGGCGAAGCCGATGAACCGGTGGGCAACCAAAAAATAAATATATATAAAATGTATTCAATTCAAATTTTCAAGTTCATTACTGTGGAAAAAAGATGGCTAGGAAGATAGGAATGACGAATGTGCAGGCAAAATTGACGAGATTTTGGATGACTCTATATCGGAAGCATCTCTTAATGATTCTGACAAAGACGAGTGTACTCCGCTGTGTGAAATCATTGAAGACCCAGTAAGGAATTTTCCCACATTCTCCTTCTCTAGAAAGATGAAAAAAATATTATACAAGGCTTGGGATAAAGTTGTCATTGTAAAATTGCTGGGTAAAACCATTGGCTACAAGTTACTCCTGTCTATTCTTCAAAAAATATGGGCTAAAAGAGGTGTTATCAATCTCATCAATATAGGCAACGGTTTCTTTGTGGTCAAGCTCACGAACAAAGAATACTTTGACAATGCTCTAACCGGTGGCCCTTGGATGATTTTTTATCACTATTTAACTGTTAGACCATGGGAACCACAATTTCATCCTATGCGTGCAACCATTGATAAGGTGGCGGTGTGGGTTTGTATGCCTAGTGTGTTTCTGGAATACTACGATAAGGAGGTGCTAATATGGATTGGTAATCTCATTGGAGAGATTATCAAGATAGACATTAACACCTCTGGCCAGTTAAGGGGGCATTATGCTAGAATTTGTGTACGGGTGGATCTTACCAAACAGTTAATGGCAGGATTCTCACTTGATGGTAATGATTCCTCTCTTGAATATGAGGGTCTTCACTGGTTATGCACCAACTGTGGGTTGTATGGGCATAAATTAGAGGATTGCAAAACAAGGCCTAAAGAAAGGAAAACAGGGGATGATTCGTCAGAAGCTACTGATGCTGTTAACAAGGAAGGGCCTCCTATGGGAGCTGTTCAAAAGCTCAAAGAAACCTCCAAGCCTGAGTCCCTTGATGTTTGGAAGGTTGTCCAAAAGCCAAGGCGTCCAAAGAAGAAGGATTCCAACAAGGTCCAAGGTGATGTCTGGCGTAACGATGGAGGTTCTAGGTTTGGCGTTCTAATCGAGGTGGATGATAATGATGTGAACAGCTCTGTGAACAACTTTGCAGGCAACGGCTCCCTGATAATACAATTTGGCGCAGAGGAACAAAGAGAGTTGCAGAAATTCTTAGCTCACATCCCTCTAAGTTGAAAAAGAATGGAACGAAAATGAAGAATAACAAAAAACAGGGTTCGAAAGCAGAGGTCAGCGAAAAGGCTAACAGGAGACAAGACATGGGTAATGAGAAACAGACAAAAGACGTGGCTCGAGATGTGGTTAAAGGTGACGAGGTTCCGAGTTCTTCTAAGGAAAAGTCGCATGACGTAGGAAATTTGAAGGGAAATTTGCAACTGAAAGCCATATGCGTTGACCAGGGAGAAGATTTAATTGAAGAGAATTTGATTTTTCTCTCGCCCTCTCTGGATCCTAGTGAACCTAGTAAATTAAATGGCCCAGTGGGGAAGTTTTGGGCTGGGCCCTCAAGTTTGGACCCTGACCATTTAATGGATGACGAGGCTTATTTTGAGGAACCTTGCGAATAAATGGTTCCTGAATCGCAGCTCTCCAAGTGATTGGGCTTCTCCCTTTGGCCCATTTTATTTCCCTTTGATTTATTTATTTTAATGACTATTAATGCCCTTTTCTGGAACATCCGTGATGATTCCGACAAATGTTTGTTGCGTCATCTACGTCCTGTTTGCAAGAAGCCCTGTCCCAGTTTATTGATCTTGGCTGAAACAAAGTGCGAGCTCGAATCCAAATTCCATTGTCTGAGGAAATTAGGCTACGACGGGTTGGCTTTTGTCTCGAGTGTTGGTCGCTCCTGTGGAATGGTGGCGGCTTGGAAAAGTAACCTTATCTCTATCTCTGTATTCAGGAAAGAAAGGAAGCTTATCCATCTTCAGTGCTCTTTTGAAGGTACCCAGTCGTTTCTTTTGACTGCCGTCTATGCAATCCCGAACGCTTCTCAGAAGTTGATCCTCTAGCATGATTTGGTCGATCTCTCTTTGTCTTCCTCGATCCCTTGGACGGTGGTGGGAGACTTCAACGGCATTCTTTCCTCTAGTGAGCATACTGGTAGTGTGGGTGTCAATTTCTCCCATATTAAATCCTTCCATGATCGTATCCAATCTTTCCAGCTCTCTGATTTGGGGTTTTCCAGACCCAAATTTACTTGGCGTGGTCCTCGTCTCAACAACCACTCCTGTTTGTTCGAAAGGCTTGACAAAGCTCTAGCAAATCCTTCCTTTCTCTTGGCCTTTTCCGATTGTCACGTTAAGGTACTTGCTCGCACTAAGTTCTCTGATCATAATCCTCTTCTCTTAAATGTTGTTAACCAACAGGTATTACGTTTGGGGGTCCGCCCTTTCCATTTTAAGGCTATGTGGACTTGCCATGAGCGTTATGATCACTTCTTATCCTCTAATTGGGAATCTGATGCGGATTTTAACTCCTCGCTCTCCAAGCTTCGTTTGGCTCTTACGGATTGGAATAGAGACATCTTTGGTTATGTGGAGAAAAAGAAACATGAAATCATTTCTCGTCTGACGGGAATTCAAAATTCGAGGGCTTACCCTTTCTCTCAGTTTCTCTGCCAACTTGAAATTGATCTTCAGGATGAACTTGATAATCTCCTAAAATTATAAGAAATCAAGTGGTTCCAGAAATCCCACTCTGAGGGAATCGTGAATGGGGATCGTAACACAAAATTCTACCACTTGAAATCTAAAATGAGAACAATAAGAAACAAGATTGTTGCGCTCAAGAAAGATGAAGGCTCTTGGATTGATAACGCTAACAACTTGAGCAGTCTGGTTGTGAGGTATTTTAAGTCTCTTTATACCGAAGACAATGTTGGCCTTGATAACTCTGTTCAACTTGTGACCATTGCTAAATTTCCTCCTATCGATCTGGCTTTGTTTAGGAATTTCTCTAGCATCCCTACAGATCAGGAAATTAGAAATGCTATTTTCTCTATGGGTAATTTCGAAGCCCCTGGCATTGATGGCTTTCCTCCTCTATTCTATAAAAACCGATGGAATAAAGTTGGTCCCTCTCTCTGCTCTTTTGTTAAAGGGGTGTTTCAAGGATCTATCTCTCCACAGGGATCCAATCAAACTCTCATCTCTTTAATCCCCAAGCGTGATAATTCGGAGCTGGTTGCTCATTTTAGACCCATATTCCTTTGTTCGGTCCACTACAAATGTGTTACCAAAATTATTGCGCAAAGGTTAAAAGTTGTGATGAACGACTTGATTTCTCCCTTCCAAACTAGTTTTATCAAAGGTAGGCATATCCAAGATAATATAGTTATTGGTCAGGAGATTCTCCACATCATGAGCAGAAATAAAAGCAAGAAGGGCCTAATGGCTATCAAGATAGACCTCGAGAAAGCTTTTGATAGGGTCTGATGGAATTTCCTTAAGCAGGTCCTTGAAGAGATGGGTTTTGAACCTGATTTCATCAATCTCAGCATCTCATGTGTCTCAATTGTCTCCTATAATGTTCTTTGCAACGGCTTATACACTGAATATTTTCTTCCTCAGAGGGGCCTTCGTCAAGGCGATCATATTTCCCATTTACTTTTTGTATTGTGCATGGGTAAGCTATTGCATGTGATTTGTGACGCGGTGGAGGCTGGTAGTTGGAAGCTGATCCCCACTTGTAGGACTGGTCCCAAAATCTCGCAGCTAATGTTTGCCGATGACCTGCTTTTATTCGGTGTTGCTTTTGAGGCTCAGTCTGGATGTATGATGGAGTGTTTGGAAAAATTTACTGTTGCTTCAAGGGCGAAAATTAATCCGGAGAAATCCTCTATATATTTTTCTCCCAAAGTCCCAGCTCAATCTCGCCTTAACATTAAAGACTTAACCCATATGAAGATCTCCTGCGAAAGAGGCAGATATTTGGGTTTCCCTCTTTCAAGGAATAGAAGAAATAAAGATACCTTCAACTACATTATTGAGAGGGTCCACTCCAAATTAGCTGCTTGGAAAGTTAAGTGCTTATCCATTGCGGGTCGTATTACCCTTGCTAAGTCTGTTTTGAGCTCCGTTCCTCTTTATCCTATGCAAGTTTCAAAAATCCCAATTGCAATTTGTCATGAAGTTGAGCGGCTTCAGAGGAACTTCATTTGGGGCCATGAAGGAACCCAAAAGAAATTTCATCCTGTTGGATGGGATTGTGTTTCTAGGCCTAAGGAATTTGGTGGTCTTGGATTCAGGAAATTGTCCTCTTTCAATAGGGCTTGTGGATCCAAACTGGACTGGAATTTGGTGGTTGGTACTAAATGTTTATGGACTGAAATCCTCCATCATAGATATATGATTCGAGATGAAAGTTCCCTTCTCCAATTCCGTCCTGAAGACTCTAAATTATGGCGTTTCATCACTTCTCAAAAAGAAATTTTAGATCTGGGCTCTAAATGGCAAGTGGGAAATGGTCGTGCAGTTAGTTTTTCAATGACATCTGGTTAATTGATGGAAAGAAGATCAAAGACTTATGCACAAGGCAACTTTCGGCTGATGAAAACCTTTCCTTGGTTGCTGATTGGGGAAGCAATGGTTCTTGGGACCTTCTTAGGCTTGCTGATGTTGTCCAACCGGCTGTCATCCAGAGCTTAATTTCTTCCCTTCCCCCAATTCCTGATGTTGGTCATGACTTCCTTGTTTGGGGTGCGTCCTCCGACGGTAAAGTTTCTATTAAGAGTGCTTACTACTTAATTGAAAAACCCCCTAAATTTCTAATGTCTAGACTGTACAAATTTATTTGGAGTTGGAAAGGTATTGAACGTATCAGAGTCTTCTTATGGTTGGTGGATTTGAACAAACTTCCGACAAATTTATGGAGAAGCTCTTGGTCCTCGTCGTCTCCTCTTTGTGGATTCTGTAACAGGTGCTCGAAGGACATCCTCCATATCTTAAGGGATTGTCACTATGCGGATCATATGTGGAGAAGCATGCTAAATCCTAATTATATTACACAAATTTTCGCTGCCAACCTCGGTGACTGGTTAGCGATGAACCTTTTAGGCAAGCTCAATCAATTCATGGGTCCCTTCTGGAGCCTTATTTTTGGAGTGGCCTTGTGGAAATTATGGTGGTGGAGAAACTCTCATATTTTTGACTCCACCTTTGTAAAACCGAGGAGACCTGAGCTGATCATAAAACAATGATGGCGGTACTATACATGTTTCTAGGATTTCGTTCCTTCTGCTTCTGCGTTTGACCAGATGTCTCCTTCTCTTGTCTCTTGGCTTCCCCCCGCCAACGGCTGGACCAAGATAAATGTTGATAGGGCCATGATTCAAAGAACTCGCATTGCCGGATGTGGAGGAGCTTTTCGCGATAGTCAAGGTTCTTGGATTGCTGGTTTCACCAAATCTATTGGTGTTTGCGATGCTTCTACAGCAGAAGAGTGGGCAATTTTAGAAGGTTTATCGTTAGCTTGGGATCTTGGATTCAGGAAGGTTATCTTAGAATCTGATGCTTTTCACCTCGTAGATCAATTAAATGATGTTAATTTTAATTCTGGTAGTCTTCTGCTTGTTAAGATTAAACATTTTTTGCTTAGAGAGTGGCTTGTCTCTATTTGTTATATCCCTAGAGATGTCAACAGGGTCGTTGATGCCCTTGCCAAAGTGGGTCTGTCTAAGTCCAATATTTTGGGTAGTTGTCCTTTATTCCTGAGGGCATGGGTTGACCAGGAGTGTTTGGGATTCATTTCCCCTTTGTAATTCTTTCCTTTATGTACTCTGGCTGAATGCCATCTTTTATATCAAAAAATAAAACAAAGTTAAATTTTTTTGGAAATATTAAATAAGTTAATTAAATTATTTTATAGTATTTTTGTTTTTATTTTTTCTTCAAAATAATTAGTTTAACTAATAAACTAATATATAATCTAAAGATACACAACATATGATATGATTAAGTAACTTATTTACCTTCCTTAATTAATCCCTAAAAAAAAGCAACTATGTCTTATAATTAGGACCGGAATGAATACTAGCATGTTAGGTGTAAGACACTCAAATATAATTATTTATATATTTTTTCATACTATCAAACGGAATTAGACATCAAATGCTAAAATATACTCCTTGCATGAATATAATGTCTAATGACTCTCTCCATCTTAACACAAAAGTATTTCTTCCTCCTATCTTTAATATAAGACATATTTAAAAAGTTAATTATATTCGTAGACTTAAGATATAATTTTTATATTTGTCAATCTTTTCCTAATATATTCATATTAATGCTCCCTTAACAATAATCCAACTGAAGGAGAGAGAATGAGGAAATTAAGAAATACGACTTAGTGTTTAAAAAATACACATCATCTTAATTAACTTAATACGAGTAAGTTTTATATTAAGAATCATTTAAAAAGAAAAACAGATACGGAGACCTTCAGCAATCGCAGAAATATACATGTACATTCAAAGGATAGCGATAAATTCCAATGAGAAGGCAAAAGACCATGCGCTTTCTGAAAGTTTAAAAATCCACAGTATAAATCATGTGAGACTGATGAAAAATTCCTGCCCACTCTCTTGGAATAGAAAGCTACCAGACATTGGTTCTCGCCAGGGTCGGCATCATGCAAGTCACTGACTGTATATAACTATCCAACTATAGCTCTTTTTAATTACTCTATCTATATTCACTGTTTGGCTCAACATCTTATTCATTTCAAGGTAACAAGGTTGAGTGATCTGAACCTGAACCCAAACCAGAACCAGATGCAGAATTAAAACACAAGACATGTTGGTACGAAGCATGGAGAAAATATGCAGATCGATTTACTAACGCATTGAGATTGGATATAGCGTTTTAGAAAACCCAACAGCTTTTTGAAGCAGAACAAAAGATATGCATAACCCTGGCGATTATGGAGCCAATAATCAGAAACAAAAACAAAAAAGGCTTTAATTCAATAAATAAAATTATGTGGTAGCCATAACTAAAGATGAAAAGTCGGACGAGAATTCTTCCATGACATCACTGGGGTGGGGTTCGGCCTCTCTGCTTTAAACCTTTTTCTAGGTGCCATGTTCATGAACCACGTTCCATTCACCATACTTTTGGTTTAAAAGCAAAATGAATCACTGTTTCAATGACCCATGTCCGCTTTTTAGGTGGTATCATCATTTTCAGAATCTGCCCTTCTTACTGTTTCACTTCCAAACCAAACAGAAGTTTCACTGTGATTTTTAGCTTCATTTTTTTCTCTCTTAAGAGCTTCAGATGATGTAGCCCCACGGATAAGTTGGCAAGTACGACACATCAAGCTTTTTTGTAAAGTATAAGTTCTTTCTATTCATTATGGGGTGACGAGTTTTGGTTGTGTATGAAGCAAAGTATGTCAAATCGTAATCAGCTAAGATACAAGTTTCTTGCTTTCTCCAGATAGAGGTTTTAAATGTTTGATAATAATAAAATAATAAAAAACGTAGAGGTTTTAGATCAAATATATCTTTCTAAACAAGCCTCAGGCAATTGAATCTGTCACATTGAAAGCTAATAAAGGCAGGGTAAAATCATTGATCCAATCACCACACCAATAATTGAAAAACCAAAGACAAAAGGATTTGGATTTGAAAGTAATTGATCTTAAAACCATTCATTGATTCCAATCTTACATGCTATCAAAGTTCAGCCTAACTTGATGTTTCCACTCATCAGAAACCAAAAACCAGAAAAAGCCACTACTTGAGGCCCTTCACTCCCTTCCAAACATTTCAACCTCACAACACCTCAACGTTTTAATTTGATCCTGACCAAGCACAGTATTTCTTCTATGAAAAAAGTGTGATAAATAGACGTGCTACCTAGCTTTTATTTTCCTGTAGAAGAAGAACGCGAGTAGCAAGAAAAGCAGAGCCGTAGAAATCAGAGTGCTATTGCTATGTAACATAGGCTACCAGCTTTTATTTTCCTAACATGGTACCATGGGAATGCCGACACTGCTCCTTAACTTATTCACAAGTCGCATGAAAGGTCCCCACTTGGGGGCGCTAATTACCAGATTGGTTTTGGAGATTACAGGGAAGCATGCGTGTCATCCAAAACGTTGTTGAAGAAGCTATGTGATAGGATGGATCTCTAACTCTATCGTAAGTTTAAAAAAAAAACTCTGTTTTTGCAAGAAGAATTATAGGGTAGATGACAAAGAAGTACGAGTTTGAAATTGCAATAACAGGACAAAGAGTAACAGAGAAAGAAGGGTAGGAATAGTGGGTGCTTGGTACAACTGGAGGCCTTGACAAATTCGAGGGCCTAACACAACCTTCATTGAGAATGACCTATGGTCTGACACATTAAAAAGGTGTAACTAAAGGGGACAATGGAAAGTGAGAGTCACTTGGAAGCAAAAGTGATTTCCCATGTTCACAGCGCAGAAATGTTAGGGGGGGAAGGATGAGCTGCATCTCAATAATTATTAGTGATATGGGTTTTCCAAAAGCATAAATAAAAGCAAGTGATGTTGAGCCACATGCCTACTCAACTAACTATAATCCTTTTCTGATTCTCTCTCTTGCCTTTTTCTGAGAAGATTTTGATTAATTTTCTAACTCAACGTCCCCACAATCACAATTCAGTGATTCACACCTCGTGGTCCAGTCTCCCCTTACCTTATCACATTCTAGCTCCTTTCTATTTCAGAAACTTGGTCACGTCAAACTTTAATCACATCTCTTTTTCTTCGCTTAAAGTAATTTGAAAGGCCCTCTTCCACTTCCCACTAGATTAGATTCCGAGACACAACCCCGATTAAGTGATCTCTATAACCCTATATGTATCCCTCTACTCTGTGAACCTTGAGACCGCAACCAGCTCTGTTTTCTTTTTTGAAATTTTGATATCTATGATATGCCATAATTACAATGTCATCTGTTCAATCTAGTCCCTGCTACCCCATGGAAAATCCAGTTATAGAATCTCTGCTCCGCCACAGCCATCAAAGGTCCGGGGAGAAACGTGGCGGAGGCCGCGGCAAGTTCTCCTCCGGCGGCCTGTTAAAGATGTTCAAGCTCTTCCCTATGCTGACATCTGGCTGCAAAATGGTGGCACTTCTGGGAAGACCCCGTAAGCCTATGATCAAGGACAATGCAACATCGGGCACAATCTTTGGACACCGAAAAGGGAGGGTAAGCCTGGCGATACAAGAAGATCCTCACTGCATGCCATTTTTCCTTATAGAGCTACCAATGAACACGAGTGCTCTGAACAAAGAAATGGCGTCGGACATATTGAGGATTGCGTTGGAGAGTGAGACGAAGACGCATAAGAAGAAGCTGATGGAAGAGTTTGTGTGGGCGGTGTATTGCAATGGAAGAAAAGTGGGTTATTCGATAAGGAGGAAGCAGTTGGGTGAAGATGAGATGTTTGTGATGCAGCATTTAAGAGGGGTGTCGATGGGTGCCGGAGTTATTCCGAGTCCGTCGTCGGAGAAGGAAAGTCCAGATGGGGAATTGACGTATATGAGGGCGAGGTTTCAGAGGGTGGTAGGTTCTAAGGATTCTGAAACTTTGTACATGATCAACCCAGATGGTGCTCAAGGCCCTGAGTTTAGCATTTTCTTTGTTAGAGCTCATTAGGTTATTAGTTCAACGATTAGGACTACAATTCATGTAAACATGTCCCTTCCTTAATATCGATCTTCTCTGAGGTGGTAAATTAATGAAGTATAATATTAATTAAAGGAATCAGTCTCTCCAGTCTTCGAAAGTGGGTGGTCTTCTCTTTGTTCATCGTGTTCTAAAATGTGCATGACTCAATTCCAAGAAAAAACTAGTTCTCAACCTACATGATTTCGCTGATCCTACTGCCAGTTCCTGTCATTTTAAAACCAAATTTCGGTTAAATGAAATGGAGATGAGCCAGAAACATTGTAACCGGTTCTTTTTCTGAAGGGGATCAAAGGAGCGTGTAGGTTCGGTAATTACGTGAACAGTAGTCAATAACAATGGATCAGGAGAATTTACTATTTACCGATTTCATAAAATCATAAAGACAGGACCCAAGTACTTCAACTGACGACGATTCTGTTAAGCGCATCTGCGCATGGCAGAGAAGCTTTCAAGCTTCTATAAGTGGTCACGCTGCCTTGAGCTTTCAAGCTTGGTAAGTTGGTGAAACCTTAAGATCAGCGAAGCTTTACGTACGCATTTATTTTTTCTGGTGAGATGACATACTCAGCAACTGTATTTCCTCGCTCCTCGTACCTTCCTTCCTAGAGGAAGAGAGCAATAGGCCCCATTGGATAATAATAATAGGAAAAATTACACTCAGGTTCCAAGGAAGAAAAAAAATTACAAAAAAATCTCTTAAAATCACAAAATTACAGAAAAATCTCAAGGGAATTTTTGTTGTAAATACATATATTTCCTGTTGTAAATACATACATTTCCTGTTGTAAATGGTTTGGGACTTTTTTGATTTATTTGTACGAAATTTTTTAAATGTTGTTGTAAATACATACATTTTCTGTTGTAAATGGTTTGAGACTTTTTTAATTCCGTACAAATAATATCAAAAAAGTCCCACACCATTTACAATAGGAAATGTATATATTTACAACAACATTTAAACACTTGACCATTTACAACAAGAAATGTATGTATTTACAATTAAAAATGTATGTTTTTACAACAATATTTAAAAAATTTGGTACAAATAATATCAAAAAAGTCTCAAACCATTTACAACAGGAAATGTATGTATTTATAACAAAAATTCCCTTGGGACTTCTGGGTAATTTTGTGATTTTAAGGGATCTTTTTATATTTTTTTTCCTTCTTTAGGGCCTGAACGTAATTTTCCCATAATAGTATTGCAGCGGGTTTGAATAGTCTGAAAACCCGTTTTTCCGACTCAGCCTAGCTGACCCGCTTTTTCATTGGATTTAGTTGGCTTAAGCGGGTTCGGGCTTCAGAATAAGGACCCATAAATCCTTGGGGCCTGGGGGCATGACAACCCACAATTTTTATAAGAGATGGGAGATTCAAAAATAAATAAATCAAATGTGAGATATATTGAGAAGTAAGAACCCGTCCATCTGTCCTTTATTGGGACGATTGGGTCCGTGGCCACATTTTGGCCCAAACAAGTACTATTGAAATGCATTTCAAATTTTATACTTTCTCAGTGTCCTAAATATAAAAATTAAATAAGGAAACATGGTGAATGCCCTATGGGGCTTGGTGGATCTAACGTTTTGAATGTAATTTGCTTTCTTTAGGCCTTGCGCCTCCTTTATATAAAAAAAAAATAAATATAAAAATTAAATAAGGAAACATGGGTTGGGTCTAACGGAAGGAGCTAGTCTCTCACAACGTAGCAAACCAATGTTTGAATCCCTGTACTTACATTTATTGCCCGATAGTGATATGAATGAAAAATAAGGAGGAAGAGGAAGGATGAGGAGGGGGCAGAAAATAAGGCAAACAAAGAGTAGAGATTGAATGGGGCGCGGGGCCAAGGAGGGGGGGAGGCAAAAGGGTTGCAAGGGGGCAAGGGTGGGGCCCAGGCAAAGGAAACACATGATCCAGATGGTTTATTAATATTCCAATCTCTTGGACTAAATGGTGAATATATATACCTGAAGGGAGGAGGGGGCCCACAACACCCTGCGCAACATGCACAATTATTGTGAGGGTTGGGTGTATGTGAGAAGAGATGAAGAAAAACATGAAATCCGTCTGGATAGTGGTATTATTATGGTAGGAACGTACAAGAAGGAAGAGGAGAGAAGAGTCGGTGGGTTAGGATTTGGAGCCAGCTGTTTCATTTGGTCCTCCATCAACTGCTCGCCCAACTGCCTTCACAACCCTCCAAATATCTACGTGGCCCTCCCTCATTCTCATCCTGATCCCACCCCTATTTCTTTTTCTTTTTTCTTTTTTCAATGTTGTGCAGTAAACCAAGATCACTACCCTAGCTCGCGACTCGTTACTCTTATTATTATTATTATTATTATGTTTATTTATTTTATTTTATTTTTGTTTTGCATGTGATTCATATGACATATGGCGTCTTCAGAGTGTTGGAAAAAGGATGAGAGAGCAATGTAAGAAGTGAGGATATAGTGGGTAATGAAATCATGGAATGAACAGAGAGGAGTAAAACAAAAGGTAAAAGGGAGAGGAGAAGGAAGGAAGGAAGGGAGAGGGAAAGTCAAAGGGAGAGAGTGAATCACGTGAGATTCGGGCAGGCTGGAGGTGGGGCCATCCTACGTGGAGAAGGGGGCTGTTGAAGTCAGACAACGCCTGCTGCCTCTCCTTATTTAAACAACAAATCACTCGTCAGAATCTCTATCAACTGTCTGTTTCCTTCTCCCTTTGAATTTGGCCTGACTCCAGCTGTATCCTCCTCCCTACCTCACACTAGTCAACATCTCTCTTCCTCTCCTTCCTCTCCCCTTCCTTCCGTTTTTTTTTAATTTCTTTTTAGCCTAAACAACAACAATACAAATTCCACCCCCAATTCATTACCCTTCTCACCACATAATGCTAACAAGTATAGCGTCAACAACTACTTGATGATAAAAATCACGAATTTCTACATAAAACCATGCATATATGCCTCTATAAAATTCCGCACACAACAACCCAAAAACAAAGGAAAACTTAGATGGTAGTTTGTGTGTGTGTTTGCACTCATATCTGTATATATATTGTTATATATACTACCTCCCATCTTAAATATAATATTCACTTTTATTTTATATTATTTGGTATCCGATTCGGGGTTCGTAGTTATCCTTCTCAACATAAATGTCTATAGAGATTTAATAGAGTCTTACACTGCGCTGGATTAATTAACTCAATCTATGTTAGTAATATAAGATCCACTTTATACAACATTTTTGATTGATTCAAGTTGTCCCTGTCTTAATCAACTCTACATACGTAGTTAATGTGCGTGACAATGTGTTCATCCCCGCCTAATTCTATTATTTTCACAATGTTGCTAAAATTAGATTGAACTGCGATAAAAAAGTAAAATTACTATTTAAAAAGATAATAGGAAGATGAATAGAGTGGGGAAAATTGTGGGCAGTGCGGGCTTGCCTAGCTGGACATAAATAGGGAGGAGAAGAAATAGCGGAAAGGACAAAAATGGTAAAAGTAATAAATGAGTAGAAAAGCAGGAGCTCGATCGAGGGTGTTTGTTTGTCTGTTTGATTTTGCATAGCTAGGCCTAGCAGTGAAGCACCAACCATATAGAATGAAGAAAGCAAAATACACGAGACAGTATATAAAATAGTAGAAGAAGGCTTTAATTTGTCTAATAAAAGAAGTGTAAGAAGGCACACACCCACCTACTGTACACAAGCCTGTTTCGTGGAAGTATCCTCCCTTCCACTCGTGCATGCACCAATCTCTTATATATACTCCCATCCCAACCTTATTCCCTTTGCCTTTACTACTTGTACTCTTCCACAAACCACAACCACATATTCTTCGTTTCATTTCAATTCCTAATTAAACACTATAAGACTGCCAAGATCCCACCACTACTCTCAATATATGGAACCAGTCACCAATGGATGTTCATCTTCCACTTCTTCCTCTGACTCTTCCACTTCTGGCTCTTCCTTTTCCAGCAACCCCCATACCAACAAACCCGACAGAATCAAAGGCCCCTGGAGTGCCGAAGAAGATCGCATTCTTACCCGACTCGTTGAACGATACGGGCCCCGAAACTGGTCCTTGATTAGCCGCCACATTAAGGGAAGGTCCGGTAAGTCATGCCGCCTCAGATGGTGTAACCAACTCAGCCCCACCGTCGAGCACCGTCCCTTTTCCCAACAAGAGGACGACACCATCATTGACGCTCATGCTCGATACGGTAACAGGTGGGCCACCATCGCCCGCCTCCTCCCGGGTCGGACCGATAATGCCGTCAAGAATCACTGGAATTCCACGCTCAAGAGGAGGGTGAGGGGGCAGAGTGCGGCAGCGGACGGTGGAGCTACTGCTGCTGCTGCCCACGAGAGGGTTCTTAATTCTCCGGGATCTTCTGCGCAGCCCTGCATGGGATTCGAAATGGAAAACGACCCGTTGACGGCGTTGACTCTGGCGCCGCCTGGAGCTAACATGGCAGAGGTGGCTGAGCGCCAGCCGAGTTCAGAGAATGTGCCGGCGGGGTTCTGGGATGTGATGAGGGGTGTGATATCGAGGGAAGTCAGAGACTATGTTTCTTCCACTTTTTCTGAAAACCCAGGATTCCATTGACATTCGATGAATTAATAATACTGACCCTGCAGGTATCTGGGATCGGAATTACGCTTTTGATGTGAATATATGAATTTTCAGTTTGTTGGTAAAATGTAATTTTCTTCATTCTAGTTCATTCGCAGTTTCACTTCATCACTACTTAGCTTCTTCCTTGTTCAAACCAAATATATAGCGCTATTGCTCATATCAACATTGCCGTACGAGATATTAAGATTTAGTGTTCACCTCGTATTTAATGTAAGTTATTCGTATTCGATGCGATGGTCATTAATTAAGGAAGACATGTCTCCGCGTGAACTCTCAATCGATCTGATGCCGAGCATGAAGCTGTCTTTTCATTTAATTATTTTGTTTTCCCTCCTATTTTATAATGACAAATAATTAACAATAGAAACTGGGCACTCTTTAATTCTATACCTATAATAATAATAATAATTAGTCATATGCATCAAGGCGCACACACGAACAATAGTCTATCTGGTTTTTGGAGCAAAGATAGTGTTTTATAGTAATATCTAGCTATCTATGAAATCTGGTTATCATCAAGCGGATCTGTCTGGTCTCTATTTCCGCGGCTGGAAAATTGGTCGGTTTTCTCGTGGAAGCCCTCGAGAGAGACCCTGGATTTAAATAACCAAACAATAACCTCGTATAAATTATAATTTCCTTCGTTTAATCACGCAGTACTTACTCATCTTTATTCTTATTTAAATCAAACATTCAATTTAGCCAGTTGTCCCGTACGTGCTTTTCACTGTTCCTGTGGATTACTTACAGCTGGAAATTTTGAGGTTCGGTTTCCTTCAAATCATCAAGCACCCCCACACACATAAAATATTATTTGTCACCCAATAAATAGATAGTTTCTTTTGATTTCATTCAATAGCTAGCTTTTTTCCCTTTTTATCTTTATACATTTAACTCAAGTGTGGAGCAGGTAATTTTTTATTTTATATAATTTCTTCAATCATTTCCAACACATTTAATTTAGAGAGGAAAAAAAAAATCATTTTTTACATGTTAGCTAGAATTAAAACACATGCAGTTACCATAACGATATCTTCTCATCTTAATTTCCTCGGGCAGTATCTAAACTGTAAACAGTTTCTTTGATGATATGAACTGGAAAATGATGCGTGCTCTCATAATTTTTTCTCTCATTTTCTTCTCATAATCTCAAGTTTACCCTCAGAATATAATTTTGTTTGTATTGTAGTTATAAATGGTATAGATCAAATTTTAACAGTTTAAATTTATTTATTTATATCATTAATGTTATAAAATATGAAATCTAAACTATATATTTTCTTAACATGAGAATGGAGAAGAGATTCTAAAAAAATTAATAGAAAAGATTATGATAGAACTTAAACCCGATATAAACTAACTAAAAACATCTCAGTTGGGAAAGATTAGTCGTTCGAGCTTGTTTTAAGAGAAGAAAAATAACAACAACAAAAAAGGCTGGCAAACAGAAGGACAAACTTTAGTAAACTGGTTTTTAGAATTCAATGATAGCTTTGGTGGTATTATAGCTGGCAGAATCACAAACTTGCAAACATATCAAAAGTAATATCGAGGGTTCTAATAAATATACTTCTGTTTATAGGTAATAGTGGCAGTTATCTAGTAGAGTTTGACCCTAAATGAAAAAGCTATTACGTTCCACTTGGTTTATGTTTGTGCAAAAATGGTGCTAGCTTGTTCGGACAGTGATTATAATTATGACCGATTTCGGCTTCAATATGGACTTCAAGTTCATCGGACCTAATTAAGGTGGGCCAACCGATAATTGGACAAACATAGAGAATGGTTTGTCATTTTTTTCTCAGCATTAATCTCGTTAAAAAATATTGCAATAATGTTGTTGGATGTCTTGTTATAGTTTTTGTTTGGATTAGTAGTAGAAATTGTTTTTCCAACGTGATTTACCATATACGAGGTAAGTTTATAAAATACTCAATCTGATCTTTATTATAAGGCACCAACTAACAATTCTTACAAACCAATACAAAAAGTTAAAGTCAATAAAATTGTCTTACAATTTAAGTAACTTCCAATATTACCCCTACTAATTGCACTAAATTCTAATATTATACTCCCTCTGGTCCTTATCATAAGGCACCAACTAACAATTCTCACAAACCAATAAAAACAGTTAAAGTCAATAAATCTGTCATAGAATTACGTAATTTCCAATATTACCCCTACTAATTACACTAAATTCTAATATTATATTAATTATTACTCTCACCCACTACCCTTATTAATTATGAGCATACATTGAAAAAAGATAATTAATGTTCATTGGGAACAAGCAAATGCCTTATAAAAAGGACCAAATACATTTGGTAGTTGGTGTCTTATAATAAGGACCAGAGGGAGTATTAGTTATTACTCTCGCCCACTACCCTTATTAATTATGGGCATTTATGGAAAAAATTAATCAATGTGCTTTAGAAACAAGCAAATGCCTTATAAAAATGGTCAAATATCATTAATAGTTAGTGCCTTATAATAAAGATTAGAGAAAATAAATTTTATCACGATTTACATGAACATGCTTCTTTACGGCCAACCTAAAACATACCTATGAATAGTGTGTGGATCGATAATTAATGGCTTGGTTGGTTCATAAAAATGTAAGAAAAAGTGTGTTTGGTTTATTATGGCTACCCTAGATAGGTAAAGATTTTAAGGTATGGAAGGGATAATGTAGAATCTGGAACTTAATTGTTCGAATCTTGATGGACCCTACAGTTCAACCTAATATAGACAAGCTTGGAGAGAGAATTTTGAAAAACCAGAGTTCTAGAAGTAGAAGCTGTTGCCTGTTGGTTTCCTTAACCTTGCTCATGATGAAGATATATATTCATCCAATTTAATTTAATTAATTACTACTATTAACCAATCAATACTTTAGTATATGGTAATTAACTAGTAGGGTTTCATAGTAATATTGACTGGATTTCACTACTCATGGTCATCGACGCAGATTGAAAATGACTGTTTTTTTTTGCCAGCGATTGAAAATTATTTTTGTTACGCTTTATCCTTATCAGTAAGTATGTCCTCACGCCGAACATTACATTCATACAGTTTCATTTCCTTTGTGCACACACATCACCCTCGGCCAAAGCCACCCACGTTAGCACGAGTGATTTACGGCGACCGCCGCTATCTCCCCCATAGATACCACTGGGCGCCACCTTTGATCCAATATCAATCATACCTAGCCCCAAAGGCTAGACACTTGTGTTCTACTACGAGAACATTGGCGCCGTCAGTGGGAATCGTTAACAACTCGATTCCTAAAATCGAAAGCTATTCGTAACCACCGAATATGGCCGCCAAGACTAGAAGTCGCACCAATGCAACGCGACCACCGTCGCCGCCACAGATGAACCGCAGCAACCTTCTAACCGGGGCGGTTTTCGCGACACTCGAATTCGGTAGACCCGGAGCGAGATGGGGGGAAGAAACCAGTCGATATCGAGACAGAGGACACTGCCAATTCTTCCCATCCAAATCGGGAGTTGCACCTGGCACGTCAAGGAATTCAAGTGGAGGGTTTTCCTCATCCTTCTCGAGAATTCCGGTGGAGCATCCTGACTTACGCCTGCTTCATAATACGATAGGAGCGTTGATCCGGCGTATAGACGGCATGGAATACCGACATGAACGGCAAAAAGACGAGAACACTCGGATTATTCGAGAAGAATTGGAACGTCAAAATATGCTGTGGAGACAGGAGGAGCGAGAAAAGAGACCTCAGGAGATGAGAGAAAGACAACTCCGGAGTGAAGGTCAGAATGGTGAAAGTTCGAACCGGGTCGCTGGGTCAGATTTTGTGCGGATCAACCAGGATGAAAACCGGAGAGTAGAGCACGTCGTGGTTGGTGAACAAAAAGACCGAGAGAAGGAAGCCATCGGTTCACGAGATAAAGTTATGGCGGCAATATATCCTAAGGGATTGAATTCGAGGAGTTACCCAAGTATGATGGGACCCAGGGACCCATTGATACACTGAACAACTTCAAAATGGAGATTATGGTCAAGGGAATAAACGAGACGTGGTACCCCGACTTTTGCGGAACGTTCGGGAGCGGCGCAATTATGGTTTCATTCGTTGCCATATTTGTCTATCCCAAACATGAAGACTTTGGAACAAAAGTTTCGACGCATTTCGCAACCGATGGCGGCACCCGAACAGAGTTCCAATTGGCTCAAGTTAGGCAAGGCTCGGGAGAGGCATTGAGCAAATACCTTGATCGCTTCAACAGTGTAGCATTGCAGATTCCGGGACTGAAGGAAGAGGTAAATTTGCATTGTATAATAGCCGGATTGGATGTCTCATCCCGGCTAAAGAAATCTATCATGAAACGGCCTACATCCTTGGCCGACTTTCATGATAGATCTCAACAATATCTTGATTTAGAGCAAATGGAGAAGGCGGGCACGCCGGAAAAGAAAGAGCTAGAGCCCAACCGCCGGAAAGGGAAAACCGGAAAGAAATCACCAAGATTCTTACGGGAAGACTCCGCGTAGCCTAGAAACTGGTGGTAAAGCAGGGAACCCGGGTTCGACAGTATACACCGTTAAAAATCTCCCGAGCAAAACTATGGAAAGAAGTCGGCGCGGCCGAAATGAAGAAGGTGGAAAGACCTCGGGCTCTTGGTAAGAGAGCAACGGCCGACAAAACCAGGTTTTGTGAATTTCACGATCGCATGGTCACACAACGAGCAGTGTTGGGACTTGAAGAATACGGTGGAGAAATTCATCCGTGAGGGAAACTCCAAAGATACGTGATTCAGACCCAAGGAAACGGGGGTGGCAAGCGGCATGTGGAGGACCGGAGTAGGAGTCCACGGCTTGATAAAAGGAAAAAGGAGCAGAAAAGAAGTCGATGATAGCGATGAGGAATTCCCAGACGCCAAATACGATTGCAATGTTATTAGCGGAGGTTTTGGCGGCGGAGGATTCGTCTAGCCGAGACGGAAGTATTTGAAGGAAGTATTGTCAATTAAAGATGCTCCAACATTTAAAAAGGACATTAACAAGCCCGAATCTCCCGTGTTATGTTTCACGGATGAGGATTTGAAAGACGTTGCCAGGGCATCATGATGGTTTGGTGATAACAGGAACGCCGGTCAATTGCCGCGTAAAAAGATCTTCGTGGATAATGGAAGTGCGTGGACATCATCCTGCGGGATGCGTTTAAGAGAATGAATTTTGATTCCGACGTGTTAAAACCGTGCAGGACCATGTTAACCGGGTTCAATGGTCAGGACACTCGTCCAAAGGGTACGTAGATCTTAAACTCACCTGGGGGATAGGAATGCTTTCAAGACAGAGAGAGTCCGATTTATAGTTGCGGACTTTCCTTCTTCTTACAACATCATCCACGGGACGACCAACGATTCACAATTGGGATATGTTGGTATCATCAAAGCACCAAAAACTTAAGATGATTAGCGGGAAAAATAAAATCGTTACGGTAAAAGGAGACCGAGAAAGAATCTCGTCGGTGTTACTTCAACACAAGCCAAAAGATTCAACCCGCCAACGCACCCGGTCGCGGACACGCGTGGGAAGTCGGTAAATTTGGTCGAGTTGGATCTTCGCAAAGAGGAGAAATTGCAAAAGACAGAACCAAGCTGGAGAGTCGGAGGATTTCCTTCTCGGTACGAGCACAGGTCAAATCACTAAAATTGGCAAGGCTTTGGATCCGGGATGAGAGAAGAGCTCGAAACACTCCTCAGGAACAATAGAGACGTATTCGCATGGCAACCTTCGGAGATACCCGGGATAGATCCAGACTTTTGTTGTCATGAGTTAGCAATCCGGCCAGGGTCAACCAGGTGTCCCAGAAAGCGGAAGCTCGGGAAGACAGCGAAACGCTTTGGAAGCACATGTTGCGGAGCGTGAGAAGCGGTTTTATCCGAGAAATACAAGACACCACATGGTTATCTAATGTGGTCCTTGTGAAAAAACCAAATGGGAAGTGGAGGGTTTGCCTGATTTTAAAGATTTAAATAAAGTGTGCCCAAAAGACTCCTTTCCGATGCCAAATATTGACCGGTAGTGGACAGTTCTTCCGGTTTTCGGTTATTATCGTTTATGGACGCGTACTCCGGGTATAATCAGATTGCTATGCATCCGAGAGGACCGGGCGAAGACGGCATTCATCACCGAGAAGGCGAATTCTTGTTATAATGTGATGCCTTTCGGGTTAAAAATGCGGGAGCCACGTACCGAGAGAATGATGAACCGAGTTTTCGAAGATCGAGATTGGTCGGAATGTGGAAGTGTATATTGACGACATGATTGTCAAATCTTTGAATGAGGCCAACCACATTGATGATTTACGGCGGACATTCGACAAGCTCGAAAGGTATAAGATTCGCCTCAATCCGGCGAAGTGCGCGTTCGGAGTGCCATCAGGAAAGTTCCTAGGATTCTTGCTGACAAACGAGGCATAGAGGTTAACCACGACAAATGCCAAGCAGTTTTAGACATGCGGCCCCAGGAACAAAAAGGAAGTTCAACAACCGACCGGACGATTGGCTGCATTAACCCGTTTCTTGCCTAAATCCGCGGAGAGCTCTCTTCCTTTCTTTAAATTATTGAAAAAGGAAGCATGTCGGGGATGGACGGTGAATGCGAAGCGGCTTTTGGCAAAATCAAGCGGTGTTTGTCTTCACCTCCCAGTCTGACGACCAGACCCACAGTAGGAGAAAGCTTAATCCTATACTTATCGGTAGGGAACGAGGCATAAGCGCCGCGGCGGTTGTGGAAACAACGGAAGGCCGAGTCCTATATACTTTGTAGGAAGAGCTTTGCAAGGCTCGAGTTGCGGTATCGAGAGGGTAGAGAAAATGGCATTTGCGTTACTAATAGCAACGCGGCGCTTCGACCGTACTTCAGAGCCATCCCGTCATTGTTCGCACTAACCGGCCCATACGACAGATCCTTCATAAGCGGGACCTAGCCGGACGGATGGTAGGTTGGGCCATTGAGTTGTCGAGGTTTGACATTACATATGAGGCTCGACACGCGATCAAGTCCCGAGCGTTGGCGATTTCATAATGGAGTTGACCCCGGTCAAAGGCGGGGAAGATCAGGATACTTGGAAGCTGTTTGTAGACGGTTCGTCAAACACCAAAGGGAGTGGAGCGGGGATCATCGTGGAGAGTCCAGAAGGTATTGCTCTTGAGTTATCCCTGCGCTTTAATTTCTCAACGTCTAATAACCAAGCAGAGTATGAAGCATTGATAGCGGGTTTGCTCCAAGCTAAGGAAAGTGGAGCTCGCAGAGTGCATGTTTCCACGGACTCTCAGTTGGTAGCTTCGCAAATCAATGGGACCTACCGGGCGAAAGGACCGTTGATGATCAAATACAGGAAAGGTAAAGGAGGTTATTACGGAGTTTGACGAAGTCACAGTAGCACACATTCCAAGAGGAGACAATGTTAGGGCCGATGTGTTATCCAAATTGGCAAGCACCAAGAGCCACCGGAAGTCACCGCACCATTGTGCAACAAAATCTTCGAGAACCTAGTTGCGTGATGCGATTTCAGATAATGGCGATTGGAGGAAACCCATTGTAGATTACATTGAGAGAGGAATTCTACCGGACGAGTCATTAGAGGCGAAAAAATCATGAGATCGGCGGCCTCGTATACACTTGTTAATGACCGGTTGTACGGAAAGGAATGCATTCTCCAATGATGAAATGCTTGGCGGCGAATGAGGCCCAATATGTCTTCTTTGGAAATTCACGAAGGAATAAATGGTCACCACATGGGGGCTAAGGCTTTGGCCAGGAAGGCGTGACGGCCGGTTACTTTTGGCCCACCTTAGCACCGATGCTAAGACTCATGTCCAAAAATGCGACAGTTGTCAAAGGCATGCTAACTCTATCAGATCACCTCCGGCCACTCTTCAAACAATCTCTGCGCCATGGCCGTTTTTATTACTTCACAAAGTGGATTGAAGTGGAACACAGTCGCCACAATCACATCAAGTAGGGTGCAAAAGTTTTTACAAAGAAACATCATAGCACGTTTTGGCATCCCACCAAATCGTTACGGACAACGGAACACGCTTTATTGATAAAAGCTTTCGAAAGTTGGTAGCCGATTTCCATATTAAGCATCACTTCGCATCGTAGAACATCCACAGTCTAATGGGCGGCGCGAGGCGGCTAATAAGATCATTGTGGAGGGGCTGAGAAAGCGGGTGGAAGATGCCACGTCTAGCTGGGTGGACCAGTTGCCTTATACCTTATGGGGATATCGAACAAGTGTCCAGACATCAACCGGTGAAACGCCCTTCAAGCTGACATATGGGTGCGAAGCCATGATTCCGGTTGAAATTGGAGAATCATCTTGGAGGCGAGTCACGGCGTTACAAAATGAAGAAGAAAATGGTAATGCGATTGCCGTCGAACTAGATCTGATTGACGAAGTTCGAACTGCGGCGCATTGCCGAGATTTAGCAGCCAAGCAACTAATATCAACGCGTTACAACCAGAAGGTTCGACCTCGAGCTTTTGACAAAGGGAGCCTCGTACTTGAAGGCGGACATTGGCAATAAAAATGCTGCCGAGGGAAAGCTAGCTCCTAGCGGGAAGGCCCATACCGAGTCACCGAGAACCTTGGTAAAGGCGCTTACAAGCTGGAAACGCTGCAAGGCAAGGCGATAAAGCGAACATGGAACGCGGATAAGTTGAAAGTTTATTATAGCTGAAGCATTCAGATCGGATGTCGGCAAACTTCAGAAAGTGGCGTGTGTTGCTCTTTTCTTTTTAAACGTGTGGCGTTTCGTAAACGTGGATGGATGAATAAAGAATGACTGAAAATCCGGTTTCCAAAATCATGTGTGATAAAAACATGTAGAAATCAGGATGCCTAAAAATCCGGTTTCCAAAATCATGTGTGATAAAAACATGTAGAAATCAGGATGCCTAAAAATCCGATTTCCAAAATCATGTACGATAAAAACATGTAGGAACCAGGATAATGAAAATCCGGCTTCCCAAAATCATGTACGATGATAACACGTTGAATCGGGGATGTTTAAGAATTCGGGTTCGAAATCGTGTAAGATAAAAACATGTAGAAACCAGTGCTTGAAAAAATCCGGTTTCCAAAATCATGTACGATGAAAACACGTTGAAACCGGATGATTAAGAATTCGGGTTTCAAAAATCGTGTAAGTTGAAAACACGTTGAAACCGGGATGATTAAGAATTCGGGTTTCAAAAATCGTGTAAGTCGGGAATGTGAAAAACCTGGGATAGTAAAAAACCCGGTTTCCAAAATTAAGCATACCGTTTTAATTCAACAACACAAGCAATTCCGGCGCGATAAAATTACGATGCTATTGGGAGAAAAAAAATATAAGGGAGCACATAAAAGCCCACAGTGCTTTACTAAAAGCAAAACTGAGAAGCAGTTAAACCCGCGAATGTGTCGGGGAAGATGACTCGGCATCGCTATCTTCGCCACCAGGAGGAATCAACTTGCCTTTGCCGCTAACATAAGCTTGAAGATGTAACCCGCGGTATTCGATTGACGGTGGGATTGAGCACCGAATCCCGAGCCACAGCATTTTCAAAAGATAAACGCCCGATTTGGCTATATTTTGCAATCTTCGTTCGTGCAGCGGCCAGCTCGTCATCTTTTTCTTTAAGAACGCCGGCAAGGTGTTCATTGTCCGAGATCATTTTCTCTTTAAGAAGCACATCCTCCCGACAAATGTTTGATAGGCGGAGTACCTCGGCTTGGGCATGGGCTAACTCGATGCTTGGCATCTAATCCAAGCTGGGCCAGTTTCAATTCAGCTTGAGTGTTGGCCAGATTGTTTTGTGAGAAAGACAAATTGGTTTCAGCAATAGCAATATGTTCCACCGCCGTGGCAAATCTTTTGTTAAGGGCAATCAAGTCTGTACGCACCTTCTCTCTCGGCTCGGGTTATCTCCGGCTCTGTTGGGCTTGGTCCCTCTCGGCGGTAACCTTGGGCGGATCTGCATTGCTTTTCAAATTGTGGTTCTCGGCAGGAGTTCGTTCTTTTCTTTCCTCTCAAGCTCGAGACTATTGTTCAGCGTGGAGATTTCTTGCTTCAAGTCATTCACGGACCTTAGCCGAAGAGCGTTTTGAATCCCGAGAGCGACGATAAGGCCGAATTAAGGAAGGTTTGCCTTGTAGGCTTGTCGTTCCATCTCAACCCACTGGAGTTTTTCTTCATTAGAAGGCATGGAGGGGGCGTACAATTGAGCAGGTGGACGCATAAGGTCTCGAATAGCTCCGTTTACTCCTTCTGACCAAAGGGCTCCTCCAGTCATAGTATCATGGCTGTGAGGGATCGAAAAAGAGGATGGCACCGAGTTGGTGGACGAAGTGGGTACGGGACCCGTGGTAGGAGTCTCTCTAAGGGTGAGGCCTCGGCGGGAATAGAAGTAGGAACCTCTCTAACGGTGAGGGCGGTGCAGGAATCACAACGGTTTCTTCTCCGGCAACGTTTTTGTTTTTGGGCACCCGCCTCCTTTTTCATCATTTTTGATCCACCTTTGGGCGCGGAACGCTTTCGGAGTTTTTTCACAACACCCTCCCTCTCAGGATTGGAGCTCCGCCACTCACGGTGGGCTCATCTCGCTAATGAAGGGGCAAGTGCTTGAGCGGGGTTGATGGCCGTTTCGGCAGGCGCCCTCGTCAAAGGCTTCAAGAAAATCAGGTCTTCCCATCGGACGTCCTGCATAGAAACAACAAACGATGTCAGTCGTGGTAATGAAGGACAGTATATACGTCAACGGTGGGAATGTGATCGCGAGGTCCATCGAGATTTAAGTGTCTTTGGAAAGCTCGGTAAGTTTCACAACCGACGCTTCCTCGGCTTGATGGAAGACGGGAGGGCGAAGTCTGCGGCTTTGAACTTATGGTGGGTATTTGTCCAATATAAGGGAATACACCTTCTAACTCCCCACACTTATCAAGGCGAAGGAACCACGGACACTTAAAAGGGTGGGCTTCGACTTTACGAACGCCTTTTAAAATTTTTCCAGGGACTCGCAAAAGGGTTTGAAGAGCATATGTTCGCTTCTCCGCGCAGGCGAGGTCCACCCAAAAAGGTCGTGCCGGGTGATCGAAACCCGCCGAGTTCCAACGGAGAATAAAAGGTCATAAATACTGGCACGGTGCAGCAAATATCCATTTCCGGCAAAGATTCTCAAAGGCTATGGCAAAAGCCCAACCATTGGGATGAAGTTGGGTGGGGCTAGATGCAGGTGATTCGGTAGGCAAATTTGAAAGTCCGATAGGGAAATCTTACGCCAAGCTGAACGAAAACATCTCGGTAAAAGAAAAAGAAATGGGGCACGTGAGGTTGGCTTTTCCGGGGTCGAACGGTGGCAACCGACTCGGCATCCAGAGGAAGCCTTATTGAGTACCCTTCGCCATCTCTTACGCCAAGGGAAGGAAAGTCCGTGTCGATTAGGGTGTTCTTCACTCTATCATTTGGGCAAAGAAGATGGCAATCTAGCGGGGAGTAAGGAGCAAAGACTATTCGGACGAAACAGATATGCCAAAAACTTCAATAAATATATCCAAGATAGCGACGCGAGGCTTGGAAAATTTTTCGCGTATATCGAACAAGCAGGGAACCAAAAGATATAAAAGTTAAGGAAAATACGATCTTACACGACCGAGGAATTCAGCGAAGCAACGACAAAAACGATTAGGGTCTTTGCGGAAGGTCTTGCGAAAAAGCAAAGAAGCAGCGGGCGTGACTTTCTTTTTCTTGGCGTAAGGCGGTGCACAACGAAGAAATATATAGTCTTTGATTTTTCAAAAATTGAGAAACTTTTGAATTCAAAACGTCAAGAGGAGTGGTAGCCACGCGCGAGAAGGCGTGAGTCCGAGAGGTTATGTGGATTTCTCCTTTTTGGAATTCAAAACGCCAAGAAGAGTGATGGCCACGCGCGCGAGCGTAGTTCGAGAGATTATGTGGATTTTCTCTCCTTTGAATTCAAAACGTCAAGAAGAGTGATGGCCACGCGCAAGAGGCAGTGGTCCGAGATGATGTACGAATTTCTCTCGAAGCAACTTGCGCATTAATTTGGTTCGGTTTTCAAACGCCTGCCGACGGAGTGCGCGGGGTTAGAGGCATGATTACACGTAACAACGTGTCGGTTGAAATTTGTGAAAGAAATATGTCTTTTCACAATCAATTAAGGCATTTCAATTGAAGTCGGTCAACATTAGCAACTCGAGATGGGTCACGCGGTTAAGGCAGGGTGATATATTCGAACGACAGCGGCACAGTGCAATTTTCGGTGGTTTTCTAACACGGGTTGTTTAGGAATGCAATACAGGGATACGAGAAAACGTAAGGTCCAAACAGTAGGGTTAGTTAGGAAATCAAATGCGGAATATGGACATTTGCACAAGAGGAACTCGGCAACGAGATACAAGTGGATAGCGGGATAGCCTTTATTGATGCTCAAACGGGTAACATGGTTTTCTTACAAAGAAACACGTTGCCTAGCTCATTTACAAGGACAATTACAACAACACGGTACAATAAGGGGCCAAAGCTTGTAAAGGACGTTTATGAACACACTAATTACAACAGTTGATGGTGGCTAGCTATCCATCACGCCTTGGATGGGTTAGTTTGCGCCGGAGACTGCATTGTTATTAGGTGACCCCATCTTGTTGCCTGAAGTTCCCACCAAATATGCAGCAGACCCTAGGAATGCTTAGAGAAGTCCAGGGAAGCGCTAATCGGGCCTCGGGCCTCCCTTGGTGGAGGAAAATTCGACTAGAAGATGCTCAAATACGGCTTGATCTCCCCGGGACCTTGTACGACATTGAACCGAGACATGAAGACCGGCAAGGCGTTTGAGATCCCGTGCGCCCACCATGGAATATGCTTGAAGACGGCAAACGCGTTCGAAACCAAGGTTGTAGTCCTTGGAGGGGTTTTCTTTTCTTCTTCGATCGTTGTCTTTTTCCACACATGGAAAGAATAAAGGCATTGAAGTTCTCGTTGGTAAGCTCATCTTCCTTAGCGGCATTTGTTAAGAAAGAAAAGGTGGGGCGGACCGGGGGGCACAAGAAGATGAGGAATGATGAAATTATTTATAGCCCAGGGGGATCGTAAGGGTCAGACAGCAGTTGATGGGACATTTAAGGGAGAGGACGTTTCAGTTCCCATAACGTTTCGGTTCCGTGGAAAGAAATTATTAACGTTAAGAAACGTGAGTAGCGGCAATGGTACGCACGACATTAAATAAGGATAGGATGGAAAAATGGTGATGCGAGTTCCAAGAAAAGGAATAATGACATAGTGTCGGATGAGAAGCGATACGCCATGCGCCAGTGTCCCCATCCGTCAAAATTTGGGGACGGCGGTGAATAGGAAATCCTCAAAAAGACAAAAGTCAATACGATCCGGTGGGCAAAACGACAAAGTAGTAAAGTAAGTAAGCCGTTGGTAAGAAGCAAACACGGCGACATTATTACAAAAACAACTAGGGATCGCGATCAAGAAACCCGGTAAAAGACAAAGCCGAGACTAATTCCCGAGGTCCCGCAGATAAGGCAAGTCGGGAATTAGTTCTTGGAACTTAGCCAAAACAGAGATAGACACAACGGGTAGAGCAGAGATAGAAAAATCTCGGCGACTCGAAACCGAACTCCCGAGCTTGGGGGCAAGCGTTATGGATTCAAATAATGGGCCTACCGGAGGAAGGCCCAATAGAAGGACTCTGGCGGGAAGCCTCCCGCAAGTCGCGCTCCGTCGGCCACCTCACAAGGTGCCGTGACTCCGGCAATTATGCGGGAATGGAATGGCGCACGATCGGGGCGAGAAGGAGGCACGATTAGATACCAGTGGACGCCACCTTTGATCCAATATCAATCATACCTAGCCCCAAAGGCTAGACACTTGTGTTAACATTGGAGAACTACTAATAACATTGTTGATAAAAAAAAAAAAAGAGAGAGAGAACTACTAATAACATCACTTTTGGTAATCGTATGTTATCTAAATACCATTCTGATCGTATTTATAAGTCTATTTTGACTAAAAAAAATTAATCATATTTATAATAACATCACTTTTGGTAATCGTGTGTTATCTAAATACCATTCTGATCGTATTTATAAGTCTATTTTGACTAAAAAAAATTAATCATATTTATAATCGTATTTCAGGTAATAAATGAGATTGTAACAATTTTTTCCATATTAATTGTACTAATAAAAATAGGTAGAGAAGAAAGAGTTGAAAATTACCTATTCATAAATGATGGCAAAGTTGAAAATTTACCACATAATAATTGAGTTAACTACCTCTCATTAGTATGTTGTGATTTAGTTAAAAAAAACTTATAAATAAGACCAGGGTGGCACCTCAAACTTCATTAAATGAAGATGATGCGAAGCCAGCTTGCACATGGTTTTAACTGGCTAGCTTTGTTTTTGATAATGATATCCACACGAATTGCTACTGTTTGAAAAGCCATGTGTTTTAGTTGACAAAAAAGGAAAGAAAAGAAAAGCTACATGTTTTATTCCTCTCCATTTAACTGTTTCAATTTAAAATTTCTTTTTGTACCATGGATATATCCCATGCTTCAAATATTAAAATATGATTACTTATTTCAATAAGGGTAAAGGAGTAAAAATTCACTTAAACTCTTTTTCTCTCATCACGGTGAACAGTAACATAAATGTGAGATGCGACTTTTGTTCTAAAATGGTAACCAGTGTGTATTTTTGCTCCCACAAAAAGTATATGGTGCTGGGCGCTCCCAATGGTAAAGCACATATGTATTTTTACTCATTTACCCTTTTAATAATATCCATTTGAAATGGTGGTAGTTAAAATATAAAAATAATGGGGTATTAAATGGAGAAAAAAACAAAATAATTCTTAAATGGTGTACATTTTTTTTCCCTTGATCTATGTGTTTTCTTATGGGGACAGTTAAAAAAGAAAGAATGATTCTAAAATATTTCGTCTACTAAGCGAAGACTGCGAGCCACTAGAACTAAATCATCAGTGAACATAATGTTATACTATCTCTGTACTCATAGTCATTAAATAATTAAATGAAGAGCCAGATATTGGAACTGATGCAGAAAGAATAATAATTAAAACGGGGCGTTGCGGTCCTTTTCAGAAGCTCGAGACGTGAAAATAATAAAAAAATACTGTAAACCCGTACGGATCCAATAAATAGAATAACTTTCGAAGAACAATAAAAAAAAAAGTGTTAAATGAGACTTTTACCGTTGAAATATTCTTTTTAAAGTACAGAGTATCATAAACTTTAGAAAAACATTTTAAAATGTGTAAACATACTTCAAGAGTCAAAATACTCTATAATACGTGTACTTTTTTTTAAAAAAAAGTGTGTATATATATATATATATAAGGGTGGTGGAGGACAAACACGTCCCCTTGAAAAGTGTCCCACTTTATAGAGTCACTTTTGGATTTTTTTATAGACTGCCAACTAACCTTGCATATTTTCAATGTGCTTAGGAGCTGGGAATCAGGCCGGTCCGGTCCTCCAGGGCTGGCCCGTGAAGGGCCAGGGCCTAATAGGGCCGGCCCTCCAGGGCTTGAGGTAAGAAAAATATCCGTTTTTCAAAGCCAGGCCCGAGAGCACCAGGGCCAGGGCCGGCCCTCCAGGGCCCGAAAATTACTATTTCAAATTTTAACAATTTTTCCTTCATCTTTTAAAAAAAAATATAATTAGTAAATTACAACATGAATCATCCAACAAATAAGTATAGTTATTAATTCATAATCAAAAGCAAACTATATTCACAATGAGCACATCCATAATATTTATTTGCAACAAATAATAAACCAAATCATAAAATTAGAGTATAGTTATTATGTATTTGTAGTTAAATGGATAAATAACTCTATAACAAATACAAAAAATATATAAATTAATAAATTAAAGAAGGAAAAAAAGAAAAAGCTACAGTGAAAAGGGCCTGCAGGGCCGGCCCGAGGCCCTCCAGGGCTAGCCCGTTTAAGCCCGAGGCCCTTCAGGACCAATTTCAAATATCTTATCCATTTTTTAAGCTCGGCCCTTGACGGGTCAGGGCTTAAACGGGCCGGCCCGATGGGCTTGACCCGATTTCCCGACTCTAAATATGCTGTATGTGATAAAGCTACTATGATAAAAAGTTGAGTCAATAATTCACTTGCGTAAATCCCTAAAAATGGCGCCATATTTTGTCAAATACAATGCTCCTTAAAGCACCGTGAGTGACTTTTTTCTCTTTCATAATTGCTTTTGAGTCAACAAAACCATAATTTACTTGTCCCCAGGCTCAAAACCTAGAGAGTTGTTGGCTATCAATGTCTAGAATGCCATTCACTCTGATTCCTCCACACAAAAATACTTCATCTTCTTCAGGTTCAGGTCATTAAAATATTCAATTGAGGGTTATGTCCCACCTAGCTCCCTATGCTTATAATTGAGTTTTGATCCCGTACACTTTGTTTTGTAAATTAAAAAAAAAAAATTAGGGTATGTTTGGTTTGGGGGAGGGAGAAATTTTATTTTTTCAAAATTGGGTGTAGTGAGACCCACAAGTTTTCCTCTCCCATTCCCTTCCCTCAAACCAAACATACAGGAAAGGGATTGAGTTCATCCACAGTCTAAGGACAGGACGCTTTAGTTCTACTCTGCAGGGTATACTGGGTTAGAGAGTACACATGTCTTCACCTCTTATCCACAATCCAAGAGCATGACACTTTGGTTCTACTCTACTGGGTATACTGGGATATAAAGTACACATGTCTCTACATTTTCCCAGCGTTTCCACTGCTTCACATCACTTAGGATGCCTCCCCCAACGCCTTGATTAGCTCCAGGATCGAACACCCCTTCGGTGAGAATATTCGACCCCTTTATCAATTAAATCCAGGGACGAGGGGTTGTTTCGGCTATTTTTCATTCGTATATGTCAAGTCATCTAAAATGTTGGTGTTTGTGGTCTTGTAAAATATTATTCATGAACCTAAAGGTATTAACTTTGTTGATTCGGTATTTATCCTTGTATTTTTTAATGAAGGAGTTTTGATTTTGGTTTTTGAACGAAAATAATCTATTTGGGCAAAAAAAAACGAAAATCATCTTTAGTCCTAGTAGGCAATCCTGGTCAGCTTACTTAATAGTGTTTATTTTTTGGTTGATTTTTTTTTTATAATAGTTTTTGGTTGATGGTGGTGAGATTCTGATCTGAATTACAGTAATGTCTCTGGCAAAAAAAAAAAAAAAAAGAGAGAATAACAATAATGGGTCTGGCTTCGAGCCCACTGAAAGGCCCATGGATCTCTGTATAGGCGCTGTAGCCTAGCCCATAAAATCCCCAAACTTTACGCCCTAATCAGTCATTAAACCAAATTCCCTGTGGGAAAATATATTTTAATTAAAAGATACTCTTGCCCTCTTTAATATAAGACAGTGTTGACATTTTTTTTATAGAGATTAAGAAAGTTAAAACAGTTAATTAATCATAATATACTCCCTCCGATCCTAATTATAGAAACTATTTAATCAATTTTGGGGAATTAAGGAGAGGAGTTAAATTAGTTAATTTTACTCATTTTCTTAAAATGCCCTCGTATAAATTTAAAATGACACAAGTTGCCCTAATTATAAGTGTTTCTGATTTGCCTTCCGTTAGACATCCATGACATATTAGTTTAATATATATGTATATTAGTTGCTTTTTATATAGCCATGTGTATACATATAGATCTAATTTCCTTTCCACACGCTTTCTAATTGAAATAATGGTCGTACTATATAAACATATATGTGTGTGTATATATGTGTATACATATAGATCTATCTACATACATAGACACATATACACACCCATATATTTACACACACATATTGTGACACTTAAATGCAGATATACATATATATGTACACACACATATAAATGCTCATAATAATAAGTATAAATAGGGGTATTATAGGAAAAAATTGACAAAAGTTAAAGCTTGTTATTATAATTAGGACCAAAACCAACTCCAAAATGTGTTCCTATAATTAGGATCGGAGGGAATATATTGTATACTCCCTCCGGTTCTAATTATATGAATAGTTTTGTAGTGTAAATTATAGTACAAAAGTGTTCCTATAATTAGGGCCGGAGGTAGTATCATTTGATTATACAGCAGTTCGTTAGTCTCACAAATTAATTTAGTATAAAAATAAATAAATATTACTATTTAAAAATAATTTATTTAACTTGTTTAATTTTAAAAAAGTGTTAGAGTGCAAATTGACTAATAAAATGTTACGCTAGGAACACCAGAAATAAAAATGTTTTGAAGGAACAAAAATATACCAATTGAAAGAGAGCAAAAATACCAATGAAGAATTTAAAACTTGTGAAAGTAGTACAATTCTGTTTTGATCTATTCGCTAAAGTTTTAAATTATTTATTAATATTTTTGCCCTCTTTTAATTGTTTATTTATATTTTTATAGGTTAACGCCTGGGGGTAATAGACGGCTCGCCCTGCCCAACATCGGTATCACCTAGAAGGAAGGGAGATTTCGTAATGCCATTGGATCGGAGGTAAACCAAACCCTTTCCTAAAATTTTTGTATATTAAAAAAAAAAAACCGATTGTGTCGGAGGAGTATTTTACTTTTACTAAACAAACCCTTCCGCACGAAACAGTGCATCGGCGGGAAAAGTTTGAAGCACTCAGCGACGCCGGTGCGCTTGGATGACCTGCGTTTATAGAGATTCACCAAGCTGGCTCGATCGATGCTGTGGCGGGGTGTTATTTCCCATCTAGCCAGAGCTACACTGTCGTCCCCGCGAAAAAGTTCTCGCTTCTATTCGTCTTCGACTTTCAATCACTTACGAAACTCATTCGACGACGACGTTCGAGCTGGTAGCGCGGTTTATCAGCATGCTCTTAAATTCCGGCCACCCGCCATGATCGAGTGGCGCAAACGGCTCGATAATACTGTCAATTTAATTGGCTCCCTCACTCGCGATCCTCAGGTTATTATTGGAAAGACCGGTGATTCTGCGGCGCACACTACGCTAAGAGTCAAAAGCTCCGACGGCTCGTCCTTCTGGTGAGATTTGTCACTCACTAAGTTCATATTTTAGGTTAAATTGATGAGTTTGTTAAGCCTGGGACTGTTATTCTGGTTTAGATTTGTAGCATCCTTTGCGTTTGCTTCCAAGAATTGTTCAATGTGAGATCAGGTTCAAACTGGGTTGGGGTTTAACTATTTTAGTAATCTATGCGTTTTCGCCTGTTGTTTCTACTTTCTAGCGTTAAACTGTCCCATTCACTGTGCTGTAGTTAAAATTTACAAATGCAAGTTAAAACAATTGTTATGAGCAGAACTGCAGAAGTCATGATTTGATGAATAGTTTTTAATATAACATTTGTTTTCCACTTTGTGACCAGGGTTCTTCTGATGATGCGGGACGGTATGGCGGAAATTGCTTCTAAACATTTAAAGCGAAATGATATTATTTTTGCTTCCGGTCATTTAGCGTCCTATGAAAAAGATGATGGGAGAGGAAACATCCAATTGATATACAAGGTCCTTATTTCTCACTAAAAAAAAGGACCACATTTTTTTTGGTATCATGCCTAAATGATCTATAATTTTTCTTCTAACTATTCTCGGCTTGAGCTGTTTTATTTTCTCTATATTAGAATAGAATTTGGTATTTGTGCTAGTTTATCTTAGCCTTCTAAGGGTGTAAAATAATGTGAACAATTCCCTTCTTTTCTTCTGAAGGTAATTGTGAAGGAGTTAAATTTTGTTGCTAAAAGACCATGTTACCAAGGGCGTAAGGCATTAGAATCTACTGAAGGTATGTTGCTCTCCATCTCACTCACTCGCTCACCCCCCACCACACACAGAAGACAGTTAAATTTCAGCCATCCTGTTTGTTTGGAAATGCCGCAAATTTTTGTTCTATTAATATGGAGCTTGAGGCTATATTTTCGACAAACCTAAGGATGAGCAAGTGGAGGTAACGGTTGACCAGGTGAATCTAAAATACTTCAAATTAGAAAGGGCTCCCGGGAATATATTTCTTATGTAATTTTTATGCCGTATACCATTTGTTATAAAAATATCTCCCCCACCCCGTCACATGAACATACCCCTATAGAGTGTCTGTTGCAGTTTAAAGCACAGAACTGGCTTATCTTCCATTCTTGATGAAGTTGGTTTTAATTAAAATTGGAATCTTACAAAATACAAATCATTAGCTTCATATCACTATGACTTAGGCCCTTGCTATCTCTTGTGTTTGTCATGTTGACCCGTTCTTCTCAAACCTGACAGAGAAAAGAACTCACGCCCAAGATTATGAAAACCGGCTTCACTTGTGGCAAGTGTTTTTTACCAATCCTCATGAGTGGTGGGATAACAGGAAGCGCAAGTTAAATCCAAAGGCACCTGACTTTAAGCATAAGGATACTGGCGAAGCTCTCTGGCTGAGTCAAGATGATCCTCCATGGGTTAAAAGACAGCTTCAAAAACTTGATTCCGAAATGGCAGGAAAACTTGTAGGTCTTTGTTCTAGAGTCACCACTTGGGTTTACGATGAATAGCAAAGCAAAAAAGCAATGAAAGAATACGATTATGGTCTTGGGGCCTGGTGCACGAACCTTTGTGCTTATGGCTCCCATTTGAAAAGACACTGAATCATTTTTTTCCCCCAGAATTATTTTATCATTGGTATAGCAGGACATGGTGAAGCTTGTATGACAGGATTATGTATATACATATAAGCATATGCAAGTCATGGGGGTTGGTGTATGATATCGTTGTAGAATCCTCGATACCAATTGAAGTTGTTTTCTTCTTTTTCTATTTCCATTAGGAGGACTTGAACTTCCAAATTTTATTCCCATCTCATCTCACCTTTATCACCTGTAGTTTAATGTTTTGCCATGATTAACTTATAAGTTGCAGCTTCATCATATGCACGAAGCAGTCATAATTGATTTGTTTAAAGCATCATCATACTATGCTTGTACATTGCTATCAAACTTGAATCCATTTACGCAATTGAAACGAGGATTTGAGTGTCAAAGTGGCAGCATTTTAGGACATTGATTTTCATGGAGGCTCAAGCTGCATCTTAAAGAAATCTGGTGGGCATAAATTCATTTATCCTTAGAGGAAGACTGTAAAACTCGTCATTTCTAACATCTCCCTTCCTCTTTTGGAAGGGCACCCACCATGGCACTCCTCTATCGTTAGCTGTATGCTTCGCCTCCAGTGTGTTGTCTACAAGTGTTCCCACAATTATTGCCACAGCAGGGGATGACGAGAATATGGTGTTCAAAATGTCATTGAACTGGTGTCACACAAAATCAACTTCATCAGATATAAATAACAGGGCACTATAGATCAACGACCAATAACAATGAAGTGCCTAAATAATCACTTGGAGCAAAGAAGAGTTCGCTTACCCATCCAGCTGCTGTTCTAACTGGACCGTGACCGTCTGGTGCTGTGTCGGTGACAAAATATTGAGGTATGGAAATCCCCAGAAACAAGGTTAGTCCCAAAACATAGAGATTCCTCATTGAGTTGTTATTCACAAATTGTGTGAATGAGATCCCAACAGCAGCTGCCAGAAGAAGCCAAATAGCGAAAATTTAATGTCATGTAGATAACTGATAGTCCGATTTGTAAAAACATGGATAAATAATAGCAAAACCACCTACCCACAAAGCCAAATAAAACACAGTATATAGCAGCAAATATTGGCAAGGGAATTGATGCGAAAAAAGCTCCAAATTTCCCTGAAGTTAAGGAGAAATGGTAAGTCACACAGAAAAAATGCAAGAGTGACTGAAAGGAAATTCCCCTCAAGTAATTCAAGGTACATTAGCATACCGAAAATGGAGAAGAATATCATGAAACCACATGAAATCTGCACTACTCTTCTGCTCCCTATATGAGTTAGTCCAAGCAGGCCAACATTTTCTCTGCAATATCAATTAGATGAATTAGTATTAGTATAAATAAGAATAGTAGTTAAAGGAAGCTGTGATATAATTCTCGGAACATTTGTTTCTTACACAGACGCGGTAGTACCAACAAGAGCACCAAAAATTCCCTCGACCAGCGTGCTAATACCCTGTATAGAACCAGAAGTTTGAAAACCAACAGGTTTTGAATTATAAATTCTCTACAAGCATATGAGAATATTCCATCACCTGCAGCCCAATACTTCGGCTGAGCACATGTGCAGGAGGGGGCGTTGCACCAGAAATCCTGGCTGCTGCAAAGAAAGTGCCAGTTGACTGCAAAGTATTCAGAATTTCATCAACAAAGCAAACTCCTCACCGTATTCATCGATCAGTTTTAATTCAACACACTGTCTTGAAAGATGAAAATAACAGAGACCACAGTTTTAGTAAGGAATAGTTGTTAGACCTCTGCAGAGGTGACAAGTGCAGCCCCTATCATCCCAAAGACAGGGCTTGCTCTGAATATAGGGGCACCCCACTGAAATGGATAAGGAATGCTTATCCTACAATAACAAAAGCATATACACGTTTATACCAGTTTGCAAAAAGAAAAAGGAGGGGCATTCAAAATCAGACTACTTGTGCATATATTAGCATACCAAGGAGCAGAAGAAAGGAGGCCAGAGCGATCTGTTCGGCAACTTTCTTGGGTACGTACTTTAGCAGAGGAGTAAGCACCAGACACAGTGAGGACAGCAGCAAAAGCCCACATAACGCCGATGCACAGAAGTAGAGCAAACCTCTCAAGTACATGACTTGTGTTGACATGAATGCGCTTCAAATACTATCATATCAGAATAAAGGTGTTGTCACATAAAAAGCAGAGGATTATAAAGCTCTAATATATATTCTTTCAATTTCAGATCAAGACTTAGAACCTGCTGGGTTATGACCAGTAGAATAAGCATTGGGAGTCCAATCTCTACGCAATTTGCGAGCTGTACGTGTACAGAACAAGAAAAATTATTTGGTCAACTTCTTTGCCTTTTTAATTTAGTTGTTATACCGAGCGAGATGCATTATATTCATTCTTGAAAAGTGGATTAGCGTTATTTACCATTGGAAATCCTCTCATGAATAGACCAAGGCCCACCAAGCAAACCACTGGTACAATGGTTAACGGACTGAAGTACCTGATTTGAAAAAACAAGGAAATTAAAACTAAAGCTGTGGCTGTGATGGGGCTTTAATTACATGTAAACCATGGATTATATGAATTACCTTGTTAAATTACCCCATGCTGTACTATAGCCAAGGAAGATGTTGATGAAAGAAGAAACAATGAGGGACCCTTGGACTGTTCTAATTGTGTAGGTAAATCTCTACGTACGAGCAACCATATCAGAATGTTTTAGAATTTTTTTTATCCTCAAGTTTCAACTTGAAAGAGATCTGATTAAAAACTTGGGTGAGGACTTGCTTAGTTCATATTTTAAAGGTGTTTGAAGAACACAAACCTGGTGCTCTGTTTCAAATGTTCGGTCAGTGTAATTATTTATGATGGTCATGATGGGGAGAGTGAAAGCGAGAGATCCACGCATCACTGTAGGAAGCCTTGACCCGATCAAGGTCTGAAGCAGAGTGTTCAATCCAGACATAAACAACAAGGTTTGAATCACACGGGCTTTGTCACCCTGCTCAACAACATTCCACACTTGTAAGATCTATGAGTATTAAGATGAGTCGTATATAGCTCAAAATGAATTATATCACAAAATTGTGAACTTACATGATTCCCACCCATTTGAGGTACGAGGTTGGTTGCAATCAGAACCGTTGTTCCAAGCATCACGATGTAGTGTTGGAAAGCCAGCAAAACCGCCTCCGCTGCCAGTTATTTTGGGGTATTAGTCACAAAGGACAAGGGATAGTGATAAACTCCGAAGACTTTAAAATTAGTTTAGATGATTTTTATATGCACAACGCGAGTATATCAAAACTTTTGATTCTAATAACATGAAAAATATAACCTTTTTTATAGAATCAAAAGGCAGCAAAAAGCCGTTTGCAACTAACTAGTCAGGTTCAAGAGAAAATGAAGAGTAAGAGAGATCATCAGGGAACCGAACATTTCATTAATTGTGTGATATGTTTAGTCTTTATACATAATACACTGAGGGCATATGATTCAACAACTTTCCTAGCTAAATGCAGAACCACGCAACTAACTTGTAGTTACACTCTAATGTAACTCATTGAACAAGTTCTATATATTAAAAGGGGATCCAGAAAAAGATCTCTAACAGCTTTTAACTAGTCAGGTTCAAGAGAAAATGAAGAGTAAGAGAGATCATCAGGGAACCGAACATTTCATTAATTGTGTGATATGTTTAGTCTTTATACATAATACACTGAGGGCATATGATTCAACAACTTTCCTAGCTAAATGCAGAACCACGCAACTAACTTGTAGTTACACTCTAATGTAACTCATTGAACAAGTTCTATATATTAAAAGGGGATCCAGAAAAAGATCTCTAACAGCTTTTAACGTAACCACGAACTTTAGCAGCTTTTATGTGTAAACAGAATATATTTAAGAAAGAAGTGACTAAGAAAATCAAAGTAGCTAGAGAAGGGGAGAATGGAAGGGAGATACTGACGCCATGAAGGATTTGAGTGAATGCAGTAGTCAAGGTGATGGAGTTGCTCGGCTGGTGTCCAAGTGGGACCCATTGAAAGTGCAAGATTAGGCGGTGGTGGTCCCGGCGGAGGTGCCTGCACCGGTGGCTGGTGGTTCCCCGTCTCCCCCATTTTCTTGCTTATTCCTACACTTTTGGTTTGTATTCTTCACTTCTGATCGATCTTGTTTTCACAGCTCGTTGCCTATGGTGGATACTAGATGTTCTTCCGATTCTCTTGCTTATTTCCGAGGTGTCAGAGAGAGTATTGGAAAGCAGACTAGGCGGAAACTATTTGGAAACGAGAAGCAAGCTTGAAGGGGTCTTGTATAAAAGAAGGAAATAAATAAATGAATGAATCAAAAGTCAGTCTGGTTATATCTACTGTACTCAATTAATATATGTGTGCGCGCACGTGTCATTGAAGTGGGAAGATCAGAAAGTTACTCCTTTACGTATAATACAAAACAAGAGGGAGAGGAGTGAGATATGGTTATGGGAGTGTATAATTGTAAGGATGGGCTACAATGTTCGAGGTGGTCAAAGCTGCTCACAAGGTCGTACTTGCTATTAATAACAATAATGCCGCTTTGCTTATATGCTTCTTCAGTCCCCAAACTTGCCATACTGATACTACTCCCTCGCCCATAACGCTAAAATTGATCTGAGATTGATTTTCCATCCATTGATGAAAGAAAAGGAAAGGAAATAAGAATTCATATCAGCAACTTGGTTTGACCATTTTCCATTTTTGTTATATGCATGCACTGCCTTCTCTTTCCTCTGACATGCATTATTCCAGAATAGCTTCAACTTACTACTAACTACAAGTAGCATGTTGGAGGAAAAGCATTAATTAACAGAGTGCGATCTGGCCAGCTAAAGGAAACATGTAGAACAGCCACGATTTAAGATCTCGCGCCTGCACGTGAGGACCACGTGATCGTCGGAGCCTGTGGAATTATATACACACTCCATTATGTTATACTACCAATTTCTGTGTTAGTACTTGATTAGTTGGTTATAATAATGAATAAATGATATAGTATTTGGTAATTACAGAGAGTGTAGTAACAAGAGGATGCCGTTGCCGCCGGCAGTGCTGGGGCGCACCGACCATAAACTGGTGAAGGTCAACCTTTAATTTGAGCTATTTATTAATTTCCCGATTCAAGTTCAACCCACCCAACGATATCTTTACAGCTTCATCCTCTGCTTTATGAGATTAATTACTTGAAAAATCATGTGCCTCTCTGAAGTCTGAATGGATGATCCCTATGCAACGGTCCCAGTTCAAGGAATTTATACATGATCATTAACTTTTCCATGAATATATATATATTAAAATTCAATCCAGAGGAGTATTTCCTCTTTTTCATTCATTCATCCGTTCATTCGTCTTTTATAAGAGGTAAATTTATACAGGTTAACAACCTGAGCACAATAGTAGGTAACAACCTTTCAAATATTCCATTTTTCTAGATAACTAATTCTCATCCAATAACAATAATTCAAATTTAAATCTTAACAATAATTCAAATAGCAACAATAAATCAAATTTAAATAATCCAAATAATAATTCAAATTCGATTCATATCTTCAACACTTCCCCTCAAGTTGGTGCATGAATGTCGGTCATGCCCAACTTGCCAATCACTTTTTCAAACACTTTTCCTGAGAAGATGCTGGAACAGGAGATATAGAGATAGACAACCAGAGTTCTTCTTCTGCAAAGGTCTTGAGTAATGAGATCCAAAGCATTCGAGTACATTCATCATATATGGAGTGCCACATCGTGGGCAGATTCAAGGCGGATGAACCGCTACATCAACGAGTGGCTCATGGAGTCGATAAGCCTACTTTTCATTCGTTTGTTTCTTCATTGCACCAGTCAGATACCTAGATTATTTTCTGAGCACCGATACGCATGTCCATTAACTAGGACCAAAGGGGATATTTCGAGTCATCAAGGATAAGGGAAAAGAGGAATTATCTTGCTAGATGATGATATTGGAAGGTGGATCAAAGGCGAAGGACAATGGAGAGCTGGAATTGATAGTAAAGTCGGGGATTCTTCATAGGAAATTAGGGATTTGGTCGGGTAACAAGAAAAAGAATATAGGACTTTGGGTGTGCATGATAACGCTCCCAGAATGAGTTTTTCTTTAATTTCTGTTTCCAGGAACAAAATTGGATAGAAATTGTGTTTGGTAAATCCGGTTTTTTTTCTTGTTCCCAAGATGAACCGGTTTCTTTTTTGTATTGGGGAATAAAAAAAAGAAGCAGAAAATTTCTGCTTCTCTATTCCAGGGCACAAAGCTAGAATCTATTTTTCCCCTTCTCTCGATCGTGACATTGACGAAGCGAAGAAATTCCAATCATCCTAAGCGACGGATCAACTACCGCCGCCACCGCACCGCTGCCACCACCACGATCGCCGCCGCCGCCACCCCGCCGCCACCACCACCACCACCGCCACCATATAAATAATTTTTTGAATATAAAAATTACATAAATAAAAATAAAATATGTTAACAAACGTAATTCTGATTCTCTTAGAAAAAATAAAATGAGTTAATAAACGTAATTCTGATTCTCAGAACTTTTTCCAGGCACAGAATTAGAAAAAACTGTTTCATCTCAGAATCAGTGCTGGGGAACAAAATGGTTCCCATGCACACCCTTTAGGTCTCTGAATCGAAACGCTCTGATACCATGTTAAAATTCAATCTAGAGGAGTATTTTCTCTTTTTCATTTATTCGTTCATTCATCCGTTCATTCGTCTTTTTCTTCTTAAATGAGGTAAATTTATAAAAGTGAAGGTTAACAACCTGAACACAATAGTAGGTAACAACCTTTCAAATATTCCACTTTTCTAGATAACTAATTCTCATTAATAACAATAATTCAAATTTAAATCCTAACAATAATTTAAATTTAAATAATCCCGGGTCTGAACTACCGAGTTTAGATGTTCGTTTGACTGAAGTACGGAAGTCCGAGTCTTTGTTGATCGCGAAGTAACATGATATCCTTGCCCCCCCAGCCGGGTTGTCCAGGTCTCTGGTCAACCGGGGTGGACATGTTGCTGAATCCTGATTTTGTATCGGAGCTGGTATCACCCCCTTTTACTTTGATAGGGTGTCTATCATAACTTCCAAACAACCTCGGAGTTATAAGTCTTCTGGTTGAGTTGCCCCCTGTTTGCTTTTAAATTTCGTTGTTCTTCGACCGTCCAGAGTCCGGCTCGCCTCTTGCACGGTCGAAACCTCCAAGTGAGCCGGGATACTTGATCGTGAGCGCGCCCCCTTGTGCCCGGCGCTTTCTACTTTGTCGATTCCTCTTCTAGGTCATCATTAGCCTCTGCCCGGTGGCGTCCTCGACCGTCGTGAAGCCGAATTGAGGGGTCTTTGCTATACGGCTTACTGGCGTAATTAATGCACGACAGATGCGCATTAAATGAAAAGGTCACGTCATCCTTGCTAATGAATGAAAAGGCGCTTTTGCCCCCGTCGATTGGGTTTCGAAAGGTTTATACCCGCCAGGCCTCCTTTAGTGCCATTTTACCCAAGTTGTTTTGAAGAACTTCTCTCCCGACGATTTTCATCTTTCTTTTGTTCTCGCTTCGTCTCTTTGTTTTCCTATAAGATTGCGTCTCGTATTTAGTTGAAGTTACGGGTAGATTTCTTTATTGAGTGAATTTTCGCGTAGTCTGTTTCGGTTCCCACATTTGTGCAAAAATCCCCCTTTGTTTTTCGAGTGAGCCGTTTCCTTTTCAGTTCATTGATCGTTAATACCTTTAAGAGAGTGGCTCCCAATGTCGAAGGACATAAAGGATATGACCCCAGAAGAAGCGGGTGAACTACGCCAAGCGTCAAGGGAAAAAGCCGTTGGTGGCTTTGGGGCGATGAATCTTCTCGTCCAACGTCGCAAACCGTTGCTTTAACCGATCACCGTGGAGGCAAGGGAAAAACTTATGGTGGCGGGCCAGCGAAAACTCGAGACGGCACATCATCGGTTAGGGGAGTCGAATGTTTCCTTCCCGCTTCTTCCCAATCAAGGGTGTTTAACCCGAGCTTCGACGTGTCAGCTTCTCCGGGCCTTCCGAATAGCCGAGTCCTAACGAAGTGGCGGTTCGGGTCCTAGGGCCGAGGTTGATTCCTACATCGGGCCTTGCTATGGCCGCTTGTACGAATGCTCACGACTTATTTCTTGCGGGGATTCCTCCGTAGACTTGATTTTAGGCTCCTGCCGACACAATCTTGTCCGGCTCCTCGAGCTTCATCGCCGAGTCTGTTGACTTGGATTTTAATCTTTCCACAAGCGTGGAATCTCGCCTTCAATTTTTGACATCGGGTATGCTAGGAAGATTCGATCTTGTTTATATTTTTATTTGTGTTAGGTATAATGGCGTCGTCTTCTTCTTCTCACGCGGTGAGTCGAGTCCTGGAAATGCAAACCGCGCTAGCCCCCACTGGGATTTAATTGAACAATTCCCTTGGGTTACCCGCGAAGTGTTGTCCTATCGGTCGAAGCCGACCATAGAAGACTTGGAAGGTCTCCCGTTCAAGATACTAACACCTACTCTCTCTGTCTCCGGAAGAGGTCTGCGAAAGTCGACTGGGAATTTAATTTGTATTGGTGTCAAGATCACCACAATGTGTCCCCTAGCGCCTATAAGGTAGAGCGGTCCAATCTGCTGAAGCCTGAAAGGAAAGCCATCGACGCTATAATAGACCATGTGAGGGCGAACGACACTGTTGGGGCCGGCTCCTTGGTAGCCCAATATCGGGCCGAGGCTCAGCGTCGAGATGAGATGGTGTCAAGGCCGAGTATGATATTTCTGTTATTTAAATATCGGCGTTTTTCTGCGTCTTAGTACAGTATTCATCGTCTTTGCCTTCCTAGTAGCTAACACGGTGTACGTGTTTCGTGCGGGTCTCAAAATGAAAGAGCCGCAATATCTTTACGGGATCCCGGTGCCAACAACTAAGGGGAGAAGAGGTCGGCCCATGACTCGGGCAAGTCGAAGGTCGGAGAGTCATCGAAGCAGGCCGAGCCAAAGAAGCTCAAGGCTGGAGAGTCCTCGAAGCCCGCAACTGATGCCAGGACTGTCTGTCCTATCCGAGCCTCCCCTACCGCGGCCTCGCCGCCTCCCAAGTCGACCGACGTCGGGCCCTCCTTATTGCCTGATACCCCGGTTCCCCCTCGTCCTCCAAGCTGTCATTCCCGTTCCCATTTGTGGAGTAAGGGAATTACCGAAGAGCTCGGCATCGCACCTCCCGCCTCCTACCCGCTATCAAGAGCCAGTACCCTTGCGGGAAGTCGATGTACGAGACGTCCAGGAATTGGGAAATGCTTTCCTAAGAGGTGCTGGTTTGACTCAATCTTTTCTAACCCTCCACCACAAATATGCGGAGACTGCCGCGGAGCTGAAGCGTGCCCGATCAGAACGCGATGAAGCTCTGAAGCAATGGCAAATCGCTTCGAACGAGTTCCAGGCTCGTGAGGTTCAGCTGGGGAAAGTGGAGTTTGCACTGAAAGAGACCCAGGGTCTCTTGGCCGACTCCAACGTAATAATTGAGGGCTTTAAAGCGGCTCAAGCTAGCAGCGAAGAGCAGTTGAAAGCCATAACAGTGAGAGGACGGGGTCAAAGCCGAAGGGGAGGCGTCTTCGGCGCATCGACGGCGGAGATAACCCGGCTTCGGGAGTTGCTGCGGGATCCGTGGTGGAGGCGTTTGAGAATTCCCTTGCCCAGTCCAGGGCTCTGAACCGGGGTCGAGCTCAACACTACGAGGCATCATTTTCGGGCTTATGTGGATGACGGGCGGTTTGTCCCCTATGTGGAACCTCCTGCTAACTCCGAGACCCGAGTAGATGGCGATGCGGGTCTTTGGGGAGGCCGAGGGGTGAGGAAGTCTCAACCGCCCCAAGCTCGTGGGTTGATTTCCTTTATTTGTACTTTGTATATTACGTAGGGTTGTGTTTGCCGGCGTTAACTTTTATTGAGCAGTTGGCCAATCTGGCCATTTTTGCCTATAATTAATAGTAGATGGTAATCTAACAATCATATGCATCATATAAGAATATAACTTTACCAGTTATTGCGATCGACCGGGCCAATGTCATATGAAAGTAAGCAAAATCTGCGAACGCGCTTCTTGGTCATAAGACCATAGTGTTTTAAAGTGCTAGTGTTTGCCTTTGTCTTATAAGATTCTGGTATTGTAACAAGGGTCATCCAAAGGCAAACGAAAATTGCCACTGCCGGGTTCGGTTTTGTCCCGATAGCGTCAGAGCATTTTGACTGATCGAGTGCATGACATTTTCTATTGATACCCCGGAGTAAATAAGCGTGTACGGGCTGCGATAGCTATCCGGACCTAATTTCTTGGTGAAAAGCTAGTAACAATTTAATCTTGAAAACGACAATGTTTGGAATTCAACAAATACTCTCCAACGAGAATTTCATTCATATTCGACAAAGCGGGAAGAGCCGAGCGGCCAACATCGAACAAAGAACATAATGGAAAAAGATGCTTTAAGACAAACAAAAGATAAGCCCTAACCGAAATACGCCTTTAACTTGTCCGCATTCCATGTTCGCTTGATTGGGGCTCCATCCAAATTCTCGAATGTAGGCTCCTCTCTCAAGAGTTTCCGAACGCGATAAGGTCCGTCCCAATTATCCGCCAACTTGTCGTCTTTGGAATTCTTGTTTCCAATGTCAGCCCTTCAAGGACCAAGCAACGGGTTGGAAAGTCCGTGGTCTAACCTTCTTGTTATAACGAGCCGCGATCAACCGCTTCATTGCAATATCCCGACAATGGGCGGTAACAGGGCCTCATCGGCGGATGCATCTCGACTGCTAACGCCTCATTATTGGCTGTTTCTCCTTGTGATAAAATGCTCTTCCTGCGCCAAGACATCATCCCTATTTCGACAGGAATCATAGACTCACATCCGTAGGCCGGCCTATAAGGAGTTTCTTGAGTGGATGTACGAGCGGTTGTTCGGTTTCCCCAAAGAACAAAGGGTAGTTGATCAGCCCAAGAGGTGTCGGCCTCCGGCATACGTTTCTTCAAACCTCAAGGATTACCTTATTGGCGGCTTGAGCTTGCCCGTTGGACTGCGGATGTTCCACGGAAGCAAAGTGATGCTTGTATTTGAGTTCCATTGTCGGTTACTATCTCCGCTGGTGCTCCGAACCGCGTAATTATATTCACTTCAACAAATCGTTGCACACGTGCCGAGGAGATCGTTGTGAGAGGTTCGGCCTCAATCCACTTGGTGAAATAGTCTACTGCCACGATTAGCCACCGTAGTTGCCCGTCTTGTCTTGAATGGCCCCGAATGTCCATGCCCCATTTGTAAAATGGCCAAGGGGCCGTGATGGAATGAAGCTCGGTAGGGGCGCCCAAATAACTCGGCATGTTTCTGACAACTATCGCACTTTCTTACAAGGGTCTTTGAATCCGCCTCCAATGTTGGCCAGTAATAACCTGCTCGAAGGGTTTTTCTGGCAAGCGCCTTAGCCCCCATATGCTGACCGTTGGCCCCTCCATGCACCTCGGCCAGGACATACCCGGCTTCATTTGGGTTCAAACACCTTAGCATGGGAGAATGTAATCCCTTTCGGTAGAGTTGATCCTCCACCATTGTATACTTGGCCGCTTCTCGAACCAACATTTTGGCCTCCATTGCATCGTCTGGGATGAGTCCACGTTCAAGATAGTCTTCTATTGGCTTTTTCCAGACAGATTCAACCGAAATAGCCATCATGCACACCGGATCTTCGAGATTTTCTTGGACAATCGTACGGTGACAACCACACTGCTTAGTGCTTGCCAATTTTGACAAAATGTCGGCTCTTGCGTTTTCTCCTCGAGGATATGGGTAACGGTTGCTTCATCGAAGTCGACATTAAGTCCTTGGCTTTTAGGAGATACTTGGCCATTAGTGGGCCTTTAGCACGATACGTACCCTCGATCTGAGCCGCCACAAGTTGGGAGTCGGTGAAAACCTTAACTCTTGTGGCCCCATTTTCCTTGGCTTGAAAAAGCCCGGCTATCAAGGCCTCGTATTCGCTTGATTGTTCGAAGTTGGGAACTTAAGATGCAACGAATGCTCAATTGTAACCCCTCTGCGGATTCTCAATGATGACTCGGCTCCACTTCCTTTCGTGTTCGACGATCCGTGACATACACCTTCCATTCGCCGCCATCGTATCATCTCGTCCTAGTAGCCGGGTGAGCTCTCGATGAAGTCGGCCAACGCTTTGTGACTTGATTGCATGACGAGCTTCATAGGTGATGTCGAACTCGGACAGTTCTATCGCCCAATTAGTCATCCTCCCTGCTAAGTCAAACATGTAGGACTTGTCGAATTGGGCGGCTTGTTCTAACAACGATATGGTGACCACGGAAATAAGGTCTTAATCGACGGGCCGCAATAAGCGGAGCGAATGCCACTTTCTCCGGCTTTTGGTATCGGACCTCGGCATTGCGCGGGGTTACTGCGACAAAATATACGGGAATTTGTCCGTGTTCCGCCTCTCTTACTAAGGCCGCGGCGCGGCCTCCTCGCCAGACGGATAAGTAAAGGAAAAGACTCTCGCCGAGGTTGGGGTTTTGAGAGGATTCGGAGGATTGGCCGGACATTGCTTTATCTCTTCAAATGCGTCATCGCACTTTGAATTCCACTCCACCGATGCCTCCTTCTTTAAGAGCACGAACATGGGCAAAGCCTTCTCTGCGACTTTGGCAAAAACACAGTTAGGGCGGCCAACCTTCCGGTTAGCTTCTGGACTTCTTTTTTATTACTCGGAGCCTTCATCTCCATCACCGCCCTACATTTGTCGGGTTGGCCTCAATGCCTCGGTTAGTCGGCATGAAACCCGGAATTTTCTAGGGGACGCCAAAAGCACACTTGGCGGGTTCGATCGGATTACATGGGTTACGAGTTTAGCAAATGCACTCCGGGTCTTGTATATGACGTTCTTTGGTCCAAAGTTTTGACGATCATGTCATCTATATACACTTCCACATTGCGACCGATCAGTGCGCAAAGACCTTATTCATCATCCTTTGATATGTAGCTCCGGCATTCTTCAATCCAAAGGGCATGACATTGTAGCAATAATTAGCTCTTTCGTAATGAAGGCCGTCTTTTCTGATCCTCTGGGTACATCGCTATCGATTATATCCGGAATATGCGTCCATAAAGGATAGGAGTTGGAATCCCGAGCGTTGTCCACCGGTTGGTCGATGTTTGGCATTGGGTAGGAGTCCTTTGGGCACGCTTTGTTCAAGTTCTTATAATGCGTACAAACTCTCCACTTCCCGTTTGGCTTTTTACCATCACCACATTTGATAACGGGTTGTATCTTGAATTTCCCGAATGAATCCGGCTTCAAGCAATTCTTGGATGTGAATCTCCAATGCTTTCCTTTTTTTACAGTCCGTGGTTCCTCTTTCTCTGCGACACAGGGATTGAGCCCGGATAAACTTCTAGTTTGTGACAACAAAACTTCGGATCTATCCCCGGTACCTGAGATGAATTCCAAGCGAAGATATCCCGGTTTTCCTTCAGGAACTCCACCAAACCGCTTTTAAGTTCGGGAGATAGGTGTTTGCCGATCTTAGTGGTGCAGGAGAGGATCGCTACCACGAGATCTTCCGAGGTCTCTAGCCGCTCGGGCGTACCTCCTCGTCGCGGATGTCTAACTCCACGGTATTAACCGTCGTACGCTGTGAATCCCGGTCCGAGCGGTCCGGATAGGCGCTTCTTTGGGGCTGGGACGAAGATCCGCCCTCCCAGTCGACGGTTTCGAAGTAGCTTTGTCGAGACTCTTTTTGATCGCCGTTCTAGTGACCACGGTTCCTTGGTTGCCTATCACCTTGAGTTTTTGATGCTTAGTAGATACCGGCATGTCCCACTTGTGAATGGTTGGCCTTCCCAAGATTATGTTGTAGGGTGAAACGAAGTCGGCCACTATGAACCGCTCTTTCGGACTTGAAGGCGTTTTTGACTCAGGGTGAGCCGGAGGTCGATAAACCCCTTCGGACGCGATTGTTCTCCGTTAAACCCGATGAGGTTGTCTTGCAAGGCTTTAAGTCGTCCGGTCCGAGCTCATTCTTTTAAACGCCTCCCAACTTAGTATGTCGGCCGAGCTCCCGGCATCCACAAATATCCGCGACTCGGCGGTTGACGAGCTGTCCGGTTATCACTAGCCCATCTTGATGGCCAGGGACAACATCTCTGAGGTCGTCACTTGTGAAAAACAAAGGCGATCGTGCTACCTCAGTGTAATGCTCCTTAAATTTTGGTCGGTCTCTGACGGATAGGACTTCTCGAAGGTATTTCCTTCGCTGATTACGTTACAGTCGAATTCAGCTTCTGGAAATTCGTCATCGACTTCAGGGGCCTTGCGCTTATCTTCCTGCTTTTTGAACTTTCGGGGGGGGGGTTCCTTCCATACTTGGGACCGAGGCACCGTCAAGGTGAATATTTCTCGTACTTGCTCCGTGATCGGACTTGCCACCCGGCTCTTGTTTTCGTTCCCCCTCTGCGGGAATCCCTATTTGTTATCGAGAGAAGTCTCGACCTCGGGAGGGAGGTTCTATCTTGGTCCCGCCTCGAAATGGGATTGTTTGCCATTCGCATCCGCTCGACGTCCAAGTATTTCTTTGAACGGGTTATGAAGTCGTTGAGATTTTTGCCGCTCCTTTAAGAAAGATTACGCCGGGCGGGACTCTTTATCAAGGCCATCCACCAATAAGTGAACGTGTACGTCCTCGTTGAGTCCGCGCACCTGTAGTACCGCATGATTGAAGCGGTCAAGGTAACTTTGGAGCAGACTCTCCGGCCGTGCTCGATTTACCCTTTTAACGTCGCGGCGAAGATTCGCGGCACGATTGGTTCCTTGAGACCTCTAACCGACATGTGAACGTCAAAGTCTTCTAAATGAGTCGTCGGGTCTTGTGTGCCGTCGTACTTTGTCAACTCACCCAAATTCAGCTTTTCGGGGAATCGGGCGTTCTGGATCTCCTTTGAGAAAAAGCTATTGTGCATTTGGCTGACATATCTCCGTCGCTCTCCAAGTTTTATCTTCCCGAGTCCTCATTGGAAAGGGTGTGGGTCCGTCTTTTCTCCCGCTCTTCCGCTCGGCGATAGTGAAGGGTATGGCGCTTGTCTATGTTGTCCACCCGTCTCATTATCGCAAGCATCCGGCTTGAAGAGATCGAAAGTCGGCTCGGCATGTGGGATGTCCCGCCGCCTCAGTGGAATTCGTGGTCCACGGTCTTGGTTTCGTGGAGCCGAGGACTCCGTGTCGGACGAGGTTGTCCTCTTGATGTCGTTCATTGTTGGGAATCAAAGGGTCTTACGTTTGAGATAGCCGATCTTCTCCTTCTGATGGTCTCCATCGTATTGGTTAATCAATTTGCTCGTTACGGGGTGGTTGACGCGGTGGTTGACGGTTGTCCCCGCAGATCCGCCTCAGATTGTCTTTGGCACAAAGCACGAGTGCTTATCCTCGTAGTCACGGGAATTGAAGTTTATTGATCCCCACGGTCGGCGCCAGCGTTGCAGTTCGAACTCAGATGTCCGGCCTATTGAAGGTCCGGAGATTGATATAGGATCTGTGTGCTCCTTCTGTATGCTTATAGGACAAGCGTTCGGGAGAAGGTATGATCACGGTACACAAGCGGGCGTTTCGCCTAAGGGGTCTTTGTGTGCCGTGTGTATTTGAATGTAGATTAGTCAAGGCTAAGAGATTGTGTACACAGGCGCCGTCTCCCTCCTCGTATATATAGAGTCTACAGTTTAGTTAGTTCCTTGGCCGCCACACCGTACATGTCCTGGGATCGTGCTGTGCGTGTCCGAGATCGTGTGTGCATGTCCAAGGTCATGGCTGGGTCCCATGGATAGTGGGTTGCCCCCTGTACTAGCCAGTGAGATAATGGGCCTAGACTAGGTCCGTAACAAATCCAAATAATAATTCAAATTCGATTTATATCTTCAATTATATATATATATTTATTTGGGAATTTCATCCTAGGACTGCAAAAGCTGCATAATTTTTATTTAGGTCCAAGCAAATCTAAAATGAACATTGTGAAGCACATTGACAAAAATGACACTGTCAAATGAAAGAAGAGTAAGCAAGTTTGTGCCAACTCCATCTCTCAACGCAGTCTACCATTTCTCCATCTTCGCGCTAATAAGGACGAGCTGGTAAATCATGTGATTGTCCAACTTTCTCCTTGTATAGACCATGCAATCGCTTGTTATATCGTTTTGATTAATTCACTAATTTATATGGTTTTACACATAAAGGGTGTAGGCTGCTGTCGAAAAAGAGTTTGGTTAATCATTTCGAAATCCCGTTGTCGTTGAGCTGAAGTCTGAACTTGCCTTAATGAAACTTCCATCTCCTTCCTTATAAACCTTTAAATACTTAAAAGTGTGTGACTGTGCGGCATGGATATGAAAAGAATGGGTTATTTCACATGGATGATGCCAGATTGACTCTGTGTGTCCAAATACACTTCTTGCCTTCAATTCTAAATATGCAGTTTCCGAACTTTTTCAAATTGTAAACTTTACCAGTTACCTGGTTTCACTTTTCCCAGCCACTGCATTTCTTACGCCAAAGCCGTTATGTGATTTACATAATTGATTATTACATGACAGCTAAGAAACTTTAGAAATACTACAATTTTAATGAATCAGTTTGATTAGTTTTCAACTGGCGTGCTTCAATTAAATCATGCCACTCGTTATTAGAGCTGTCAAAACGGGCCACCCCGGCCCGGCGCGGGCTAGGGCCAAAAAGCCCATAGGGCCAAAAAGCCCGCATTTTAAGAAGCCCGCACGGGCCAAAAAATTATATAACCCTCAGGATTAGGGCCGGCCCGCGGGCCAAAAATCATTTTAGAATAATCAACTTAGGCTTGAATAATCAACTTCAGAATACGCGGACAACGAAAAAATACATCATAATCTTGAAAATTTATTTTAGGATGTTGAAAAAATATTTTAAGTATTGATAGTCTTGAAAAAATACTTCAAGATTCCACGACTAGAGATCTTGCGGTAGATGCTTGAAAAAAATACTTAATGATCTTGAAAATTATTTTAGATCTGAAATAATTTTTCAAGATCATTAAGTATTTTCCACCGATGCCGCATCGTCTCCAAGATCGATCTGAGAATTTTTCGATGTCGGTCATTACCACAAGAATATTTTTTAACATTCTAAAATAATTTTTCAAGATCATGAAGTACTGTTAGTATCCTAAAATAATTTTTCAAGATCATTAAGTATATTTTAAGTACCGATCCCGGTATCACAGAAGTATTTTTTAAGTACCATTCGGTACCTTGAAATATTTTTCAACATCTTAAAATAATTTTCAAGATCATTAAGTATATTTTCAGTACCGGTCGGTATCATGGGGTATTTTTAAGTATCGGTCGAGTATCCTCAGTGGTGATTCGAAGTATTTTTAAGTACCGGTCGGTACCACAGAAATAATTTTCAAGATCATTAAGTATATTTCGGTATCAATCGGTATCTAAGTATTTTTAAAGTACCGATCGGTACCACAAATAATTTTTCAAGATCATTAAGTATATTTTCGGTATCGGTCGGTATCACGAAGTATTTTTAAGTACCGATCGAGTACCACGAAATATTTTTCAACATCCTAAAATAATTTTTCAAGATCATGATGTATTTTGGTACCAGGCGGTATCTTTAAATATCTCTGGTATCACGAAATATTTGTAAAAAAAAAAAAGAAGAGGGATCGGTGTCGTTTTTGCGCGAGTGGGCCAGGAAGTGAATGCTAGTGGCAGTGGACTGAATCCAATTCCTTGATTGAAGAAGGCGAGGAGGTGTAGTTTCAGAGATGGATTTGTACAATTTCTGAATATTGGCAATGGGGTTGATTGGTGGCCCCCCATTTTGACAGCTCTACTCGTTATGAACTGTTTCCCCTCTCCATCTTGCTTTATTATAGCCATATGCCTACATATTTGTTTCACATGTTTCATTAACTGAAATTATGCATAAAATACCCATGATTTATCTCAAACTTTTTCTACTTTTACCTTATTACATTTTTCTCATATACATCCATTTTAAGTATAATGCCAAGTGTACAGTGAAGAGCAAGTTACTTAGACTACGGTGTACCAGCACCAACAACATATAATAACGTTACATGGGATAATTGGAATTGAAAGCAGAATTAACATGTCAGACTGATTCAGCCAGCCAGAGGATGCAGCATCTTTCCAACAAACAGCAGCGTTCCAGTCATATCTTCTCTGACCATAAAGAGGAAAGGGTGGTCTACTACAAAGTCTATCTCAGATTGCAAAGACTGCACTTTTATACCAGCACCACTAGCAGTAGCATGTCACGCACAATATGGAACGCTGGATATTTTGCGTGCCAAGACACTCTGCATTAAAGGGAGGTTTAGACTTGCCAAGTGACAAAGTCTAGAATCTTCTTGAAAATGGTAGACATGTGTACATATTTGTAGAATTGTATGGAGAATTCTAGAATATATCATGTAAAGATAAATATCTAGATATTTGTAGGGAAGGTTCTGGAGAATCAATCTCAACCGTAGGATGATTTAAATCTTGACCGTTCATTGAGGAGGTGGAAGGCTATAAATAGAGGTGCCCTCCTCATTTGTAATGCATCCAAGGGAATTCAAGCATTTGGTGTTTCAAGAGCTTCTCTCTCTAAGTTCTCTTTCTCTCTCTAAAAGTTCTCTTAGTCTTTGTGTTCCTTTGCCTACTCGAGAGGTTTCGGCTGACTTAGCAAGATCGAGAGGGCTGATCGAGCTAAGGCCGGCACGGTGTTTGGTGGATCAAGTCCAAGGTCGTGACAAAGTGGTATCAGAGCTTTGGTTCGGAGCAGTTAGGTTTGAAGCTGTGAACGTGGTTCGTAGGCAAGAATGTCGGGAACAACTGAGGAAGTTGTTGTGGCTGGAGAAGAAAGGGGTAGAGAGACCCATCTTGCTTCTGAGGCAAAGAAGACCCGAGGATCAAGTAAGTCCCGCCAAGCCATAGATATTGTCACTTTGATGGCAAAGGTGGAGGCTTTGGAGGAGGCCTTACACGGGGTGGCTAATAGGGTGGACAAGGTGGAAAGTGACTTTGAGACACTTGAAACCCACACCCTAGGCCAATTAGACAATTCGAGGTCGGATGTTGATTCGTACCTCAATGTAGAGGAGGAACGAGCCGAGTCCATGAGGCGACTCGAGGCAAAGGTAATGGATGTCATTATCGCGATGCAGGGGCAACTCAACTCTCTAAAGAGTTCTTTGGAGAGACAAACTAAGTCTCCGTTGGTGGGTGGTACCAGTGGAGCAAGGGAGGTGAGGTTGGATCTCCCTAAGCCGAAGGAATTTCAAGGCGTTCGTGATGCCAAGGAGGTTGAGAACTTCTTATGGCAAATGGAGAGATATCTTTGAGAGCCTGAACTTGACCGACGACACAACCAAGGTACGCACTGCTTCCTTATTTCTTGCGGATAACGCTATGTTGTGGTGGCGTAGGAAGCATGCAGACATGGAGAGAGGTCTTTGCACCATAGAGACCTGGGAAGATTTCAAGAGGAGTTAAAGAAGTAATTTTATCCAGAGAACGTGGTCTATGTGGCTAGAAAGAAGTTGAGGGAACTCAAGCACAAGACCTCGATTTCGGATTATGTAAGGGACTTCACTGCTCTCACATTGCAAATTCCCAATCTCAGTAGCGAGGAGACATTGTTCTACTTCGTGGATGGTCTTCAGAAATGGGCCAAACATGAACTCCAACGGCGTGGTGTGTCAGACGTGGACGAAGCCATTGCCACTGCGGAGAGTCTCACTGATTATCAGAGGGAGAAAGGTGAGTCTTCCGGATCGAAGTCTCCTGAACCCAATCATGGGAACGGTGTGGAAGACAAGGGGAAGGAGTTCACTAAGGGAGGAAATGACAAATCCTTCCATGGGAGCAAATCTGAAGAGAAGAATAGGACAATAAGCTGCTACGTGTGCAAAGGGCCGCATTACATGAGCAAGTGTCTGAAGCTTGGTAGCTTGTCAGCCATCGTTGAGGGGAAAGATGGACCTGACGAGGAGGAGCCGAGTATGCGCATGGGATCTCTCAGGGTGCTGAATGCCTTGAAGGCCAAACATGAGGAACCTGTTTCGAGGAGTAAAGGCCTCATGTTTGTTGATGTGGAGCTGAATGGGAAGCCAATGAAGGTGATGGTGGACACCGGGGCTACCCACAATTTCATTACTCCCGAAGAGGCCAAGCGGGTTGGTCTCTGCATTTACTCAAGCCCGAGGAGGATGGTGGAAGTCTGTCAACACTCTTGCCAAACCTCTCAATGGTGTAGCTCGTGCGGTAGAGCTATGCATCGGGACGTGGAAGGGGACCGTAGATTTGTCGGTAACCCCTATGGACGACTTCAACATGGTATTGGGTCTGGACTTTCTGCGCAAGGCGAAAGTAGCCCTCATGCCAGGTGAAGACTCGCTGTGCATCCTTGAGAAGGGGATAGGTTGCATAGATCGACGACAAGCGACGAGCGGGGTGTTCGCTTGTCAACCATGCAAGTGGCGAAGGGGTCTGGGAGCGGGGAAGTCACCTACCTTGCGGCTTTGAAGGTAGTGGATCCTGATGTGGAGGATCATGGGAATCTTCCCTCTGTATTGAAGAGGACTGGAAACCTCATGATGCCAAGACTCCAAGAAAGGTTGCTGCCGAGGGGAGAGGCGAATAGCACGGGGGGAGTATAGACTTGGCCAGGCTAATGTAGTGGGTGATACATTGAGCCAGAGGGTCGAGGTCACAAGGTCCTTCCTGGGCAAGACGACCACGATGCAGACGAAGGGTGCAGCTTGGAAGAAGCGAGATCCGAGTGTCGATTAGCGAAACATAAGCAAACCAAGGGATTTCGGGTCCACCACTGAGACTACCGTCAGTGAAGACAACAGCGACGAGCTGAGAGGCCAAGGAGTTGAGATGATCGGTGGAGTCGGACTTAAGGAACGAGAGAAGTTGATCACGTGTGGAACCCTTGGAGCCAGCAGCAATGAGGCTAAGCACCACGTGGACGGACAAGGGTGAAAGCACCAAGTTATCGTTCTCACCTCCCTTCAACAATAGATGCTTAGCAAAGCTCAACGAGACATCTGTTTGATTACTGATTGCTTCTCGCAAGTCCATTTTCCTCAAGCTGATTGCAATTCACACAATGTTTCTGAAGTTGCCAATTTGCTCCTCTGTAATTTCAAACTTCCAAGCTTCCTTCAGAAGAAAACTTTGCAATTAACTTCAATTGAAGTGTTGTTGTTCAACTTTATTTGAGTTAGAATATTCTTTAATTAAAAATACAATAATTACAAAAATATAAGAATAGTAAACACAATGAAGGACTTTGGAGAACATGTGTGCCTACATAGCAGTTTATGTCTCGGGAAATTTTTTGAATTTTTCTTGTTTGTTTTCCTTTCGGTCTTCTATGTAGATTTTCTCTATGGGCTATACGTTCCAGTTTCAGGAATAGATTTCTCAAAGTGGGTTTTGAAGGCGCTTAGCTTTGGAACAACAAAGAAGTAAAGAAGAAAACATGACCGATAAAACCATTTCATTTAGATCATCACCAATATTCACTAATACGAGTAATTAGTTTTCACTAACAGCCCCCTAAAAGTTTTTAAGATATGTGAATAAACCGTCACTAATAATCATCATCACAAACTGCGACCGACTACCGTAACTGTTTAAACAAGTTATGATCCATCTAAGTTAAGGCAAATTCATGAAAAAGACAAGATACGAACTTGATCCAAGGGGAAAGTCACGGTGAGTGGAATCAATTAAATCAAGATTAGATTATTTAGCTGAATCGAAAAGAAGTAAACATTGACAAACTGAAAAGCTTGCAGTCTAATCATACCGACTAGCAGTTGGGTGCCTACCTATAATTCACGAAAATGACACAGTGATGCACACAGAAGACGCCGGCAATGCAGAGAGCAGGAGAGCGAAGGAATTGGGGCAACCAGATAGAAATATAGCTAAACAGAGAGAACGCAAGAGGAAAATGATGAGGAAGCACTAAATTGTAGTGCTGGGCGTATCTGATATATATAGCCAGAGATTACACAATCAGGAGAATATTTACAGTTACTGAAAATCTACAGAAGCCTATAGCAACAGTACACGTGTATAACAGAATATATTCTATGACCTGTACAATTAGCCAAACTAATCATATACTAATTATATTCTAACACAACCGATTTCTGTTCGGGAAAAGTTGGGAACCGCGAAGACGATCATCTCGCCATATTCTTTTTTTCTTTTGGTAAAGCCATCTCGACATATTCTTAATCCAACGGTGTTTATTAATTTGCGCCAAAAAAAAAAATTCCCTACTGTTTTGACAGCTCGGCGAAATGTACCATTGAAAAGCTTAGAATGCCACGTGTTAATAGAATAAAAGTTTCATTTCACAAAAAAAAAGTTTGTGAATTTTCATTCCTTTATCCAATTTAGCATTTTTCGTTATTTTTCATACTTTTAATATTCGAAAATTACTAGACTTTTAAATTTTCTTAAGTAATAAAAAACTTTAATAATTCTCGCTGTGAGACTCACTCACCATAGTTAGATACAAGTCGGATCTAAATTAGTCAAGTGAAGTTCTAGATATGGATAGGCAACCAAAAAAAAAAACTTTTTATGATTACTATTAGAAACACTAACTTATTATTGTGTATCAACTGGATTAATTTAACAATCTATATTTTTTCCCATCAATTTAACATTCTACGTTGCACTACACCCTAATCTTTTTTTTTTTTTTTTTAAGAAGATGAACATAAACTTTTTTTGAAGTCATAGAATACTTTAGTGATTATTTATTATTTTTTTACTCCCTTTATAAAAGCTTAAAACTCATGTTTTCTTGAATTATATAATAGAATGTTTACCATCTTTTTTCTAATCATCTCAATTATCACAATCATCAGTTCACCAATTTTTCGGTTTAACTGATCAATTATGTTAATTTACTTTTGTCGCACTTGTGATAATCTTTTAATCAGAGTCATCATGAATGAATACTTATCATAACTCATAAGTCATACTACCTCCTATCCTTAATATAAGAGTTAGTGAGCTAGTTAAATTTTTTTAGAAAAATTGAGAAAACTAAATAAGTTAACTTAAAGTATTTTTATTTATTTATTTTTCTAAATAAATATGTCTAACTCATAAACTAATATATAATCTAATGATACATTGATACACATTAAATATTGTGATTAAGTAATACATTTAGTTTTCTTAATTTTTTTTTTTAAAAATTCAACCGACCCTTATATTAAATGTTTGGGGGAGTATAAAATAAACTACGATTATAGTATCTAATTCGGCAATTCCCCTTTCGTTCTCACTTCGCATTATTGATTATGATATATGAAATAATGAGGAACAAGCAACTAAGTACTAAGCAGTGTAGCTAAAAATAAGCCATTGGTTTCTATTTTTTTCACATGCATATGACAAGTATAGCTTGAAGCTGATCCTATTGATCAGGTACTATACCTACTTGAAGGAATTTCCTCCTCAACATAATTCATGTCCATCCAAAACTCTGATTGATAGAACTCTTGCACTTCTAAGAGGAAAATTACCAGAGAATCTTTAGAGTAAGCCTCCATTGCAAGCTTATCCGCACACATTAATATTTTCCTAGCAGCACGACATACCTCCACAGACCACTCAGCATATAAAAGCTATCTAGTTTCTTTAATCAATATCTTGTAAGGATTACTGTCACCACTATCCCTAAGTAGAGTCACTACTAAAAAAAGTAAATTTAATAACACTAACTGACGTCCATTTTTAGAAAACATAATTTAAACAAAAGGCGGTAACATTTTTGAAATTTTGGCTTAACTTTCGATGATTGTTTTTAGATTAACAGTGTAAAAAATAGTCATTGAGAGTTAATCCAGAATTTAAAAAAATATGAATATTTGTGAGTTTGAATAATTGTTTTTCAAAAATTAGTCGTTGAAACTATTTTTAACGACTACTTTAAAAAAATAGTAGTTGAAAGTGCCTAAAAAAAAGTTACAACAATTATTTTTCAAAAAGTAGTCATTGAAAGTACCTAAAAATAACCAATAAAACCAAAACAGACATAACTTCTTCTTTTTTGTAATTTCAACGACTATTTTTTTTTTAATAAAAAAACAATCGTTAAAGTTGAAAATATTCAAATTTTTTTGATTTCGTGTTCACACGCCTCCGACATTTTATTCAAATATTTAAGAACAGTCTTTGATCGCCCTTTGTGGTAAGCATTAGGGTGAAGAATAGCTGTATGCTTCTGAATCTAAACACTATTGTATCTTCATACATCATTTATAAATCTTTTCTGCACTCATAAATTCTACTGCCCTTCCAGTGACTTACCTGCTCTCACCTCTCTTATTTATTTATTTCCTCTCTTTTTTCCCCGATTAATTTGTTATTTTATTTGTTGTCCTTGCAGACATCATGCTTGCCTCCATTAGTCCCAGATCGTGAACAAAAATTGCAGTTCGGCCTTGGATTTCAAATGGTTCTACCACCACGGAGTTTCCTTATTCTTAAACTACCCATTTGTATATGGTGTGCGCAGCTGGAGGATGGAAGAAAGCATCCTCTGATCTCAACCCCTTTGAACAACAGCCATAAATGACTGCCTGGATTACCAAGGGTACGGTTCAATGCTACAGATCTTGTCCAAGGGGACCCCAATGATGAGGGGTATCAAAAACCCTAGAGGATTATTTAATCTTAGAGTGGCTTTGCTAGAGTGAATTGGACGAAGATGCCATCAGCTTCTACAAAACTCAGGTGTGGTTCAGTTACTTATTTTGTGCCTACAGTAGTCATCTTCGCAGTCAAAGATTTGTTCATAGTCTTGTTAAATGTTTTTGGCACTGATATAAAAAATAGCTTTTAGACTGTCACATTTAGACCTGTTATAAATGATCAGGTCTAAAAAGTTATGATCGGTGACTGTTTTATAAATAAAAAGAACTTTTTGGAGCTGTTTCCCGAACAACCAGTCTAAAAAAAATAAAATAAAATGTCACTTATTTTTTAGACCGGTTGTATCTTTTAACTGGTATAAAAGATGAAACTTTTTAAACCTCATATTTTATTTTGGGACAATTATAATAAAAGACCTAAGAAAAATAATATTTATTAAGAATGACCATAAAAATGGTAATTATTTTGAAGGACCAAAAATTAAAACATTAAAATAGAAAGACTAAATTGTCCTTGGTCAGATTTCCTATATTATCTCTAATTAAATCAGAATCTAAAGTGATTAATTGAAAATGATAAATAGAGATCAAATCAGAATATGGAATATGTAAGTTAGAGTCTCTACCGGTAATTTTTTATCTCTCCGTGGAGGAACCGTAGGCTCTTCCGTTGACAAATATCTCCCAAGCCTCCTCCCCCTGTGTTCAATGATCTTCAAGAGCCTCTCCTTGATAATTTTTTATCTCTTCGTTTTCTTTTTGATTTAGTTCTTGTTATCATCATTAAAACCTGATTAATCTTTGCCCCTTTAGTATTGTATCTTTCTCAAACTTCTATTTTGAATTATCGAAGACAAATTCACAATGTCCTTCCTTTTTCTTTATTTCTATAGAATGAAAGGTTCCTAGATATTATTGCTCAAAAAAAAAAAATCCCAGATATTGACCTCTAAGTATTTTTTTTTTTTGTTAATTAGATATTTCATTTGATACTTTTTGATTTTGAAACTTATTTAATATTATTCAGGAAATTGGTTCAACAATAATAGAGCCTAGAAATAATTTTGGATTTGGAAACTTATTTAATATTATTCAGGAAATTGATTCAACAATAATAGAGCCTAGAAAATAATTTTGGATTTGGAAACTTATTTAATATCATTCAGGAAATTGGTTCAACAACAATAGGCAATGGATGGTAAGCACAAAGACTTGGAGCTATATAAGTAAAATGTTTTTTTGGGGTTTCTTACCTTTACACAAAAATTGTTGAACCAAGGGTAATTTAGTCTTTTTATTTGAATGTTTTAATTTTTGGTCCTTCAAAATAATTACCATTTTTATGGTCCTTCTTAATAAATATTATTTTTCTTAGGTCCTTTATTATAATTTTCCCTTTTTTATAACCGATCTAAAAGATGTGAAATAACAAATAATATATTTATTATTTTTAAAACCGGTTGTCTTGTTTAACCAGTCTATAAGATAGAACTTTCTAGACCTTATATTTCTTATAACTGGTCTAGAAGATGATGAATAAAAAATTATATATTTATTATTTTTAAGACTGATTGTTAAAACTAACCTATCTAAAATGTGAACTTCAAGACCTTATTTTTAGTATAACTAGTCTAAAAGATTAGCCCCAAATTAGCGCACTGAAAGTTAAATTTTGTTCTATGAACCTCTCTTTTAATCGCGAAAACTCTCATTCCGCATAAGATATTTGACGCCTCAACCACCACTATCACCATTATCTTTTCTCTCTGACCCCCTCTAATCCCATTATCACCTTCCTTCCTTCTTCCTCCTTCATGTGATTTTACTTATTTCACCCTTAACTACGCCATTACTTCTCATAATTACCCCATATGTGTATATATCATCTTGCCCCATCACAGGTTAAGCTGCCGATAGATTTTTTTAATTTCTGTTGCAGGACTAGGGGAGGAATTTCTTCTTTTCTATTTTTGCTAAATTCATCCAGGCTTATAGATGAAGCGGCCACATGCTGGCGATGATGAGAAGATGAAGAAGCTGAAGCTGGCGGGTGTTGATGAGTGGAGTGATGATTGGGCTTCAAGGAACCCTGGAGGCTCTATGGACGCGAGGACGCTGGCGATGATGCTGGTGATGACGGCTTGTGTGATCAAGCAGTGGCACAAGACGGCGCAGGATGGGCGACTTTGGGAGTTGATTTGTACCAAGCAGTAGGCTAACACCTGTTGTGGTGAGCAGCAGCTGTGATCCGTCGTACTTGCTCTCGGCGACTTCTGTCGTCTCCACGTGCTCTACCTCTGACCTCTATCCAAGCCCCAGTCCTCTTATTGTTATCATCTTCTGCCTATGAGATTTCGGCTTTGGAGTAATTATTGTGTAGATCTTTGATTTGGATTTTGGATACTAGATCTGCAATTTTATTTACTATGGTATGATTGTGGGTGAATTCAGAAGGAATTTTTGAATGAGATGTATTATAATATTGATAATTCGAAAGATTGAATTAGGATTTAATGCTTAATTTATATGGTATGACTTTGAATTTTAGCAAACAGTGGCTTCTTTATTCAAGAAGCCAAAGCCTATACTCTAGCACCGAATTCTCAGAATCCTTTGTGACAATGCTTCAAAGTCTGACTTTTTATATCGGTTTTGAACAAGATCCAATTTTAAAAGTTAGACTGGCTTTTAAGACCGGGTCTTTTATTCAATCGGTCTAAACAGTTGGACTTTTTAGATCTAATATTTGATAACCAGTCTAAAAAATATTGTTTTAAGACCAGTTGCTCAACTAGTCTTGAAAATGATAGACTTTTAAGATTGGTTGTATCGAGACCGGATTCAAAACCGGTCTAAGAAGAGATTTTTACCCGGTCTTAAAAGTGATTTTTGCAGTTGTGTGGGTTCTCTTGTTGGTGGTCTTGCCTAGATAAAAATTACATCCTTAAACTATTAGTCATTACTAATGCAGAGTGACTTTGTGGATGATGATTTTGGTACATCATGGAAAGGCTGCAAATGGAAAAAATGGAACTCATGAAGTGCATATTCATTTGAAAAAAATGACTTACAAAAAACAGTTGTTGTAAGTCGAGTTACAACAATAGTTTAAAATCATATATTTATTTTAAAACTTTCAACAACACTCACATATATTACTCTCTAAGACTAAGCCTATGTTTGGTTTGAGGGAATGTTAGGGGAGGTAGGGGAGGGGAGGAAATTTTTTGACCAAATTACCCATGGAAAATTTTAAAAATTACATAACTTTTTGCATTGTTTTCCGCACATTAACTTTGAAAGCATGTCACATCATGATCATATCTGACTTTTCACACTAGGGAGAGGCACCTCCCCTCCCTCCCTCACCTCCAACCAAACATAGCCTAAGGGTCCTACAAATGGACGATAAAAGTACCTTATATATTAGTGAGTATTGATAGCTTCAAGTGAATCCGAGAACACTTGTATTTCCCTTGGGTTCATAGATTTATAGACTTGAAGACCTATTTTGATCGCCAAAATTTTGGCATTCGTTATCAGGTAGAGCTGGAAATCAAAGCCTAAAAGGGTTGGCCCTTTTGGGCCTAGGGTAAGAAAAACATTCGTTTTTCATGGCCCAGCTCGAAAGCATGCGGGCCAGGGCTGGAAGCTATGTTTTTAAATTTTAACTATTTTTCTTATGATTTTTTTCAAAGAAATATAATTAGTAAATTACAACAATTAAAATTATAACTTATCAAATAAATGTTGTCAACATTAAGGTCTAAACAACACGTATCATGCAACAAACAAACACATTCATAAAAGTGTTAGAATTAACTAGCCTTCAAGCTAAAATTTGGGGGAACAAATTGCATCGAGTTAAACTTACATAATTAAATTATAATTGAGTTAAAAATATAAAGACTAAATGATCAGTAAAAAAGAAGAAGCAAAGTCTGTTATCATCAATCAAGCATTAACTCCGTGATTGATGTCTACCATACATGAACCGATTAAATTGATAAGAAGGTAATAGTAGTAGTAATCATCTTCTAGAAGGCTGATTTATTTTATTACTTTTTGTATAAGTAAAAATATTCATTAAAGAAATAAAATGATGGTACATCATAAATTTGTAATCGTAAAAGTCCATAATTACACAAAGTTAATTACATTTATTTTATTACTTGCAATACAATAAAAATTATAAGCAACATAATGGTTATAAGATAAAAGGATGGGAAGGGAGAATGAGAGGTTGCTTTCGCCAATTGGGCAGTTAAAAATAAATAACAGGCCTAATGGGCTGGCTCTTTAAGACTTTGGCCCTATTTGGCTAGCCCTTTTAGGTCTGACTTCATTTAGAAGCTCTATTTTATAAGCTTGGTCTGACAGGCTCGGCCTGATTTCCCGGCTCCATTATCGGGTATAGTCCAAGTGCCTTTTTAAAAACCCATAATCCATTGTCCTCTATTGTCTCTAATGATTCTGCACCATGACGTCTAATAACTAGCTTTAATTGAAGCATCGACATCTACTTGAACCACTCCTAGGGTTGGTGAACTCCAATGATGTTCATTCACGCGATCACTTGGAAAGATCTGGTGTTGAAATCTTCCTATTGATACATTCTTCATCAAGTAGAACATGGCCTGGTGAGCAATTTCTTTGGACGTCGCTTCAAAATTTTTAAAGATATGTTTGCAATGTGCTTTCCGTATGAGCCATCAGACATTGCTGAAAGTGTTACACCATGGCCACCAATTGCATATGCTTTTTCCCTCGTTATGATATAAGTTCCAATTAAGCAAACCCTGTAAATCACGGTTAAAGAAAGCAGTATATTGGTTAGAATTAATAAATTGTTTCCACACTTCCTTCACTCTCTTACAATCCTTCAACATGTGAACAATACTCTCCTCACAGTAACAACCTAAAGGGCAATTTGGTGTTTTCAATATCTCTCTTTTGGCTCTTAGTGATTAATTAATCTCTTGCACAACTTGCCAGAAGAAAAAAAATTATATTTTCAAGCACCTGCCAACGCCAAAAAAAATTTCCGGACCTATGAACCACATGATTCCTCCTTTTGAGAAAGGAAATTGTATGCAGCTTTGACTGAGAATTTCTCGTTAGAAATGTTTCTCTAAATTACACAATCCTCTATAATACCTTTAGGGGGTGGAATTTTAAGTAATATATTCATCACCCATTAAGGAAAGTATTTTCTCCATTTAGACACATTCCACCTTCCTTTTGGTAAAACAAAATCTACAACTTTATCCCTTAAGTTAACCTCCTCTAAGTTTTGTTGGACATAGTCAATGAGGGAATCATTAAGTGGAGTCTACATGTCCAACCAGAAGAAGTAGGTATTTTTGTTATTACTAATTTTCTTTCCCCCACACCTTAAAGAAAAGTATCTAAGACATACCACTTTGGTCCTATTTATAAGTCCAGTTTGACCAAATCTCACATACCAAGGAGAAGTAGTTAACTCAATGATTATGGGGTAAATTTTCAACTTTGCCCTCATTTATGATTGGGTATTTTTCAACTGTTTCTTCTCTCTCTATCTTCATAAGTACAATTAATATGGGTAAAATTGTCACAATCTCATTTATTATATGAAACTGAACTTATAAATAGGACCAAATTTTTTTTTTTTGGTCAAAATGGACTTATAAATAGGACCAAAGTGGTAGACTATGTACCTCCAAAGTTAAAGATTGAGATTGTTTTTTTTGGAAACTTGGAGAAGTCAAACATTTGACCCATATTCTATTAATGGATATACTCCCTCTGGTACTTATTATAAGACATCAACCACCAACATTTTTTGATCCTTATTATAAGGCACCGACTTACTTTAACTAACTCATTTATTACTACTTTTCCATTATACCCTCATTTTTAACTAACTCATTTAAACCTACATCATTAAAGTAGGGGTAAAGTTGGAAACATTTATTACTTTTAGACCTCATTAATGACTTAACCTCCAATCCTTGATCCGCGAGAAATTGGTAGTTGGTGCCTTATAATAAGGACCAGAGGGAGTAATATACTACTAGTTAGATGCGAGTCTTGAATTGATTGATGTTATAATTGTAAGACGTCATATAAATTTTATATATCAATGATTATGGTGATTATATTCTTGCGGCAAGTAGTATATGCCTGTCAAATAATTAAAAGTCAAAACTTCCCTTTCTTTTCTGAGGAAATCAAGAGAACGGCGGCTTAAGACAGTGACAGCAATGGCAAGAGATCAATACTTAGCTTGTTCGCCTCAAAGAAGAAATATGAAATGTGCCAAAAACCCCATTTTCGTTGACAAACCTCTTGGTATTTTATTGTTGCATATTTGGTCCACTCTGAACCTTGCCAATTTTGACCGTTATTAAAGCATTATTAGAGCTTTGAGCAAAAAAAAAAAAAGCATTATTAGAGCCTATTATTCAACCCGTAATTTCTCTGGCTGCTTTATTATATTGTTTGTATTTTAAAATGAACTCTTGTTTAAACTAGTCCTTTATTAATCATCCATACAAGCAAAAAGCCTTCTTATTTAACTTACAACTTGAACTGAGGATATGTTTTTTAAAAGTTAGTTGTCCTACCCATCTGTTAAGTAAGGTCATTTTCTAAATTCTAAATTAGATTCATTGTCACACAATCCATACTTCTCTCACTCAAGCAAAAGTGCAAAACTCTGATTTTTACGAGTAAATCTTGGCATGCATATTTCCTTCCTTGTTTGCGGTTCCAATTAATTAAGCATGCATTGTATATAGATCAGTTTTGTAAGTAATGTTGGGCCATTCTTTATTCTTTATGGCTATCTCGTCAGCACTATAATATGAAAAACGAGTTAGTCTGAATTCTCCTTATATATATATATATATATATATATATATATATATATATATATATATATCACGCAACTTGGGGGCAAATAAATACTCCCTCCCTCCGGTCCTAATTATAAGGTTAAGTTTGTAATGCAGATTGCGCTACAAAACTTGCTTCAATAATTAGGACCGGAGGTAGTAGTATTCAGCGTCATGGTCTTGGCCTCTATATATATATACACACTATATCAACAACACTACCTGCCTCAGAGTAAACAAGCCTCTCTCTTTGGTCGCAGAAGACAAGGAACTAAACCATGGTAATCAATTCACCTCCAAGTTCTCTTCATTTATGGTTTAATGGTCTTGTATCAGACCAAACTAGTTCTTCTTAGGCCAAGGCTAATCAATTTGTTGTTTGATGACTTATCCCAGGAAATTAGCAGAGATATGGGAACTCGACCAAAGGCAGAAAGAAGGCTCGGAGGAAACAGGGCTGCACTGTTTGTGTATGGTAATTAACTGATTAGAGAATCCTCGTTCTGTGGAGTTTTTTTTTTTAAATATGATGCTATAGAATGTGTTGTGAGTTTGTGTGATTGTGAACGCAGGAATGGAGGGGCTAGAGAATATGGCCTTCGTTTCCATAGGAATAAGCTTGGTGACTTATTTCTTTGGCTACATGAACTTCAGCTTAACAAAGTCTGCTACCACTCTCACCAACTTTATGGGAACTGCGTTTCTGCTTGCTCTCGTTGGAGGTTTCATCTCTGATACTTACCTCTCAAGGTTCAAGACTTGTGTCCTCTTCGTCTCCATGCAAATCTTGGTAACTCCCTTTTTTTTTTCTTTCCCCTTCAACCACACACACAGATTCAACTCGCCTTCTATTATAAAGTACTCCATCCGATCTTTAATGTAAGACCTATTTACATAATTTGATTAAATTAAGGAAGTTAGTTAATTTTGCCAATCTATTTCCTACTTGATTATTGTTGGGGGAATATCAATAAGGGTAAATTAGTAAAAGACTGACAGATAAAGAAAATATGTCTTACATTTAGAAGTAATAATAACTGTCTAATTAAGTTTTACATTAAGTTCCTAGAGGAGTAATTGTGATTTTAGACATGGAATATGGAGGAAATAATGGGAAATGAGTATAGCAATATTCTGTTGATGACAGTCATGGCTCAAAATTATTTTAGCAAGACTAGTGTGATTTGCACAATAGTTTGGGGACATTAATACGTCAATAAGTCAATTATTTGACTAATGATAATTATTAATATAAAATAACCTTTGTCATCATTATTTTATGTTTCATCCCATAAACGCATTGACTATTCACGATTAAGCAAACCTACGGTACTATTAGCTAGAGGTCACCGGTTCACCTTAGTTAGTCATATTGGTCCAATAAGAAACAACATGGTTTGTCACAACTGGTTAAAATCCTATAGATCCAAGCTCTCTAAGATCCTTCTCCCTTATCGCAGATAAATCAATTCTGAAGCTACTAATTGTTCTAGTCTGTAAAGTATCAGCATGTAATGTAAGTATTTACTGACACGAATATCAAATCACCCTTAAAAGAGAGTTCACAAAGCGGCAAACACTAGCTTCTGATGTGTTAACTCAGATTGTCTGAAAATTACACCATATAGGCTTCTCATAACAAGTAACAACATACAAGTTGAACATTTTCAATTTGTGTTTGGTTACAGGGGTATGGTATCCTAGCAGTACAAGCACACTTCCACCAATTAAGACCAACCCCTTGCAAGGGCGCAGCAACAACTCAGGCAAGTCAATGCGAGGCTGCAAGTGGAGGCCAAGCTGCAATACTCTATACTGGACTTTACATTGTTGCATTAGGAACCGGCGGCGTTAAGGCGGCTTTGCCAGCCTTAGGGGCTGACCAATTTGATGATAAAGATCCCAAAGAGGCGGCTCAATTATCTAGCTTCTTCAACTGGTTCTTGTTTAGCCACACCATTGGATCTATAATGGGTGTTACCTTCATTGTTTGGATTAGTACCAACGTAGGCTGGCAATGGAGTTTTATCATATGCACCATTGCTGTCTTAATCGCAGCCATCCTTATAATCATGGGCAAATCATTTTATCGGATGAATGTTCCAAAGGGAAGCCCCCTTGTGCGGATCATACAGGTACACGACATTAATATGTCGGAATGTACGTTCCAAATTGTTATACAGATCTGACTCATGTATGTTCGTTGAACTGGTAGGTTTTTGTGGTGGCCCTCAGAAAGAGAAAACTGCAAATTCCAGAGAATGATGAGGAACTACATGAGATTCATGAAACAGAAGGAGGGGACAATCATGAAATCATCAAAAGGACAAATCAATTCAGGTAATATATACATTAGAAGAAACAGATTTGAACACTCTCGTGTGCATGTTCAGTCTAAGGTTCGAGCTTTTGTCTTTATATATGCGTATGTTTAAATTCTTAAGAAGCACATATTACACAAGCCCTTTCTCATATTTTCGTTGGAAAAATGATTTCCCAGATTCTTGGACCGAGCAGCAATTATAAGGAGCAATACTGATGCAGCAACATCCATAACCTCAGGACCATGGAATCTGTGCACGGTGACACAAGTAGAAGAAACAAAAATCTTGATCCGCATGCTACCAATTATATGTAGCACCATATTCCTGAACACATGTTTGGCTCAGCTTCAAACTTTCTCTATACAGCAAAGCACCACCATGAATCGCAACATCAACGGATTTAAAGTGCCTGGTCCATCTATCCCAGTCATCCCTCTGCTCTTCATGTTCATCCTAATCCCTTTATACGACCGCATTTTCATCCCACTTGCTCGAAGAATCACAGGAATTCCCACAGGAATTCGAACACTTCAACGCATTGGGGTTGGATTGGTTCTGTCAGCAGTTTCCATGGCAGTCTCCGGAGTTGTTGAAACTCACAGAAAGTCAGTGGCCATCCATCACAACATGGTGGATAGTAAAGAGCCTTTGCCTATGAGTGTGTTTTGGCTGGGTTTCCAGTATGCTATATTTGGAGCCGCAGATATGTTTACCTTGATTGGGCTTTTGGAGTTTTTCTATGCAGAAAGTTCATCAGGAATGAAGGCACTAGGCACGGCCATATCCTGGAGTTCTGTGGCATTTGGTTATTTTACAAGTACCGTGGTGGTTGAAGTGGTTAACAAAGTGAGTGGAGGATGGCTGGCAAGTAACAACTTGAACAGGGACAAGCTTAACTACTTCTATTGGCTGTTGTCTGGGTTAAGCGTTCTCAATTTTGCGTTTTACTTGGTTTGTGCTTCTTGGTATCGATACAAAAAGGTGGAAGATGGGCAGATCCATCCCCAAGATGCCCTTGAGATGACTACGGTTTAGTTTAGATCTCTAGTGCATGTTTACTTGCTTGTTTTTGGTTTCTTCCATCAATTTGCATGACGTGGAAGTGAATATATAAGTGTAACCCTCCAGTATACAGTTTTACTGATATAAAAACGTGTGGAAGATGGGCAGATCCATCCCCAAGATGCCCTTGAGATGACTCCTTATATTGAACCATAACCAGTGAGAAATAATTAGGTTTAAATGCTCCAAACCAAATACAAGACGAGGAACCAGAAAAACTAGAAACGTAGCCCATTTATACGAAACGAAAAATATGTAAAAGTTTACAAGAGCATGTCCTACCATTTCACATCCAATGTAAGGGCCTCTGGAGGAACAAGTACGCGTCCAGTTTCTCTGCTCATCCCTCTGCTCATCTCTCCTTATCTTCCATCCTAACCGTTGAAATCTTGATCCAAGAAGCCAAAATTATTTTTCAAAAAACCGCATGGGGTTTTTTCAAAAATATTTCTAGACTTGGATCAAGATTTCAACGGCCAGGATGGAGGATGGAGGATGAAGAGAGATAGGCAAAGGAGGGATGGGGAGAGTATCTACTTCCAACAAGTACATAGCGCAACTTTGTAAAGGACATGTTAGACATCAAATTAACCCAGGAAACTAAATTTGATTCGATAAAAGGCTTTAATTTCTTGATCATGAGAGGTTTTAGGGTGTGAGCCTCGACTCTGGCCCATATCTGAAACCAATCTCTTTCTACACTGGGCCTTGTTCTCCACTTGGGCAGTGTACCATTGAGAGTGGTATTGCTCCCAACTACTCTTTCCAACTCCATGGGGAAAGCAGATTATTTTTGGAGTTGCTATTTGGAAATTATGGGGTTGGAGGAATTCATCCATCTTTGAGTCAAATTTTGTGAAACCAACCACGCCAGCGACTGCTGATCTTCACATATGAAGGAAGTTTGCTCTTTCACCTGAACTGGATCTAGATGTTCATAGTATTTACCTTGCTATAGGTGGGCATTTGCTGTGGGAAAAACCTCTTGTGGAATGGGTTAAGTTAAATGTTGATGGAGCGGTGACCTTAAAGACATCCTTGGCGGGCTATGGGGGTATTTTGCGTGACTGCCAAGATGAATGGCTCGTAGGTTTCACCAAGAGGATTGGGATTTGCAATGCAAATATTGCTGAAAAGTGGCGGTGTTGGAGGGTCTCAAGCTTGCATGGGACTTGGGGTTTAAGAAGATAGTGTTGGAATCCGATGCTAATGATCTTGTTCTTAAACTTTTAAATAGGGAATTCCTCTCTGGAAGTTTAATTGTTGTTCAAATAAAAGAAATGATGAATAGAGATTGGTCAATATCTCTTCGTCATATCCCTCGTGAATGCAATACGGTGGTTGATGCTCTAGCGAAGTCGGGTCTATCTAATTCTTGTATTTTGGGTGATTGTCCACTTTTTCTTATGGCTTGGGTAGACTAAGAGTGTTTGGGATCAATTTCTCCTATGTATTAATTTATGTACTTGATTTTGGCCTTCATGCCTTCTTCTATATCCAAAAAAAAAAAAAAACTCCATGGGGAACCTGACATTAGATGATGCTTTGACATTAGCTTTGACCAAACCAGAAACCTGATTTCGAAGGACTTTACGACCAGAAGGCTCCTCAAAACTTTTTCCAACATACTTAATCTCAACCTGAAGGAATTAATGGGGCATGCTTGCTTTCTGTACACAAGACCATGGTAACATTTTTCTGGGAGCAGCTCAATTATGTCCCCTAAAATATATGCATATTTTATGTACACATTTGGATTCCAATATCTGTAGGCAACTAATGATGCAGAGCCTAATATGTCTAGGAATTAGACTCATCATGCGCATTGTTAGGGTTCCATGTGTCCTCTTTTGAAGAAAGACACATATTAGGAGAAGTTAGGAGTAGTTATTAGTTATTGTATGTTTGCTATAATCTGTTTAGAGAAGTTATTTTATCTTATCTGTTTAGAGAAGTTATAATAGGAAGTTATAGTTAGTCGAAGGAAAGACTTTATAAATATAATTTAGGGTTAAGGAGCAATTTTATACACGAGCTTTACCCCTGGGAGCGCTCAGCACCACGAGCTTTTTTCTGGAGGAAAAGTACACACGTGGTTACGTTTTGGGAGCGCCCAGCACCACGGCCGTTAGTTGACCGTTAGTCAACCGTTAAGTTGGATGGAACGCTGACGTGGCGCTTATTTGGACTGACACGCTGACGTGGACACTGACGTGGATGCTGACGTGGACGCTGATGGTAAGAAAAAAAAGAAAATTACCATTTTGCCCCTTAGTTTTAAATGAAAATTACCATTTTGCCCCATAGTTTTAAATGAAAATTACCATTTTGCCCCTTAGTTTTAAATGAAAATTACCCTTTTGCCCCTTAGTTTTAAATGAAAATTATCATTTTGTCCCTTAGTTTTAAATGAAAATTACCCTTTTGCCCTTAGTTTTAAATAAATAAAAAACTAAAAATATCCCCTCCCCCGTGGGCCCCACCACCGCCGGCCGCCACCCCATCACACTTGCAACCACCACCGCCGCCGGGTGGCGGCCCACCACCACGCCCGGCGTCGATGGTGGCCGCCGGCGGTGGGGTGGCCGGTGGTGGGGCCCACTGGGGGAGGGGCATTTTTAGTTTTTTTTTTTAAAAAAAAACTTAGGGCAAAAGTGTAATTTTTATTTAAAACTAAGGGCAAAAGTGTAATTTTACCCGAGTTACTGTTCATTTCCATCCAACTTAACTGTTGACTAACGGTCGTGGTGCTGGGCGCTCTCAAAACGTAACCACGTGTGTACTTTTGCTCTAAAAAAAAGCTCGTGGTGCTGGGCGTTCCTGGGGGTAAAGCTCGTGTATAAAATTGCTCCTTAACCCTATAATTTATTTTCTTTCTAGAAGATTATGGATGAAAAGATATGATATTTAGAATTATTGTGTTGGTTAGAGTTTAGATTTTGCTCTAGATTGTTTCTCTTTTCCCTAGAACTCAAATTATGGTTTTAGTCTCCTCTCTTGATTAGAGTTTCAGATTCTGGCTCTAATTTCCCCTTTTTTTTTATCCTAAATTCATTCTAAACCTATCAATTGGTATCAGAGCGGTGCATCCGTGGATACGTTTACTTGGGTTTCTTCAGGAAGAACCATATGATACTGGGATGGATTGGTGCAAGTCTTTCAAGAGCAATTTGGACCCGCTGAATTTCAAAACCCCGACTCATATCTATGCAACATAAAACAATTATACTTAGTAACCGAGTATAAGCAAAAGTTTGTTAGAAGACAAGCCCAAGTACAAGGATGGCCGGAGCATTGCCTCCTAGGAGTTTTCATCAACGGCCTTAAGGAAGAATTGCAATCAGATTTGAAGATCCATAAGCCACGTACAGTATATAAGGCTATTAGTCTTGTGCTGGAGTTCGAATCAAAGTTACAAGCCCTGGGTGGCCAACGCTCCAGTCAACAATTCAATCATCCACGTGGCCTTGAATATAATAACCGAGATTACAAATATCCTCCTTGGTTATTATAACACCACAAATTTCGAAAATCATATATCGGTGAATTTGTTCAGCGCTTCAAATCAGGGACTCTCTACAAATTCAAATTCGACTTATCCAATCGGTGCGTCAAACACGGCTATGATCGGAATTTAGATTTCCAAAATTTGAATTTCCAAAAACAGCTACCCGCGACAACCTCACAAAATTTCCTGACAAACTCGTATCAAGGCCGACTTTCAGAAAGCGAGAGACAACATCGACGTGACAAAGGTTTATGTTTCCTCTGTGGTGACAGATTTACCCCTGACCATCGTTGTTCATTGTCGACATTGAAAATAATGGAAGTCTCTGATCAAGTAGATGGTCTGATCGAAAATATAGAAGAAGAACACCTCGCAAATGCAAAATTGGCTAAAATTTCCTTATTCCCGCCTTGAGGACAAGGCTAATTTTCAAGGGGGGTATTGTTAGGGTTCCATGTGTCTTCTTTTGAAGAAAGACACATATTAGGAGAAGTTAGGAGTAATTATTAGTTATTATCTGTTTAGGGAATCTGTTTGCTATAATTTGTTTAGGGAAGTTATTCTATCTTATATGTTTAGGGAAGTTATGATAGGAAGTTATAGTTAGGCAAAGGAAAGACTCTATAAATATATTGTATTCTCTTTCTAGAAGATTATGGATGAAAAGATATGATATTCAGAATTATTGTGTTGGCTAGAGTTTAGATTCTGCTCTAGACTGTTTCTCTTTTCCCTAGAACTCAGATTCTGGTTCTAGTCTCCTCTCTTGATTAGAGTTTCAGATTCTGTCTCTAATTTCCCTTTTCTTATCCTAAATTCATTCTAAACCTATCACGCACTAATTGCATAAGGGGCCAAAAACCACTCGTCCCCTTGAACAAAGTGCTTCCATTTATTTTCAGATCAAGATCTGATGAATGAAAAAGGGAGACTTCCTGAGTTCCTCTCACTTCTAATGTGATGCCTTCACCAACAAGGATGTGTTTCAAACCAGTATACAAGATATTCATCTTCATAACAAGGGTAGGAATTAAAAAAACATCGAGACTGCCAGTTACAGAGCAATAGTTTACCTGAATATGAATTGCCATGCATATCAGAAAACAAAAACCTGATTCATGGCATTATAAATGTCAAATTTTCAGCCCAACCCGACTCAACTCACATTTAAGGGAGGAGTTGAATTGAACCTTGAACTTGGAAACTCTGACATCGTCGAAATCCCACTTCTTTTTGGCAGAAATCGCCTTTACAACATCCTAATTTCAATGAATCAAGAAAAGCATAACTCAGATAATTCAAAGCTTTTATCACGATTTGTAGAGTATAAATATAAATTTGAGAACAAGAACTTTTTCATATTGTAAATTTTACCAGTTACCTGTTTTCACTTTTCCCAGCCACTGTATTTCTTATGCCAAATTCGTCATCTGATTTACATAATTGATTATTACATGACAGTTTAGAAACTCTAGAAATACTATAATTTTAATGAATCAGTTTGAATAGTTTTGGACTGGCGTCCTTCAATTAAATCATGCCACTCGTTATGGATTGTTTCCCCTCTCCATCTTGCATTATTATAGCCATATGCCTACATATTTGTTTCACACGTTTCATTAACTGAAGTTATGCATAAAATAGCCATGATTTATCACAAACTTTTTCTACTTTTACCTTATTACATTTTTCTCAAATACACCCATTTTAAGTATAATGCTATTAAGTACAATGAAGAGCAAGTCACTTAGACTACCGGGTACCAGCAGCAACATCATATAATAACGTTACATGGGATAATTGGAATAGATAGCAGAATTAACATGTCAGATTGATTCAGCCAGCCAGAGGATGGAGCATCTTTCCAACAAACAGCAGCGTTCCAGTCATATCTTCTCTGACGATAAAGAGGAAAGGGTGGTCTGCTACAAAGTCTATCTTAGATTGCAAAGACCTCAGTTTTATAACAGCAGCACTAGCAGCAGCAGCTTCAGTTCCTTCTTCATTGACTTCAATGAATGCCTTATGGAATATGTTGGAAACGAATAGATTTTGACCAGCCAAAGAATCCACTATTTCCGTCAATTCGCCCCCAGAGAATGGCAATGTTACCCCCAATTCCTTAAGCACATTGGATATTTCCACCCCGTAAGAAATCTTGAATTTTGGGATCCTTAAGTCACCTACTTCCACTTTGGTTTGAGGAAGATGGCGATCTAAGAACCCAGATTGTGAACCCACCCTCTCAACCAAAGCTGGCAGGCCATCATTTGCATCTGGAAGAAGGAAATACATGGTGAAACGACGTTTATCTTCACCTTGCTTATAAGGAAGACCAAGGACTTTGAATCCATCACATGCTCTAACAAACTGCTTTTTCTTGCTGGTCATGAAGGGAGCCTTCACACAGCTCCCGTTTCCAAGGTGAAAATCATATTCTTTGGTTGCCGATGCATCAAACTTCTCATTCCATGCTCCTTTAAAGTATAAGGCATTGGCAAAAACGAGCCTGGCTGAGTTGTCAAGAGATCCCGCAGGAAGAACCTCTTTAATAAGGCCACTTGTCTCCTTTTCTGCCCAAGAATTAATTTCTTGGGTCACTTGAACAGCCTAAATAAATCATAACCATCATCTTATACGTTAATTATTTTTAAGTACTTAAAAACACTACAAGTTGTTGTTCTTGGTTCTCTTAATTTCCTAGCTTACATTAGATGATTACTAATACTTTACATCAGAAGCAGAAAAATACTCTGGAAGCGATTAACAACTAGACACACAAATGAAATAGGTTTTTTTTTTTTTTTTGCCATGCTGTAGAAGCATTAGTTGCATGCTAAAGGATCAAGTGAGTTGCCTTTTTTCAATTTGCAAGAAAATTTGAGATTAGTTTATAAGTGCCACAAGCTTTCTATGACAAGGATTAAAGCAATCATACGACATCTGATTTACAACCAATTTGGATTGATTACATCTTTAAGAAGAATATAGATAGGCTACATAAACGGAAAATCAATTAAAAGAACTACACTCTACCCTGAATTGTTTACTTTGTGAAGATGGGATTTAAAATATGATCTGTTCAAGAGGAAAAAAAAAAGGCAATATGGATAGATTGTAATTTGTAAGGCAAGCAAGGAGCCAAGGACTCAATACTCAAAATTTCCACTCACAACAAAATCTGATGATGTTCTCTGAGTAAGGTGTTAAAACAATATGCGCAAACCACAAGCTACAAGTTGATTCCTAAATATTGTATAGCTATTCCAAGTATATTCCTTAATAATATATCTACCCCAAGCAATAAGGGTAGATTAATCTAAAAGGTCAGTGATATCACTTAGTGTTTCAACTCACATAATCTACTTTCACTTACAGTAACATGCATAAGAATCTAATTCTTCTTTCCTTGTTTGCCCACCCTTTTCAAAAAAGAAACCTCCCAATTGCATGCCGATTAAAAAAAAATTTAAGCCAAATCAAGAAGCTGCTAACAAAATAATCAAAATTACATTCACAAGTGTGATCATTGGTTAACCTTATAAAGAAAGACAGGGTTGCACCTTAGTTTGGAAGTCCACTTGAGATAAAGCAGCTTTATAATCAGAGTTGACAATCTGTTTGAAAGAAGGTTTGAGAGACATAGATTGATCAAGCCAGATACCATTAGAGAAACATAAGCGGGGGCCACCACTGAGACTGCCGTCAGTGAAGACAACAGCGACGAGCTGAGAGGCCAAGGAGTTGAGATGATCAGTGGAGTCGGACTTAAGGAATGAGAGAAGTTGATCACTTGTGGAACCCTTGGAGCCAGCAGCAATGAGGCTAAGCACCACGTGGATGGACAAGGGTGAAAGCACCAAGTTATCGTTCTCACCTCCCTGCAACAATAGATGCTTAGCAAAGCTCAACGAGACATCTGTTTGATTACTGATTGCTTCTCGCAAGTCCATTTTCCTCAAGCTGATTGCAATTCACACAATGTTTCTGAAGTTGCCAATTTGCTCCTCTGTAATTTCAAACTTCCAAGCTTCCTTCAGAAGAAAACTTTGCAATTAACTTCAATTGAAGTGTTGTTGTTCAACTTTATTTGAGTTAGAATATTCTTTAATTAAAAATACAATAATTACAAAAATATAAGAATAGTAAACACAATGAAGGACTTTGGAGAACATGTGTGCCTACATAGCAGTTTATGTCTCGGGGAATTTTTTTGAATTTTTCTTGTTTGTTTTCCTTTCGGTCTTCTATGTAGATTTTCTCTATGGGCTATACGTTCCAGTTTCAGGAATAGATTTCTCAAAGTGGGTTTTGAAGGCGCTTAGCTTTGGAACAACAAAGAAGTAAAGAAGAAAACATGACCGATAAAACCATTTCATTTAGATCATCACCAATATTCACTAATACGAGTAATTAGTTTTCACTAACAGCTCCCTAAAAGTTTTTAAGATATGTGAATAAACCGTCACTAATAATCATCATCACAAACTGCGACCGACTACCGTAAATGTTTAAACAAGTTATGATCCATCTAAGTTAAGGAAAATTCATGAAAAAGACAAGATACGAACCATACGTACTCTCTGATCCAAGGGGAAAGTCACGGTGAGTGGGATCAATTAAATCAAGATTAGATTATTTAGCTGAATCGAAAAGAAGTAAAACATTCACAAACTGAAAAGCTTGCAGTCTGATCATACCGACTAGCAGTTGGGTGCCTACCTATAATTCACGAAAATGACACAGTGATGCACACAGAGGACGCCGGCGATGCAGAGGGCAGGAGACCGAAGGAATTGGGGCAACTGATTTCTGTTCGGGAAGAGTTGGGAACCGCAAAGGCGATCATCTCGACATATTTTTAATCCAACGGTGTTTATTAATTTGCGCCTAAAAAAATTCCCTACTGTTTTGAGAATTTTAAGATATTTATGCACCATTAAAAAGTTTAGAATGCCAAGTGTTGATAGAATAAAAGTTTGTGAATATGTTAAAAAAAACAAATGAAGTTTGTGAATTTTCATTCCTTTATCTAATTTAGCAGTTTTCGAAATTTGTTATAGTTCTTAGTATGGGAAATTCAATAGAAAGACGATTAAATTACTCAAATTTTAATTTGGGTTATTAAATTTAACAAATTATTAATTAGGTTATCTGACACAATTATAAATTTAGAATTTTGGTCAAATTACTTCTATATCCCTTAATTATTAAAAAAATAAAATTATAGACAAAATAATATTGTTTAAGAGCTACGTTTAAAAACCCTAAAGACGGAAAATTCACTGGATGTCTCGACACATGCAGAAAATTCATTGTTTCTCGAGGCTGAATCATTTTGCGCTGCTTCTGATTTTTTGTTCTCTGTATTACCAGATCTTCTCTTTATCCTCTTGCGAAATTCATCTATGTGCTTATAGTAAAGCTTCCACTATAAATATTCAACATCTTGGAGTTCAGAAAGCGTGTGATTATTCAAGATTGTTCTCTGATAACTAGAACAAACTTTCTAGTGCAATTCTTGTGTATCAATGTGCAATAGGCCTTTAAAATGGATCAATGTCCACAATTGCTTTTCTGAATTCTCAATCTGATCATATACCATAATATCAAAGATCAGAGCATTAAAAAAGTGAATATTTTATAGCACTAACAACAGGGAATAGACTTTTTCAGAAAAATACCTCCAAGAGAATCTATTTTCCAGAAGGAATGGATGGAGCAGTAGTCATAGCCCTTCAAAATTGATGGATATGATTGGCACAAAATTCAGTAACTGGCCTATTTGTATGTCGGTGCAATTCGTAATACAATGGCTGCAGGAAAAACAAAAGGCAAGAAGGCAAGAAAACCTTAAAGTGGGAATATAAAACTGTGGCGGCATAAAATAAAGGTCTGGGGTATGAGATAACATGTGCCACAATCACATCCCACTCCTTTTTCTTTCTTTTTTTGGATCAGGGGTTTAGGGTATTATTAGAAAAAAAACCAACATTTAAATATTATAGATCGGGTCAATGATTCATTTAAGATTTATTGAGTTTACCAACTTTATATAAGATTTTTCTATTTCAACCTCTTTATATGAGATTCTCCCTTCTTAGTATTTGAAAATTACAATTAAAATTTTCTTAAGTAATAAAAGACTTTATGATTATTACTAGAAATACTCACTTATTATTGTGTATCACCTGGATTAATTTTTTTCCATCAATTTAACATTCTACATTGCACGACACCCTAATCTTTTTAATAAAAAATAAAAAATTAACATACACTTTTTTTGAAGTCATAGAATACTTTAGTGATTATTTATATATTTTTAGATTTTTCTCCCTTTATAAAAGCCAAAAACTCATGCTTTCTTGCATTATATAATAAAATGTTTACCGTCCTTTTTTTAAAGCAGCTTTATGTCATTTTTTAAATCATGTCAATCATCAGTTCACCAATTTTTCGGTTCAACTGATCAATTATGAATGTTAATTTACTTTTGTGGCACTGGGAAGTTGGAATCATCTTTTAATCATAGTCATTATGAATGAATAGTTATCATAAGTTATACTACCTAACTTAACGGAGTATAATTAATTTACTTAACTTATAAATTAATATATAATCTAATAATATATATCATATATGTAATTAAATAATATATTTAGTTTCTTTAATCCTTTTTAAAAAAAAAAAAATCCACCAACTCTTTTATTAAAGGTGAAGGTGGGAGGGAGTATAAAATAAACTACTACTCCCTCCGGTCCTAATTATAAGACACATTTAACCAATTTTGTGGAGATTAAGGAAAGAAGTTAAATTAGTTAATTTTACTTATTTTCCTAAAATGTCCTTATATAAAATTAAAATGACATAAGTAAAAGTGAATTAATAGCTCCTTTCAAGCTATATACCTCTCAAATCTAAAATTTTCCTTTCCACACCATATCTAATTGAAATAATGATCTTGCTATATATATATATATATATATATATATATATATATATATATATATGTATGTGTGTGTGTATGTATGTACACACACATATATGTATGTGTGTACATATATCTACACACATATATATGCACACACTCACAAAGATATATATGTATATGTGTGTGTGTGTGTTTATATATGTACATACACACACACATATATTGACAGACACACATACATATATATATACAGACACACATATACATATATGTGTGTGTGTGTCTATATATATTTGTGTATAGACACACACACATATATATATACGTGTGTCTATATATTTGTATGTATATATATATATATATATATATATATATATATATATATATATATATATATTGTAGACACACACACATATGCATATATAGATACACACATATATATCTAAAAGTTTTATTGATTGGAAGAGTCATGCGCTATATAATATCCAAATTTTCAAATCCCAAAATTTGGGATGTTACTATATATATATACTCACCAAAAGTTAAATACACTTAAGATAATAAAATAGGGGTATTTTAGGAAGAAATTGACAAAAATTGGAATGTTGTCTTATAATTAGGACCAAAACTAACTTTCAAATGTTGTCTTATAATTAGAACCGGAAGAGTATTATAGTAGCTAGTTCGTCAATTTCCCTTTCGTTCTCACTTGGCATTATTGATTATATGATATATGAAATGAGGAACAAGCAACTAAGGCTACTAAGCAGCGATGAAGCGCAAGATATAGGTCCCTGATATTGCTCTGCATGCTTAGCTACAAATAAGCCACTGGTTTCAATTAATGAATATAATATACTACCAGTTAGATGCTGAGTCTTGAATTGATGTTATAACCGTAAGACGTCATATAAATTTTAAATATTGATGATGTTTGGTTTCTCTCCTAATCCTTTTTTCATTTATCCTTCATCATCTCTAAATTATATCCGTCTAATCAATCATAATACTATTTTAACATCTCTCTACTCTTCTTAATCAATGGCCCAAATAGGATGATGAGAGAAATGATGAAGAGAAGATCTTCTTCCTTCTTGTAACAAGTAGTAGAACCCTTTTCTCCGATATTCCTGAAAAACAAATAAAACTCAACTTTCCTTTCTTTTATGAGGAATCCGAGGGAAGGCCGGCTGAAGACAGTGACACTGTTAAAAGATCAATACTTGTATGCCTCAGAAGAAATATGAAATGTGCCAAAAACCCCATTTTCGTCAGCAAAGTCCCAAGACAAGTCCCTTTTAACAAACCACTTGGTATTTTATTGTTGCATATTTTGTCCACTCTGAAACTCGCCAATTTTGCCCACTTCGTATCTCACCGCTCCGACTCAACTTTGATGCTTACTTCCTCAACACTTCGAAATTTTTTATATCTCTTAGCCTTTGCATGCATTACTAGAGCCTACTACGCTACCTGTAATTTCTCTGTCTGCTTTCTTGTTTGTATTTTAAAATGAACTCTTGTTTAAACTAGTCCTTTAATAACCATCTATACAAGCAACAAACCTGCTTATTTAACTTACAACTTGAACTGAGTATATGTTTTTTAAAAGTTAGTTGTCCTACCCATCTCTGTTAAGTAAGGTCATTTTCTAAATTCTTAACTAGATTCATTGTCACACAATCCATCCTTCTCTCTCTCAAGCAAAACTTTGATTTTTACGAGTAAATCTTGGCATGCATATTTCCTTCCTTGTTTGCGGTTCCAAATATATAAGCATGCATTATATAGATCAGTTTTGTAAGTACTGTTGGGCAATTCTTTATTCTTTATGGCTATCTCGTTAGCACTATAATATGGAAAACAAGTTAGTCTGAATTCTCCTTATATAACAATATTATATATATATATATATATAAAGCAAGTCAACTCTGCTAAAAAATTTATGTAACTTTATTGGGGATTGTGCCAGCTCAATGAAATTTGTTGTATAGCACTTGATTAGTCCCTGTCCGTTGGTTGTTTCATAAACTTTGATCGTCATCATTGTAGGTCTTCGTCACGTTCTTATTATTTTATAATAAACAGGACCTTTTAGTCCAGGTTTCTTCCACTTTTGATAATGCATCCAATTATTTTAATATGGTTGAGCTGAAAATGATAGCTTTAATGATTTAAACCTGCCATGAACTTGTCCCAACTCAAGTTTAACCACATCTGGTTAGCTTCAAGTGCATATGGCTATGAAATTAAAAGGAAACGTTGATCATTTCAGGACACTATCTGTTCATAATCTGGAACAGAGCTTATCAAAGAGACATCAAACTACATAGGAATAATCAAAAGCTAAATCCTTAATCAACACAACAAATTTTTCATGGTTGGCTTGGCGTTACATGAAGGTCAACAGGAGGAATAATGGAATATGCATGAACGTGAATGAGATATTTATACACCAGACAGTTTTCATTAAAGAATGTGGAATCGTACCATAGGCATATAGTCTCCTTTTTCTTTATTCTTCTTTTTCCCTTTACGAACCCCTCTTAGCGTCGAAACAGATGATTAAGGCGATCAATAATGCCAAAAAATGCCTACGTAAGAAATGGAACTCTAGGAACAAAATATGACAGATAAGATTATTGTAAAGCCAAGATGCCATTTCATTTCTCGGTAGCTTGATGCATTATTAGTGTTACTATTATCAGGCAACTTGGGGGCAAATAAATAGTATTCAGAGCCATGGTCTTGGTCTCTATATATACTATATCCAACACCACTACCTGCCTCAGAGTAAACAAGCCTCTCTCTTTGGTCGCAGAAGACAAGGAAATAAACCATGGTAATCACTTCACCTCCAAGTTCTCTTCATTGATGGTTTAATGGTCTTGTATCAGATCAAACAAGTTCTTCTTAGGCTAAGGCTAATCAATTTGTTGTTTGATGACTCATCTCAGGGAATTTGCAGAGATATGGGAACTCGACCAAAGGCAGAAAGAAGGCTAGGAGGAAACAGGGCTGCACTGTTTGTGTATGGTAATTAACAGATTAGAGAATCCTCGTTCTGTGGAGTTCTTTTTTAATATATGATGCTATAGAATGTGTTGTGAGTTTGTGTGATTGTGAACGCAGCAATGGAGGGGCTAGAGAATATGGCCTTCATTTCCACAGCAATAAGCTTGGTGACTTATTTCTTTGGCTACATGAACTTCAGCTTAACAAAGTCTGCTACCACTCTCACCAACTTCTTGGGGACTGCGTTTCTGCTAGCTCTCTTTGGAGGTTTCATCTCTGATACTTTTCTCTCAAGGTTCAAGACTTGTGTCCTATTCGTCTCCATGGAAATCTTGGTAACTCCCTGTTTTTGTTTCTTTCCCCATCAACCTCACACACAGATTCAAGTCTCATTCTATTATAAAGTACTTCATCCAATCTTTAATGTAAGACCTATTTACCTAATTTGATTAGATTAAGAAAGTTAGTTAATTCTACCAATCTATTTCCTACTTGATTATTGTTGAGGTACTAGAAGTAATTTAAGAAATGACTAATAGATATAAGAAATATATCTTACATTTAAGAGTGATAACAACTCTCTAATTAGGTTCTATATTAAGGACCGGAGGAGTAATTGTGATTTTAGCCATGGATTATGGAGGAAATAATGGGAAGTGTGAGTAAAGCAATATTTTGTTGATGACAGTCATAGCTCAAAATCATTTTAGCAAGAATAGTGTGATTTGCACAGTAGTTTGGGGACACTAATACGTCAATTACTTAGCTAATGATAATTATTAATATAAAATAAACTTTGTCATCATTATTTTATGTTCCATCCCATAAAAGAATTGACTATTCACGATTAAGCAAACCTACGGTACTATTAGAGGTCAACGGTTCATCTTGGTTAGTCATATTGGTCCAATAAGAAACAACATGGTTTGTCAAAACTGGTTAAAATCCTATAGATTTTAATTCCATGCTCTCTAAGATCCTTCTCCTTTATCACAGATAAATTAATTCTGAAGCTACTAATTGTTCTAGTCTGTAAAGTATCAACATGTAATGTAAGTATTTACTGACACAAATATCAAATCACCCTTGATAAGAGAGTTCACAAAGCAGCAAAACACTAGCTTCTGATGTATAACTCAATGTCTAAAAATTACACAATATAGGCTTCTCATAACAAGTAACAACATACAAGTTGAACATTTTCAATTTGTGTTTGGTTACAGGGGTATGGTATCCTAGCAGCACAAGCACACTTCCACCAATTAAGACCAACCCCTTGCAAGGGCGCAGCAACAACTCAGGCAAGTCAATGCGAGGCCGCAAGTGGAGGCCAAGTTGCAATACTCTTTACTGGACTTTACCTTGTTGCATTAGGAACCGGCGGCATTAAGGCGGCTTTGCCAGCCTTAGGGGCTGACCAATTTGATGATAAAGATCCCAAAGAGGCGGCTCAATTATCTAGCTTCTTCAACTGGTTCTTGTTTAGCCTCACCATTGGATCTATAGTGGGTGTTACCTTCATCGTTTGGATTAGTGTCAACGTAGGCTGGCAATGGAGTTTTATCATATGTACTATTGCTGTCTCATTCGCAGCCATCTTTATAATCATGGGCAAATCATTATATCGGATTAATGTTCCAAAGGGAAGTCCCCTTGTGCGGATCATACAGGTACATGACATTAATATGTAGGAATTATGTTCCAAATTGTTATACAGATCTGACTCATGTATGTTCGTTGAATTGGTAGGTTTTTGTGGTGGCCCTCAGAAACAGAAAACTGCAAATTCCAGAGAATGATGAGGAATTACATGAGATTCATGAAACAAAAGGAGGGGACAATCATGAAATCATCAAAAGGACAAATCAATTCAGGTAATATATACATTAGAAGAAACAGATTTGAACACTCTCATGTGCATGTTCAGTCTAAGTTCGAGCTTTTGTCTTTATATATGCATATGTTTTCCTAAGATGATGATCATATATAACATATGACGACAAGAGGTTTTAAATTCTATAGAAGCAGATATTGCACAAGCCCTTTCTCATATTTTTGTTGGAAAACTGATTTGCCAGATTCTTGGACCGAGCAGCAATTATAAGGAGCAATACTGATGCAGCAACATCCATAAGCTCAGGACCATGGAATCTGTGCACGATGACACAAATAGAAGAAACAAAAATCTTGATCCGCATGCTACCAATTATATGTAGCACCATATTCATGAACACATGTTTGGCTCAGCTTCAGACTTTCTCTATACAGCAAAGCACCACCATGAATCCCAACATCAACGGATTTAAAGTGCCTGGTCCATCTATCCCAGTCATCCCTCTGCTCTTCATGTTCATCCTAATCCCTTTATACGACCGCATTTTCGTTCCACTTGCTCGAAGAATCACAGGAATTCCCACAGGAATTCGACCCCTTCAACGCATTGGGGTTGGATTGGTTCTGTCAGCAGTTTCCATGGCAGTCTCCGGAGTTGTTGAAACTCACCGAAAGTCAGTGGCCATCCATCACAACATGGTGAACAGTACAGAGCCTTTGCCTATGAGTCTGTTTTGGCTGGGTTTCCAGTATGCTATATTTGGAGCAGCAGATATGTTTAGCTTGATTGGGCTTCTGGAGTTTTTCTATGCAGAAAGTTCATCAGGAATGAAGGCACTAAGCACGGCCATATCCTGGAGTTCTGTGGCATTTGGTTATTTTACAAGTACCGTGGTGGTTGAAGTGGTTAACAAAGTGAGTGGAGGATGGCTGGCAAGTAATAACTTGAACATGGACAAACTTAACTACTTTTATTGGCTGTTGTCTGGGTTAAGCGTTCTCAATTTTGGGTTTTACTTGGTTTGTGCTTCTTGGTATCGATACAAAAAGGTGGAAGATAGGCAGAGCCATCCCAAAGATGCCCTTGAGATGAATAAGGTTTAGTTTAGATCTCTAGTGCATGTTTACTTGCTCGCTTTTAGTTTCTCTATCAATTTGCATGATGTGGAAGTGAATGTAAGTGTAACCCGCCAGTTTAGAGTATTGCTAATGTAAAAACGTGTTTATTTATATTCAATTGTTCATTAGCACTGTGAAGGACAAATCAAGGAACTAGCCAGTTATGGGAGAACTTCCAGCCTAGTGCAAATTAAGGAAAAATTAATAAACGCATGAACAGGTATTTACTATAAGGATTCCTAACTAGCAGACCACGCGTACAAACCTGAATTTGGTATATTTCATTAAGGTTTAGGGGTTAAGAAAGAAAAGTTTATAAACAACAGCACCTTATATTAAACCATAACCGGTGGGAAAGAATTAGGTTTAAACTCTCCAAATCAAAACTAGAAGCCCACAAAGGTGAATAAAAGAGAAGCAAGATGTTCCCCTCCATTTTTCCTTGGTATTTACAAGATCAAATATGAGCCTTCTTTTAGAGGTGTCAAAAGTCAAAACCTATAATACAAGACGAGGAACAAGAAAAACTAGAAACGTAGCCCATTTTTATACGAAACGAAAAATATGTAAAAGTTTACAAGAGCATCTCCTACCATTTCACATCCAATGTAAGGGCCTCTGGAGGAACAAGTACAGAGCGCAACTTTGTAAAAGACATATTGGACATCAAATTACCCCAGGAAACTGAATCTGATTCGATAAAAGGCTTTGATTTCTTGATCATGAGAGGTTTTAGTGTGTCGGCTTCGACTCTGGCCCATATCTGAAACCAATCTCTTTCTACACTGGGCCTTGTTCTCCACTTGGGCAGTGTACCATTGAGAGTGATATTGCTACCAACTACTCTTTCCAACTCTATGGGAAACCTGACATTAAATGATGCTTTGACATTAGCTTTGACCAAACCAGAAACCTGATTTCGAAGGACCTTACGACCCAGAAGGCTCCTCAAAACTTTTTCCAACAAACTTAATCTCAACCTGAAGGAATTAATGGGGCATGCTCGCTTTCTGTACACAAGACCATGGTAACATTTTTCTGGGAGCAGCTCAATTGTGTCCCCTGAAATATATGTATTTTCTATATAAACATCAGGATTCCGAGTTCTGTAGGCAACTAATGATGCAGAGCCTAATATGCGTATAGGAATTAGACTCGTGCACATTGATTGCATAAGGGGCCAAAAACCACTCGTCCCCTGGTTAAACAAAGTGCTTCCCTTTGTTTGCAGATCAAGATCTGATGAATGAAAAAGGGAGACTTCCTGAGCTCCTCTCACTTCTAATGTGATGCCTTCACCAACAAGGATGTGTTTCAAACCAGTATACGAGATATTCGTCTGCATAACAAGGGCAGGAATTAAAAAAACATCGAGACAGCCAGTTACAGAGCAATAGTTTACCCGAGTATGAATTGCCATTCATATCAGAGAACAAAAACCTGATTCATGGCATCATAAATGTCAGATTTTCTGACTAAGCCGTGAGAATAACAAAATAAATGGAAGCAATCTCTTTGAGAAATCATTTGCAACATAAGAAAGGATGTATATACTAGTGGCCACCCAATTGAAATCACTTCTTAGGTTATAATTAATAAATACATCAATGAAAAACAGTTTTAAACCATCCTTGCGTACAGATGATATATCAGGGCTCAAGAAGGTCCTCTTCTCTGTCTCGCAAGTCATCAATAGATATTCCTTAACCCCTCGAGGCTTGGATTTCAATCAACTGTCGGTGACAGCTCTTACACTCTCCATTATCGTGTGCTTCTCACAAGTTTATCTACTTAAAACTAGCTAACCAACTAGTCTTAACATTTGGATTCTCGTGGATCTTTCCAGTTATAGTTTCTGGGAAAGAATATTAATTTTGTTAATAAATTCTAGGCAGCAACAAAAAACTCTAATCGAGTAGACTATTCATAACTGATGTTATGTTCTAATTATAACTTTCAAAAAACAAAACGCATATCCACTGGACAGGAGATAAATTTTTCTCAGCCGTCAAACGAAGAAGAGGATTTATCCTCGAGCAAGTTCCAATAGCAAGCCTTTGATCTACAAGGTTATTAACAGCTTCTAAGAGAGATGAGGACCCAATTAGAGAGACTTCAACGTTCAGATCAGAGCCAAATAGGAATAAAACAATTGCATTATCTACACAGAAACGAAAACCAGAAACAGAGCATACCGGCAAGGATAGAGTCATTTGATGAAGTCCATCGACCCCTAACTCAAACGGACCCTCCAATTTGAAGGTATGAAGTAAAGCAAGTGAGCTAACTTGACGAATCAGAGACCCTAGGTCAGATTTGGGCTTTCTAAACTTGTTCCAAGACCCAACTTGGTCCGAAGATCTGAGGAGCAAATGATTCCTGCCCAACCCGACTCGAAACTCATATTTGAGGGAGGAGCTGAATCGAACCTTGCCAACATCGAACTTGGAAACTCTAACATCGTCGAAATCCCACTTCTGTTTGGCCGAAATCGCCTTTACAACATCCTAATTTCAATGAATCAAAAAAGGACAACTCAGATAATTAAAGGCTATTATTACGATTTGTAGAGTACAAATATAAATTTGAGAACAAGAACGTGATGGAAGAAAAATCGGATGTGGGATTTGACGAAAGGAACCTGCAAAATGTAGGAAGCGTTGTGGTCAGAAGGAGAGGACGTAACAGGAGGAGGACGAATCGCAAGGATTTGGAGAAGAAGAATCAAGAAGACTGAGACGCAACCAATTATCATCGTCGTCTATATCTCTGTACCTAGCGTGGGGGCAAGGTGGTGTGCGTAAATATCCAGTGGGCTTCCCATTGCGATTTTTGGAAATAGAAAAATTGTAAAACTAATAACCGTCCGGGTACTTGAAAAATGAATACGAACATTTTTTTTGGTAAGCAAAAAATGAATAACATAATCTTTAAGTTCTTAATATTAAATACAGAATTACCGAGATGAATTTATATTCCCTTAAAAAGGATTTGGTTGACTAGCAGGGAAAGCTCGTTCTCTAGAGATCTGATTTAGATGATCCATTTTTTTAAAAATGAAAAATCATTCTTTTGAAAAAATGTTAGTTGAATAATTATCTTTATTTTGGATTTTTTACCCATTAAAATTATTCTTTATAAAAAAAATCAGATCTAGACAGTTCAAAGCTTGTTTGGACAACTAAGAAAACCAAGTCAAATAAAAACTTTGTAGGAGTGCCACCTGCAATGGCGGATTTAGAAAATTACTGAAGGGGGCACTAGTAGGAGGGGGATTCAAGGGTTTGAGGCAGGGGCGGAGCCAGGAATTGCAATTACGGGTGGCGAAAATTATAAAATAGAACTTAGGTATTCATGAAATTACATTTTAGACCTATAAAAATTTCAAGATGTTCATTTTAATCCTTCCATGAAACTTTTAATATGAACTAAAATGAAAATATTGAAATTTTTATAAGGCTGAAATGTAATTTCTTAAAAATTTGGGCTCTTTTCGGTAATTTAGGGGGGCGGGGGCCACCCCTAGCCCTTCCCTCCCTCCGCCCCTGGTTTGAGGGCGGCGCTTCTGAAAAAAAAAAAATTAAGGAGAGTTTTAAATGTATTAAAAAAAACAAAAAATATAAACAAGAAAAGAAAAAAATATTCATAAAATCAAGTGAATACTGATGATGTAATAAAAGAAGCAATTATTTTACAAACCTATCATTCAGAAAAGTAAGGCAAAGTGCGGTTAGAAGTGCAGCTACATAAATTATAAGGAAGGGTGGACACTCAATAAGTTTAAGTACATATATTATATTTTAATAACAAAAGTATATTACAATAAAAATAATTACAATGTCATCCTTCTAAGCCTTATTTTTTTAGAATTTCATCATAATTGTCTTATTATCAATATTATCAAATACATCTTTTTCAATATAAGACATTAAACAATCATTCCACCATTCATCACTTATTCAATTATAAAGTGCAATTATAAAGTGCAATCATTTAAATATGTATTAATTAAAAAAAGTCCTCAATTTAAGGTCGGGTCGCCCGTGATATATTAAAGGTAGAAAATCATTTAAATATGTATTAATTTTTAAAAAAAAAAAAATCCTCAATTTAAGGGGACACTTACCCCCTTCTCTTATACATGGATCCGCCTATGGCCACCTGGCCGTTGGACAGAAACTCTTCACTTTCAGCATTTAAACTCCGATATCTTTCCAGGGTAATCAAAGTTGAAGGAACAATCTAATCTCTTCCTCATTTAATCATTCAGAGTATTTACAGATATTTTATCGAGAGACTTGAGTACAATGAATCAATGATCTTGATGCATGCACGTGAAAAAAATATCTATGCAAAGAAATTTGTTACACTAAGAAAATACTTATAACACCTTGTTAATTTTGTTTTTAAAATATTAATAAAGTTAAATAAGTTACTTAATCATATATCATATATTGTATATCATTATACTACCTTCAATCACTACTAAAAAAACTGTTTTTTGCGGCGGAAAAATTCCCTCACAAAAAAGCTATTTTCCATCATAAAATTGGTTTGCGACAGAAAAAGTTCCGTCGCAAAAATGGGCCTCGCAAATCATTTTGCGATGGAAAAATTCCATTTTCCCTTGCAAATTCTGGATTTTGCGAGGGAAAAATTTTCCCTCGCAAATCCTGGAATTTTGCGAGGTTCACTCTTCCCTCGCAAATCCATGAATTTTGCGAGGGAACATTTAGCGAGGATTTGCGATGGAAAAAATTTTCCCTCGCAAATTTCATTTTATTTTTTTAAAAAAATATAAAAATCAAAAAATAAAATAATTACAAAAAAAAATATATTAAAAATTAAGAAATAAAAATATTTATATATATATCATAAAAATAAATTATAACAATCATAAGAGTTTACATAACAAAAAAAAAACAAAATATTACAAATTTCTGGTCATTATCATCACTAGTATTGTCATCACCACCACGGTCATCCACTTCTGCCATCACGTTAATGCCATGCAAATTACCACTAATGAATGAGCACTGACATTTTATCTATCAGAAAACTTGACCTCATAATTTACATTTGCATGATATCAAGAACGTGCAAGTGACAAAATAAAGAATCTGAAACTAGGAAGTACTGCAAACTATAGAAGATATGATGTAGCAGAACCTTTAAAGGAAATTGGAAGAAGCCTCACATCTCATTTTTGTAAAGTTTTACATCAATGGACAGTGTGACATGAAAAAACAAAACAACATTAAAGGACTGATAAAGAAAGCTAATCCAAAATAATAAATAGAAAATGAAATTTTAATTACAGACGAAGAAAACCAACTAATCAATGGCCAGAATGAACTATTGTTTTAATATCATCACAAAATATTTTCCATTTATGACCCTTCCTTCCCCAGTGTTTTACACCATAATTTTACTACATATTTTCTAGTCCAGATAAATTTTGTGACAACAATAAACTAAAAACTGAATATTTTAGCTAAAGAACTGGACAAATTGAAGCAGAGATGTTAGTACCAAAGACTTGGCTGGAAACCTATTTCAGATATTCTATTATACATCCCTCAGCCAATAAAGTTTTGAGAAGGACAATAAAATGTGAGTAGCAACGTTGATAGGACTCATTATAAAAAAAGGCCGGACCAATCCAAATCTTTTGAAATTAAGTCAACAGCTAACTTGAAAAGGTGATTACATTGGACACAAGAATTCTTGTAAAGTCATTACATGTCTGATTGATAATTTTACAAATTTTATCAACTGCATCAGTGTCATATCTGAGAAAGGTTTTCCATAAAAACAGAAGAAAAGCTCTTAGATTTAGAACCTTCAGTGAATCGCTGAGCTTTCCTGCTAGTGCCATTAGTAATGTGCTTTTGCCACTGGATGGAGGACCAAGCAATAAGGTCATCCTGCAACATAGTCAAAGCATAGTAAACAAATTACTTAGCATGATTTTCTTTTATTCCTTTTCAAATGAATACAAAAAGTGGCAGTAAATGGTAGAAATGAAATACAGTAAGATAATAACTTTCCAAGCTTTGTACTTCCAGGTAAATAAACCAGAGGCGTGAATGAAGTAACATACTGAGAAAAAGTATTAATAAAATATTCGACAGTAAGAGAAATCATAGAGTGTTCGCCTCACCTGCAGGTAAAAAAATTCATCAAATATAAGCCTCTTGCGAGCCAAATCAGCTTCAGTCATATCCTTTGGTTTATGAATCCCAATATATGCCTGTATTGTTAATATACAGAGAACTGAATTTTCAAGTGATAATATGCAGAAACACACAATAGCAGGACTAGAATAAACAAGGTTTTTGAGAGCTTGTTTTTTTCAATACCTTGTACAAGGTAATGTGTTGAGTTATTAAACCCATTTTCAGGCCTTCACATAATACTTTAAGCTTAGAAATTTAAAGGTTCTTTGAAATATCTTAAGCTATCAATGGAGGGCTCAATAATAGCCTCGTTGATTTTATCATGCCTTTTCATGCGAAAGGTTTCTGGACTAAAAATGTGGTTGATAGCTACATTGTTATCAAAATTAAACAACACGACACTTCAATCATATATGCGAATTATAAGACTGATGGTTGAAAAGAACAATCTCTATATTGCTTGGTTAGGTAGGCGCAACCACCTTGTCAAAGAACATATTAACATAAAAGCTTAAATCATTAGCATAAACAATCAAACAATGGCCCAAGGACCCAAAAAATTATATTTATACATCAAAGATAAAGTTTATAGTCTTGGAACAACTCTAGAAAATGAGGTGAGAAACATTCGAACTTAGCAACAAACAAAAACTCAAAACAAAAAACATTAAAGGAGCAAGCAAGAGATTAACAAAAGAGGATAATTCAATAGGAAAAGATGAAATTCCCAATCATGACAATTAATTATTTGATTATTATTTCGCATTAATCCTGCTAGTACTCTAGTAATACAGATGAATGACCAATGATCACTAATCATTTTATGGTTCTTCAAGTGTTCTACAAGTATGATCCCCCCGGATGAAATTTTGGATGCTTACCAAAATCGAGAGATACATCTATCCTTGATCTACAAGACATACAGAGGGGAGGGCATTCCAACACAAGATAACAGATTCAAAGAGGTGTTTGAGAATAAGAACATAATTTTGAATATTATCAACGTAAATTAAGGCGACATCCACACCCCTATGCATGTACATCCTTAATAATTGGGGTGCACTTATAGTAACTACTCTATTTCCATAAAAATTCCTGATACTGCAAAGGCTAAGACATAAATAGTGGATTTTTTAGTTCAGTTCAAGCCAACAATATGGAAGGATGGGACTAGGGAGCAATGAAATAAAGAATGACAGATATAAAGATACTTAATTACATCATGAAGACTTAATAAACCAAATTGCTCAGTAATTTCTTGAGGTATTGGATCTATATTGACAGGCAAGGCCTGTAAGCCTCTGGAAGAAATAAAAGAAAAGAAAATAATACATTATATGTGGCAATAAATTTTTTATCTTAATGAAAGAAGATTACTATAACCCCTGATGTTTCTTATTGGACACTAGAGGACAAATAAAAAACGAGAGAGCAAATATATGTGCAGAAAATTTCCCCGCCGATATGCCCAAAATATGATGTTTGATCTACAGAAGTCCAAGGTTTATTTAGCAAGGATCAGGTTCCACAACCCCCCCCCTCTCCTTTTGTATTTTTTAAATAGTTTATGTCAGGAATCAGGATACACTTGAAACCATGACTTTTTTTTTAAAGATTACAGAGGCAGCGCTGAGATATCATGCTGCAATGCAAATGTAAGCATGCCAATACTGCATACTGCCACAGCATCTTGAACTCCTTCTTGCCCCAAGAGAAACAATCCACACAGGTTAGAAGGTTCCCTCCTTGCTAATGGAAAAAATATCCAGTGGAACCATGTTAAATTGATGAAAAAAATACAATTTCTTGTTTTGCTATTTGAGGGATAGTAACTTTGGTATGATTTTGTAAAGAAGCCCCGTTTGAATGCCAACTTAGCTGTGAAGTAATGGATTGAGAGAGTGCAACCATGACAAGGGAATTTTCATCCTTTGCACTACACAAATACCTTTCTATGAGATAACGACTAAATAAATAGAAATGTAAAATGAAACAAATAATAAATAATTTTTTATGAAATTTTTAACCTTTGTAATAGGAGGGTTAAATAATGGCCTATTGAAGGAGCTACACACTTGTGGTGTACTTGTAATAAAGCTTAGTTTACTTGATGTCATATGATGTTTCTTTTAACCATGAAGTAGTGAATTGCTCAGTATTACCATCCTTAGAAAATCCAAATCTTGCTAAGTTTAATAAAACAAAAACAGGACTTTCCGTATTCTGCAAGTACGGCTAATTTCTTAATTTTCCCCTTATTAAATAACTATTTACCAAAATGCCCCTATCTGGAAACTATTTCCCAATCTGCCCCTGTTAGTGATTACATTGTTGTAAATATGGTTTTTTCTGTTGTAAATGGTCAAATTTTAAATTTTGTTGTAAATATAGCATTTTTCTGTTGTAAATGACCTTTCTATGTTCAAAATCAAGGTGTTTAAATGTTGTTGTAAATATAGAATTTTCTGTTGTAAATATGGTTTTTTCATTGTAAATAGTCATATTTACAACACATTTAAACACCTGGATTTTGAACATACAAAGGTCATTTACAACAGAAAAATGTTATATTTACAACAAAATTTAAAATTTGGCCATTTACAACAGAAAAAGCCATATTTACAACAGTGCAATAACTAAACAGTGGCAGATTGGGAAATAGTTTCCAGACAGGGGCATTTTGGTAAATAGTTATTTAATAAGGGGCAAATTGATAAATTAGCCCTGCAAGTACGCCATATAGGAATCTAAAGCACAATTATCAAACAAAGTGCATTCCACTTCATTGTTCCTGAAATTTGCGTTCATTACCTACTATGAATATAAATATAAGAAAACATGTCATTGGGACTATAGATGTTAAATGTTGTGATATTGGCATTACTCGAAATCTGCCAGTAACAGAGTAGCCTATTCTTTGTCTAGTTGTCTCGCCAAAACTCCTCCAATGTGCTTATTGATTTCACAAACACCAGTACATCTGTGTCCAAACAGATAGATGTTGACTGGCATTTCTCATTGTCACAAATATAAAAATTCATAACATTTATAGTTGACATGGTATGTTTCTGAAGCTAGAAGCATTATAGGCCTTATCTTCAAAAATTTTTAATAAGAAGGATTGCATGTATAATACTGATTTCAAGTAAGATAATATAACCCACTGATTTAAATAAAAGGTTTGATTGCATGCTTAATATATCATTTCAAACCTCCTTTTATTCTCAAACCAGAAGGATTAGCTCTAAGCTAATATATTATCCCTGCATTTCCCCATGATGGTGGGTTCTTAAAGTAACATGTCACAATGGTTGTAGGTTCTTAAAAATATTTTTATATACAACATTAATAAGGCTGGCGCTGCTATCGATGTTATTTGTAGGGATTATTTTGGTGATTTCAAATAAGGTTTTGTGGATAAGGTGAAATTGATCTTTGCATTTATGAATGAAGCTTTAGCTTTGAAGATGACACTGATGCTCGTGGTAGATCTCGATCATGATAATGTGGTCTTTGAAACCGATTGTCTCTCCCTTCTTGAATGTGTTGATGCCAAATCTCCAGATCTAATTGATTGGAGGAGTAGAAGCATTGTATTTGATATTATTCGTCTTTTGTCGTCCAAGGTTAGGTTCTCTCTATCTTTTATCCCAAGGGGGGTAACTATGCCGCTGACTTAATTGCAGTTGTTGCTTATAAAGGGGTATGCTTGATTGGGTGGGTTTTACAACCAACACCGTCTTTGATGTCTCTTCTAGCCTTGGATGCCCAAAATGTGGATGTTATTCCTCATGATGTTTCTCTCCCCATTCATTCATTGGATGGTGATTGTTTGTAGTTTGCTTTGCTTTTGTGTATTTGGTTTGTTCGTACTTTTAGGCTTGCCTTCACCTTTGTTGTTGTGGTTTGGGTTTGTAATCTTTTGAAGTTTTAATATATGTTTCCTTTGACAAAAAAAAAAAGGCACATATATTTTTGTGGTAGTGTAGTTTCTGCTAAAAGCTGACAAATAAATTTATCAAATGCAACAATATGGTGTTAGTTGGCATCAAATAAGGTGTAAACTTTATTTTTCATTGTAGCTAAAAGAACATGTAACATCCCAACTTTTATAAGCAGTATAAATTTTTTTTTCATTTTAAATCATCATTTTAAATCTTCAGAGTAGAGCACCGGAGCGATTGAGTAACTGATATGGATATATCAAGTGCCGTAAGTCTGGCTGTTTACACTTCGGTCAAGATGCAAGTATTTCAAAAGTAGATAATAACAAAAGGAAAGACTCTGTAGGAACATCAAAGGAAGTCTTGGTAGGGTCTTCTACTCGAGGCTGCTTGCCTCTCTCCTCGGTCCTTGGTCCTCCGGAACCTAACGCTAGGTTAAGAGCTGAGATCCGATGCATCCGGACCTCAGGTAACGGTTAATCTCATATTTACATACACAACATATGCATTACATACATTCACATCACTAACAACATAAGTATCACATACAGCAAGCACATCCCAATAGCACATAAGCCCCCAGGCAGATGTGTGGCCCTTAGCAACGTATTCTAACATACGCGGACGTACTTACACCACATATACACATACAATAAACATAACACATATACGCATACCATAAACACAAGAGTTAAGGTTACCAGTACGCGAACGTACTTACTTCCGTAAACCGAACAGAATGGCCAGGTAAGTGTCTACCATGGGGGCCTCACCGACTTATACGGCGACTTATGGCACACCCACGTAGACTAGCCTTGCCTTCGGCACCAAACTGTTCTAACATATTTGTATTCAATAAACATACCATAACAATACACATAGCACATATATGCATACCATAAACATAAGAGTTAATGTTACAGTACGCGGACGTACGTACCCCAACACTACATAAACATATAGTAGACATAAAGTCATCTTCTATCACATATCCTACACATATACGCATACGATAAACATCAGCGTTAAGGTTACCAGTACGCGCACGTACTTACACCACATATACACATACAATAAACATAACACATATACGCATACCATAAACACAAGAGTTAAGGTTACCAGTACGCGAACGTACCTTCGTTGACAGATTACGGTATTTCTAGCACGTTTTACGGAAAACTGTACTTTTACGGAAAATCGTGAAATCTCCAACAGCGGCTCGTCGGGCAGTAACGGCAAACAAATCGGGATTTCTAATATCCTATAAGGGTAATATCACTTTCATTAGTGATTTGACATTATAAGCGGCATTTTAGGTAAAAATTACCATTTTGCCCTTCTACCCCTAATCGGCGGAATTTCGCCAGCACTTCGTTACTCTATCAAATTTTCTTCCCGAAATTTCGCCAGAACTTCGACGTAATTATAATTTTCGAAAATAATGACTAAAATAGCCCTCCCATATGATATCCAATCATACTTGAAAAATTTAAAGGCTACTCTAGCATTACTACTCTAACTATTGAAAGAACTACGAAAGCTTAAAGCTCGGTACCAAAAAACTTACCCAGAGCTTCCTCTAGAATCGGTTTTGCTCTTCAAAATGGTGTGAGAAATGAAGAGGAAACTTGGCTATTTATAGAAGAAAATGTGACACTATTCACTACTTTTTCATATCGGATATCGTGGCCAGGATCGCACTTTGCCACATGTCACGATCCTCACCGGGCCACTTGGCAGCTGACATCATCATTTAAAGCCATGATGTCATGGTGGTGATGTCACTTACTTCCTCAAGAAGTCATCTTACTGATAAGTTTCGATCGGTGTCTGATTCGCGTACTTTCGGAGAAATCTCAAAATTCTGGTTAACTAACTTTGAAGATCTCCTCTTACTTACTAGAAATGTCTATTCTAATCTAAACCTTGATTCCATACAGGGTATTCCGTGTTCAGTAAAGTTTCTCGAAAACGTGTCCGAACGCGTCCAGGTTTGAACGCATTTAAAAATACCAACTTCTTCAGAAAAATTCACTGATTCCAAATATGTCAAAATAAATTCATACTCATGCCTAGATGTTGAGTTAGAATTTATTTTCCTTATATCCAAAAATATACCTATATGCATTTTTCCCTATTTTGTTTTATTAGGAAATGCACAAACGACTTGAAATTTTCTCCCGGAAGAGTATAACGGAAGACAAAATTCCACTGATCATTATTTTTCCCTGACTTTGGAAATCCCATTCCTAGATCTCTAGATAGGATCCGTTTCCTAATTATTGAATTACTATTCACACTTTTTACTTTAATTAATTATATAATAAACTAATGCAACTTGTGCAAAATATCATGATATTTTTAAGCTTATTCTTATCCCATTTTCTTGTGTAATTCGGCTGCCCCTTATTATAATATAGTATTTATTTATTTATTTTTTATTTAATTAATTATCTAATTATTTATTTATTTAATTTTTCCAAAAATTCCACAAAAATCCCTAATTGGTCCATTCTTGTATTTAGGCTTAAAAATACCTAAACTCAACTATTTTTCTCCAAAATTCCCAATTAATTAGTAAATATATTTTTACTAATTTTAAGCCAATTACCACTAATTTTTGAGCTTTACATAATTATCTCTGAATTTTCTTTGCTTATGCTTAAGTAATTAGCCCAATATTACTTAATTACTTTCTTATCAATAGTTGATAATTTTCTTAATTATCACACCTCATTACCTCATGACTTTTATATTGACACATTTGTTTCCATGTGTTCTGTATTATCTTAGCATCCACGGGGGTATTACGGTCATTTCAATACTTTTTGGGTATTCTTCTACAATTTCTCCAAGTTTGTAACTTAATAAATTACCTAAATTAGGGACAATATCCCTCCCTATTTCAAATAGATTTTTACTTGCCTCTTTTATAGCTTTCACAGGGTATTTATAACCCATAATGTATTTTAGGGACCTATATGCAATTTTCAACATTTTAGGGACCTAATTGCAATTTATCTAATTTCAAGAGAAATTACCCTGACAACAAGGTAAACTCAATACAATGTGCTCGAGACCTCATATTCACCTATTTTTAATAGGTATTATTTACTCATTTTATGATTTTTACCCTAAGTCAGATTTTAGGGTATTACAGAACAAAAGTGCAATCAAACCTTGCATACTACTTAATAGGGGATAATATTGATTTCAAGTGAGCTAATATATTATTTAATAAAATAAGAAGGATTGCATGCATAATACTTATTTCAAGTTAGCAAATATAACCTACTGTTATGCAATCAAAGGTTTGATTGCATGCTTAATATATTCTTTCAAACCAGAAGGATTAGCTCTGAGATAATATATTAGCTCTACATTTCCCCATGAACCAAATTTCAATTCCAAGTGCTTATTTGAAAAATGTAATTAAGAAAAATATCATAACTGAAGGACCAACAAAGGTTTTTTTCACAAAGGATGCAAAATGGGAACATAGAACAATATGGTAGGCTCACATAGAATACGACCAACTAGTATAGAAAGACCAATTCTGAATTCTTATGAAATCTGAGATGTAAACAGTAAAGAGCAGAAAATCAAGATTTTAACCATTATCATTGTGCATGTTGGAGATAGACTTATTAACAGTAATAGAGATGAGAGACGCTAAAACATTAAAAGAGACTTAAACAATAAATTCGAATGAAAACATTGAAAGATTTTAACCAGTACCTCCTCTATCAGAACTTGGGGGGCAAAAGGGGATCAATAAAGTGTAAATTTGAAACTTATAGACAGTAAATTTGACATGGTATGTTTCTGAAACTGAAAGCATCACAGGCATTAATGATAAAAATATTTAATCATAATTGAAAAAATCAAAAGATTCTGAAAAATAAAAATAATAAAATAAAATAAAAAAAGGGACTGCTACCTCCTCGCGAGTTAAACTTCTTTAAAAAAAGTTAAAAAATTAAATAAATAACATAAAATTTTAAAAAAATAGCTACCTCATACTTCTATAAAAATTACAAAAAACATTAAAATTTTAAAAAAATACAGAAAAAAAATTAATAAAATATAGAATAAACTAAAAAAGGTGACCCTTACATCACGAGGTAAATTTTTTTTAAAAATAATATAACAAAAAGAATAAAAATTATATAAAAATATAAAATTAAAAAAGAAAAAGAATAAAAGAGCAACCTCGCACAACTACCTCGAGGTACTTGTATAAAAATTTCAATAAAAGATTAAGAAATTTAAAAAAAAAAATTAAGAGAATTTAGAATAAAGTAATAAAAAGGGGACCGTTACCTCACAAGGTAGCCATGCTACCTTGCTAGTTAAATGTTTTTAACGGAAGGTTACCTCGTGAGGTACTTTTATAATAATTCAAAAAAATATTAAAAAATTTAAAAACAAATAAAAATATTCAGAAAAAAATTTAAAAAAAGTATAGATTAAATAAAAACAAGGAACTGATACCTCGCGAGGCAAATTTTCTTGAAAAAAATTAAAACATTCAAAAAAAAAAAAAAGGAGTGTACCCTCGTGTGGTACTTCTATAAAAATTCCAAAAAAAAAAAGATTAAAAAATTAAAGGAAATTAAAAAATTAGAATTAAAAAAAGGGACTAGTACCTTGTGAGTAAATAAATAGCATAATTTTTTTTTTTTTAAAAGGAGCTACCCCGCGTGGTTGTTGTATTACTACCTCTCGAGGTACTTCTATAATAATTCCAAGAAAACATTAAAAAATAAAAAACAAATACGGGAAAAAATTTAAAAAAAATAAAGAATAAACCAAAAAAAAAAAGAGACCGTTACCTCGTGAGGTAAATTTTAAAAAAGAAATTGAAAAAAATGAAAATTTCAAAAAAAAAAAGTGAAAATTTACAAGAATAAAATAAAATTAAAAAAAGGAGCCTACCATGGAAGGTACTTTTATAAAAACTAGCACAGACCCCGTAATTTTTTGGAACCACCACCACTGGGTGTCACATGTTATGGGTGTTCATCAATCATCATCATCATCAATATATACTTAATAGGAATAGCAAAATAAGTCGTTCACTGTTGCTTTCCTCACAAATCACTGTTCAATTGAACAGTTCCAGCTCAATTGTAAGCCGTGTTCACCTCCTCTGGCTTTGTGCCGTTTGGTTTACACGAGAATGCCAAATCGTACCTTCAAATTTTTCCTTCAGAAACCGAAACCCTACGTCTCAAGTTCGCTCCTCCGAAATCTACTTCCCACTCGTCCTCGCGTCGTCTTCCGCTGTTTCTCTTCAAGATCACCATGGCCAAAAAGGCCGACCCCACAGTCAACGATAACCAGTGAGTTTTCCTTTCTTCGACTGTGTATAAATTTAGCGGTTTTGATCTCATCAGATGTTTGATTCTGCGTACTAGGTCCCTGCTTTTGCGTCCGGAGTGAAATGGAGGAGCTCTTAAGCTTGGGACTCAAGTTGAAGTGTCACTGCAAAAAGGGGGGAAAAAGGAAGCTTTAGGGATATAATATGCCAACAATTTGGTTCTCTCTCAAGAAGTCACTACACTGCAAATCAGACCCATGACCCATTAGAAGTTCATGGCCCGAAATCCAGAAAGCATTTGAGCACAATCTTAACGAAAAGGCCTGGTAGGTCTGGGTGTTCGAAGAGTATTGCAAATTTCAAAGATGTAATACATGGAAGCAAAAGGCATCTCGAGAAGCCACCAAGTTGCCGTCCAAGATCTATTGGCAGCAGTGAGTTTCACAACCCAATAACCCACGAAGTGATTTTAAGCACTCAAGGTGTGAGCTTAAAATCTCTGGCTTTGGAGGATTTCAAGATGGGGTTGCCGGTGGCGCTAACTGAAGATCCATGATTTTATTCTTTATAATATTATTTTGTTTACGGTGCTTTATCTGAAGATCTGTCTATTTAGAACATTTTAGCTACAATATATAAGAGAAGTTTATATCTGTGAACTGCTAATCTAAACTTATGTACTACAAAATGTTTGCATTTTTAGGGGCTAAATTATGGAATGATATTATTATGTTATAATTAATGGAATGCAGTTTACACTTTACATATAATCATGTCGTAATGCTTTTAAATGAGTTGCCAATTTAAGTATGTCTTCTTACCATGGTAGCTGATTGTAAAACTTAATTTCATGAGAGCAACAAAACCACTGTACAATTTCCTATCGTATTTGTATCTTAAATGTTCTATACATCTGTTGATGCGATCTGATTTATGCAGGCAAAAAGGACGCCTTCGTGGTAGCTATTGTAGGTAACTTTTCCCAATTTTAGAGGGATGGTCAACTTCAACTTTAAGATCTTTCATTATGCATTAAACCAACTGGTTTGAGTTCTATATGTATTTTCCGAACTTGAAACCTTTTTTTCCCATAACCCAAATGAACTTGTGAGATGCATACTCCAGTAATTTTCTTGGACAATGTTATGGATTTTTTTTTTTTTTTTTGTGTTTAAGATCTTTTATTTTGTATTAAGCAAATGGATTGAGTTCTATCCGCATTTGAAGGACCTAAAACCTTTTTGTTCCATGACCCAGATGAACTTGTGTGCAATTCTTTGCTGAAGTGATGACAATATTTGGAATTTCAGGAATTAATTCTAATTTAGAATGAATTAGCATTTAGTACTTCTCAAGTCTGCTTATTCTTCATCATTTGTGTACAGATACTCAGTGTATAGAATATTATGTGTTAGGTTACACATTGTTAGCATAAACGACAATGAACTCAAAGACTAACTAATCATTAAACACTTCTGAAGGATTCACCAACTCAGCTGTATGTCATTTGTTTGCTCTTGATGGACCAAGAGGTCAACTCCTTTCTTCAAACATTCTTAATGGTCAGGAAACACTACTGTTGAAGTGAAAAATAGTGCTTTATCACACTTTTCATGCTTTTGTTTATGTTTAAATTACATAAAAAAAACAAATAATGTGGTGGCTAAAAGTTTTCATGGAGATGAAAAATATGTGAGCCGATTATTGTCCTATGCATGGTGTTCCATTACACGTAAGCAGTACTTGCTATTTTGATATAAGGTGATAAAATAACTGAATTATTTTAGTGTAGCTGAATTTGTAATAAATGGCTGTGTGAATCTCCTACATCACTTACTAACTCTTTTGATTATATAGGAAGAAAGAGCTTGAGCTATATCACTATCAAGGAAAATGGTAGAGTAAATTAGTGTTTGTCCATTTTTTAAATAATATCTTTTTTGTGTTTTGCAAGACAAAGCTACTCTCACTTATTAAAGCCTACAATTTAAATTAAGCCTACAACTTATTCAATATTCTCTTTCTCTTTTTTTAGGTCTTCACTATAAGTTGTACCGGTTGATGCTAATTATTCAGGAAATTGCTTTTTCCTAATGCCTTGCTTGCTGCTTCCATCTCCATTAAATGGTTTTTACCCTAATTGTTTGAAATTTTTCCTAACAGCCAGAATCATTTGGTTTTGCTGGTACAAAAGATAAACGCGCTATTTCAACTTAAAGGATCATTTATTCTCATATTCTTGCATATTTTTGCATTAGAGAATGATTTCTCAATTTATCTATATTAATGCTCATATATTCTACAAATCTGGACAGTAATGCATGTGGGGTTAAGGAAATTCAAAAAGAAATCTTATTGTTCTTTTGTGGATGGATTCTCTGTTGCTTTAATCTTTGTTTTGTTTCCAAGTCACTATTTTTTAGCAGCGCGCAAGTAGGTCAACTTCCCTTAATGAGAGGTTGGTTGGCATCAAAGTGGGCGACTTCTTGTAAGCTGAGTAAACTATTTGTATATAATGTTCCTATTTGGTTGTTCTTCAAGTCATGATCATGTTATAAATGAATTGTTCCCCAGCTATGTGCAAGAAGGACTTCTTCTTGGCTAGCTATATGGGAACCGATTTACAATCACATTGCGGTGAGTATGTTTTATGAGTTTGCTCTTTTTAAAAATAATTTTCCTATCTCTCATATGATGACATCGGCAACATATATAAAGGGAACATGAATAATGGAGGAAAGTGAAGTGTTGCTGAGAATGAGAGAAGTATTTGCCTGCTTTCATTGCCTCCCTAGCCAAGAATTTTTCAAATCATGTTAAAGTAATCAAGCAAGAGAAATTCTACTTCGTGTCAAAGTAATCAGGGCTTTTTACATTAACGTTTAGTTATGACTTTGTTTTTTTGTTGAACTCTAGTGGCGATTAGAACTATCTAGATCAGTACTTTTGTTGTAAACTCAAGTAGCACTACACTTTAGACCATGAAAAGTTGCTAGACATAAAAGGTACAAAGATTGATGGGGTTGTGGTTTTGGGTTGTGGTACAACTTATGTTGTAGATTTGAAATCCAATTATTTAATTTATGTTCCTCTGTGTTTTATTTAATTCTTTGATCATTTCGATGAGTGGAAGGTTTGGATCTACTTAATGTTATGGAATTATTGCACTCGCGTATCGCGCAGGGGATTTTTTTGCTTGGCTTATGCAATGGAATTTTTTTACGTGGGTTTTTTTGGATCTATAATGTTGTTAAGAAATATAAATCAAGTTGCTGGCTTATGCAATGGAACCAGGTTACGTGTCACACATCTTGGATAGAATGTTATTGAAGCAATACCACTAAATGGGTTAAACCCAAATCATAAGGTTTTAATTCATAGAATGGATATGAATCATTCAGACACTAGTCTTCCTTTTCAGATGAAGAGAAGGCAATTTCCTATTGCTTTGTCTTTTGCAATGACAATTAACAAGAGTCAGGGTCAATCATTACAAAATGTTGGTTTATATTTATCGAAGACAGTATTCACACATGAACAATTATATGTTGCTTTATCAAGAGTTAACCATATTGTTGGATTGAAGATTCTTATACAAGACGGGAGTAATCATGGAAAGAGTACAACTACCAATGTGGTGTTCAAGGAGTATTCAAAAATATTTAGCTACATATGTGACATATTGCCAGTTCATGTTACATATATGCATCTTGTGGTTTTTGTCCATGTTTTGTTTTTGCGTAATTGTACAACTTATATTTTGTGTTTGAAGGTTACAAATACAATTACTTACTTTGTTAACTTATATTAATGTTGCAGCATCTTTGATTTTTTTTCATTTTCAAAAACATTAGGATGAGTGGCAGGTTTGAATGTTTTTTAATGTTATCAAGTCGTTGCACCCGTGCATCGGGGGAAATGTTTTCTTGTTTGGCTAATATGATGTAACAGCTCGGCTTGAAAGAGGAGATGTAATACCCTGAAAATCTCACTTATGATAAGTATCAATATTGAGTAAATAATACCTATTGGAAATAGGTGAATATATGATCTCAAAGACCTTGTAGAGAATTTATCTTATTTTTGGGGTAGTTTCTCTTGAAAAAAGAATAATTTACAATTAGGTCCCTAAAACGTTTGGAAGTTTGCAAATAGGTCCCTAAACGCATTTACAGGTTATAAAATACCCTGTGAAAGTTATAAAAAAGGCAAGTAAATATTTATTTGAAATAGGGAATAATACTGTCCCTAATTTAGGCAATTTATTAAATTATTACCTTAAAGAAATAAAGGGGAAAAGTTAAAAGTATTATAATGACCAAAATGCCCAGTAAATTTTAATATAGGGCATGAGGCATAAAACACTAATGTCAGTGTAAAGGTTGTGAAGTAATGAGTTATGCTAAATAAGAAAATTAGCAACAAGTAGTAAGGAGTTGATTAAGTAATTATTGGCTAATTACTTAAGCATGAACAAAGGAAAATCCATAAATAATTATGTAAAACCCTATAATTAGTGGGTAATGGCTAAAAATTAGCATAAATATATTTTCTAATTGATTGGTAAATATGAAGGAAAATTGGTGAGATTAGGTAATTTTAAGCCTAAATACAAGTATGGGCCAATAGGAAAATTTTGTAAAAAAATTATGTAAAAATAATTATATAATTATATAATAATTAATTAAAAAATAAAATAAAAATATATATGAATTGTGTGTGTGTGCCGACATCCTTAAGGGAAAAAGAAAAAAAAAATAGAATTAATAAATGTGGAGTGTAAATAATAAACTCTTATTTAAAAATTAATTAAAGTAAAAGTAAATAAACATCGATAGGAATTGGATTCTATCTAGGGAATCGAGAACAGGATTTCTAAAGTCGGTAAAGAATATGAAAGAGTGGATTTTTATCTTGAGATAGACTGTTCAGTTAATTAGAGATCGGTGGAGCATTTTGATAATAAGACGAAATAGGGTAATCTGTGAAAAGGCGGATAGTCATGATTTAGAATATTGAAGAAAATAAATCATAACTCAACATCGGGAATGAGTTGAGAATTTCTGGACATATTTGGAATCGGTGGATTTTTGTCCGAGAGGTTAACGATTTTGGAAGTTCGTTAAAGTAGCAGAGCACGTTTTCGAGAAACTTGGTGAGCAGTTGGAACCCTGTATGGAATCAAAAATTTATTTAGCCCGGACATTTCTAATGAGTGAGAAAATGTCTTCAAAGTTATAATTCCGGATTTCTAAGATTTTACAAGATTACGCAAATCGAACACCGATCGGGGAATTCTATCGGACCGGGGCAAAAAGCAAAAGTTGAAATGGTGACTCATGGGGGGTAGCTGGACGTTTTGGTGTGTTGTATGGCCACCAAACATCCATCTAGAAATCCTAAAATGCTTGGTTAAAATGGAAGGGAAAATTACCAAGTTTGCAAGGGAAAATTACCAAATTGGACCCAAAATTATCCTATAAATAGGCATGCATTTCCTCTTCATTCTTCACACCAAATTCCCTTGTGGATTTCGAAAATAGAGAGATTTTTTAGAGAGAGAAGCTCTGGGGGAAAAAGCAGCGAAGCTCTGAGTAAGTTCTTTGGTACTTAGTCTTAAGCTTTCGTAGCTCTTTCGATAGTTAGAGTAGAAATGCTAGATTAGTCTTTAATCTTCCAAGTATGATTAGATATCATATGATAGGGGTATTTTAGTCATGAATTTCGAAAATCATGGTGGGGTTGAAGTTCTGGCAAAATTTTGGAAGATTAAAGTCAAAGTAAGCGAAGACTGACAAAATTACGATTAGGGGCATCGGGGCAAAATGGTAATTTGTACCTAAAATGCATTATGATGTGAATCACTAATCAATATGATATATATTTCGAAAATCATGTTGGAGTAGGAGTTATGTTGAAATTTTGAAAGATTAGAGTCAAAGTAACGAAGTGCTGGCGAAATTCCGCCGATTAGGGGGTCAGGGGTAAAATGGTCATTTTGACTAAAAATGTCCGTCGTAATGATAGATCCTTAACAAGTATGTTGTTATATTGATAGGATATCTCTGATAAGGTTCTGACCTACTGTCGTACCGTATTCCGCTAGAAATATTGACGACCGTCAACGAAGGTACGTTCGCGTACTGTAACACTAATATGATGTTTATTGTATGCGTGTATGTGCTAGGTGCATGGTATGCTTATATGAGGTAGTTGTTAGCTCTGTGATATGTTCATGTACTGTTGTTATGCTTGCTGGGTATTGGGATACGATTGCTAGGTGTGAAATGCTAGGTGTGAAACGATTGCTAGGTGTGAAACGACTGCTAGGTGTGAAACGATCGCTAGGTGTGACACATGTACTAGGGGTTATGTCTTGTTGGGATATGCTTGGTTCTTTGTATGATTATCGTAATGCATATGTTGTGTATGTAAATATGAGGTTAACTTTACACGAGATCAGTGCGGATCTCAGCTCTTAACATAGCATCAGGGTCGGGAGGACCGAGGAGAGAGGAAAGCAGCAGGTTCAAGGATCCGGCTGAAGACTTTCCGTCATTGTCTTTTACTTTTTGAAAACTCTCGGTTGTTGAACCGTTTCTGTAATTAGCCAGTGGGCATTTTGAATAAATATATCAGTTACACTCTTACTCCGATGCTCTACTCTGATGAAAAAATTTTATACTGCTTTTGAGAAACGGGATGCTACAGGAGACAGAAGAGCTCAGGTGAGAACATTGGCTTGTTGATCCTTAGATCCAATAATGGTGATGGTAAAGTGGAAGTCAAAAGCAACATGCGTCATCTAAGAAAATTAAGGCAGTTTCTATTAAATTTGCTCGTGATCATGGTAGTGAAAACGTAGTTTTCACCTAAAAACGGAAAGGGAATGAAAAATCGTAAAACGTAATATCGTAATACAAAACGTTGTTTTTACCTGCATATATATATAAAGAAATTCAAGAAAATCAAGACACCTGTCATCATCCATACATATATTCATCCACGCAATATCAATCAAAATACCCAACATTATCATGAAATACCATTTAAACAAAAGCAAACAACCTCAATTACAAGTCTAATTTAATACTATTTGGATTAAGTTGTTTGAGCATTTGCGTTATGGTTTTTTCTGGAGATAATTATGGATAATGTGGTGGGATTTTGGTACGGGCGCTTGGGGGAGCAAAAATTGCGTGGGTGTTGGGGCCCAGGGGAGCATCTACTCTACCCAACAGCTAGTTGTAGTACTCTCCCTCCTAAACAAGGTACGAAAAGGAGATAAGAGAGGAGGAGAGTGTGAAGAGCACGCGGTACGAGAATATGCGTGGAGTCAACGAGTAAGGGGGGAAAGGGACAGGTGTGAAAGAAACTGGGCATCTGGCGTTTTTTTCCAAAACGGAACGTTTTTGCGTTTTTATGTAAAAACGCCCCGTTTTTACCGATTTCACCCAGAATGCGTTTTTTCCACAACGAAACACGTTTTGCTCATATTAAATCGTAAAATCGGCGTTTTTACACTTTAAAGCGCGTTTTTAACTACCATGCTCGTGATAGCTATTGTAAAGATTTCTAGTTCCAAACAAAAAACACTCGTAATAGCAAGTGTGACATTGATAGAAAGCAGAGTCCACGTCGTGTAAACTATGGATTCTGAAAGACGAAAAACAACTGATTCAGGAATTTATTCTGGAATTGAACATCAATTTGTAAATGTTTACAAGACACATGAGCAAAATCATGCCCCTGCAATTTAATTGTTGACTTCTGCTCCCACAAAGTTTTGGAGGCTTGACCATGGACCTTACACTTTGCGCCATCCCCATGAACGTTTCACGGATCCAGACCCAGGAAACTTAAAACACCCAATACCACCCAAATCAACCCCATTGTTTCTTTCGTTTTTCTTTTATTTTCAACCCCGAGCTTCACCGTGGAGCAAAACTTGCCAGCAAAGAATGCGTCGGCGTTCGCTCTAAGGTCATGTACAGAATTTACATCAATTACAACATCGAATAAGATATTCGACCCCCACAGAATTCACGACAGTAGGTCCCATCATCTTGGAAGATTGTTGAATGTCAACAATAGCCGTTGAATTAAATAATTGTCATCTTAAAAACCTTCATGATCGTCTTTTGACCGCCGAGGACGTGTCAAGAAATAGCCAGAGAATTGTTTGCATTTGGTGATTTATAAAGGGTGTCAGATTCTTTAGAAGGAGGCCAGTACCGAAACATGGATCTACCCACAATGTTCTTTATAGGAAGCGGACCCCTGAAACAAAAGATTGTAACAAATTGGTTATATAATTCATAAATGTGATATTATATACGTGTGTGAACTCGTGACATCAATTATTATGTATCATGACAAACTCCAGAGTCCAGACACAGATTAATCTCGGATAGAATCTTTACATAAACATGTTTCGAGAAGAGCTTTATCTATGAAGGGGCCAAAGTGAATCTCCCACCTAAACCAACTTATCATCCAAATAGCAACGGAAAATCAGTACTAACAAGAAGACTGAGGAATTACCAGTTATGAGAGTCATAGCTATTATTACGATTGTCACCCATCACAAAGACATAACCTTCTGGCACAAGCTGCAACCAAAAAAAGAACAAGATTAAAATGCTGCAAAAGCCCATGATCAATTATTAAAGAAGCGTTACGAGGGAAATATTAAATATATTCAACCCCATGGCAAATGATAAAACATTACCACTGGATCCATCTCATAAGAAAGGGGCTCTAAAACGAATTCTTCTTCCTGAGCGACACCATTCACCAGCAGTTTTCCATCACGAACCTACAAGAAACTCACAAAGTTAAGGGGCCAATATGGTAGAGAGGAGAAACAAGCATTTGCCAAAGACAAGTGCAACAACCGTATGAGACCCTTTTATTGCTCAACTATAAAACTCACCTCCACACAGTCCCCAGCTTTTGCCACAATTCTCTTAATAAATGCATCAGCCGAACTAAAACCCTTTTCCTATATGACGCCAAGTAATCAAGGAAGACATCTTTAGCATCTCACTAGCAGAGAAAACCAGAAGCAGCGGTAATGAAACTGAAGCTGTGTAAGATACCTGTAAACTTGGAGGTGCTTTAAAAATGACAATATCTGAAACATCAGGCTTTCGGAAAAGGAATGAAACCTGTTACATCATTATCAAAGCCAAATGTAATTAGTTTACAAATATATATATATGACAATGTCTGCTCTAAATTTGATTTATTAAATTTAGACGCCTCTATATTCACACCAAGATTGCAGTTATTGAAGTGAATATAAAGACTTATTTTCCAGAATCAAATCACGGGCTAATCTTTATTCATGCCTAGATAAAGAAAGCATCATTTACATACGATGATGACAGAACCCAGCTACTGTATAGGGACACATACAACAGACCTCAATCTCTTCTTTCCAAAATTTAAATACCCACATCTGTAATCTTAATTCGGAGATAGTGAGTGTTTAAGGTTCAAATCTAGAATGCATCAAGAAAGAAAAGAGTTGACATTGATCCATTGATTTTCTCTTGAAGGGTTGCAGCAACTAAAGAATTGAGTCAGCGTCTTTCTCTTATGCTAAAATGCTTAACTGAGCATACCAAAATTCTCGACATAACAATTGATAATACAAAATTTCTTTATACATTACAATTAGGGCTACGAAGAGCAGTAAAGATTATAAAAAAACTTGATTTATCAACAAACACTAACCTTCTCCGCTAAAATTCGGTCACCCACGTCCAGAGTTGGGTACATAGAAGCCGAGGGGATCGATCTCGGCTCAGCCAAGAACGACTTAAAGAGCACACTAACAGTCACAGCAGTAAACACAGCCTTCGCATCCTCTGAACAGACGTTCAACAAGCGCGATAGCCAGCTTGACTTCTCAAGACCTTCGGGATTGTACCCTGAATTCGCATCATCACTACCATTATAACATAGCGTCCCTCCTTTATCCACCTCAAGAGTTGCAGGAACGGGAGTTGACTCGTTACTAGGAAGGCTCTTCGATCCCCTTAAAGAGGGGACAATCGAAGAGGCGTTAATCGGGGAAACACCAGATACAGCCATAGACGCCGATACCGAGCCGGTTGACTTCAATAGCGAAATCAAACCCAATATGATCGGATTATTAGAATTATCTCCCAGAAATTCTTTGGAGATGGTAGAATACAAAGAGGCTGAATCCTTAGCCCAGCAATTAGGTTTAGGCCGCCCGTAATCGGAACGGAAATTACGCACGCCTCCGGAGGGATCACGATCAGGTTTCTGGCAAAGGCCAAGCAAACGAGATCGGACCCAGCATTCGTGGAGGGGACGCGAATTACCAGCACGACAACCGGCGGAAGCCAGGCCCTGGGCAAAGTAGCCGGAGTAGGATACAGCAACTCGGATAGCCATAACTACAAATTGTATAAGCTTGAAGAAGTAAAGGTACAGAGTGATTCCGTAAAGTGAACAATGGGATCTAGGAGACCCTAGCAGATGATCGGAGCCATTTTCACCGAAGAAACCAGTGAATCGGAGACGGAAAGGTTGAATTGACGCTAGGCGAAACTAGCAGCAGGGGCGGGAATCACCGATGATCCCAGAAAGGAGAAAAGAAGTTAGAGGGATCAGGTGAGGGCAAAAACTCGGAAGGCCAAAAACTCAGGAGAGGAGAGGAGAGGAGAAGCAGGAACAGAGTTCCGGTCCTTTTCCTCGGAAAGCCAAAAACTCAGAAGCCGGAATGGAGATGCCAAGAGTCAAACAGAGGTTTGGCTGGCTGGGGTTTATTTATTTGAGGCGGCTGCTGGCTGATTTACATTTCCATACTTTGGTTCTTACAATATTACGATATTGCCTAACCCAACTTTCCCAGTCCCCGCCTCTTGGCGAATTTTAAATTTTTTAAATTACCAAAAATGCAACACAAATAATTATTAGAATTCATAAACGTGAATTTGGTATACCTGTTAGAATTGAAACAAAATGAAAATGAGAAGAGTGTGGATACATAAAATGTCTTCCGTAATTTATGGTTAGTATTTTTTTTTATCTAATATTTGAATGTGATTTTTATATGTTCAAATCCTTGAAATGATTTTGGAGGATTAAAAAATTAAGAGGGCACCCCACATACGATTATTTTAAAATCCTTAAAAACCTGGCAGCTTCCCTTTAATTAAGTGACGATATTAGCCCTATAGATGTGCGATGCATCCGAAGTTGGAGGCACCCAGCACCTATGACGTAAGGGCACACGTCACATTTGAGTAATGCGAAACCACCCCCACCGCAGGCAACTTCTTCACAAAATTGGATTTGACTATATTTATTTATTGATGCCAAAACTTTGACCAAATTCAGCATCCTTAATGGGGAAGCGACACATTGCCTCCAAGCAGTGGAGGGTTGGAGAAAATAACAAAAATAGTACCTCGTTTTCAGAGTTCGTTTCTCTCATTTTTTTCATTTCTGCCATCTCTCATCATCTGTAAATCATGGCTGTCGAAATCTTGATCCAAGGAACCAGAATAATTTTTTAAAAAACCGCATGCGGTTTTTTACTGCAAATGAGACTGTGAGAGATGGGCAGAAATCAGCCAATGAGAGAATCCTCTCCCCTCATTTTCATTGGGTGAAGGGATAATTTTGTTTGAGAAGTTTACACCAAAAGTTAATTTTATTTTGGAAGGTTTTTTGGGGCTATTTTATCTTGAAAATTTTAAAAATTGAGTAATTTTGTGCTAGCTGTTATCCTAATTAATTTTAATCTTTAGTTGACTAAATATGTTGAGCTGGTAATACATATATCATCCATATCATTTTATTAATGTACCAATTTACTCTGAAAAGTTCATATGTTATCGACTTCATTTTTTTTTCCCAAAGTTAGATTTAAAACTTTATGAAAACATTTGCATCTTAACAAAAATGATATGGATGAGGTATTGACTATCAGACTGCCAGCTTAATATATTTAATCAACTAATAGTCAAAATTAATTGACGTAATTGTCAAGGTAAAATTGCCCATTAACCCTTTCTATTTTGTCCTCCGTTTTTAGGTCTTTCAAGAGTAAATGTAATATTCCCTCTGTCCCTGTTTATAAAAGTTTTTTTAAATGGTTTTGTCCCTAAATGTAAGATTTTTTTTTTTTTTGAGTTTGTCTTAATAATTAATGTATTTTCTCTCTTAATTAACTATTATATTACATACATTCTCTTTCATATTTTCTTATTATTACTTTCTCACACCTATTTATAAATAGGGTCATTCTTAAAAAAAATTAAATCTTTTATATAATTATTACATTTAACTACTTTTTAGAATTTTGTAATTCGGTTGAGAGGCTTTTATACATAGGAGGGAGGGAGTATAAATCACAAAACATGAGATCTTTAATATGCCACGAGTTTCTTTTTTTCTTTTTAATAAGAAAAGGCAAGCCGAAGCTTGAGTACAAGAGAAGGCTAAACAGGAAAATCTAGCCCAAACAACATACAACTAGACATACACTAGTGATGACAAGACACTTGGTCCTTCATGACCAGATCAAAACATCCTCGAGGTATAACAGGGACAAAAACGATCCCATCATCAATATGAACACCATGGCCCTCTTTAGCCATAAAGTCAGCACAAGGAATGATATCTCTGGATGTATGATATGCCACGAGTTTCTGAGAGAGTTTCCTCGCTTTGGGTATAACCGAAATTTGGGTTAAAAATAGTCACTAGTGGGGATACTCAATAGTAAGTTAGGAAAATCATTTTCGGGGCCTTTTTAGTATTGACAATTCTAAAAAAGGCCCTAAGATTCTGATAATCTCAAAAAAGGTCCCAGGACCTTTTCTGAGATTTTCAGAATCTTGGGTGAGTTGTCAACGGGGCTGATATAGTTGTTAATAGGGTACTGATATAGTTGTTAAAAGTACTGATTTAGTTGTTAGCAAAGCGTTGTTAACGAGACTGATTTAGTTGTTAAAACCTACTCGTTAACAACTATATTAGCCCCGTTGACAACTCACCAAAAATTCTGAAATTCTCAGAAAATGTCTTGGGGCCTTTTTTGAGATTGTCAGACTCTTGAGGCTTTTTTTGGGATTATCGATGTTAAAAGTGCCCTGAAATACATTTTCCCTAGTAAGTTTGTGCTATGTGGACGTTAGGTGGTGATTGCCTGAAAAAGCCTGCAGATGATGAACTTTTATATGTCACGTGGGATTTTTTTATTAACTTGTTTCATATCAGTATGTGGTAAATGGACATAATGTTGTTGACAAATTTTTCAGTGGACCCTCACCACTGATCACGAACAAGTCCAAAGGTGCATGCACCTGGCCGTCGCTGATGACCAAAACGATTAATACTTTAGTTGACTTTTTTAGGATAAATCTCTACTCACTCTGTTTCCTATGCTTTAATTTGGGATTCATATTGGGTGTTTTTTTCTCTAATTAGAGGGACTAGGCACTTTTTTAAATTTTTTTTATATATTTTATTTATTGAGATTAGATTATATGCTGCATCCTGAAATTTTTTTTACACTTAGTATCTTGTATTAATTAATTTACAGATATTTGGGTTACAGGAAAAATATTTCTTAATGCAAAACTGAAAATTAATTAATTTGAGATATTGAGTGTAAAAAAAATTCAGAATTCAGAATTCAGCATATAATATAATATAAATAAATAGAATATATAAAAATTTTAAAAAAATAAAAGAAAATGTCTAGTCCCTCTTTAATTAGAGGGAAAAACATTTAAGAAGCACCTAAGAGAAAAGAATCTTTTTCATGCACAAAAAATTTATAGCAATTCAGATCAAAATGATAATAACAATATCTATTATCTATACAAAAATCATTAAAAATATCAAATACGCTGGATTAATTATTACCTGACTAAGGGTCCATTTGGATGGGTTTTTTGATTAAAAAAGCACCTTTTTAATGCCAAAAAAATATTTTTTAATTAATTTATGTATTTAGATTATATTTTTTTTAAAAAGCAAAAGTCACAAAAAAAAGAAAAAGAAATCAAAATACTGCTTTTTTTAAAAGCTCCAATTTAGAGTTTTTTTTTTTTTTTAAAAACTACATATAAAACACTTTTTTTAAAAGCCTATCCAAACGGGCTCTTAATTGGCAAAACTTTCGTGAGTAACAAGAACAATCAATAACTTATTAAAAACACAAGAACCATTATTTCATCACAGGCACACATACATATTTAAGGAAAACAAATCAAAAGATGGGGAAGTAATGTTACCTTTAAGCCATTTGCTTATACTCATTATGTCAAATTCTACAATTAATTATTTTACTCATCATATAATAACGATTAAAGCATTCAAAAGCATCTTTTCAACCGTGATTTATAATATAAGAGGTATTATATTAGAAGAGATTTACTTGAATAAATAATTTAGAGTGTCTAAAAGTGATCCCAAATAAGTAAACGTCACTTGTGATTTTTGTCATTAAAAAGGCCCTAGCAAAATTTTAAAATTCTGTAAATGCGAATGTTTATTATTATAAAAAGTTTGATTTGCATGACAATTTTTGATTGAGGAATTGGAGTGTTAGGTATAATGAATGTAAGCAAATGGATTTAAGTTATGTCTTAAAATTGCTGTTTTTTTTTTTTAAAATGATCACTTTTAATATTGACTTAACCATTTTTCCATCTAGTCGTCTTCGTTTACCTGAGTTTTTTTAAAAAAAAAAAATTCAGGCTCGTGTTTTGACCGATTTTTGAACTCGTGGTTCCTTATCCGATCCGTCCGACAGCACTCATTTTGTAATTTTGACAATAAAGAGTTGCTCACTTTTTGTTCGAATGTAATGTTATGAACAAGTCAATGAACGTGGAAGGCGATAATTCTCATATCCTGGATCGACTTTACTATTTTTATTTGAATGCCATGCTCTTGGACCAGATAATGTTTGGGTTAGCAGTTGCTTATTTTTTATTTAATTTCTGTAAAAACTCCATAGGAAAAAAGTTATGTTATAAATGTAATATATGTTTGATTGCCCATTTTGCTTCTGTAGAAGTAATTTTTTTTCTAAACTGATGAGGGTTTGAATTATTATTTTAAAAGTCAGTTAAGATGAAAAATGATTGAAAATGGTATGAATCATACTAAATACTAAATATACATGTTAGTGGTATATATTGAGAAAATTTAATATAAAAATTTTAATTTGAATAAAAGTTAAATGATTATTAAAAAATTAATAAACAATAAAGTCTTAATTAAATATATTTAATGGATAAAATTATTTATAAAATAAAATGCATACAAATAATACATTGTTAATTTCTCCTATTCTTATGCCTATTATTTTCCCTGCGAGGCTTCTGAGATTTTTTTTGTTGCCCACCCGGTTCACCGGGGTTTTGCCCCAATAATCCAGATCTGACCCGCGTCCCGCACCTGGCTTTGGTGGGGGAGTCTCCCAGCGGGATTTTTTTTTTTGCATTTACAATGCTCGAACCCGAGACTTTGCTTAATCGACACAAGCCGCTCACCACTTGTACCAACCCCCGTTGGTGGCTTCCGATATTTTGAGATGTGTCTAGTGAGCCAAAAGCTACAATTTTGAGCGTTTAGGAAGCCAAATGGAGATTAGGCTTTTTTCATAAGCCCAGTGGACTCAATACCAAGGTCTCGGTTTCAAGCCTTTATGAATGTAAAAGCCTTTCCTAAGAGAGATCCCCACTTCAGCGACGACAAAATCTCAGAGTGGTTATATACACTTTGTCACTATTTTTTATACCAAAAATAAATAGTCATCCTGCTAAATTTTCACTGGATAAAGAATTTAAAACAGTTATACTCGAGTCAAAAGTACATTTTCCCTACAAAATGACACGATAACCTTAGATCAGTCGTCACTACATACGTATATGTGTGTAACCAGTTCAGGCTATGTAATTGTTTCCGTAAAGTACATTTTTCCTACAAAATAACACGATAACCTTAGAATACTTGGATCAGTCGTCACTACATACGTCTGTGTGGCACCAGTTCAGGCTATGTAACTGTTTCCGTAATGATAAACAATGGTTCCTTTAAAACGGAGGCAGAATAATATATGTATCTTTATACTGTGTATATGTAAATTGATGACATTTATTGCAACGTAAACTTACTCTCGATCCTTCTGTTTTGTAAATCTGTCCTTCCTAGATTTGCTAATTACTTTTTATCATCTGGCCTGCCCTAGTTTATCTACTGTTATACTTGTATGCAATGGCAGATCTTGGTGTATGAGAAGGGGATAAGTGCCCCCCCTAAATTTATCTCTTCCAATTTTTTTTTTTGTTACAGATGTATTTAGTGCTCCCTTCAATTTGTTTCTTCCAAAATTCTTTTGTTAAAGATGTATTTGATAGCATTAATGATAAGACAATTAGGATGAAATTCTAAAAAATAAGGCCTAAAATGATGTCATTGTAATTATTTTTATTGTAATATACTTTTGTTATTAAAATATACGTACTTGAACTTATTGAGTGTCCACCCTTCATTATAATTTATGTAGCTACATTTCTAACAGCAATTAACCTTATTTTTCTAAATGACAGGTTTGTAAAATAACTGCATCTCTTATTATATCATCAGAATTAACTTGATTTTATAAATATTTTTTGATATTATTTTATTTTCTTATTTATATTCTTTTTTTTAATGCATTTAAAATTTTCTTTGAAAAAAAAAAATTTGGGGCAGCACCTCCGAACCCTCGAATCCCCTCACTAATTGTGCATACATAAACAAAAAATCCTAACTATGCCACTAATACCCCTATTTATTATTTTTCTGGATCCGTTACTGCTTGTATACATGCCTTTTTTATTGGCAATTTAAAATATAGAGTGAAACTCATATCACATGATGCTAGTACGTTTAAGGAGTGAGTTAAATTGCTAAAATTTGGCAGAGAGAATACATAAGGGTTTATTGTAATTTGCAAGGCATATTAACAGTTGAATTCATAGTCCAATATTCGGCTTAATTTGATGGCAAAAAAAAAAAAAGGGGCGGGTTTACTCATGCCCCATCTTGGCTGTCTCGTGGGTTTAGCTAACCCTTTATCAGTGGGCTCCATGGCACGATTTCAGAATCTTCTCGGAAAGGATCATTTAGGTCCCGTTTGGTATAAGGAACTCACAAGAGTTCCTGGGAACATAACACAGTTCCCACTAGCAATACATGTTTGGTTGCACAACTTCCCGTCAAACTAAATTCCCACTTTGCTCCATCTTCCCACAAACGTTGGAAATTCAAATCCCTCCAAAACTGGTGGGATCTCAAAATCTTCCCGGGAAAGTGAATTAATGGGACAAAAAAGCCCCTCTGAAGGTAGTGTCTCGTAGCTTCTTCGAGCTCAGTTCTTCGTCCCCAAATCGCTCTCCCTCCACAGACACAGTCACAACCCAAGCTCTCTGACCTTCTCGTTCCCAACGATGACAGTGAGGAGGACAGTAGTGGTGGCTCGTCGGAGATGTAAGAAGGTTGCCGATGGTTTGGTTCAAACTCTCTCACGGTGGTATGAACATTGAAACAATGAAAGAAGATTTAACTGCCATCGAAAGTTGCAAAAACAGTAATCAATTTCTCTTAGTTTCACCACTTTCAATTTCTGCTCCTTATTTTCATTCCCCATGACCAGCCTTCTCTTTCAATATGCTGAACTTAATTGCAGCACAGTTTCAACTACTGTCAATTTATGCGTTCGAACTCACAGACTCTTTTAGGTGAGTGTTACGTTCGAACTTGTCAACTACGTTCGAACCAAGTCATCCAAGTTACTGAACTTATGTCTGATATGACGCGAGAATTCTAGGGTCAACTTCCGATATCCATATCTCTTTCGTCTAAACTCCTTTGAGCTTGCTTTTGGTGTCTATATGACGCATTGAGAGTCTAGTTTTATATAAAAAAAGTTTCACCACAATCGGATCTGTGGTTTAAGAGATATGATCAAATTATTGAACCTTATCCATGTAAAATGTAAAACAGAGCCGAACAGAGCAGTATGAATATTGAATTTGAGAATGAGGTTACTGTTCATATATCAGTCAGCTACAGTTGTTTAGCATATGTGTATCTTAAAATTTTAATTTTATGAAACACGGTAATGTTTTCAATTGGTATTGTTGGATTCTTGCACTTGATTATGAATATTCATATATGTTTTCTTGATGCAATCTGGGTTCCTTTCCCTTTCTATCCTTCTCACCTCCGGCTGTCGTTCTAATCATCGCCCTCACAGATCCCATCGACAGCTCTTTTGATTTTCCTTCTCAACCATTTTACAGTCGCGATGTGGGTAGTCTGTTTATGCCTGATATTAAAAAAAAAAAAAAAAATCAATCAAGTCTTTCTCTCTCTTTTTTATGTTAGGGGTATTATAGGTATTTTACCTCTCCTTCCCACTTAATCAACACCCAATTCTTCTTACCGAACATTTTATTTTCCCTCAACTTAAGTTTCATTCCCATGTCTACCAAACAGTTTAACTTTTTAAGTTCCCTCTTAATCTTCCCTTCCATTCATTTCCCTCCTTTAAGTTCATTTCCCTCCTTAAATGTTCCCTGTACCAAACGGGCCCTAAGGGCCCGTTTGGTATAAGGAATTAGTAGGGAGGGAAATAAACTTTGGCAAGTTCATTCGTTTGGTACACATTTTGCATATATTTTCTTGGGAACCCAAGTTCCCGGGCCCACCAATCTTTTCTCATATGTTGGGAGATCAGATCCCACCAAAATTGTTGGGATCTCAAGTTTCCACGTCACTGTTCACATTTTTGGACAAATTTATCCCTAAAATTCAAACTTTGTGAGAAAGTTCGAACTTGGCGAAAATATTTTTTACACGAGTTCAAACTTAATAAGAACATATTTTTTAAATATATTTTAGCAAAAAAATTATTTTTCTTTTTAATTTTGAATTAATTTCTTTTGAGGGTAAAATAGACATTTCCTAATTATTTACGAACTATCTCCCCTTCATTTTCTTACAACCAAACAACTCATCTTTTTTCAAACCATATTCCCTCATCTTTCAAATCTTCCTTTCCCTTTATTTCCTTCCTCTAAGTTCATTTCCCTCCTCAAATTTTTCTTGTACCAAACGGTCCCTTATGATTTCTATCTTAAATCGAGGCAAATCCTTACTTCAAACATACTCCCTTTGGTCTTTATTATAAGGCACCAACTAACAAATTTATTTGGTCTTTTTTATAAGGCACTTGTTTGTTCCCAATAAACATTAAATATTTGTTTCCATGTCTGCCTATAATTAATGAGGGTAGTAAGTGAGAGTAATAATTAATACCACTCTGGTCCTATTTATAAGTCCCTTTTGACCAAAACACACATACCAATGAGAGTTAGTTAGCTCAATGATTGTGGGGTAAATTTCCAACTTTGCCCTCATTTATGAATGGATATCTTTCAACTTTTTCTTCTCTCTCTATTTTCATTGGGTACCTTTCAACTCTTTCTTCTCTCTCAATTTTCATTGGTATAATTAATATGGGCAAAATTGTCACAGTCTCATTTATTACCTAAAAGAGGACTTATAAATAGGACCAAATCTTTTGACCAAAGGGGACTTATAAATAGGACCAGAGTGGTATAATATTAGAGTTTAGTGCAATTAGTAGAGGTAATATTGGAAGTTACTTAAATTGTAGGGTAACTTTATTAACTTTAACTGTTTTTATTGGTTTGTGAGATTTGTTTGTTGGTGCCTTATAATAAGGATTAAATGGAGTAGTTATACGGGTTGTTTAGCATAGTAGTGGGAAAAATGACTTATAGTTAATCTGATTTATGGAAAGTCTGATTGTGAAATTTGATTTATGTTTGGGTTGGTGGTAGTATAAGTAGCTTTTAATATTTAAACTTATAGTCAATCTGAAATATTTTTGAGGGTATTGACTGATACTAAAAATATATTTCAGGATACTGAACAATGCTAAAAAAAATATTTCATGAGCTTGAAAATTTATTTTAGGATATTGAAAAAAATTATTTTTAGTACCAGTCAATACCCTAAAATATTTTTTAGGGTGTTGAATGGTAGTAGAAATATATTTAAGGATATTGAACGGTACTAAAAAAATACCTCATGATCTTAGTCCATAAGTCCGATTAGAACAAAAGCTCCCCAAATTAACTTTTTAAATAAGTTACTTTTGGTTCATAACTTCAATTAGAATAATTTCTTAATCAAACATACATATTCTCATAAATCCGATTCAAACAATGTATAAGTCTGATTGGGCTCTCCAAAAGTCATACCAAATATGCACATATTTATCTCATATACGTAGATTACGATTGAAAAATTGTTTTTAAAGATTCTAATTATTATCTCAAACAAATACCAGATAATTTGTTTTCTTTTGAATCATCAACTCTACGAGCCACCAGTAACTGAGACAACATGTGGTCGATGAAGCAGTCCTGAAGGGTTTTCTCTTTTTAAAACTTATTTTCAGGGTTGAGGTAGTTCTTCAAGGATTTTACAGATGAAACTGGATTTATCAAGCTTCACTTCGAAGGAATGAAGAATTTTCATACCATTTTGCTCTAATGATTGAGTGAACGCTCTTGGGAGCTATAATGATTTTACAACAAATTTTAATCAAAACAAAACTAGTTTGCTGAAGTGAAAAAAACCGCCGTAAAAATACGTTTCAACTTACTTGCCGTGATTTCATTTCATGGACACAACGAAAATAAAAAGGAGAACATCCTCATCAACTGATAGAAACACGCACGCACGCGCTCTAAGTCAACAACCTACTAATCACTTTAACGTTTTTTAAAGGGTGAAGGAGTAATTTTGCCAACTGACTATTAGGCCAAGAGCGTTGGGCATAAATAACTTTTAAAGGGACCAAAAAGGCCAACAAACAATTAAATGGGTGAAAAACGCACAATTCCGTCCATGAACATCTAACACCGTTTAAAGGCAATCGGGTGAAGGAGCAATTTTGCCAACCGACTATTAGGCCAGGAGCGCTGGGCACAAATAACTTTTAAAGGGACCAAAAGGCCAACAAACAATTAAATGGGTGAAAACGCACAATTCCGTCCATGAACATCTAACACCGTTTAAAGGCAATCCCATGTGGCATTTGACTGTCCAGCTGGTCCCTTCTTTTTTGGTCAAAAGCCAGGTGGCTTTTTTGTTTTTTTTGTTTTGGGTGGAGAATCTCCAATCTGCATCAGGCACAAATGTCGACAACTTCACCGTCGCCTCCGCCTTCAAATCCTTCGCGTTCACAATCTGGAGCTCTGACTTCCATGTCCTCTCGTCGTGCACGAATGCCACAAAGTAACCCTCATCTTCTTCTCTGTCTTTGCCTTTCGTCGTGCATGAATATTACATTGTTCTGGCCAAAATCTATGAATTCATCCGTTCCCAAAGTACAGAAAGACATATAATAACAATAGAAACATTGACACGAAGGAAAGGAAAACCGAATCAGTTCAACAGAAAAAAAAAACCAAAAAAAAACTTCCTATCTCTAAACATATCCTCAGCCAGGATAGATTCAAGAGGGGGTGGAGGTTGAGCAACCCAATCTTATGAGTGCTTCCCCTTCGAAGCTGCATCCTGCATGTGCAAAAACCATAGCTGAAATAAGAGAACTTGGTATCAATTTTAACCATAACCTCCCCAGATTCATCGAGACAGATAAACAACTCAATCTCAGTGCTTCCCCTTTGAAGACTACTTGCTGGTTCGGTATGACCACGAAATTCTCCGTGATTGCGAAGTCGTACATCATTGTCGGAGCCGGTAAGGGGATTTCGACGTCGGCTTGGAAGTAAATACTTTGGAAGCTTTGGTTTGGTTATTTCTTCGTTTGCCCGCAGATTGGGGATTCTCCACCCAAAAACAAAAAAACAAAAAAGCCACCTGGCTTTTGACCAAAAAAGAAGGGACCAGCTGGACCGTCAAATGCAACATGAGATTGCCTTTAAACGGTGTTAGATGTTCATGGACGAAATTGTGCGTTTTCCACCCATTTAATTGTTTGTTGGCCTTTTTGATCCCTTTAAAAGTTATTTGTGCCCAGCGCTCATGGCCTAATAGTCGGTTGGCAAAATTGCTCTTTCACCCGATTGCCTTTAAACGGTGTTAGATGTTCATGGACGGAATTGTGCGTTTTTCACCGATTTAATTGTTTGTTGGCCTTTTTGGTCCCTTTAAAAGTTATTTGTGCCCAACGCTCCTGGCCTAATAGTCGGTTGACAAAATTGCTCCTTCACCCTTTTTTAAATATGCTACCTCCTATTTTTAATATAAAATATATTTAGAGAATTGATCTTTACATTATTGTAAGATATAATTTGATATTTGTCAATTTTTTTTAACTTATCATTATTAAAACCTTATAAATAACAATTAAGGAGGAGAGAAAATATGACAGGTCAATCTATTAAAAATAGATATCATATTAACTAACATAACTAACTTTCTTAATCTAATTAAAATAAATAAACGTATTTTATATTAAGGATAAAAAAAATAAGATTTAATTTATAATGTAATCTGTATTACTTTTTTTTGCTCAGAAAATGTAATCTGTATTACAAATTTTATATCGAGTAGCACAAAGAGGCAGGGTTTTATTCTGAAGAACGATGATTATGTAATCTGTAACTACATTTTTTTTGCTCAGATCTGTAACTACATTGGACGCACGTAAATACATTAAAAAGCTATAATTGTTGGCAAGAAAAGATAAGTTGGAAGGAGGGAGGGAGGCGAGGCGCAGGACCAGGCATTTGTAAAAAAATTTAGTATTTTATTTTTATAAATTTTTTGGGGGTGGAGGCACGTGCTGGGGTCTGCTGAGCCTGACATTTGCTCCCACTCTCCCATTTTCCCAAGTCGTGTTCCCCGCAACTTCCAGGTCCTTGGGCCTTTCCCTCCTACTTCTCCTCTCGTCACTCCGAGTTTGATTCCTTTAAATCCAGCACTATTTTCATAATTGGAAACTTTAACAGAAAAATAAATAATTAATTAAATTTGGGGAGAGAAATTGGTGGGAGCATCCAAATGGGAAAGCCACAATCGCAACGCGCCATGTTAGAAGCAGGGCCAAGTTGCAGTGAAAATCCAAAAGCCCGGAACAAGACCCATTCGTCTGAGTTCGGAGTTCGGACCCACCACTAAAAACGACCACAGTGCTCCCAGTCACTTCTACTCTGATTCATATTTGACCTTCTGACCAGCCAACTCACGTTATGGCACTTCGTTTCATAGCTCACTTAGTTTTATTATTAGCTCTCTGACGCTGTCCTTCTCCCACAGTGAGACTATTATTAGCGCTCGCAGTACATTTTATCTGTAGCTGTAGTTTGAGACGATCTAAAACAGGGAAGTGGGAAGAACTCAAACGGGTAGAGTGCAATGGACGAGAGGCCGGAGACGGAGTTGATATCTATTCCGGCTACGCCGGAGACACAGACACCCTCGGGGCAAAGGTCACCGAGGCCGACGTCCAAGGAGGCGAAGTCGTCGAACGCCCGGACTCCGACGTCGCTGATATCGCCGAGGTTCTTGAGCCCCATAGGGACGCCGATGAAGAGGGTGCTGATAAACATGAAGGGTTACTTGGAGGAGGTGGGTCACCTCACGAAGCTGAACCCTCAAGACGCGTGGCTTCCCATCACCGAGTCACGCAATGGAAATTCCCACTACGCTGCGTTTCACAACCTTAATGCTGGCGTTGGCTTCCAAGCCTTGGTTTTGCCCGTTGCTTTCGCTTATCTCGGCTGGTACGTCTAGATTCCTTCCCTTTCTTCACTTCGTCCCTGACATGTTTCGTCTTTCTCTGCCCTCTAATCGCCTGCAATACTTTACTGTTGTTACCGGAGGGGATACTAAACTTCCATTACAAGAATATCTCTTATATTCAACTAATCTGAGGAAAGGTTTCCCTTGTATTTGCTCCATAGTCTCGTGGCTAGTATTTGCATTTCTCTTTATCATCTTACCTCGTTACATAGTCTTATCCTTGCTACGCTTTTTTCCAGTCGTTTACATTCTACTAAATTTCATATCATGATCTTGCAAGAATGCCGGGGTTGCTAAAAGTTGTGTTTATTTCGGTGAATATCTAATGCTTTCTTTGTCAATCGCATTTGAAGTTTCTTTATTTCCCTTTTCCTCTTAAGGCCAGCAACTTTTTTTTTTTTTTAAAATGGCATATGGTATATGGCCAGAAACTTTCGTTTCATTTTCAAATTTCAACAAGTTCGGTCGTCCCACCGCCTTACCGGACATCATAGTATTAGAAATACGAAATAAAGCTTAGAGAAAAGCTAAGATTCGGTTCTAAGGGAGGTAAACTTATTCCAAATATCGAGGTTCATCATGGGTATGAGTGGAAGAAAGAAAGTGAGCACATTGTTTTTACTCAAAAAAAAGAAAAAAAACAGAGAGAGCACATTGAGACAAGTGATTCTTCTGCACCTTTATCATTTGCTCTTTCCAAAGTACAATAATTTTGAGGTAGAGGCCAGCTTGCTCTTGGATCCCCTCGTGATTCGTAATGCCGTCAATATTCTTCCTTTTGCAAATGGACAAAAGGTCCCCGTTGCTGGTCTTTGCACCTAGCTTCATCTTTTTTTGCCTGTACTTTGACCACCATTAATTATGTAAAGCAACAAATCAGAAGTTAAATAAAACACTCCGAAAGTTAACATAATGCTGTAGTATGTTTTTAACGATATTAACCAAAGATAATTCTTGTTTCCAAATACTTGATACAAGTCAGAGAAGTTGTGCCTCATGGAAGCATACGAGGCTCACATGGAACTAATGTTGTCCAAATTTATTGCAGGAGTTGGGGAATTCTTACCTTATCGATTGCGTATTGTTGGCAGCTTTACACGTTGTGGATTTTGATTCAGCTACACGAGGCAGTTCCAGGAAAAAGGTACAACAGATATCTGGAGCTTGCCCAAGCAGCATTTGGTACGTTACTCTCCAAGCAATTACTCTTTCTATGTAGCTGGTTCTGCAGCACACTTTATTGGGTGGAAAAAATTAATGCTTTAAACAAAGCATCTTATATTATATTTGAATTAAGGACGGGGAGGGGAGGAAGTATTAAAGAAGCATGAGTTTCTGGGGAGGAGATCCTCCCATTATCTATTTTCTTACGAGTCCATTTGGGCCGTTAATTGAGAAGATGGAGAAAAATCCAAAGAGTAAAATTTGATGATGTGACATTTCCGGTTGTTTGGACAGACAAGATTTAAAGATTTAGAGATTATGAGGGATCATGAGAAAATGGATGAGGAGAGGAAACTAACCCAAGTTTTTTATTGGGAAGACCTCCTTGCAGTAATAGGACAAACTGGTTATTCAAACTGTTTTAAGTAGGTCTAAAACTAGAACGATCAAGCATGAACCTTATTAAAGAAAGTTTGTGCATGTGAATAGTGAATACTACTATAAGTGACCTAATAGACAAGCTGTGTTTGGCAGGGGAAAAGTTAGGAGTGTGGCTTGCACTCTTCCCTACTGTTTATCTATCTGCTGGAACAGCAACTGCTTTAATTCTGATCGGTGGGGAGACCATGAAACTGTTCTTCCAAATAGTTTGTGGCCCCGCTTGTTCCTCTAATCCTTTGACTACAGTGGAGTGGTACCTCGTTTTCACTTCTCTGTCCATTGTTCTGTCTCAGCTTCCAAACCTCAATTCAATCGCAGGCCTTTCCCTCGTTGGGGCTGTCACTGCCATCACTTACTCCTCCATGGTCTGGCTTCTCTCTGTGAGCCAGCCAAGGCCACCCTCCATCTCTTATCAACCCCTTTCTTTATCATCTGCGTCTGCTTCTGCTTTTTCTGTCTTGAATGCTCTTGGAATTGTAGCCTTCGCTTTCAGAGGCCACAATTTAGTCCTAGAAATTCAGGTAATAAAACAAGCTCTCATAATCTCATTTCTCTAATTTTTTCTTGCACCTTTTAAAACTGACTTCATCTCTGGCTTTTTAATTAACTTCAGGCAACAATGCCGTCAACCTTTAAGCACCCAGCTCACGTGCCGATGTGGAAAGGAGCCAAGGTTGCTTATTTCCTCATCGCAATGTGCCTCTTTCCTGTTGCTATAGGTGGCTTTTGGGCCTATGGCAATCTTGTAAGTCAACTAAATCTGATTATATTTACTGGTATATTAATAATAAGTATAACCAGTTTTGATATTTCTCTTATTGGGTGGCAGATGCCTTCAGGAGGGATGCTGAGTGCTTTATATGCTTTTCACAGTCATGACATTCCAAGAGCGCTACTTGCGTTGACGTTCCTTCTGGTGGTGTTTAATTGCTTGAGCAGTTTTCAAATATACTCGATGCCGGTGTTTGACAGTTTTGAAGCAGGGTACACAAGTAGAACAAATCGCCCATGTTCCATATGGGTAAGATCAGGATTCCGAGTGTTCTATGGATTTGTGAACTTCTTCATAGGAGTGGCTCTTCCCTTCCTTTCAAGCCTGGCTGGTTTGCTTGGAGGACTCACTCTTCCAGTCACCTTTGCTTATCCTTGCTTCATGTGGGTCCTCATAAAGAAACCAACTAAATACAGCTTCAATTGGTATTTCAACTGGATTCTGGGTTGGATGGGGATTGCTTTTAGTTTAGCCTTTTCGATTGGGGGTGTTTGGAGCATGGTCAACAGTGGACTCAAGTTCAAATTTTTCAAGCCCACTTGAATTTCTTCATCTCCCTTCTAAATGGTCTTCTTTTACAACAAAAAGAAGGATTCTTGTATGATATGTGGAAAGATGTAAACTTTCGCAAGTCCATGTTTGTAGAGACTGGTATGGCAAGCTTGACGTGACAAATTATTAGTTTAATGGAAAGGACAAGTACTGGTTCCGCCTTACCCGAAGCAACTTGCAGCGTTGCCTTTTCTTCCATTATCATTCCTTTTCTTTTCACATGCGCAAGTGTAAGCATGATTTTGGATGAAAAAGACAAGCTGATGTCTTTAATTATGTTGTGTTGTTGGAAGGTTAAAACCCCTCAACCAGCATATCCGGATGAATTCTATAACTTCAAGGAGAAATTATCCATTAGTTTAAGCTCTTAAAAGGGTCCAGGAGCATCCAACACAATAAACTATTAATTGGACCTTAAATACCAACAAACTAATTAAAATATAAAATGAGCACAATGACGTTAGGGGAAAAGTAACTCCGTCTTCTTCATCTCTCTCCCTCTCTCATTCGACATCTTCATCTCTCTCCCTCACTCATTGACAATTTTCATTTGCATTTCTCTAGGACATTATTAGATTGCCCATACAAAATGGTTAAGCTGCTGCAAGAAAAGCATAATTTTTTTATGGACACACACACACACACTACATAATTCACAGAAGGCAACCCACAACAACATCAAAGATCACTGGTCAGAAGTCAGACAATCCTTGGGATGGCAAAAAATTACAAACAGGAGAACAAGATCTGCATATTACTTTACCATTGCGTGTTGTTGAAGAAGTAATGTGGGTTTCATGAATATAATTTTTCAATGGAGGGACATATTGAAGCGTTGCAGTAAGATGCGAATGTTGGCAACTATGGCTAAGCTGTTGCTTGTGTACTCCCTCGACCTCTGCATCTTCCCCTTCATCTCCCCCAGCGTCGCCGGCTCTGTCTCCTCCAATCCATCCAAACACGTTTCTGGTTCGTCATCGCCGTCTTCGATCCACGTCGTATGTCGTTGATCTTTGCATCTGTCAACGCCTTGTCGCAGGGAGACACATCCATCGCCAACAGCGAGTCGTTGAGTCGACTCAGCGTGTCATCGGTCTGATCCTTACAATCAGGGAGAGCGGGTGACCTGGACGTGGAAGCCAAGGTTCTGAGGGAGGACGAAAGCTTAGAGAGTTCGTCGTGGGAAACACGGAGAGAAAGCTTGAGAATGGATTCGGGGTCGTTAGGGTTTTGGAGGGAAGTGGTGAGGGAGGAAATACTGGATTAGCAGGAGGCCGGGAAGCGCGTGACGTTGCAGACGGTTCTGATGGAGGCGGCGACGCCGGTATTGGCGGTGGAAGGAGTTGATCGTGGTCCGAAATTGGAGTTGTGGATGAGAGCTCCGAGCGTGACACCGACAGAGAGAGTAAGGAACAGGATAGCTAAAACAGAAATGAAGGCAACAAGGGGCTTGCGATTGGGGGATCTGAGGAAAGAGGGCTGATCTTCGAGGTGATCAGATGCTTTGCCATAGCCATGGACGAACTAGGAGGAATTCATGGCGGGATCAGAGAAGAAGGAAGAAGATGAAGCCTTTGTTGGAGGATGTTGTTGTTTATTTATTAATTTTGAGAGCCGGTAAAGAAATGAGAGATGAAGATGTCGAATGAGAGAGGGAGAGAGAGATGAAGAAGACGGAGTTACTTTTCCCCTAACGTCATTGTGCTCATTTTACATTTTAATTAGTTTGTTGGTATTTAAGGTCAAATTAATAGTTTATTGTGTTGGGTGCTCCTAGACTAATAGTTTATTGGTAAATTTGCTCCTTAACCCAAGGTTTAAACCAAATGCAAATATATACCCAATCATCATGTCAGATCTAGATTTTGCCTCAACCAGCATATCCGAATTCTCCTATTTGAAAAACGAAGAGGGGCAATAGCCAGAGAGGACTCAAATCAATATAACAATATATAATAAAATGTGTAATAAATCATGTGACTACCTCGGTTCTAAACGTAGTACATGGAAGAGTATTTACTAATATTGAAATGTGCCTTTATATAAAAACGTGTCTTGGTTTTTAAATATCATTCGTCCTTAACGAAAAACTTGTTTTAATGAGCACGGATATGGGATTCAACAAGATAGAGAACTTTTTATCTGCTAAGTAGTGATTGACAGTTGCTGTAATTGGAAGGGGAGGGGAAGGAGATTTTCTTATCCTTTCTTATAGACTCATCTAAACCGCTGATTTGACTTAATTTTTAGGATGAGAGTTGGATAAAGTGACTTTTTTTGAAAGGGGTTGGGCTCACCACAGTTTAAGGGTAGAGTAGGATGCTTGGAGCCCAGTCCACAGGACATACTGGCCAGAGAGTACATATGCCTTCACCTCTACCAGCGTTTCCACTACTTTCTAAACCCCTAGGATGCCTCTCCCAACACATTGACCAACACAGGGATCGAACCCCCTCCCTTTAGGGCTGAGCAGGAAACCCATAACCCAGTGAGTCTGCCCACAGCCCGATGTAATTGGGCCAATTTGAGCCCGCCCAAAAAGAATTAAATGGGTTGGGCTAAAACCCAACCCATCTAAGAATTAAATGGGTGGGCTATGGGTACACCTTTGGGTCGCCCATACCCGCCCATTTAGTGTGTATTTTTTTATTAACTACCCTAACCCTAATTGCTATTGATTCTTACTCTCTTTCTCTTATATTTGCCTATTTTAATCAAGCGAGTCGTCACAACTGAAATATGCAGATTCAATGGAAAAATGCCATTTTTAAAATCTTTGAACTTTAGTTGTAATGTTTTAATTTAAAAGTTGGAGTTTTAACATCAAAATTATGTTATGATGGTACTTGCCTAAATTTAGGTTCTTGTGTGAATTATTATTATTGAATTTTGAAGATTCAGATTTCAAAATTTAGAATGATGAATTTGGATTTATGTTTAATGCTTATGTATGTTTTTTTTCCAAAAATAAACAAGTCGGATATAAATGGTTACCCAAAACCCAGTAAAACCCGCCCATTTATATGTTAACCCATTTACACGAGCTTAAATGGGTTGAGGTATGGGTATGGGCTAACCCATACCCATTTAAAATTAAATGGGCGGGCTATGGGTTAGGGCATGGGCTACCCAACCCGCCCATTGCTCTACCCTACCTCCCTTTAGGTGAGGAAGTCTGACCCCTTCACCAGTTGAACCCAACAAAAACAAGGGGTGCTAACGAAAGATTATGAGAAGACGAGAAACGGATTAGATTGGGGAAGCCCATCACCCCGCCTGATCGTATGGTGATGACGTGTCATGATTCCTGCTCTTCATGTTATCCATCCAAAATCCGAGTCCGCTTATCCAAATTCTCTCAACCTGTGGACACCACACTTCCATTTCATCTTCTTCAATTAAGTGATTGGCGATCCAGCCCTTTCATCTTCTTGTTTGGTTCTTGTGTGTGGGAGAGCCATCAAGATCAAATCAAAAAATGGCCATGGCATCAGCTACCCTCTCGCTTCCCAGCCTCACGGCATGCTCCACCACCAAGACCCACCGGAGAATGAAGACGAAGGTATCCGTCGGAGGCTTCAATTCATTTGTCGGTCTAAAGGCACACAACCGCATCTTCTCGTTAGGGCTTCCTCTGAGCGCTGATCAGTGTTTTGCCAAGATGGTGACCTCCATGAGAGTTGCTGCTTTGAGTGGAAAGGGAGGAGGAGGAGCTCTCTCAGCCACCTGCAATGCCGCCGGTGAGATTTTCCGAATTGCTGCTATCATGAACGCTCTCACCCTCGTCGGAGTTGCCGTTGGCTTTGTTCTTCTACGAATTGAAGCTTGGGTGGAGGAATCCGAGGCTCAGTAGAATCATCCATCATGGTTAGCAACTTGTATTTTACTGTATAATTCAATTGCTTTACCCTTATTTTAAGCATTATGACTCATAATCATAATTGTATTTTGGATTTGTGATGTTCAATTTGGTTCTTAATAATCGTTGAATTCTGTAATGGAGAGCCTCTGCTGCTCCAATGCTGCCTAGCCTAAACTCAGTTTTGTTGAATTACAACTCTACGGTGTAATTCAGTGGATTTGGGAATTGAGTTCTAACAAATACCTGTATTGTTCTAGTCCTTCACCAGCGAAGATAGTTATGAACATACTTCATCTAATTCAAGCTTAAAACTATTGGCCCAACAAAAAAAAAACAAAAAATTCAAGCTGAAAACTAAGCCTATAGCCTTTTTTTTCAAAACAAAGTGATATTTCTCTGAAGAATGGAGTTTTCTAGTCAAGAATTAGTTTCCTAAGTGCTTTCAACTCTTGACGACTTGATTGCTATACATTGAACTCGGGAGGGACAGCGAATTGCGATCAACATTACATCACAAGAAACATAAATGTGTGTCGACTAAATCAAAGTCTCTTAAGAATTCGTTAATGATACAAGGTAACCAGCTAAAACTTGAAGACCCATGGCAGCTTAGTACTTGGAGCAGCAAGTGAGTGACACATGGTGCACGTTAATGAGCGATGTTAACTTCTTTGCAGGTTGTAGCGCATTTATGACCTCCTTTTAATGGGTTTCTGGATTTACAAGTGCGTTTAGCATCGTTTTTGTTTATTGTTTTTGGGTGTGTTTAGTCTTTGATTAGCTGTGGTTGAATTAGCTGGGGTTGAAGTGACTTTTTTTAATTTGACTTTTACAAACATGAGATTGATAAATTTGAGTCAGATTGCATAATGTGATTTATGTTTGGATTAGTTTTTGTAATAAGTGGGATCCAACATCTTCTATTCATGAGTTATGAGTATTTAATTTCTTCACTCTTTATGATAGAAACTTTTTCTCTATAAAAAATCAAAAACATGAGATTTTGGCTTAGTTTCAAGCAATCTTTTCTTCAAAAATCCGATTGAAAAAGAAGCTGATACAAACATCACAAAAAGTCAAAAAGTAGCTTTTGATTGTTGAGATGCACATTTGAGCTGGTTCCAAATACACCCGTTTTTTTCTTTTCCTTTTTTGATAAAGGAGAGGCGTTAGCCATTAAATATTAGAAGAAACACGGGAGAGGATTCTCTCATTATCAAAATTCTCATTATCTCTCACAGGCACATCCTGATGCGGTTTTTAAAAAAAATGTTCTCGATCCTTGGATCAAGATTTCGAAGGCCACGATTTGCAAATGATGAGGGATGGGCAGAAATGAGAAAAGGAGAGAAACCAGACTCAAGAAACACACCCTTTTTTTGATACAAAAACACACCCTTTTAAAGCAATGTCTGAGTAATTTGATGTCCGGATGATGAGTCTTGTTTAGTTATGTAAGATTCAAGTGAAATTGAGAGAAAATAGAGATAATTATTTCCTGGGCTCTTACCAGGCCCTTGAGGTACAACTTGATGATGAGTGTTGCATAATTATGTATGGGCTTTAAAACCCACGAGACAGTGGGAATATATAGCCTGTGGTTCACGGCTGCTCTGCCTCTAGACCCCAGCTCCCTTTTCCAGGAGAGATATTTTTTCCCCTTGTTTGGCTAATAAATATTTTATTAATGAATTTTCCTTCCCTTCTCTTTTTAACCCTCCCTTCCAAATAGTAGGATTTTATAAAGATCATTAAAATCTTTCTTTTTTCCTTCCCATCATTTCCTCTCCATTAAAATCTCATCCTTCCCCTCTCTTCTATTAAATGTAAGGAAAAATCTCATATAAGAATAGTTGAATTACATACCCAAATTCTAATTTGGGTAACTGAACTTAACAAATTATATTTTAGGTTGTGTGTCAGAATTAGAGATTTAAAATTTGAGTTAAATTACCACCACATCCCTCAGTTATTGAAACAATAAAATTGAAAACATAACTCTATTATTTTCTATATCATTTAATTTCTTAAGAAATATTATTCGACTTTGTGCTCCGACTTATTTTTAAATATTAATTATGCCCGATATTCTTTTGTTATACAATATTTGGTTTTATAGAAAAGTATGAGTATATATAATTGAAAAATGTGAATTCTTGTGTACTATAATATTTCACGAATATCTCTATATGAGATTTTTTCCTTTTTATAAAAAAATAATCATGGATCATATATTCATGATATATGTGTATAGGATTCAAAATTTAAACCCGGTCATAAAATCTTGAATATTAAAAGAAGGTAATAGATCTCCATGTGGATATGCAAATCTATTGTCACAATAGATTTCAATTTATTTTAATATATTATTATATAAAACCAAATATTGTATAAAAAAATCTTGTGCATATTTTTGTTTATTGAGATAACATCAACAAACCCGTAATAGAGCTTTCATAGTTTGATGATATATATTTTATTCATCGCCACCTGCATAATTAATGTTTGGAAAGAAGTAGGAGCACAAACGGTGCTCCATTGTACTGTACTTCGCAAAGAATTAATTGATAGAGTAAATAATAAGGTTATGTTTTTAATTTTTCCCTTTTAATAACTAAGGGATTTGAAGGTCATTTGACCCAAATTTTAAATTCTTAATTATGACGCATAACCTTATATATAATTTGTTAAAGTTCAATGATATAAATTAGAATTTGGGTAATTCAAGTATTCAACCATTGAGATTTAAGATTTTCCCTAAATTTAAACCAAACACTACGTTAGGATGTTAATTAACCCGGTTTATCTTCTTTTTTTCCCCTCTTATTTTTTATTTTTTTAAAATCGGATCACAAGGTACGTGGAACCGATTACACGAAAAGCCTTGTCCTTAGTGCTGACCATATTTTAAATCGGATATATATATATAAGCCTCGATGGCCAGGCATTCTAGTTTCCATAATGAATTGCTTGAGAGTGTTATGGATCTCCAACTCTAATATTCTTGAACGTGAAATTCTTCCTGCTTTGTCAATCTTATGTGTTGGAAAACTTTAACATTTCACCAATTTTTCACAGGTCCTCAGCTTCAACCGCACATCACAGTGGCAAAACACACTCACTCTGTTTATATGATTTCGCCTTATCTCCAATTCAACTTATTTCTTATAAGTGTTTCTCTGAGTATTTTGATAATTATGTATGTTCTCTACGCTTTGGAACTTTGTAGGACATAATCGTTGTTTATTAATATTATTTTGTATTTTTATAAAAAAATATATTAACGAACCATTATTCCTCTTGTCTCTTGCCTTTTCTCAGACCTTCGGGGCTAGCTTAGTTTTAAGCGATACCGGAAAAAAGAATCTCCAATAATTATATGAAGGGGCTGCTGGCATTGAAAAGGACAGCGATTTATTTAGTAACATGTTGACTAATTAAGCAACTATGGATAAGATATCACTTTTGGTGCATCATACATGTTAAACCTTTTCTTCCTAATTTATGTTACATCGACCTGGTTGATTCAAACTTGAATAACATTTTGGAGTCAATCATTCACACATTGAGATATATGCATATGTCAAGAGTCGGGGAAATATGATAGCCAAATAGAAAATGAGAGGTTTAAAAGGTGAGTGGGTAAGTTACGTTACAAGTCGTCTTGAAAAACTGGCCTATTTAGTTGGGTAATGCATGACACTTCACTCGGGCTTCTTACAAATTAAAATTTTTGTGGGTAGCCCTCCCCATGTCACTGGCTTCTTAATAACAGTAACAATCTTATGAGTACATATTCAAAAGAAGAATGTAATGCATTCAAGAAGATTAATTTTGTCGGGTGAGAGAGCTTCTTGAATTTATAAATCCCACTTTTCTTGTGAGGCTGCCCCATAAAAGACTCGTATAATAATAGTGTGAATTGATATGGATGGGATGTATGTGGAGGCACGTGAAGAATAATAATGAAGCAGATATTGGAGTCACAATTGTCTAATATTTGATAAGAGCAAGGAGGGCGTTGCGTGGAGGGGTATTGGTGGGGAAGAATAGCAGCAGAGAGGAGGGGTCTGAGAATAAGAGCAGTTATACTTAGTGGACACTCTGAAATGTCCAACAAATACTGATTCCACCCACATGCTCTTCTGCATTTCTCTGTGGGGTAGTCTTTCACCTCTCTCTTTGTTTTTTTCTTCTCTATAGTCCACGCCCCGATTATATTTTAGCCCTACGTAATTCACTAATAATTCTGATGTGTCTGAACACAGCTTGCTCGTTATTATTATAACAAAGAAAAATATGGTACAATATCGATGTGATGATCGAACGTTCGGATACGCATTCATTCATTCATTCACTCACGGAGAGGTACACTGTAAGGGATGAATAGAGTGATGTTTAATGATTCTGACGTCGAAAGGGGCCTAGTCAGCGAATAAGAACAAATGTGCCGAGAAAGTTTCCAGATTTCAACAATATATATGCTTTACTAATCACAAGAAATTTAATAAAAAGGTGGTGGGTTAGGTTTACGGATGGTCGAATAACATTATTATTCTCAATTACACCACATCTCTTAATGAACCGTGACGCCTCTCTTAACACTTTGTAAGCTGTGCAAGCATCAGCCTCCTCTCACTGTCTGTCTATAGAGATATGTGTTGTAGTATTGTTTTTAATTAAATGCAAATATAACATCGCTATCAAGTGTAAGAGAGATGTGAAAGAGAAGAGAGCCTATAGGGAGAGAGGGATGATTATGTTTTGAAAAGGAAGGGAGTTTTGACCTTAGTGTTCACTCATTAGGGCATTATTATCTCATGATTAATGCTGAATAAGTATTGGCAGCATCGGTCTTCCCTAAAAGCTGTGTCCCTCTTTACATAAAGGCAAAAGGCTATTATATACTCTTTGTTCAATAACATATTTAGGTAACATTAATTTAGGGTTGAAGCAGCGACACGATATTCCTTGATGCATGCATTATATAATAACTTTAAGGCACATCAGCCTAAACGGCGTTGATTTCGGCGATTCCTTTTTTCTTTTTTCTTGTTTGTCGTTTACTTGATATAAGAGCAAGGGAGAAGGTGAAACTCTGTTTTCAAAGCAACACATGCTTGTGTATGGCTGTATTCTCATCTCCCGAATAATTAACCCATCACCACCCCTCCTATTCTCCCCCCAATATTAATGTTTATATATAATAGTATTTGTTTCTTTAGTCATTTTGTTATTTAGCAAAAGCATCAAATCCTGAAGCTGCACACACACACATATCGATTACAATCAAAGCTCAAATCTCGAGCTAGCTCAGCTCTCTCTAGTAACTATTATTGTTTGGCTAATTAAACACAACAGATTCCTCCCACCTTGTTTAAAAAACGTTTACTCTAATTAGATCGTTACATTTCACTGCTTGATGAATTGACTGCTTTGATAGGAACACTGATTTCATTTATATATGTCAAACTGATGTTGCTGTCACGGAGAATATGGCCCTCGCGCAGTTAGAGTTCATATTATATATTAACTATTACCTAATCCCCTCAAGGTGAATCGGAGTTCAATCAATCTGGATTTCTTGAACTGGGCAAGCTAGTAGTAGCTAGCTAGTGGCGCACCATTTATTGTACACGTCTAGTTGGATGTGAAACGTCTTGTACCCATATATTGAGGATCAGGTTTTTTAAGATTTATATTGTACGAGTGTGAATCTTAAATGTTCTAATTTAACATGTGTGATATTTTCCACTTCTCTTCGCCCATTTATGGGACTCTGTTTAGGCTTCAGCACCCACTTTCTAACACCATATGAGCGAGATTGATCATAAATAGCAAAACTCAAGTGTCGGTGATCGATCAATAATATATATATATATATAGTTCCACTATTACACACAATATGTCTCTGTTCTTGCTTGAGGTCCACTGAAGTGGTTACTCCGGGTATACATATATTATACACACACCTCGTTGAATCAGGAAAGATTATAATAATACGAGAGAATTAATGAAAAAACAAGAATTAAAGTGACAATATATACGCTCTTGATGAAGTAGAGAGTGACTAAATTCCACATATGTTCTGTCGAATAAAATAATACGATAATGAAATATGAAGTTATGGAGTAGAAGGAAGACAAGCACATGGAATAAGGAATATATAGGGAAAGCATTTTGACAGCATGCATGGCAAATGAGGCATAAAGAACGACATGTTGACCGGATATTATGTGATCACAAACCTTATCGATCGTCCGATATAGTCCAAAACAAAGGAGAGATGGAGAATATATAGATGCCACGCTCTAAACAAATGCATATATATATTTATAAAAGAAGCACAATTTAGTTTCCCGGAGAATCTAGAGCGCATCAGGCGCTGACCCTTACCTTCCAAAACTAATACTCTATTAAACCCCGTTATTGTTTATTAATGCTGATCTTCATCACCTAATCAATAATAAAACCAACCCAAACCAGGGAATAAACAAAGATGGTCGACTCAGCATAGGGGTGCGAGCATGATTAATTAAGACACATCTCGCATACTTTATAACACAAATACGCTATGTGTATGTGTGTGTCTACTTGCTGCGATCTTAATATTGTGAGTATAAAAAAGTGGAGGTGCACCAAGATCTGTTGGTAGCAAGGGAAAAGAGACTTGTTCTCTATTAATCACGTTTTTTATTAAGGGAATGAAGAAAATAGTGTTAGGAACTTTTCCCTACGACCAGAACCCGATTTGAAGCGAATCTAAATTAGTCGAAATCAAAGGTTCCAGTTAACCGGGTGGACAACTAAAAAAAAGTGGAGGTGCCAACGAAATACATGAGAGAGTGTGGGAGAGAGAGTAAAAAACTAAAGGAAAGGGATAGACATACAGGGGTGACGCCGGTGAGTCACGTGACGGAAGCGACGGCGAGCAATATGGCGTCCACGCGCGCGTGGGGTTCGAAGGGCGTTTGGACATGGTTTATACGGACACGGTGAGGGAATATTTGAGTTTGTAGTCTCCACAGCTAATCATATTATACCAACACTTCAATGAAACCTTCGACTTCTTGTTTGACGTTGGAAATGTTGTTACAACGCGGGACTAAATATAACATCATCAACCAGCGCCTAGAGAGCGTAGTGTTATGGATGCTGGTATTTGTCAGCCTTTATCAAGGTTCGATCCCTACCTGGACTACTAGGTCTCATTAAAAAAAAAAATATAACATCATTGGTCTCACTTGCAAAAAAATCCACAACATAAATATGTTTCTGTGTGATTTACATTCCTTTAATCCTTCGAGTGAACTTAATTAAGAGAATTATCACAGAAACTTTCAGATGTACATATGTAACGAATTCTAAGATATATGTATTTAAAATTCAATTTTATTTTTCACATTTGAAAGGGACGAAAAACAGGAACGGGGAGTAAATAAGGAAATGCATGTGAGGGTGTGGGGTGGTGTCGCCGGACATCACAGCCATTCTGACACACTCTTATTATTATCATCCCTTTTTTCTCATATTCTTATTTCTCACGAAACTACAATTTTAGTTTGAATACAAATTTATACTTGTTGTGGGGTTTCGCACGTGTCCAGCTCGACGTTTTATTGGCCATACGTGCTTCCCCCAACAATATTATCACACATCTCACAACATAATTCACATGCTTATACAATAACATACCGTTTTAATTATCCTATGACCAAAGATTACTTGGGTTTTTACAAATTTCATGTTTTATTTTTTTCTCTTGGTTGGTGAAAAACGTGAAACTAGCTAGGGAAAGGGTCAAGGTATAATGAGACGTCTGAAATCTGCATGGAACAGAGCATTAATCAGGAAGGCAGGGCATGAGGGTGCAGGGATATTTAAGCCAAACAACAAATCCTCGTTCATAAATAAAATGGGAATATTCCTATTCAAGAAAATGGTTTTGAAACACTTACAAAAACAGTAACTGCGCCATTTTCACTCGTATTGGGTCGCCATCTATCCATCAATCTCCCTTGTAACAGTGTCCCTTTTTATTATTTTTTTTTGTTTTTCTTTTCTTTCCTCCGTTTTCAATTAATTAATAATCCTAGCTTGCACAAACCCCTCTCTGCACTGCACTATTCTCTCTTATTCTCTGAGTTCCTGTATAAGTACTAATAAGAGAAACCAACCAAACACTGCTCCATCCTCTCTCTCTCTCTCAGCTCCATTACATAAATACTTGCCCTTTTCACTTACTTTTCGTTCAAACTGCCATCCCCAGAAATTCTGATAACTTTTCTCTTTTCTTCCCCTTTCTCCTGTGTTTCGTTCTTTTATCTGACTAGGCACTCCTACTCTCTCCATTTAATTACTCTTCATCCTCACTGCTTTAAACTTTTACTCTCAGCCCTACCGAATCCTACGTAGAAAAGCCTAGCTATATATCATCTCTCGAAGCTAATGCAAATCATAAGGCACTCATGATATAATCACAACTTTATCTCCTCTTCTTCCTTCTTCCTCTTTCACATCTTTTTCTTAATTCTTACTATTTCTGCTCCACTACTACATCATTTTCACAACATTTATTGAACTCTGATCCTATATTCTTTGCCATTTTCTTGTTTATTTAACTACCTCATGCGTCCTGGTGTGTGTCACTGAGCAGTGAGCCCAGATCTACAGTTTCTCCTAGCTACCATGTTCACTGCCTCTCAGTCACACCCAGTAATGAGAAGCTTAACACCATTCCCAGACCTTTCCTTGAACATTAGCCCTCCAGATTGTGAAGCCAAACAAGTTGTTGAGAGTTACACTAAAACGCCTCATCATCATCACAGCGAAATGTGTTCCACCTCCGATTCTGGAAGCAGTGAGAGTGATTTAAGCCATGAAAATGCCTTCTCACACCTTGGCTATCATCATCATAATCGCGAGCCTACTTTGAGCTTAGGCATCAAAACGGCAGATTTGAATCCCCTTAATAATCCTCTCCCAGCAAGAAACGTGATTAATCACTTTCATCACAACCCCAAACTTCACATCTATGGCCGCGACTTTAAACGAAACACAACCAGAGTCCTCTCTGGTGGTGGTGTTAAAAGAAGCATCAGAGCTCCTAGAATGCGATGGACTACAACCCTACATGCCCATTTTGTTCACGCCGTTCAGCTTCTTGGTGGCCATGAAAGTAAATAACTACACATCATTTGGTTTAATATTCATATATAGTTAAAAGTTTGCTTTCTCTTTTATTTCAAAATTTTTATATTTAATTTATGGCTAATTTTGTGTTTCAATATATATACTGGCAGGGGCAACTCCAAAGTCGGTGTTAGAGTTGATGAATGTAAAAGATTTAACCCTAGCCCACGTTAAGAGTCATTTACAGGTGGGTGGGGCATATATATATATATATATATATATATATATATATATATAATTACTCAGTTTCTGTTTCCGAGTTGCCTCCACTAGTGCGATAGTGGGGGACGGGATGGAGAATCAGAGAGTCATCATAGACTTATTGGACTTTTTTTTTTTTTTCTCATTTTAAATTTTGAGTTTCTTATCTGCTGATGATAAGATTGTTCAATGTTCATGCAGATGTATAGAACAGTGAAGAGCACTTCCAAATGTACAGGTAAAATTAATTGAATTTTCCCCCCCTCATGTAATGATGTCATAGTATAATTATTTATATTCTTTGTGTTGAGATCTTGGTGGTGATTCTAGTGAGGCAGCAGAAACTCTATGATTAGGTGTAGCACTGTTCCCCATTATTAAATAAAAACAAAAGTTGTGGTTGGATTGTAGTACTGTCTTCTGACTTCAAAGTCTTCGAGTGAATTATTAACCTTGGTGTGTCTGATAAAGATAGAACAATGCCTCCATGGGCGATTAATGTTGTTGCAGGTCATGGCCACACTGACATGGGCTTAGCCGTTGCCGATGAACATGGAGCCGAAGCTCGTGAGAGAACCCATCTAACTCCGCCTCTTCAAAAATCTCACAGGTAAAATTGATCGATCCTTTTTCTGACTCTTTACTCTTGTTTTTTAAAGTTTTCGTGGCTTGTTCCTTGACTTACAAATAAAAAATTCCTTATATATTTGTTATCATATTATATTCTTCAATTAATAAACATATACTAATTAAAAAAAATTAAGAAAATCATATAATAAAAAATTATTGGTCATACTTTTATACAAAAAAAGTTCAAAACAAAAATCTGAAATCTAAATTTTGTTCAGCCCTAGATGGAGAATATTGTCTGCTCTAGCAGTGTGAACTTTTCTTTTGGATCCAAATAGTATGAACTTAATATGGCAATTGACTCTATTCATTGTTTAATTTGACGATATATGCTAACGTCCAAGCACGGATACTCAGAAATGCCCTCGTGTATCTATCTCTCTGTCTCTGGCCTTTTGCCTGTCTTTTTGATTACCGGGTACATAGATTTTGAAGAACAAAACCTAGGGTTTCATTAGGTATGTTGGTGGTCAATGGTCATTGTGATGTGTACCCCAACCCCTATATCATTCACCGGAGGTTTATTCTCCGCCCGTCAGGTGTCGTCCACCGATGCACTTATTGATCCCACCAAGTAATACGTACAAAGTTACATTTGGTGCAAATCTCAATGTCTTGTACTCTACACTCTAAAAGTTGCTCTGGGTGACATCAGTGTCAATCGAACAATAATAGACAATATGTACTATATTTCTACCAGATCGATCGTCATGCCCTAAATGATCATCCCCAACCTTTATTAATGTAATAATAAGGAATAGTTAGCTAGGTTGTCAAGTTTAGATTGCCGAAGTTGATCCCCGACGGAACTCCTAGTTCACATAATTAGTAATTACTCCCCCACTTCTTAATATAAAATATATTTATCTAATTTGATTATATTAAGAAAGTTAATTAATATGACAAATATTTGCTAAAACACCTAACCATTTTCGTTAATTCTCTCATTCTCTTTCTTTCTTTCTTGCTTGATTATTATTGGAGGAGCATCAAGAAAGATAAATTAGAAAAATATTGAAAATTATGTCTTACAATTAGAATCAAGATTGACTCACCAAATATATATTATATTAGGGACGGAAGGAATACATTACACATTAAAGGATTTGGATGTTACCGTGGTTGATTTGTGCTGATACTATATATATTGGGTGTTAAAATCGTTTGATTAAGAAAGTTTTGCGGATACTATAATGTTTGGCTTCAGCTGGAATTAGTTTCTTATGATGTTGCTTGATTCCCACAGCAACAAGGAATCAAGGCAATCATCAACGGAGACAGGGACAAACGAGAGTAGACAAAAACCAGGAACGAGTTTGACGTATTCTCAAGTGCAGGCAAATGAAAGCATGGTAAGCTAAAGCTGGCATATATAAAGAGTCAGAGCAGAAACAAATCCGAAACATATATTATTTTCTAGTCTTTGGTGTGCATGTAATGATAATTGTTCTAAAGTTAGATAGTTACAATAATAATTTGTGTGAGGTTTTGAAACAGGTGGTTGGAGGGTCATTGTCAGATTCTTCAGATGAGACGCTTAACCTAGAATTCACCCTTGGAAGACCCAGTTGGAACACACAGCAGCCTCAATCATCAACAGACTTAACTCTTCTCAATTGTTAAACTTATTACACTGTCTCCCAACACTTTTGAATGATTTTGTTCCCATGACACGTCTTTGTGAGGTGAGTTTTAGTCTGGAAAAAGGGGAAAGGAATGGGATAAATCCTTCCTAACGGACTTTTGCTTGTGTCCAACTAAGCTAGTCCATTATCCTTGTATGTCTTTCATGTCGCTGTCAAATTATTATGAAGGTAAGATTTTGAGGAAGTAATGATTTGATTTTTAATAAGTTGCATTAATTGGTTGGTTTATATATGTGAGGCGTCGTCTTTTTTTAGAGTTAATCTAAATGATGCTCAGAATGGTCCATAAAATGAAGAAGTGGCAAATTTAGGCCGAGCATGGTTTTTGAATAACAGTCTATTTTTGTTCATTAAATGGATTTATTTCTCACAATTAAGTGTACTAATCAATCAAGCAAAACATGGAATAGAAATTGAAAAGTTTTTTATTACTATAAATGAGTTATTGTTTTAAAAGTAATTATTTATTAAAATATCATGCTATATGCAATATATAATTATTAAGGGGTATGCATTTTATAATAACCCTGTTAAACACAACTGATAACGAAAACAGATACAGTGAATATACTACATAGTCATAAAATATAACATAAACACGCACTTCCCACTCAAAAACCTCAAGACAATAAACAAAGTGAAAGAAAGAAAAGGATGATCAGAGAACAAAGAGTCTAAAAGGCCCATCGACATTCACGTGCCAAAAGAAAATATATAAGCTTGTGTGGTAAATCTGGAACAAGTGGCTTAAGTTATTTAGATAAGCTAATGGACAGGTCAAAACAAAAGCCAAAATATAAATTCAAATTTCTAAAGAAGAGAGAGGGAGGAATTGAAGATGAATGGAATGAATGACCTAAGGTACAACACACAAGTTCAGGCAAATGGAAGAACAATAAACAGATGAAGAATAAAAAATAAAACGAAAGTTAAGAGAAGAGGCATAATAATGGACAAGTTCAAGTTTAAATCATACATAGAATCAAGACGAAGCAGAGAGGAACTTAAAAAGGCTCTCAACATTATGGCAGGTATCATAATTATTATGAAGCGCTTTGAAGCCACCGTACGTTGTTTGTATAGGACAAGCAAAGAAATTGATGAGAAGCCTATTATTTATATTGATGTAGGCAAAATAGAGATCGTTTAAAAGCAAGTAAATACAAGGATGAAACTTGGGCAGTTACTCTATATGTATGGATGTGTCTTGGGGTTGTAAGACAAGAGGCGAAAGTTTTGGTACGACAAAGTCCTTAATTTGCTGATCATGTTGAAACATATGTTTTTGTGTGTGTGTGTAGACACACAAATATATATACATTTGAAGGTGTCTGGGCCGTTCAAGTTGGAAGGCTTCATCATTGCTCTCTGCTAACTGCTTCGCCTTGTCCTTTTCTCAATGCTTCCATATCTCTTCTTTAATTCATCTAATCTACTCTTAATCCAATCTTCTCAAATATTGAAGCGGCAAATTTGTTTCTTTTCTCATTTCAACAGCATTGCTGCTACTACTACTACGTACAGATCTAATAATTTACATGACATATATTATGATACTTCAACTCTTTTCATTTCATTCAGAAGCAAACAAATATAGCTAGCGAGAGGTACAGTTAAAATACTAGATTTAACTATGATACGGACAACAACTGTATTTTTCACCGTTTTACAAAATCCTCTTTGTTTCAGAGGATCCATATCCCTGACATATATATCTGAAATTCATGTACCGTACGTTGGTTTCGTTCATTTTCTGGAGCCAAAAGCTCTGGTGTGTGGGTTCACTCTTATTATATTAATTCATGTGGGAGGAAGGAGGCTCCACCACGCACTTGTTATCTTCTCAGTTCTGGTCAGACCTGTTAAATGAATAAATCAGCTGTCATCACGTGTCACATGCATTCTGTTATGAGTGTCATGCATGTGTCTTACGCGTTCTGTTATTGTTGCCATGTGGGCCGCACTACTGTTATCAATTCTGTTACGTCTAGTTTTACCACTGCATAGTTATTCACCTTAGTTTCTATATAAAGTGTAATCAGCCCAACTCATTAATCAGATTGATTCTTCACGATCGAATCATTTCTCAAAACGTTGAAATGGTATCAGAGCCATAATACACTGGCGAAGCTCTGTTTCCGGCCAATTGCCGTAGACAGAAATTAAAAGGCATTGGCGGTGGTTCATCTCCAACTTTTGGATCGATCTACCACCATAAACAATGTCCGCCATAGCTCCTCCGGTGTCAGTAGATCCTAGCCTGAACAGTAGAAACTTCACGAACAAGAAAATCACAGTGAAGTTGGATGATTCGAATTATCTTATATGGAAGCAACAGGTATACTTTATGGCCAAACAGCATCGCCTATTTTCATACCTTGATGGTTCCGTATCTGTACCACCCAAACGAGTGCGCAACAACGAAACAGGTTTGGAAGTTGCCAATCCTGAGTTTGATGTCTATGAACAATTGGATTCTGCCCTTGCTTCTTGGTTACTAGCATCCGTAACGTCATCACCCTTCCTGACCTTGTTGGCTTAGAAACCTCAGCTCAGATCTGGGCGAAACTCAACAGGTTATACTCTGATAAATCTGACTCCAAGATTTTGCATTATAAAAACTTGTTGACTAACCAGCGCAAAGGAGAATTAAGTATGAGGGATTACCTGGCAAACCTCAAGTCCATATGTGATCACCTTGCACTACTAGGTGAACCAGTAACTGATCCAACGAGAATATCACATATCTTGAATGGACTAACCTTGGAGTATGAATCGGTGATTGCAATCATCAATGCTGCCAAACAAAAGTTTGACTTAGACACCGTGACCACAATGTTATTGGACTCAGAAGCAAGACAAAAGTCGTTCATAGCTAATTCTGCTGCTCAGGCACATTACGCTCTTGTTTCACCAAAATATGCAGACTATAATCAAGATGATCAAATGGCATTTCTTGCCCAATCCAATACCGATAATATGTCGCTGAGCTTAAACAGTAGAGATCAGCCATATGCACCTCGTGGTCACTCATATGCATCATCTTTTCGTCCTCGGTTCAATAACAAGAGAGGAAGGGGTCGTGGCTGTGTGTCCTTCTATCAGAACAAACCTTCCTGCCAGATTTGTCACAAAATTGGACATCTAGCTGACGTCTGCTATTTCAGGTATGAGTCTTCATCACAAAATCGATCTGCTGCTCAAGTACACTATGCTGATACAAGTGATCCACATACTATGCCCTATACTGCATATGAGACTGATCATCAATATCACTGGCCTGATCAATACACTGAGGTACCTATGAACTCAACTCAATCAAAGAATCGGTGATTCATATAAGCAAAGATCTAGCTCTAATCCGGTCAAACCGCCACTATGACCTCAATCGCGCTTTGCATCGTATCACAAGCATCTACGTACACCGTAGTACCTCAAGCATATGTCGATCTCCCGAAATCATTACCGACGAAGCATGGTACCTTGACTCGGAGCTACACAACACATTACACATTCGGCCAATGCACTTACCATCTCGTAACTCCCAAAGGTAAGAGTACATTATTGTTGGCGGTGGTAGTAGTATTCAGTCACTTACATTGGAAAAACATCACTGACTGATTCGGTATCTACCTTAAGCCTAAACAAAGTACTATGTGTTCCATCAATGCAAAAGAATCTGATATCTATTGCACAAATAACTAAAGAAAATGGAGTCTCATTGAGTTCTTTCTCACCACTGCTCTATAAAGAATCTCAGCGACAAATCGAGGTTCTTATGATGAGTCTTGAGACCACCGGCATGTACAAATTGGATGCATCCACTTCGTCAAGGTTCACGGAGTCTACAAAGAGGTCTCAAGATTGGCAAAGAATCAGTCTTGTCATTACACTACTACATCACCGAGTTTACCTTGTGGCATAGAAGACTTGGTCACCCACAAGAGGCAATCGTTAGGCGTGTACTTAAATCCCTAAACATTGACATCAATAAAACACACACTGTTGACACATGTGCTCCTTGTAAAATTGGGAAAAGTCATAGACTTCCTTTGTATCTTCGTTGACTGAATACAATAAGCCTCTTGAGTTAGTGTGTATGGATCTTTGGGGTCCAGCCCCCTTTGCTTCAAATGGATCAAACTATTACATTGCATTTGTGGATGCCTATAGCAGGTTTTCTTGGATTTATTTGATTCATAAAAAAAATCAGATGCGCTCACAAAGTTTAAAGAATTCAAGTTATTTGTCGAGAAACGATTTGAAACACCAATAAACAGTGCAAAAGTGATCATGGTGGAGAGTTTTTAGCATTCTCCACTTTTCTCACTCAATGTGGTATTGAACACAGATTTACATGCCCATATACCTCACAACAAAATGGTCTGGTAGAGCGGCGTCACAGATCCATCGTTGAAACAGGTTTGACCTTGCTGACTACTGCATCCCTACCACTTTTCTATTGGGAGATGCCTTCTTAGCTGCTGCATTTCTACTCAACCGACTCCCAACATCAGCCTTGCAAGGTTCCACTCCATATGAAAAATTGTTTGGAAGCAAACCTGATTACTCTATCCTCAAGGTCTTTGGTTGTGAATGCTTTCCACACCTAAGACCATACAACCAACACAAGCTTGAATTCGGTCATCCTCCCCGTCTCTGCTTTCTTGGTTACAGCTCAAATCATAGAGGGTACAAATGTCTAGACAGAGCTACAGGCAGAGTATACATAACTAGACATGTCCAATTCCATGAGAGTGTCTTCCCTGCACAATCCCAATTCAATATTCGGCACATTTCCAGTACCTCAGATTCAGCTGTAAGCTTCACACCACCATCATTAGCTTCTGTCAAACAGCTGTCATCACCTACACACCCTACATCTCCTTTGACATCTACACCCCCCACACTTGCTGTGTCACCCTCTTCTACTTCTACTGATGCCTCCTCTCCAAGCATTAGTACAGATCCCTTACCTCACACTACCACCCATTCTCATCAACCTCTCCAACAACTCCTTCCCCACACAATCACCTACCTCAACCCATCTCAAATAACCACTCCATGATAACCAAGTAAATCGGTGTATTCAAACCCAAAATTTTCACCGTTGCAGAAGATATTAGTATACCAGCAAGTATTGATGAAGCTCTGGCTAATCCCAATTGGAAGAAGGCCATTCAGGATGAATACGATGCTCTCCACAAATTCCAGACATGGGATCTGGTTACTGCTCCTGCTGATAGAAAAATTATTGGCTGCAAGTGGCTTTGTAGACTCAAAACACATGCTGATGGGTCTATTGCTAGATACAAAGGCAGATTAGTAGCTAAGGGTTATGCACAAGAGGCTGGTACTGATTATAGGGACACATTCAGTCCTGTAGTCAAAGCAACCACCATCAGATCATTATTGACTCTTGCTGTCACTAAGGATTGGAAATTACATCAAGTGGACTTCAACAATGCTTTCTTGAATGGTGACTTGACTGAAGATGTGTACATGGAACAACCACAAGGTTTCATTAAAAAGAGTTCAGATGGTCAGCGGCTGGTTTGCAAACTTAAAAAGGCCTTATATGGCTTGAAACAAGCACCTAGAGCATGGTTTGTTAAACTAAGCTCATACCTCAAAACCTTGGGTTTTATTTCTGCAAAAGCTGATTCCTGTCTCTTCGTTAACAAAACAGAAAATGAGATTGTATATCTCATCGTTTACGTTGATGATCTTGTGATCACTGGATCCAATGAGACCATGGTTCAAGATCTGATCACCAAAATGAGTGAAGTCTTCTCACTTAAGGATTTGGGTGAGCTCTCCTTCTTCTTGGGCATTGAGTTTCACAGGTCCCCTAGAGGAATTCACCTAACCCAGAGAAAATACATTCACAGTTTGCTCACAAAAACCACAATGCTTGAAGCCCATGCGTATGCTTCTCCCATGGCTGTAAATGTGCAACTATCCACTAATGATAGCCTCCCATTCTCTGATCCACGATTGTACAGAAGTGTAGTTGGATCTCTCCAGTATCTTTGCTATACCAGATCAGATATCTCCTTTACTGTTAACAAATTAAGTCAGTTTCTGCAGGCACCTACTGTTAACCACTAATGATAGCCTCCCATTCTCTGATCCACGATTGTACAGAAGTGTAGTTGGATCTCTCCAGTATCTTTGCTATACCAGATCAGATATCTCCTTTACTGTTAACAAATTAAGTCAGTTTCTGCAGGCACCTACTGTTAAACAGTGGGAATGTGTTAAACGGCTCCTCAGATATCTGAATGGAACTAGCACCCATGGCTTGTTGATCAGACCAACTCAGCAGTTCAACATTCAAGCGTACTCAGACTCTGACTGGGGAGGTATTACAACCAAGAAGAACAAAGATAAAGAGGTAGAAGTAAATCCTGAGAATTTCTCAAAACGTTGAAAAGACCTCTGATCCATTTCATCATCTCTTTCATTCATAGGTCACATGCAAGCATTGCCTTCTCATTTATAAATGTTCACCTCTATGATCCGTTCATGTCTCACATTTCTCGTAAATCAAGTGTATGTCATCATCTTTATATCTGCATTCTTTTAATTAGTTGTAGTGTTTCTCCGTGTATTTTGTTTTCCTAGCTTCTCAACTAGAGGCTAATTTCAGCTATTGTTTTTTTTTTTACTATATCAAGAGTCTTCACTTCTTTCTTTCTATAAATGCGTTTCTTAAGATTCCATGTGTTTTCCTCCGTATGATAGTGCAACTTGTTAGTTAATTGCAGCTATTGTTAATTTGGTTTTGTTTAGCAATTTTTATTTTTATTTTTTTAAAATGGCAAATAAGGAGCATATATATGCTTCGATATTATTAATATCAATGTTTCTCCAATCTCTCTCTTACTTTTTTTTTAAAGATCACCATGCATTAACACATAATAAAACAATCACATAAAAAACAGAAACAAAGTACAGAAAGCAAACAACATAATGCAACAAAAGGCTTTGGCTTCGAAAAAGGATTGGAGCCACCAAAAGAGAGCCAACCATTGCTATCAACTGCGCCAACAGAGCGAGGGGAAATTGATAGGAGTAACATAATTTGTTAGATTTGTTATTCTGTTATGTATTTAGTTTATTATGATGTAACCACTTGTAACCATTCTGTTATGATGTAACTATTCATTTTGCCATCTGGTTGTATATAAACACCTTACTTCATCAATAATATACACACTATTCTTTCCCTTTACAAATCTATGGTACCAAAGCCTCCTAAATTTTCCCCCTTCCAATTTCTTTTTTTCTCTTTCCTGTGACTTTTTGACTTTTCTCTCTTTCCTCCACATTTCCCAATCACCTTTCTTGTTCTCTCCGTCACTTCCCCAATTCCCCTCTCTTGTTCTCTCCGTCACAGCTATAGTCACATTCGACCTTCATCACCGGCATCAATGGCCTCCGCTCCTGCTTCCGATCAGCCACTCCCCCATACTTCTCCTTCCGTCGCCTCTGCCATTCCACTTCCGGCGACCGATCCATCTTCACCGTTCTACATACACCCAAACGAGAATCCGGCCCTGGTTCTCGTCACTCCCCCTCTTGATGGCGTTAACTACCATAGCTGGTCCAGGTCCATGCGCTCTGCTCTCCTCTCGAAGAACAAGCTTCGGTTCATCGATGGTTTAGTAGCTCCTCCGCCGTCGACTGCTCCTGAATTTCCGGCATAGGAGCGTTGCAACAATCTTGTTCAAGGTTGGCTTACTCGTTCTCTTTCTCCTACAATTGCTAAGAGCATTTTATAGTTTGATTCTGCTTCTGCAATCTGGAGTGACCTACAGTCATGTTTTTCCCAATCCGATCTGTTTCGGATTGCTGATCTCCAAGAGGAGATTTGTAACCTTCGACAAGGTACTTCGACTGTCAGTGAGTATTTTACCCGTATGAAGATTCTTTGGGACGAAATGGCAAATATCCGTCTGTTGAAGCCATGTATGTGTGGTTCTATCAGTCAGGCTTTGCTTCATCGGGATGAGGATCAGGTGATTCGTTTCTTGAAAGGCCTGAGTGAGTCTTTTGTATCTGTAAAATCTCAAATCATGCTACTTGATCCCCTTCCCCCTATTACTCGCGTATTCTCTTTGGTTACTCAACAAGAAAGAGAACTCCACTCACCTACTGAACCGAAGGTCTTCCTTGCTCGAACTCCACGGTATCCTTCTTGTGGATCCAAAGACAAACAATGCTCATTTTGTGGTAAGCCTCGTCACACCGAAGCAACCTGCTACCGCAAACATGGTTTTCCCCCTGGCTTCAAGTTTCGATCCTCTGGTTCCTCTCCAACGGTTAATTAATTGGCCACATCTATGTCTGGACTTGTTCAAAATCCATCTCCTGCTCAGGTCTCTCCTCAAATTCCATCTTCTTCACAGTCCGCAGTTCTGCCTCAGCTATCTGCCGATCAATACACCAAACTCCTTGATCTTCTCAATTCGTCTTCATCACCTCAACCTGTCATAAACAATCTGTCTGGCTCCATTACCGTTCCTAATGAAGGTAATTCTCTGTCTCGTTTTTCTCCTGTTTCCTGGATTATTGATTCTGGAGCTACGGATCATGTATGTTCCTCACTCACTTTGTTTAATTCCTATAAGTCCATTTCTCCTATTTCTGTACGATTACCTACTGGTTCTAAAACTGTAGCATGCTTCTCAGGCACAGTTCGCATCTCTGATTCTTTGGTTGTACAGAATGTTCTCTATTTACCTCATTTTTCCTTTAACATTTTGTCAGTTTCTCGTTTAACTGCCTCTCATCATTTTTTTCTCACGCATTTTATTCCAATTCTTGCCAGATACACCAAATTCAACCTTCGCTGATGATTGGTTTAGCTAGACTGTTTGAAGGCTTATATCTCCTCACTCAGATATGATTTCCCAACCAAACTCCACTCAGATTTTGGCTCACACCTCTTCAGACTCACATGCTAATCTTTGGCATCTTCGTTTGGGTCACCCCTCTGCCTCCATTTTATCTATTTTACATAAACACATACCTGATATTTCTAGTGTATCTCAATCCTTTACTTGTGATGCTTGTCACTTTGCAAAACAAAAGCGTTTGCCTTTCCTTGTAAGCACTACTTCTTGCAATAAAATCTTTGATATACTTCATGCTGATATATGGGGTCCTTTTTCAATTCCCTCTATACAAGGTCATAGATATTTTCTTACATTGGTTGATGATTTCTCTAGATATACCTGGATATTTCTAATGAAGCATAAGTCTGATGCCCATACTCATCTTTACCAATTTTTTGCTCTTGTGGAAAACCAATTTTCTTCTTCTATTAAAATTTTGCGTTCTGACAATGGAACTGAATTTAGTTTGCCTCAGTTTTATGCCTCCAAAGGTGTCATTCATCAAACTTCCTGTGTTGCCACACCACAACAAAATGGTTTAGTAGAAAGAAAGCACCAACACATTCTAAATGTTGCACGTGCCCTACTTTTCCAATCCCATATTCCTATTCCATATTGGTCCTTTATCGTTTTACATGCTACTCACATTATCAATTGTCTTCCTTCTCCCATAATTCAAAATTACACACCCTTTGAACGCTTATATGGTATTTCTCCAACTTATTCTGAATTGAAGGTTTTCGGTTCCCTCTGTTTTGCATCCACTCTTTCTTCCCATCGCTCTAAATTTGATCCTAGAGCTAGAAAATGTATTTTCTTGGGCATACCACATGGTTCAAAGGCTTTTACTCTATTAGATATATCCACTAATCAAATTTTCCTTTCTAGAGATGTTATTTTTCATGAACATATTTTCCCCTTTCACAATAGCAACGTTTCCTCCCTTGACCTCCCTCTACTTGAACCTCAATCTGTTTCTCCTCTATTTGATGATACTCCCACTCTTCCTTCACCACCATCTTCTCCTATTTTCTCACCACCATCCTCTGATTCTTTGGCTCCCTCACCACCTTCCCTTCATCGTTCCACTAGAACACATCATCCTCCTTCATATTTGCAGGACTATCACTGTGCCTTCTTCTCTTCTAGTCATCAATCATCATGCAAAGGTAATCCTAGATACCCTTTATCTTCTGTTCTTTCTTATCAATCCCTTTCTCCCTCTTATAAAACTTTTGTCAATGCTGTTACTATTTCTCCTGATCCCACATCCTTTAAACATGTTGTGAAACATTCCATTTGGAGAGAGGCCATGAATGCAGAACTTCTTGCTCTTGAACAAAACCAGACATGGGTTCTAGCTCAATTGCCACCGGGTAAGAGTACTATTGGTTGTAAATGGGTTTACCATACTAAATTTAAGGCTAATGGTGATATAGAAAGACATAAAGCTAGACTTGTAGCCAAAGGATACATTCAAACTGAGGGTATTGATTACTTTGACACTTTTTCTCCTGTTGCAAAAATGACCACTATTCGTTTATTGCTTTCTATTGCTGCTGCCAAACAATGGCATTTACATCAATTAGATGTCAACAATGCCTTTTTACATGGGGATTTGCATGAAGAAGTGTATATGGATCTTCCTCCTGGTTTTACATCTCCTCATCCTCATCAAGTGTGTAAATTACAGAAATCCCTTTATGGATTAAAACAAGCTAGTCGTCAGTGGTACTCTAAACTTTCTACCGCTTTGCTGTCTTATGGTTATTATTAATCTGCATTTGATCATTCCTTATTTTTTTAAAGCATATTCCACTTCATTCACTGTCATTCTGGTTTATGTTGATGATGTGGTGCTAGCGGGTAATGATTTGGCTGAAATACAATTGGTTAAACAGCATTTACACACAGCATTTACCATTAAAGATCTTGGTGAGCTTAGGTATTTTCTTGGTCTTGAGCTTGTAAGGTCTAAATCTGGAATTTTTCTGTCACAACGCAAGTTTGCTTTGGAATTACTTGATGACACTGGCTACTTGGCTTGTAAGCCAGCAACCTGCCCCATGGACCCTCGGTTAAAGCTCTCCAAAGATAATGGTAAACCTTTGCTAGATCCTCTTTCTTACCGCAAGCTTGTTGGCCGCTTGCAGTACCTTACAACTACTAGACCTGATTTGAGTTTTGTCACCCAACAGCTTAGTCAGTTTATGTCCAATCCTTGTGATACACATTTGGCAGCTGCATATCGTGTTTTACGGTATCTAAAATCTTCACCTAGTACTGGAATTTATTTTTCAGCTGACTCTGATTTGAAGTTACGTAGTTTTAGTGACTCTGATTGGGCTGGATGTGTTGACACCCGTAGATCTGTTACTGGTTTTGCCATTTTTCTTGGTGGCTCTTTAATATATTGGAAAGCTAAGAAACAAGCCACGGTCTCTAAGTCTTCATCAGAGGCTGAATATAGAGCTTTGACCTCTACTACTTGTGAATTGCAATGGCTTGTTTATCTGTTGAATGATTTTCACATTTCACACATTGATCCTGCCCTTCTTTATTGTGATAATCAATCTGCTATACAAATTGCTGCAAACCCCACCTTTCATGAACGAACAAAACACATTGAATTGGATTGTCATTTGGTTCGAGAAAAGTTCAATCTAAGCTCATTCATCTTCTTCCAGTTTGGTCTTCAGATCAAATAGCTGATATTTTTACTAAACCTTTGCATCCAACAAGGTTTCATGAGCTCACATCCAAGCTGGGACTCACAAATATCCATGCTTCAGCTTGCGGGGGGTGATAGGAGTAACATAATTTGTTAGATTTGTTATTCTGTTATGTATTTAGTTTATTATGATGTAACCACTTGTAACCATTCTGTTATGATGTAACTATTCATTTTGCCATCTGGTTGTATTCATTTTTCCATCTGGTTGTATATAAACACCTTACTTCATCAATAATATACACACTATTCTTTCCCTTTACAAATCTCGTCACAGAAATCGTGCGAGAGCATGAAGGCGAGTGTTGCAGCACATCTCTCGAAGCACATGGGCCACCTGACGAACCAACAAGGTTCAAAGCATCCCTTGGGAAGAGAGAAAGGGACAGGATCCGAGACCAAGAACGGAGCAACTTTATGAATTCCCAAACTCCATGAAGCGCGGAAGAGAGCAAAGCAACAATCCTGTATGAAAGCACAAAAAGGAAAAAAACCAAAGCTGGAGGGTACGTATTGAGCAGCCTAGCAGACACCAAAGCAATTAAGAAACCATGGCACTGCCCATTCCATGGTTACCAGAGCTCCAAAGCATCATGAGCAGGGCTCTCGAAAGAAGTATGCAGTGGACTAATAGGACTAGAATCGCCCAACGCAGAGGCCTCCTCACCTGTATAAGCTTTGATGCGCATATAGGTTGAGTTACCCCTATTATGTATGAGCAGAGACTACTCAAGTTCCCTTGGATGTGAAACTCAGAGTTGCGGGTAGAAAGCACGCAACGGTTCAATGAAGGACACAGTGGGAAGAACAACCGAAAATCCAGCACGCATGAGCTTCTTCCACCTAGGCTCTTGAAATTCATGCGCACGCATTAAGCCATAAATCCAGCGGAACCACTCATATGGGGCGTCAAACCAAGTAGCAGAACCAGCTCGAATGACCGTACGTTCCATTGCTACAGGCATAGCACTCTCACCGAGCTCAGGGTCGACGAAGGAGAATATATCTCCCACAGAGATACACGGGATCATACGACCAGCCAGACGCCAGCGATGGAGGAAGGTATAAAAACACAGTTTCAGAGAAGAACGAGAAGTGACGACGATCCATTGAGTTAAGATTGAGAGAACGAGTGTGAAGAAGCAACTCCCATCTTTGCCTATATATAGACCCAAGAGGACTTGAAGCAAACACAGAATGTCTCACAGAGCAATGAAGAACTCGCTCACAACGTCCTCTGGAGAGAGTGAAAAACCGAGCCACAAAGAAGGATGAAGTTCCGTTGTCGTGGCAAAACAAGAGCTCACGAAGGGACAGAGGTATATAGAAGGAAGGAACAGGGGGTTGACACCGCAACGCCGATGGGAAGAAGATATCGTCATTATCTAAACCCCTGTCAAATCCATCCTTTTGAAGCGCAATTAATATCTTAAAAGATGCACTAACAAGCTTAGTTCGTTTAACCAGAGGAGGGACGAGATGAGGTCCTTTACGTTTGCAGGGAAGAATCGAGACCGAGGAAGAGACTGGGCTTGTATTGAATGAAGCAGAGTCCATTGAGGTAGCACGATCCGAGGTCACATAAGCAGAAGGGAAGGAGATACTCTCCTTGTCCATTTTCTGCCCATCCCTCCCCATCCTTCATCCTGACCGTCAAAATCTTGATCCAAGGGACTAGAATGATTTTTGACAAAACCGCGCGCGGTTTTTTCAAAAACAAATATGGCCCATTGGATCAAGATTTTGACGGTCAAGATGAAGGATGGGGAGGGATGGGCAGAAAATGGAAGGGAAGAGAAACTGGACCCCATAAGAAGCCCATATCTTGCAACCCAAGTCCAATCTCACAGAAAGGGAGGATCCATGACGATGAACATGGGCCTAGTGTGGACCCGCAAAGTATTGACGCAATGAAGACACCGACTCGGAGTAATGGTAAGGTGGCAAGCCCATGCCACCACATCTCTGGGAGAAAAACGACACATGTTCGAAAAACTATTATTCTTTAGAAATTCTTATATTTCATCACATTTTTCTTATAAATTTGTTAGTTTTGAACTTAAATTGTGCATAAAATTTATACATACAAAAAATGTAATGTGATGAAAATGCCTTGACAATTATCAAATTTTGAGCTAAATGTATAGAAGTTTTGATTAAATTGAAGAAATTAGAAAGCTCATAAATCTCTTCTCTTTGTAGGAGGATGAGGGCAAGATATAGAAGCATATAATGATCATTGGAAGTGGGGGAAAGAAGAACAAAATTCAAAAAGAAGATAAAAAAAGTAGCTTGAAGATACTTTTTGTCATTTTTGCTTCGCTAGAGCAACACAAAAGCAAAAACACCCCAAAAATGGAACTTCCTGTGTGTGTTCACTGTTGCCTTGCTATTGTGAAGCAAAAGCGAAGAGTTACGAAGCTGATGTTGTGTGTTTTAAAAAAGTGATGAATTTGGGGCCTTTTAACCTAAGAGGGGACGCCAAAATTGCTCATTCTTAACTCAAGTGAGGCTGGGCACAAGAGAAAACACTTTGGAAGAGAGTTTGGAGGAAGATTTAGGAGCTTGGAGGAATAATCTTAAAGATTTTAAAAGCTTTCTTTGGTTTTCTTCATATTCTTCTCTATTTTTCTGCTGAATCTTGCCATGGACATAAGTTTTATTGTTACTTTTAGTTCATTTCACATTGTGTCTAGCTAAATATGTTTACTCATTGTATAAATTGGAACTACTAGATTTTCTTGCTTTTGCTAGTTTTTGATAATATATGCTAATTTTTCTTTATGCTTGATGACTATCTTATACTTGATCACTACATGATTATATTAATTCAATTGAATGATGCTTGAGAGAGCTATATATTTTAGTTGTAGAACTTGAGAAAAATCATGTTAGACATGAAGATTATAGATTAAATGGATAGTTTGTTGTTAGAATAGAGATATATCTAACAACCTAGCTTGGTCTAATGAATATTTGTTTTGGAAATATGGTTTTCATTAATTATAAACAAGAGATTGAACATTTTTAATGAAGATTAAAAATCAATCTTGACTTGAGAGAGTTTGGTTGAGGATTTTAGAATCTTTGACTAACATATAGACTCATTCAACAAGCATAAGTTGTAACATCCTATTTTTTTGTAGTAATTAAGTGTTATTAGGATGTGATTTATTAAGTAATATGGGGTTTAGAGAATGAAGGTCTAAAAGTATAAAATTAAGAGTTTTATCTATATTTTAAAGATAAATGAATTTATATAAATAATAATATATGTGTGGGGGTCCACACGTTAGCTTTTGAGAAAATGACAGCTAGGTCCCAAGGAACATACAAAATATCAAAAAAGCCCCAACCCAAAATCACATATAATAAAAGTCTCTAAGGACTTTTTTGATATTATTTGTATTGAAACAAAATCCAAGTGTTTAAATTTTGTTGTGAATATAGCACTTCTTGTTGTGAATATAGCTTTTTCTGTTGTCAATGACCAAGTTTTAAATTTTGTTGTGAATATAACACTTCCTGTTGTGAATAGCTTTTGAACCCTTAGGGACCCGAGTTTAAAACAAAATCCAGGTGTTTAAATTTTGTTGTGAATATAACACTTCCTGTTGTGAATATAGTTTTTTCTGTTGTGAATGACCAGGTTTTTAAATTTTGTTATGAATATAACACTTCTTGTTGTAAATATAGCACTTCTTGATGTCAATACAAATAATATCAAACCTTAGTTTTTTCCTTCTCCTCCGTTGACTTCTTGCTCCTTCCTTGTTTTCTTTCAATAATAATAATAATATAAGCTTTTCGCAAGGGAATAAATTTGAATCCAGGAAAAGGAAACCCAAAAACAGTATGTTAATATCCATAAAATTAAATGCTAAGGAAGCTAGTATGGGGGAGAGAGTGGAGGTGGTCGGCGATGGTGAAGTGAGTCTGGTAAGAGTGAAGTTGGAGGAGGAAAAGGTGTGGTTCTTTGTTTGCTTGATGCTCTGCTTTTGTGTTACGACACTGTCTCTGGCTCTCAAGTCCCGTGGCGCTGCTCTGTCTTTTGGTTAGCTACGTTACTGCAAGCTGTGGTGGAGAGTGAGGAATGTCGCTCACCGGCAGTGACGATGGTGGTGCACGGAGTAGCAATCATGGTATGCTCTCTTCTTCAACTTGATCTGTTGAGCTCTGTTTTGCTCTTCGCAACCCCAGTTCAGATTTTTGATGATGACAGTGAGTTCAGCGAGGGATGGTAGTAGGTGTGGTGAAAGAATGCGGTAGCCATATTTTTGCCGATTCTGAGGAAAACAAGGATACACCACACGTCTTTTCTCTTCTCATCACTTTGATATATGGATTTAGATTTCATTGTGTCTATGTTCGGCAATTCAAATTTCCAACATATATTAATTGCATTAACCGTCTTTAATTAATTCCCTTAGTTTCTGTATATATTGCTATATTAATACGGCGAACGTATTGCATGGTTACGTTGCTAAGAAAACCAGAGAATTGATTGAATAACATGAGGTAGCACAGCTCATCAATTCCCTTAGTCTGGTGTTCTCGTGGCGCTACTGGGATTTCCGTCTCTGCTCCACACTGCCACGTGTGCCTAAGTCAAATGAGTCAAATTACTGTTTGACTCCACCTGGTACAAGCTAACGGACGTTTTTCTCCATTAACGACCCACGTGACTTTTGCTCCAGTTTCTTAACCACATGGGTAATATTGCACCTGAAAAAAGCACGTGGTGTTGGACGCTCTTCCGACCAAACCATATGTGTATTTTTGCACCTTAACCCATAATAATATAATACTCCCTCTGGTCCTTATTATAAGGCACCAACTAACTTTTCTCACAAACCAATAAAAGTAGTTAAAGTCAAAAAAGTTGTCCTAGAATCTAAGTAATTTCCAATATTACCCCTACTAATTGCCCTAAACTCTAATATTATATTAATTATTACTCTCACCCACTACCATTATTAATTATGGGCAGACATGGAAAAAAATAATTAATGCTCATTGGGAATAAGCAAGTGCCTTATAAAAAGGACCAAATAAACTTGCTAGTTGGTGCCTTATAATAAGGACCAGAGGGAGTAATAAAGATGTGGGGCCGACGCCCTTTGATCGTCTTCATTTTCCCGTAGCTAACGTCTTCTTCCTCTCGTTTGTCTGCCAGTTTTTTTAGAACTTAGGCAAATTTTGAGAATCGATAAAGTACTCAAAATCATTTTTTTTCATTAAATTTTCTTCATAAAAAGTTATTTTATGTGATTTGGAACTATACTGATTAGAAAATATTTTAGGGTTAGAATTTTGCGCAAGTTTTGAGTTTTATTAATAGATGACTATAAAAATATAGATGATGATTAATAATTAATTTTAATTGATTTACTTTTGTGATTTAGTTTATTTATGATTTTATAATGAATTTCTATATAATCAGTGTACAAAAAATTCTATATTAAAATTTTTAACCGATTAAATTGTGGTTAAATAATTTATTTGGATCACTGAAGGTATTCTTAAAGTTTTAATTAGTTTAGATTTTTTATATTTACATTATTTGAGAGATTTAGGGTTTGAATATTAGGAAAATGTTATAATTGATTATAATTGTTTTACCGATTGAATTTGAGTTTAATGGTTGGTTTGTATTTATTAGAGGTAGAATTAATGTTTAATCAGTTTAGAATCTTGTTAGAGCTCGTAAAATGACAATGAGTATTTTGGGTGAAATTGTAAACGGCAGAAATTGAGGATTTTGGTCTAGTCAAGTAATTGTGGGATAATTATTAGTTCAAATGAGATATTAGGACTTTAAAAAGATATGATTTGATATTAAATTGGAGGTTTAGTCATTAAAAGTGATATTTGAGTGTTAAAGGTAGAGTTTGAGACTTTAAGTCTATATAATTAAATTAATTATTTGTTTAGCAATTTGAGTAATGAGAAATTGCATAATAATCATGCAGATTGAATTTAGATTGTTGGATGTTGGCGAATGAGAAATATTCAAGTGTTGGTAACAATAAGTTCGGAGTAGAGGTAACTTTAGTTATTCTTTGATATACTTGTCAAATATGTGTGTGTGTGTGTGTAATTGTTTTGAGATTTGTTGTGCCATGGAGGGCTTGATTTGGAAGTATACACTACAAAAAAACACAGATTACCCACGGAATTACCAGTTACCCACGGAATTTAGTGGGTAAAAATTACCAATGGAATTACCCACGGAATTCAAATTACCGACGGAATTCTATGGGTAATTAAAATTACAGACGAAAAATTTCCGTTGATAATTTTGCCATGACAAAAATCAATTTATTTTTCCATGGTAAAATTACTGATGAAAATTTTCCGTCGGTAATTAAAAATTACCGATGAAATTACCCACGGAATTCCGTCAGTAATTTCAGTTACCGACGGAATTCTATGGGTAATTTCCGACAGATTTTTTTCCGTTGGTAATCCGCGTTTTTTTATAGTGATATACTTGACTAAAATTATATTGTTGAGATTGGAAATTATTCAAGTATGCTTGCAGTGTCTATTGGAACTGATCGTTTATGTATTTTGGAAACTGTTTAAGCATACTTATGTGTTATGATGAAAATATCGTTTATTATAAATGATTTTGAAATGACCTTCATATTTTAGATGAAATTATTTGTTATCTTAAAGATTATTGATGATGGATTATTTGATAAATCATATTTAGAACTATATTCGTGATTTGGAACTTGTATATACATGACAATATTATTGTGATTGTTTGTCATTGATGCATATATAGATGGTTGTGGAGTTGTGACGGATTGGAGTAAAGAGGAATTTGTATGATGAGATCTCTTACTATGTGTTATGCTATCATTCAGTTCACAGTAGATGGTACTTGTAGACCTTCTTCCATGTTTTATTTTGCCTGAGATTGCATTGAAGCTGTGAGACATTTGACACCTGTATAGTTATACGTGTTCTTTTAAGGAGAGGAGCCATAGTACAAACTTAAACTCTATACCGTAGCCGAGTGTATCTTAAGAACTGGTAAGCTTAGGATAATCCAGTCAAATGGATGACTTTCTATTGGACTATGTGTTGGCCTATGGCTCCAATCAGCGGTTATAAAGGATTAGTTCTAACAGAGGTTAGGTCTAGCGGAAAGGATTAATTCTTTTCAAGGTGATAAATCAAAATTCAAATCTCCATTGAAAGATAACATAATTGATCCTAATAAGAAGATGCATGTGGCTAAAAAAATAGCAATGAGGGCTTGTATGATGGGTGTATTTTTTGTTTGGGTGTTACTAACAATAGCCGAAGGGCAGGGGCGGACTTAGGGGGGGCTAAGGGTGGCCCCCACCCCCCTAAAATAATAGAATTGGACACAGAGGTTTAGAAAATTATATTTAAATTTCATAAAAAAATTAATATTTTCACTTTAGTCTCCACTAAAAGTTTCATGGAGGGACTAAAATGAAAATATTGAAATATTTATAGGGTTGAAATATAATTTTATGAATATTGGGTTCTATTCTATAATTTTCGCCCCCATATTCAAATCTTGACTCCCCCTTGCCGAAAGGCAGGGCAATCGGCTTTCTTCCTTTCAAGGCATAAGTTGTGTACTTGTTGTCACACCCTGAAACCTAAAGGGGTGACCGGCACAAAATATGAGTGGACTCACATTCCTTAAGCCTTAATCTTATAAACATATGTTTCAAAATACATGGATCTTACCTATAAATTACATGGAGCATCTAGCTTTAAATATTAATACAATAGTATAGGGCTATGATTACATCAACTAAAAGCACCACCAGATGGATCAGCGAACTTTATACCCTTAAAGATACTCTTCATTGATTCGCAGGAGGTACACGGTTGGCAATAGTATCTGATCCAAACAATTTTTTTCGGTGAATAACGTCCTATTATTATAATTTAATAAATTGCAAAAGAAAAATAATTTAAACATCTTTATCTTTTGACAATAACAATATGGTAATAAATCTCATTTTCTAAATGATAGCGACTTCGGCAAGTGCACCGATCGTTACAAGTAATAAAGTATGTGAGAAAGAGATCATCCCACGAGGAATAGTACTCCAACCACTAATTCGTTATTTAAGCTTTAGTTGGATCAATGAGTAATAGGGGGTTGATTTGTAATCAAACATAATTTTTAAGGAATTTAATCAAGAAAAGCATTCAAGATTAAGAATCTCAAGAATGATGGTTTAGAAAAGATAATTAATAAAGAAAAACGCAGCTAGGGCATAGAATTCCCCTATGTTCCTCTAAGTATTTGAATTAAGTCCCTAATTGATTATTATTCTCACGACTGACGACCAATTCTCTAAAATTAGACTAAGTCTCAATGTCTTGATGCTACCTTAATCCGTTATCTTTGAAAACAACCTAATGTCTTAGTATTGTTTAGAAAAATCAATTTGTTTCTAGGAATTATGAGATCGCATAAATTCGTAAGCCTATGTCTAGGTCATGCAATTCTATGATGGATTAACGGTTCTAGTTAAATGTACCAACATCTCTATTGTCATACACTAACCTATGAACAATCTAAGGCGATCACTCTTTAAGAAAGCGTTAAGCACAGGTAATCCATTCAGTCAAGAAAACAATAATCAAATAAGAATTCAAATAAATACGTTAAATTCACATAGGGTTCATCCTCGCCCTAACTACTAAAGAAAACTAGCCAAGTAAGGCTAGGTTAACAAATTAAAAGAGATGAAAACCAAAATTGCGTGTCTCCGTGTTGCTTCTTCGTGTTCGCAGCGTCCTTCTAAATTCTCGTTCTTTGCGTCGTCCGTCTGAGCTCTCCTGCTTTTGCGTCTATCAATTTAATATATAATGCTTGGGTTGGGCCGCTTGCGTATCTGATAGATCTTTTTTTTTATCAGATAAAAGATATATCATACCTCCTTTTAGTCTTACTTCCACTGTAGCAACAAATCAGCAATTAACTTTTTCTTCTTCTTGTGTGGACCCCACGTCTCTATCTCTTATCAGCCAAGATCAGATCTTCCTTTTCTTTGCGCAGGTATGTTTCTTTTTATCCCTGGGTCAATTTGGCAGGAACGCATATGACTCTTCCCAATCACCGTAAATCCTAGCTATTTCTTTTTGTTTTGCCTTCCATGCCTTCCTGTACGAAACATGATAACCAAACATTGCAGTCACCCTTTCTTGTATCATGATCACAGGTGCATCGTACCTATTATGGCCTCAGAAATAATTTTAGAATCAAGTTGTTTGTGATCTTGTGAGAGAATTGTGCTCACACAACTATGGTTTCCAACCCATTTAGTTACCACCCAACTGTAGCTATTCTTCGGTTTAATTGCTCTTACTCTCCAATCGCAACCTTGTTCGTGATTCTGACATTTCATTGAGAACTTGGTTGTAGTACTCTCAACCACTTGAGCTTCATGATGTTCCTTCATGCAATAATGTTTTATTGCGGCTTGCACATCATTCTTGGACCCGAACTCTTGTTTCAGATATAATCCATCTCCTTTTGCCCACGGACCCACTAACCTAATGATAACATACTAGTTTGTTGTGACATGAGATTATCATGATATTCGTCATCTGTATCACTATCATTATGATCATGGTCATTAGCCAATAAAGTGTCTTCATCCTCTTCCTCATTGTCAGGTTCTTCATCTACCATATAGTCAATTTCTTCTCCATGCACTGTGATTGATTGAGTCGGTATTGCTGTACCCTCCTCTGACGTCTCAATATCCACATACAACTCAGCAAATTGGGACGTAGGGTTTTCCTCGAAAGTTTGCACAAAAACATCCACATCCTCATCATCAGATATCTCAAAACCCGCATATTTGCGGTTTCCACACGGAACTCTACCCGTGACTGAAGATATTACCTGATTTTGTTGCAGCTTTAACTTTTGAATTAAATCTTCAACAGACATGCCTCGAATAATATACATTACTTTTATTTCACCATCAAAGCTCAATCCGTTTGCAACAATATTTTTAGAACCATTATAATATACAAATGACCGAATTTGATTCATTTTTTGCACAAACAAAAATGAAGAAACAAAATGAGGGAGATGGAGGACGAAGGGAGTTTTGCAGATAGATGAAGCAAGGAGTGAATGAGGAAGGACCTAAATCACCTAAATAGAAGAGGGGGTCACGGGTTGGGAAATTTTGGGGGGGGGGGGGAGTCCACACGGATGGGGAATGGGGGGTTCACGGGGTGAGGGTGGGGCTGGCACCTTAAAGGCGCCGAGGAGCGCGCGCCGTCGAGGCGTTTGTCGAGGACGCCTCGAAGGCGTCGGTTGGCCGACGCCTTATCTTTGAGGTGGCGTCCGTGGCCGCGCCACTGTCAAAGGCGTCGGTTTTACGCCGTCGGGCGTCGATCAGCGCGCCTTTGACTGCCTTATTTTGAGAAATTTTTTGAAAGTGCTCCGATTAGGTATAATTTTTGTTAAAAGTTACTACTTTAGTGCTTTCTCCGTAAGTGGTTGCATAAAAGGGAATGAGAAACTTTGCTTACTATCATATTTTTATATGATGCACATAGTATATAAATATATGTGGTTTAAAAACTAAGAACAGTTTTATCTTATATATATATTTTGCTGCACTTAGAACCCAAGGTTTCATGTTTTACGGATATATATATATATACACAGGCACAAACACTTGCTAATATACATATCTGTACATGGAAAACCAATAAGAAACATCATTGTCTTGTATATATGTATAAGTATATTATCATTACTGCACTTGGGAAAGTATAGGAAAAATTTGTTGTTATCGTAAGCTATATATGTTGCTGCTATTAAAAAAAAAGGGGGGGAGGCTTTGTTATCATATCTCTCTCTATATATATAGGTGTCTGCATGTTGCATAAGAGAAGAGAATGGCTTTGTTTTTGTTTTGTAATATATATATATATATATATATTTCATTATTTCCTTTCAAGAACAGGAGGTAGTATATAAGATCAACAAAAACAGGAACAATTTAATAAAGTAATATATTCAAGACACAATACCACTCAAAGAAGTAACTGATTATACATTAATCAATATTGGAATAGTCTCTAGAAGTTTAAACTAATAATAATAAGAAAAACTTTACTTTGTAAAATATATATATGTATATATTGTCACTATATAATTTCTATCGATTTAGTTTTTGTATATAAAGGACCAAACTGTAATTTTTGGAATTGTACGTGGGACTAAAATGTCATTTCTGAAAAATTGAGGGACAAAATAGTTTTTTAAAATTTAAACCCCAAATTGTCATTTTCAATTTTTGTTATAATAATATGTTATAATTAGAATTTGTATTTTTTTAGTTATAGGAAATTATAAGCTTTAATTATGATAATGTAGAGCCTTCTTGTAGGTGGTGACTGTACGAGTTGTGCTCCTCAAGCTAAGGTTAATCTTGGAATTGAGGTAACCGGGGTTAATTTATTTTATATGCTTGTTTTGGGCTGTGAGGTATTTTTCTAAGCCTTACTTTCAGATATACAACTTGTATGTGTTTTGAAAAATGTGTATGTTTGAATATGAAATTATTTCAGTGAAGCAATGTATTTTTCCAATCTATGTATTTAAGTAAATACTATTGTTGGGGTTGTTATTGTTGTAATGGTTGAAATGTTTGTTGTGAGTTGATATATTTGGAATAATAATTTACCAAAAAGTTGTTGAAAAATTTTAGTGTTATATTATTGATAAGTGCATATTTTATAATTAAATAAGTATCAATTCTGAGATATATATTGGATTAAATTTATTACTATTGTATACTTATTTAATTATCTTTTATATACTTTTCCATCATTGAGTCAAACTTAGGATCAAAGAATCAATTGACATAAAATCTACTTATTTCCTATTATATTTTGCGGAAATATTAGGCGATTTGGAAAGAAGTAGAAAAAGCAATTAAGAGGATATGCAATCAGTCAATCTCGGTGGTCCCAAGAAAGAAAAATAGAAACAAAATCAATTGCGTAATCTGGTGGAGTAAATTACAAGATATGAGATATCTTTTTAATAAGAAAAGGAGAATCAATGACCCACGGTCTAAGTTATATGTAGGCTATATATATAAAGAGAGGAAAGAAGAAGAAGAGGACGAGACGGCTGAAGAAAGAATGAAGGACGCAAGAACAATTCTGATTTTCATCTCTTTTATTTTATTTTGTTAACCTAGCCATGCTTGGCTAGTCTTCTTTAGTAGTTAGGGCGAGGATGAACCCTATGCGAATTTGAGTATTTGTTTGAATTCTCTTCTGAACGTTATTTACCATGATTGAATGAATTATCTTTGCTTAAAACTTTCTTAAAGATTGATCACCTTTTAGATTGTTCATAGGTTGGTGTATGACAATAGAGATGTTGGTGCATTTAACTAGAACCGTTAATTCATCGTAGAGTTGCATGACCTAGACATAGGCTTACGAGTTTATGCGATCTCATAATTACGGTTTATATAATCTTTCCAAACAATACTAAGACATTAGGTTGTTTTCAAAGATAACGGACTAAGGTAGCGTCAAGACATTGAGACTTAGTCTAATTTTAGAGAATTGATCGTCAATCATGGGAATAATAATCAATTAGGGATATAATTCAAATACTTAGAGGAACATAGGGGAATTCTATGCCCTAGCTGCGTTTTCTCTATCAATTTTCTTTTCTTTTAATTAAATTCAATCTAGTTTTCTCAACTTAAACGAAATTGTGAAATTAATGCCTAACTAAAGTTTGTGATACTAAGTCCTCGTGGGAACGATACTTTTCTTATCACTTTATTACTTGATACGGCCCGTATACTTGCGGAGTTATAGGCTTTAAAGTTTTGCCCTATCAATTATTTCTTCTGTTGTGGGTTGTGTTGGGTTGTGTGGAAGAGATTAAGGGTGAACTTGTGCCTGGCTCTCTCAATCCTGGCCCGGATCTTGAGTTGAGTGCTATAGGCGGACACCTCCCTGTTACGGTATTGCGTTGGCGACATGAGAGGGGACAATATTCTTGAAGTGACTAGCTAACCTTAGCCAGGTATACTAGCACTGATAGACTGTACCACGTCCAGAAGATATAAGGAGGAGCAGGATGGATGAGTGGGGATGGTTTTAATTGTTGTTAATTATTATGTATTATTCTGTTTGTAATCGTGCCGAATTAAGGATTTACGTAGTGGGTTTGTGGGCGAGTGTTGTGCCTGAACCCGACATATATGTTACCGAGTTTGTGGGCGGAGTTTGTGCCCTGGACTTCGGGTTTGTGGGCGAGTGTTGTGCCCTGAACCTGACATGTATGTTATCGAGTTTGTGGGTGAAATTTGTGCCCTGGACTCCGGGTTTGTGGGCGAGCGTTGTGCCCTGAACCCGATATGTATGTTATCGAAAGACAAAGTCTTCTCTATTATCACTTGTTAAATATTATTATTATGTTAATAAACCTGCTTCTCTGACTTGCAATCCTTTCCTGCATATTTGATAAATTAATTTCGGTTACGGGGACTTTATGTCTCACCCCGTCATTACTAAATTTTTCAGGCGAGACCTCTAACCTTACTAGAGGACAAGGGAAGCAGCCAGAGGCATAGATGTCGTGAAATTTACAGGCCTCTTTTTGGTAATAGTGTAGTATTGATTTATATATTGCCATCATAGGGCCTCATATTTTTGAAATACTGCATTAATTATTTTTGGATGACTGTTTATTTTCTGAAGGCCTTATTTTATACACTATCATATTATGGTGGATCCACAATCATATCTTGTGCAAAAATTGTTTTTGTATAGACCCTTTGTTGTAGGGTTAGGGTTATAAGACTCGTGGGCTATGTGTATTTCTGTTCGACATTTGTGCCCAGAGTCGTGGATTTAATGTGGTGGGTTTGTGGGAAAAATTTGTACCCTAGACCCGAGGTGTGTTGTCTTGAAAGAAGAAGGGTTTCTATAATTACCTGTTAATCCAATTTTATGAAAACATTATGGTTAATTGTTGATTTGTGAGAAAGGGTCTTTTCATGGTACATGCACTTAGAATGAGCCATATAATCTGTCGTCTCAATATCCACATATAACTCAGCAAATTGGGACGTACGGTTTTCCTCGAATGTTTGTACAAAAACATCCACATCCTCATCATCGGATATCTCAAAACCCGCATATTTGCGGTTTCCACAAGGTACTCTACCAGGACAGAGAGAGTTTCCAAATGACAAAGAGTGAATGGTGATGGAGAGGACGGAGAGAATTTCCAAAGAGTTAAGGAATGAATGATGAAAGGGAAAAAGTTGGAAGCAAAGTGAAGAGGGAAAGAGTAAGGATGGAAGCAAAGGGAGTGAATGAGTGATTATAATTATAAGAGGAGGGAGAGTCACGGGACGAATCACGGGGAAAAAAGCAGGGTACGTTCTGATTACGAAAGGATGGAAGCAGAGAGAATCCTCACGGCAGTCAACCAAATGGCGTGAGAAAGCCTCACGCCATTCATCAACCAAATGGCGTGAGGATTTCCCACGCCATTTGGTTGATGAATGGCGTGAGGGTTTCTCACGCCATTAATGGGGTGAGATTCCCTCACGCCATTAAGCATCAGAATCCTGACATTGTGTTAGGATTCTGATCAATGGCGTGAGAAATTCTCACGCCATTTAATGGTGTGAGACTACTCCACGCCATTAATCAACAATTTGCACAGATCCGTTAAGCTTTCTTACGCCACTTGTGACGTCATGTCAGTCTACGCCACCAACTGCATTACTTTGGTAAATAGTTTGGAATGTGATTTATTCAGGTAATTATTTAAAAAAAAATTATTTTGGTAAAAAAGCCCACTCTACTTATGAACAATCTTGAGGTCCTTAGGTTTCAATACTTTTTTATAATTCAAGAATACACTTCATGTGGTTTAAAATAATATTTTATTCTTAGGAGTAAAATAGTATTTTGCCTCATTTTCTTCCAACCAAATAAAAATATATAATATTTTTCGTTCTGTTCAATTCTTTTCATTTTTATTTCTATCTATTCTTCGATCCGAAGAGGCCCAAAATATATTTATTTTTTTTATACAATGCGAGGGGAGGGGGGATCGAACTCAAGACCTAAGGGGGGAGGAAACAATTCCCAATACCACTGCACTACTAGTAGTGCTGGTAAGAGGCCCAAAATATTGAGCTTTCAGTGAAGGGTACAAAACGAATTTGGGCTGCAGTTGGAACCATGCCCGCAAATATAGGCCAGCATTCACAGGCCCAAAAAAATAACATGATCCATCGAAATATGAGCTTCAATAAGAATTTGTCAAGTTTTGAATGACGTGAACCCCTAATACTTGGATAGGGACGCAACCATAGTCATCATTGAATTTACTGCGGACCAGACATTTTTTTTTGTCCAAATTATAGATTTTTGTTTTTTGAAACTCACTCCTGCCATTCATTTAGTCACTCCTGCCATTTTTTTTATATAAAAAAAACAACAACAAATATCTTGATTCTTGATAGCTATTTCCGCAAGTTCACATGTTCTCGATAAGCACTTAGTATTGCACCTTTCCTTAACTTCTCATGGGCAAGAAGCCCTACTGCTATGCCACTGCCATACACAGCAGCCACTAGAAACTACAGAGCCATGGACCTGACGATCTTCACTCAATCCACCATTCAATTCACCATCCTCGGATTACTAATCTTTGTCTACGCTCTTTTCTCCATATCAAGAAGCCGAGAAAACAAGACTACACCCAGAAAGCCACCACCGGAAGCTGGCGGCGCATGGCCTGTGATTGGCCACCTACACCTCTTAGGCGGTCCAGAGCCACCACACATAACTTTAGGCAACATGGCCGATAAATACGGGCCAATCTTCACCGTAAGGCTCGGGGTTCACCAAACCCTGATAGTCAACAGTTGGGAGATCGCGAAGGAGTGCTTCACTGTGAATGATAGAGCCTTTGCGAGCCGTCCAAAACTAGTAGCCTTCGAGGTCATGGGCTACAACTTTGGCATGATCGGCTTAAGTCCCTACGGAGCCTACTGGCGTCACGTGAGGAAGATCGCCACGCTGGAGGTCCTCTCCAACCACCGCCTAGCGATGCTAAAACATGTGAGAGAGTCCGAGGTTAGGTCAGCCATGAAAGATACCTACGATCGTTGGTTGGAGTTGAACAACATTAATAGTGGTCAGAATATAGAAGAAGCAAAGCCATTGTCTTGTGAGATGAAGAACTGGTTCGGAGAGATAACTTTAAACGTTGTGTTTAGAATGGTGGTGGGGAAACGTTTTGCTGAGACTCAAGGGAAGGACACGATACAGAAAACATTGAGGGATTGGTTCGATCTGAGCGGTTCATTTGTGATATCAGATGCGTTGCCGTATTTGAGGTGGCTGGATCTGGGTGGCCAGGAGAGGGCCATGAGGAAGACAGCCAAAGATTTGGACCAATTCATTCAGTTTTGGTTGGATGAACACAGACACAACAGGGACGACGCTGGTTCAAGGGAAGCCAAGCCCAAGCACGGTGACTTCATGGACGTGCTTGTTTCCAGCGTAGATGAAGCTGAAATGATTGACGGCCGCGATGCCGATAGTACGATTAAAGCTACAAGCCTGGTTAGTGTGTCCTTCCCATATTTCTAATCCTTTTTTATTGTATTATTTATATTCAGAGTTAAAATAACTTCCTAATTTCTTGCTTTGCTCAACAGTTCTTATATATTACTTTTCACATATGATGTTTTTGCTTTTAGACTTTAGATGGAAAATTAAATTAGGCATTCCTTTTGTTGAAAATGGCCACCCAGGAAACGTACGATATGAATAAGGACAAAAAGAATCGATCGAGAAGAAATCAGTTATGATGTCTATCCTTTTGAATAGGCACCATCTGTTCTTCTCCTGATCCCATTTAAACTATCTAGATCTCATCTGAACTATTGATATTTAACATTTTTTACTTTTATTTTTTTGGAAAAAATAATTTTCTGATTACAGAATCTAAAATAAAAATATTATCTTAATTATTATTTAACTCATCTTAAGTAGATTCTTCATATTTCATCGATCAAGTTATTAAGTACATGCTACTCCATTTTTTTTTTTTTTTTTTTACAATTCTTCCCTTAATCATTTTTCTTCCTAATAAATTACTTACAATTTTTATTTCTTATTTTTCTATTTGGTCAAAGGTATAATCAAATTCAATACTTTTTTTTTAATCTTTTTTTAAATTTAGAGCGCAAAGGATTTTTAACTCTCTGGACAAGTGCGCTTCCCATGATTTAAACTTGTGATCTTCTTATTGATGTGAGACCACTTACCACTTCAATTCATAACTTGTTGGTACTTGTAAGTTTCAATCACTACTACAAAAAACATATTTAATGTTCTAAATTTGACTCAATTTACATCCCTTTTTATAGGGACGTCTTTTACCGGGAGGCAAAAAATGCATACTTTTGACGTCCCAAAAATAATTTGGGATGCCTTATTTAAAGTGTCCTAAAATTTATTTTGGGACGCCGTAGTTCTCTTTTTTTACAAAAAATAAAAGGGTTAAATACCTAATTTGCCATGGAAGTTATGCTAAGGGAGCGCCCAGCACCCGGAAGTATTTTGGGTATCATTTTTGCCCCGGAAGTTTACAAAATGGAACAAATATATGCCCCGGAAGTTTTTTTTAGAAGCAAATTTGCCCCGAAATTTTTGTTTAGGAGCAAATTTTTGTAAACTTCCGGGGCAAAAATGATACCTATCCAACGGTCAAGATTAACTGATGGGCAAAATTGCTCCATTTTGTAAACTTCCGGGGAAAAAATGATACCCAAAATACTTCCGGGTGCTGGGCGCTCCCTTAGTAAGACTTCCGTGGCAAATTAGGACCTTAACCCAAAATAAAAACCCAAACCTCAGGTTCGGGTTGGCAGTAGAAGATAATCGGGCGCAGAAAAAGAACTAACATGAATAACCAACAAGAGCTTCCAAATCAACCCAAAATGATATAATCAGAACAAAAATAACAGAACCTGATATAATCAAAACCCAAAATGACTGAAAAATGGGGAGACTTCCAGATCTGCGAAAACAGTGCCGACGACTTCTCAGAACCCACGCTTCCGTCACCAACTCTTCCGTAGAAGGAGGATCTGAAGGTGGAAGCTCACCACATTGTCGTCAATAGAGGGAGCCTGGTTCGATGGAGATCTTGTGAATCGAAAAAAACAAAAACAAAGAACCCATCAATAGAGAGAGTTTCAGATCGAAGATGAAGGAGGAGGGAGAAATCGAAGATTGTGCAACGATGCCAACATCTTCTTAGGTTGAAGATTTCAGATATGAGATTCCTTCTTCTCCGTTGTTTCAGATCTGCGATTCCTTCTTCTTCGTTGTTCCAAGCAGTGAGAGTCACGAATAGGAGGCGCGACTCCATCGGCGGTGGGGCTTGCAGTAGCTTCTCTCTGCTTCGTTCCAAATTCTTCGTTCTTGTTGTTCGAAATCGGCGTCAACCAGAACCCGCTCAAGTCGTTCGGAGAGAAAGTGAAACTCAGATGGTTGGGAGAAAAAGTGAAAGTCTAAAAAAGAAGAGAGGCCGTGGTTTTTGTGTTTTACTCATATGGCTTTTGTGTTTTTTTGCGTCCCAAATTAGAATTCAGGACGCCTAATATATTGACTTTGGTGTGCTAAATTGACTTTGAGACGCCAAAAAAATTCTCCTACCGTAAAAAAATTGCACAAAATCCGCCAAAAATTCAAAATCATGCTTTTTGATGCACCAAAATATATTTGGGACGCTTTAAATTGATTTTAAATTTTTGGCGGATTTTGGGCAATTTTTTGGCGTCCCAAATATATTTTGGGACGCCAAAAAATTTCCCCTAACGCCAAAAAATTACCCAAAATCCGCCAAAAATTCAAAATCGATTTTTGGCTAGGACGTCAAAAAATTGCGTTAAATAACTAATTTTAAGTGTTCTAAATATATTTTGGGACTTCTAAATTAATTTTAGGTGCTCTATAATTATTTTTAGGACGCCTACGTCACAAAGTTCAGGCAAATTATTATGAGAATGCCACCGCCTACGCTTTTTACTTCCCTTTTTAAAATAATGACGTTCTTTAGGGAAGTAATTAATATCAATATTTTGTAGTAGTGAATATTAATTTCACTTGTTAATTTTGAAGAAGAGATATATAATTAATTATCACGAGAATGCGATTTTGAAATAATCTTGCAAATGAAACCCATATCTCAAAGTTCTTTTTTTCTACAATTTATCCAGTTTTTGGGGCAAAATTATCAAAATCTTCTTTAGCCGTCACTTGATATTCCTTTTATACTCTTATCATAGGTGAAATATCTTCTCAAGACGTACGCTTTCAGAAAGCTTGTCTGTCAAAATCCCTCACAATCTCCCAAGGCGAAACTCTCAAAGCCTCAATGACATCTCCAATATAATACTTGTATTACCCCTTTTTGACTATATAAAGCTTCCCTAATTAAGCTTATTCTACCGTACATGTGTCAAGTTTAATGTTCTTGTATATACATGCTGCTTGGGTTTTACCATATTGAAGCCAATTTTACAAACCTGCAGATCATGATTCTAGGTGGGGCAGACACGACAACAGTGACACTCACTTGGGCTCTCTCACTACTTATGAACAATCCTGAAGTCCTAAAGAAAGCAGTGCAAGAGTTAGAAAGTGAAGTCGGGAAAGAAAGGTTAGTAGTGGAATCAGACTTGAAGAACCTTCATTATCTGCAAGCCATCATCAAGGAAGCAATGCGGCTGTACCCAGCTGCACCATTGAGTGTGATTCACGAGTCTATGGAAGATTGCACTGTGGCTGGCTACCACATACCCTCTGGCACTCGTCTCTTGACCAACCTCTCAAAAATCCATCGAGACCCACGTGTATATGAAGATCCTTTGGAGTTTAGGCCTGAGAGATTTCTCACTACCCACAAGAATATAGACTTGAGAGGCCAACATTTTGAACTGATTCCTTTTGGGGCTGGCAGAAGAATTTGCCCTGGAATCTCATTTGCTCTCCATATATCGCAACTCACACTAGCTAGTGTTTTGCATGGCTTTGATGTTTCAACCGTTGATAACCAAGCAGTGGATATGAGAGAACAGGTTGGGATGACCAATATCAAAGCCTCGCCACTCCAACTCCTTCTCACCCCACGTCTCTCCCCTCATCTCTATGAGTAAGAGGAGACATAAGTGAGGATTTTAATAATGTATTTGTTTATAATTAAGGTTTAATTTTTCGGACAAGCTAGGGAAAGCTTTTTATAATTTCTTTCACGTGTTATGAGATATCCATCTGATACTTTGATCGTAAACATTTGAATTCTATGTTGAAAAGCCAGCTGGCTGAATTTCAATTTAAGAAGCCAGATTAAACTATTTGACAACGATTTTTAGAGTTGATTCAATTTATTCATTTCTGGGTGGATGATGAACATATATAGACGCAACAGGGACGACGATGGTTCAGGGACATGCGATGCCGATCGTACCATTAAAGCTACCAGCCTGGTCAGTCCTTCACATATATCACTAGTCCTTTATCATATAGTAGTATGGTATAATCCTAATTTCTTGCTTTATGACATGTTCTCTTTAGACTTTAGATGCAAAATTAAATTAGGCAGCCAGTTGTTCGAAATGGCAACACGTGGGTAAGTACGTATATGGACCAAAAAATGACATGCATGTGTCATGCCTATGTAAAAGCAAAATGACAAAGCTGCCGCGCCCCGCAATTTATCAAATTCTCGGGACAAAATTATCAATGTTTTCTTATTAAGCTGGCACTAAATTTCCATTTTCTCATAGGTGAAACACACACACACACATACCCAATAGAAAATAACATTTGAGGGTAAAAAAGAAATAGATTTGTTTTTCCAGCATGAAGCTGTTTAATGACTTCTCCAGCCATTCATTTGGTAAGTTCATGCTTTCTCGATAAGCATTAAATAATCAACCAATGGATATGCAATATATCTAGGGTTCGGAGTTGATCTTGATATTAAATATAAGATATAATTTATATATTTGTCAATAATATCCTAATTTACTCCTATTAAGGCTTCCTCAACAATATAATAATCAAAGAGTAGAAGGAATGAGAGAATAAAGAAAGACCACTAAAACGATTTAGAAAATACAAACCTCAGTAATTGCACGACATATCTGTATATCTATAGCCATATTAATGGATCTAACACACGTGTTTTAGAAAGTATATATATAACTATAAACAGTATTACAATAAATAGATTTTACTTCCCTAAAAAACTCCCATTTTTTAAAAAAGAACACTTTCTAAAAAAGGGATGTAAAAAATAAAAGCGGTAGCATTTTTATAATTATGTGGAGGATTTTGACGTCTCAATTCTGAATTAGGACACCAAAAGTTTACTTTTAGCATCTTAATTTAGAAAAGGAGAGCTTTTGGTGTCCCAATTTAAAATTGGGACACCTAAACACTTTTAAAATAGCTGTTGTCAGGGTGCTCTCAATTTTCACATCATTCAACCATTCCCCAAACTCCAAAGGTGTAGGCATGTCGTCCTTCAACCATTCCCAAGCATGTCTTTCTCCGGTGTAGGTTCATGGCTTTCTCTCCCTCACCGTCAAGTCCTCACTCACCTCATCTCTTCGGTCTTTGCTTTGTCGCCGCCTCACTCACCGTCAGGATTTGGCTTCTACAAATGACGATGAATGATGGTCGAAAGCGATTTGTGATCGCGGTTTCAGATCTTCGGTCTTCACTCTGACGACAGTTTCAAGTCTTAGATCTCCGATCTCCCTTACTGACGACAATGGACGAACCATAATCAATGGATCGCTTTCACCCCAACGGTTCATGCGTTTAGTCTGATGGTTTTGATTTTCTTTGGTCTTCGCTCTAACGACGGTTTCAGGTCTCAAATCTTTGCTCTGATTTTTGGCTTCTAATTTTTGCTATGAGTGTTTGTACAATGCTGGTAGGCTGGGTCTATCTCTCATCTTCATCGTCGCTTTGTTTCTATTTCTCTGGAGCTCATAGAAATTTCTCAGATCTGTAATCTCTTGACTGTACAGTAGTCACGCGGATCGCATTTTTCATTTGCATCCTCTTATTTAGCTCTATTTGCAACGCCGAGTTGTTTGTTCGACAATGAGTTTTGGCTCCGTCTTCAAACACCTGTTTGGGGTTTAAAAAAAAATCTTACGGCATCCCAAATAAATTTGGGACACTGTGAGTCTCTTATGACGTCCTTTTTTCAGGGACGTTGTATCTTGAATTTACTACGTCCCCCTATTTTTAGACGTTAAAAGGCTTACAAAACATACATTAAAAGCATTATATGTAGTAGTGAGATGTCTAGATATCTATAGCCATAAGAAGTAATTGCACCTTCTCTAAATGATCACTTCTCCTCCGCAACAAAGAAGCTATACAAAGAACACAATACTACATATTTGTTTATATTTAACAGTTATTTTTACCTAGACTTGATGGTTTTCGAGGGCTACACACACATATATAACGGTTGTCAACCGTTAAATATAGGGCCTATATTTAATGGTTTTTAGTCAATGATGGTTACATATGGCAAACAATATTCAATGACTGTTCACCTAAAGCGGTGAATTATATTACCAAATACATAACAGTTCATATGATGAAAAGTTAAGCATTTGACATCAATTTTGGTCATAAATAAGGCGTATAAAAAAGAAATAGAATTGCTTTTCAGCATGAAGCTGTTTAGGCTGTGCATGGCAACCATTCTGTTCCCCAGCACAGTTTATGAGATGGAACAGTTTTTTCTGATTCTGTGTCTGGGAAGAGTTCTGAGAATTAGAATTACGTTTGTTAACTCATTTTATTTTTACTCCGAGAATCAGAATTACGTTTGTTAACACAATTATTTTTTTTTCATTCCGATAATCAGAATTACGTTTGTTAACACATTTTATTTTTATTTCTGTAATTTTTATATTCAAAAAATTATTTATGTGGTGGTGGTGGCGGTGGCGGTGGGGCGGCGGCGGCGGTGGTGGTGGCGGTGGCGGCGGCGGTCATGGTGGTGGCGGTGGTGGCGGTGTGGGCGTGGCGGCGACGAGGTGGGGGTGGCGGTGACGAGGTGGGGCGGCGGCGGCGGGTGGTGGCGGTGAAGTGGGGGTGGTGGTGACGGTCGTGGTGGTGGCGGTGGTGGTGGCGGTGGCGGTGGCGCGGCGGTTGTGGTAGTGGCGGTGGCGGTGAGGTGGGGGTGGCGGTGGCGGCGGCGGTGACGGTCGTGGTGGTGGTGATCGGGTGGGGGAGGTGGTGATTGTGGTGGCGGTGAGGTGGGGTGGTGGTGGTGGCGGTAAGGTGGGGGCGGCAGCGGTGGCGGCGGTGGTGGTGCGGTGGGGGTGGTGGTGGCGGCGACGGCGGTGCGGTGGGGGTGGTGGCGGTGCGGTGGGGAGGGTTGTTGACACTGTGAAAGGTTTTCGAGAGAAAAAAGAGAGGTTGTAGATTGAGGAATAAATTCTGATTTTGTAGCCAGAAATAGAAAAGCATGAATTTTCTGCTTTTTTTTCTATTCCCCAGCACAAAAATTGAACCGGTTCATCCCGGGAACAAAAAAAAACCGGATTTACCAAACAGATTTCTCATCCATTTGTGTTCCGGGGAACAGAAATTAACAAAAAACACATTCTGGGAGCGTTACCATGCACACCCTTAATGACTTAAAAACAAATTTAATGACTTCTATTCCAGTCATTCATTTGGTAAGTTCATACTTTCTCGATAGGCATTAAATAATCAACCAATGGAAATACGAGATATGAGGAGTTAAATCTTGATCTTAAATATAAGATATTGTTTACATATTTGTCAATCATTTCCTAATTTACTCTTATTCATGCTTGCTTAACAATAATCAAAGAAGAGAGTGAAGGAGGGAATAAAGAAATATCATTGTTTTAGAAAATACATATTCTATTAACTAACTTAATTAACTTTCTTAATCTAATCAAATTACACAAATCTATCTTATATTAAGGACCAGAGAAGTTTTATATTTGACAATACATCACTTTTATTTTTAAAAAATATATTACTGAAAAATATTTCCATATTTTTGTTTATTTTTATGAGAATGATATTTTGTTCTTTAAATAAAAAAAGGAAATACACATCATGACATAAAATATCTCGTAACACTCCACCGTTCGAACCTAGAACAGTGGCATCTTCATCTATCATATATTCGGATGTACTATTTAATAAAATTTTAAACCACGGGCTAGGTTTGTTCTTGAAAATGAAAGCCCTTTTATAAAGAGTTCAAAATAATATTATACTCCATCTCGATCCTAATTATAAAACAACATTTTACAGTTGGTTTTGGTCCTAATTATAGGACAACATTTTAATAATTGTCAATTTTTCCTAAAAACCCCTATTTTATTCTCTCAAGTGTGTTTGATTTTTTGTGAGTATATATATTTGGACGCGTATGCTCTTCCAGTCAACGAAACTTTTAGTTATATATATATATGTGTGTGTGTGTATCTATGTATGTATATATGTGTGTGTTTACACACAAATATCTATAGACACTATAGACACACACACAATATATGTGTGTGTCTACACACATATATTTTGTGTATGTGTGTGTGTGTCTATACACAAATATATATAGACACACACACACACATATATATATATGTATGTGGATGTGTGTGTATTGTGTGTGTACATATATGTATATTTGTGTATGTCTGTCAATATGTGTGTACAAATATAAACACACACACATATATACATGTATATCTGTGTGTGTGGGGTGTGTGTGCCTATATGTGTCTGTCGATATATGTACACATATATATATATGTGTATCTATATGTATACATATATATATGTATATATAATAAGACCATTATTTCAATTAGATAGCATGTGTGAAAAAAAAAATTAGGTTGGAGATGCATGTGATAGGAGCTATTGATTTACTTTCATTTAGGTCATTTTAAATTTATATAAGGACATTTTAGGAAAATGAGTAAAATTAACTAATTTAACTTCTTTCCTTAATCTCCCCAAAATCGGTTAAATATGTCCTATAATTAGGACTGGAGGGAGTAATTCGAATGGGCTTTTCTTAAACATTTAAAAACACTTGAAAACCTTTTATCAGTGGTTCAAACATATCATTAGTAATGCATCATACTTGTAACCTTGTTAGGTTTTATCAGAATATTTTCTCATTTCTCCAATTAATCTACAGCTCTACCATTCACTTGATCATCCATTTCATTATGGGCTTGTGATATACGCACCCTTCCTGCAACAATACAATACATACATGTTCTACTACTATCAAATCATAGTATCTACATAAATATACATCCCAATAGCCATATGCGGCTAACTCAAAATATTACTTAAGTCATAAGGAAATAAAATTATCCATTTACAAAAGTGAACTATATGTTTCATCTGCATCATCAACACCACGTTCTTCTCAAGATCAAGCAATATCTACGCCCTGTCTCTTCCTCCTTGCCTACTACTCTGCCCATATCCTGGATTTATGGAAGGCTCTGAGATTCAAATGAATGAATCCTAGAGTAACAGGTTAATATCAAATTCAAGCATATGTAGTATATATGTAAATCAACCAAACAAAGCAGTCCACACAGCATATAAAGCATTCAAATTCAAATTCAAATTCAAGTTCCAATTCAATTTCAAGATTCAAATTCAGACCACAAGTATTACATACCAAATGCAGCTTGTAATACTAGTGTTCATTCAATGATTCTAAAATACCTTAGTGCAAGGAAATTCATTCTGGCAATTCAATATTAAAAATAATGAATGCACTAGGCCTTGCCTAGCCACCGGGAAGCTAGCCCCATGGTCGGCCCTTCCGCTCAATCGAGCCACGAGTAGTGCTGGCCATAAAGGCGGGACATACAAATATAGTATACAAAAACATATATAGCAATAAAAAGAATCTGAGATTATAGTTACTACCTGTTGGTCTTACCGACAAAACCCCTTCCAATAAGCTTTTGTTACTATGCTTGACCTTCAAGCTTGGGCAATTCTCAGGTCCTATAAATAACATTCATATAGTAATGGGTCATTAATCATCCCAAATATAATTAAGATTCAGTTCCTTTAGACCCACTCCAAAATACTTATCCTTTAATATCCTTATGACTAGAGATATATACTTATTGGGACTTATTTAATTAGATACTATACGCTATAGGATAATTATCCTCTCAGCCATTTAACCTTTCATTTTATCTAAAGAAACCTTTACTTTTAAAGGTTAAACACAATTAACAACTTATATGACTATTCTAAGACTTATAAAAAATTCAGCCTTTAACTTTTCTGAGAATTTGGAAAATTCATAACTCGACCTTACAACTCCAAATGGAGTGATTCCAATTTCTACTTACTCCTTGATAAGTCTATTTTCAAGGATTAAAGTCACTAAATTGATTCATGACTGAGAAAATTCCCAAATTTCGAAAAACATACACAATGACCAGAATTTTCCAAATTTCTTAACCAATCTTTGGAGAATCATAACTCCTTCAATACTTATCGGAATTAGACAAATTACCTATCAAATTAAACCTCTATGAGTATACTATTGATATGAAAAATTTCACATTTTTATGATTTTATTTACTAGGGCCGAAATGCAACGTCATTTTGTTGCCCAGAAATTTTCCTGATTTATGTCTCAACTTCTAAAAATCATAACTGGAGTTATAGACCTCTGTTTTAGGTGATCGAAAGCTTATTTTAAACCTTAAGGAGAATAATATCTCCTGTAAAAATTTAAAATCAAAAATCAACCTATAACCCCTTCAACTGACGCGAAAATTAATCCATGTTTTCGGACCACTGAACAGAGTTGTTGAACAACACATGCAATCACTAATCTTGACTCTAAGCTTCAGGAAATCAGTCTCAATGCACATATATCAGACATGAATGATATTTAAGCTTGATTAAAGAGTCATAGGAGATCATAAATTCACTCAGATTCGACATGCATATAGACTAGAGGATAGAACCTAGATGACAGCAACTTCCACCATAAACTCTTCACTTCCAGCAACTCAATGACTTCAAGAACACCAATAATCAGCTGAAATAAAATTAGGAATGAGGTTAAAAAGCTCACCTCAGTCCAGAAACTGATTTGCATGCAACAATCAGTCACTCTTCCTTGATTTCCCCTTCTTTCCTTCCGATGCTTCTCTCTCTCGGTCACAACTCAGATTCTCGTTGTGACCTTTGCTCTCTCGGTTCTGTCTCTGAGAAATGGCTGAGGGAATAGATGATGAAATGTGAAGAATGAGAATGGATGTGGAGGTTTTTACGGGAGGGAGGAGGAGAGGAGTGTGTGCGTGACGGTGAAGGGATGAGAGAATGGAGAAAGTGAGCACGGGACGGGTTGGGTATGTGTTTTCCGGAATGAAATATGAATGAATGATTGTTGAAGTATGTATATTAATTGAGAGGAGGTGGGGAATAAGTGGCACGTAGTTGGGAAAATTGGTGGTGATGTGGCGTGAAAAGCAGCTGAGATAGTAGATGCTCCAGGTGGTAGTTTAATGAATTATTCAATCCATAATTCCACTAATTTCCTATTCTCCTTCCATCGTCTTTGCCCATTTTAATTAGTAAAATCACCATTTCACCCCTTCTTAATTTCAGCACTAGATTGTCAAATAAATTTCATAAATCATTCTAGGCCATAAAATATTATCTTCAAAAGTATTTAGACCTAAAATTATTCCCAACTATTTATCTTTAATTTTGCGAGAAAATATGCCTTAATTCTAAATATTAACTTTAAAATTTATCCAGTCTAAATTTCCTATATTTTTATCTTTTTATTATGGATTTGGTTTTAGACATGTGTGGTTAATTTTTTTTCAACCTAGAGAACCTATGAACTTATTTGGGTTCTAGAGATTATTCTCACTATTAGTTTTGATTAATTTTATTTAGTTTATTTATTCTTGTTTTTATTGTTATTTCTTAGTAATTGGTCATTATTAAGCATGTTCTGGGATTTAGGGTTGAACTTGGAAGAGAGAATCTTAAATTGACCTTATGATTAAATAATGTGGAATTAAGTTTTAATCTAATTTGCGTCTAGGATAGACATATACCTAGAAGCTCCGCATAATCAAATTAGAGTGAGCCCGATTCAAAACGTATATTATTTAGTTGTGTGAGGCATTACATAATTAAGTAAGGTAGGTATATAAATGGACCGGAAGGCATTTATAGACATTAATACTCTAGGTTAGCTGATTAAGTTAAGTCAAAATTAATTTAGTGGGGATAAAATCTAATAAACAAATAAGGTATTAGTGACTCTAGGTTGCTGGTTCGATTAGTGTGGTAGTTTGTCTATTTTAATTTTAGTTTTAATTTCTTTATTAATTAAATTCAATTTGGTTTGCTCAACTTAAATGAAATTGTGAAATTAATGCTTAACTGAAGTTGTGGGTACTAAGTCCTCGTGGGAACGATACTTTACTTACTCTTTATTACTTGATACGGCCTGTACACTTACGGAGTCTATAGGCTATAAAGTTTTGCCCTATCATGTCTATTGCTATATATACTTTCTAAAACAAGTGTGTTAGATCCCTTAATATGGCTATAGATATACAGATTTGTCGTGCAAGTATTGAGGTTTGTGACTAAAAAAATATCTTATATCATACTTTATAATTAAAATTATTGACATCCCATTTCAATGAACAAAAAATGAGACTAATATTCAAAACCACACTCGGCCTATATCACCAAATTGTTTTAGAAAATACATATTCTATTAACTAACTTAATCAACTTTCTTAATCTAATCAAATTACACAAATCTATCTTATATTAAGGACCGTAGAAGTTTTATATTTGACAATACATCACTTTTATTTTTAAAAAATATATTACTGAAAAATATTTCCATATTTTTGTTTATTTTTATGAGAATGATATTTTGTTCTTTAAATAAAAAAAGGAAATACACATCATGACATAAAATATCTGTAACACTCCACTGTTCTGAACCTAGAACAGAGTGGCATCTTCATCTATCATATATTCAGATGTACTATTTAATAAAATTTTAAACCACTGGGCTAGGTTTGTTCTTGAAAATGAAAGCCCTTTTATAAAGAGTTCAAAATAATATTATACTCCATCTGATCCTAATTATAAAACAACATTTGACAGTTGGTTTTGGTCCTAATTATAGGACAACATTCTAATAATTGTCAATTTTTTCCTAAAACACCCCTATTTTATTCTCTCAAGTGTGTTTGATTTTTTGTGAGTATATATATGTGGACGCGTATGCTCTTCCAGTCAACGAAACTTTTAGTTATATATATATATGTGTGTGTGTGTGTATCTATGTATGTATATATGTGTGTGTTTACACACAAATATCTATAGACACTATAGACACACACACAATATATGTGTGTGTCTACACACATATATTTTGTGTATGTGTGTGTGTGTCTATACACAAATATATATAGACACACACACACATATATATATATGTATGTGGGTGTGTGTATTGTGTGTCTACATATATGTATATTTGTGTATGTCTGTCAATATATGTGTGTACAAATATAAACACACACACATATATACATGTATATCTGTGTGTGTGTGGGGTGTGTGTGCCTATATGTGTCTGTCGATATATGTACACATATATATATGTGTGTATCTATATGTATACATATATATATATATATATATATATATATATAATAAGACCATTATTTCAATTAGAAAGCATGTGTGAAAAAAATTAGGTTGGAGAGGCATGTGATAGGAGCTATTGATTTACTTTCATTTAGGTCATTTTAAATTTATATAAGGACATTTTAGGAAAATGAGTAAAATTAACTAATTTAACTTCTTTCCTTAATCTCCCCAATGTATATATATATAATTAGCATTTGTGGGATCTGTATCTTTTTTATACAGACCCCAAAATCAATACTGTTGTTATACAAATATTTGGTGTATAACAAATATATAGATCCCCTGTATTGTGATCTGTTGTTAAAACCAAATTGTACTGCGTAATCTTTTAAAAGGCGTTCTTAATGAGTTATTTCAACTCCCTACTTTCTTTCTTTTGACTTCAAATTAAATGAAGTAGAGCTTTAAATTATTCCAATTTTTTATCATTTATTATTATTATTATTATATTATATTATTATAATTTTTGGGGAGCAGGTGAGGGCCAAATGGCATGGGAAATCACCACGCCATTTGGTTAGCAAATGGCGTGGGAAAATCCCACGCCTTTTGCTAACCAAATGGCGTGGGGATTTCCCACGCCATTTGGTTACTTTTTCCAAGTCCCGCAAAGCTTTCTTACCCTCTTATTGTGTCCTGTCAGCCAGCGCCACCAACTGCATTATTTTGGGAAATAGTTTGAAATTTGATTTATTTTGGTAAATATTTTTTTTTTCAAAAAATTAGATTGGTCAAAAAGCCGTAAAATTAACTTCTTTCATTAATCTCCCCAAAATCGGTTAAATATGTCCTATAATTAGGACTGGAGGAGTAATTCGAATGGGCTTTTCTTAAACATTTAAAAACACTTGAAAACCTTTGATCGATGGTTCAAACATATCATTAATAATGCATCATACTTGTAACCTTGTTAGGTTTTATCGAATATTTTCTCATTTCTCCAATTAATCTCTTTCTCTACCATTCACTTGATCATTCATTTCATTATGGGCTTGTGATATATGCACCCTTCCTCCAACAATACAATACATACATGTTCTACTACTATCAAATCATAGTATCTACATAAATATACATCCCAATAGCCATATGCGGCTAACTCAAAATATTACTTAAGTCATAAGGAAATAAAATTATCCATTTACAAAAGTGAACTATATGTTTCATCTGCATCATCAACACCACGTTCTTCTCAAGATCAAGCAATATCTACGCCCTGTCTCTTCCTCCTTGCCTACTACTCTGCCCATATCCCGGATTTATGGAAGGCTCGAGATTCAAATGAATGAATCCCAGAGTAACAGGTTAATATCAAATTCAAGCATATGTAGTATATATGTAAATCAACCAAACAAAGCAGTCCACACAGCATATAAAGCATTCAAATTCAAATTCAAGTTCCAATTCAATTTCAAGATTCAAATTCAGACCACAAGTATTACATACCAAATGCAGCTTGTAATACTAGTGTTCATTCAATGATTCTAAAATACCTTAGTGCAAGGAAGTTCATTCTGGCAATTCAATACTAAAAATAATGAATGTACTAGGCCTTGCCTAGCCACCGGGAAGCTAGCCCCATGGTCGGCCCTTCCGCTCAATCGAGCCACGAGTAGTGCTGGCCATAAAGGCGGGACATACAAATATAGTATACAAAAACATATATAGCAATAAAAAGAATCTGAGATTATAGTTACTACCTGTTGGTCTTACCGACAAAACCCCTTCCAATAAGCTTTTGTTACTATGCTTGACCTTCAAGCTTGGGCAATTCTCAGGTCCTATAAATAACATTCATATAGTAATGGGTCATTAATCATCCCAAATATAATTAAGATTCAGTTCCTTTAGACCCACTCCAAAATACTTATCCTTTAATATCCTTATGACTAGAGATATATACTTATTGGGACTTATTTAATTAGATACTATACGCTATAGGATAATTATCCTCTCAGCCATTTAACCTTTCATTTTATCTAAAGAAACCTTTACTTTTAAAGGTTAAACACAATTAACAACTTATGTGACTATTCTAAGACTTATAAAAAATTCAGCCTTTAACTTTTCCGAGAATTTGGAAAATTCATAACTCGACCGTTACAACTCCAAATGGAGTGATTCCAATTTCTACTTACTCATTGATAAGTCTATTTTCAAGGATTAAAGTCACTAAATTGATTCATGACTGAGAAAATTCCCAAATTTCGAAAAACATACACAATGACCAGAATTTTCCAAATTTCTTAACCAATCTTTGGAGAATCATAACTCCTTCAATACTTATCGGAATTAGACAAATTACCTATCAAATTAAACCTCTATGAGTATACTATTGATATGAAAAATTTCACATTTTTATGATTTTATTTACTAGGGCCGAAATGCAACGCCATTTTGTTGCCCAGAAATTTTCCTGATTTATGTCTCAACTTCTAAAAATCATAACTGGATTTATAGACCTCTGTTTTAGGTGATCGAAAGCTTATTTTAAACCTTAAGGAGAATAATATCTCCTGTAAAAATTTAAAATAAAAAATCAACCTATAACCCCTTCAACTGACGCGAAAATTAATCCATGTTTTCGGACCACTGAAGAGAGTTGTTGAACAACACATGCAATCACTAATCTTGACTCTAAGCTTCAGGAAATCAGTCTCAATGCACATATATCAGACATGAATGATATTTAAGCTTGATTAAAGAGTCAGAGGAGATCATAAATTCACTCAGATTCGACATGCATATAGACTAGAGGATAGAACCTAGATGACAGCAACTTCCACCATAAACTCTTCACTTCCAGCAACTCAATGACTTCAAGAACACCAATAATCAGCTGAAATAAAATTAGGAGTGAGGTTAAAAAGCTCACCTCAGTCCAGAAACTGATTTGCATGCAACAATCAGTCACTCTTCCTTGATTTCCCGATGATCTTCTTCCTCCCCTTCTTTCCTTCCGATGCTTCTCTCTCTCGGTCACAACTCAGATTCTCGTTGTGACCTTTGCTCTCTCGGTTCTGTCTCTGAGAAATGGCTGAGGGAATAGATGATGAAATGTGAAGAATGAGAATGGATGTGGAGGTTTTTACGGGAGGGAGGAGGAGAGGAGTGTGTGCGTGACGGTGAAGGGATGAGAGAATGGAGAAAGTGAGCACGGGACGGGTTGGGTATGTGTTTTCCGGAATGAAATATGAATGAATGATTGTTGAAGTATGTATATTAATTGAGAGGAGGTGGGGAATAAGTGGCACGTAGTTGGGAAAATTGGTGGTGATGTGGCGTGAAAAGCAGCTGAGATAGTAGATGCTCCAGGTGGTAGTTTAATGAATTATTCAATCCATAATTCCACTAATTTCCTATTCTCCTTCCATCGTCTTTGCCCATTTTAATTAGTAAAATCACCATTTCACCCCTTCTTAATTTCAGCACTAGATTGTCAAATAAATTTCATAAATCATTCTAGGCCATAAAATATTATCTTCAAAAGTATTTAGACCTAAAATTATTCCCAACTATTTATCTTTAATTTTGCGAGAAAATATGCCTTAATTCTAAATATTAACTTTAAAATTTATCCAGTCTAAATTTCCTATATTTTTATCTTTTATTATGGATTTGGTTTTAGACATGTGTGGTTAATTTTTTTTCAACCTACAGAACCTATGAACTTATTTGGGTTCTAGAGATTATTCTCACTATTAGTTTTGATTAATTTTATTTAGTTTATTTATTCTTGTTTTTATTGTTATTTCTTAGTAATTGGTCATTATTAAGCATGTTCTGGGGATTTAGGGTTGAACTTGGAAGAGAGAATCTTAAATTGACCTTATGATTAAATAATGTGGAATTAAGTTTTAATCTAATTTGCGTCTAGGATAGACATATACCTAGAAGCTCCGCATAATCAAATTAGAGTGAGCCCGATTCAAAACGTATATTATTTAGTTGTGTGAGGCATTACATAATTAAGTAAGGTAGGTATATAAATGGACCGGAAGGCATTTATAGACATTAATACTCTAGGTTAGCTGATTAAGTTAAGTCAAAATTAATTTAGTGGGGATAAAATCTAATAAACAGGGATTAGTGACTCTAGGTTGCTGGTTCGATTAGTGTGGTAGTTTGTCTATTTTAATTTTAGTTTTAATTTCTTTATTAATTAAATTCAATCTGGTTTGTTCAACTTAAATGAAATTGTGAAATTAATGCTTAACTGAAGTTGTGGGTACTAAGTCCTCGTGGGAACGATACTTTACTTACTCTTTATTACTTGATACGGCTGTACACTTACGAGTCTATAGGCTATAAAAAGTTTTGCCCTATCATGTCTATTGCTATATATACTTTCTAAAACAAGTGTGTTAGATCCCTTAATATGGCTATAGATATACAGATTTGTCGTGCAAGTATTGAGGTTTGTGACTAAAAAAATATCTTATATCATACTTTATAATTAAAATTATTGACATCCCATTTCAATGAACAAAAAATGAGACTAATATTCAAAAACCACACTCGGCCTATATCACCAAATTGTTTTAGAAAATACATATTCTATTAACTAACTTAATCAACTTTCTTAATCTAATCAAATTACACAAATCTATCTTATATTAAGGACCAGAGAAGTTTTATATTTGACAATACATCACTTTTATTTTTAAAAAATATATTACTGAAAAATATTTCCATATTTTTGTTTATTTTTATGAGAATGATATTTTGTTCTTTAAATAAAAAAAGGAAATACACATCATGACATAAAATATCTGTAACACTCCACTGTTCTGAACCTAGAGCAGTGGCATCTTCATCTATCATATATTCGGATGTACTATTTAATAAAATTTTAAACCACTGGGCTAGGTTTGTTCTTGAAAATGAAAGCCCTTTTATAAAGAGTTCAAAATAATATTATACTCCATCTGATCCTAATTATAAAACAACATTTGACAGTTGGTTTTGGTCCTAATTATAGGACAACATTCTAATAATTGTCAATTTTTTCCTAAAACACCCCTATTTTATTCTCTCAAGTGTGTTTGATTTTTTGTGAGTATATATATGTGGACGCGTATGCTCTTCCAGTCAACGAAACTTTTAGTTATATATATATATGTGTGTGTGTGTGTATCTATGTATGTATATATGTGTGTGTTTACACACAAATATCTATAGACACTATAGACACACACACAATATATGTGTGTGTCTACACACATATATTTTGTGTATGTGTGTGTGTGTCTATACACAAATATATATAGACACACACACACATATATATATATGTATGTGGGTGTGTGTATTGTGTGTCTACATATATGTATATTTGTGTATGTCTGTCAATATATGTGTGTACAAATATAAACACACACACATATATACATGTATATCTGTGTGTGTGTGGGGTGTGTGTGCCTATATGTGTCTGTCGATATATGTACACATATATATATGTGTGTATCTATATGTATACATACATATATATATATATATATATATATATATATAATAAGACCATTATTTCAATTAGATAGCATGTGTGAAAAAAAAAATTAGGTTGGAGAGGCATGTGATAGGAGCTATTGATTTACTTTCATTTAGGTCATTTTAAATTTATATAAGGACATTTTAGGAAAATGAGTAAAATTAACTAATTTAACTTCTTTCCTTAATCTCCCCAATGTATATATATATAATTAGCATTTGTGGGATCTGTATCTTTTTTATACAGACCCCAAAATCAATCTTGTTGTTATACAAATATTTGGTGTATAACAAATATATAGATCCCTCAGTATTGTGATCTGTTGTTATAACCAAATTGTACTGCGTAATCTTTTAAAAGGCGTTCTTAATGAGTTATTTCAACTCCCTACTTTCTTTCTTTTGACTTCAAATTAAATGAAGTAGAGCTTTAAATTATTCCAATTTTTTATCATTTATTATTATTATTATTATATTATATTATTATAATTTTTGGGGAGCGGTGAGGGCCAAATGGCATGGAAATCACCACGCCATTTGGTTAGCAAATGGCGTGGGAAAATCCCACGCCTTTTGCTAACCAAATGGCGTGGGGATTTCCCACGCCATTTGGTTACTTTCCAAGTCCCGCAAAGCTTTCTTACGCCTCTTATTGCGTCCTGTCAGCCAGCGCCACCAACTGCATTATTTTGGGAAATAGTTTGAAATTTGATTTATTTTGGTAAATATTTTTTTTTTCAAAAAATTAGATTGGTCAAAAAGCCGTAAAATTAACTTCTTTCATTAATCTCCCCAAAATCGGTTAAATATGTCCTATAATTAGGACTGGAGGGAGTAATTCGAATGGGCTTTTCTTAAACATTTAAAAACACTTGAAAACCTTTGATCAGTGGTTCAAACATATCATTAATAATGCATCATACTTGTAACCTTGTTAGGTTTTATCAGAATATTTTCTCATTTCTCCAATTAATCTACTGCTCTACCATTCACTTGATCATTCATTTCATTATGGGCTTGTGATATATGCACCCTTCCTGCAACAATACAATACATACATGTTCTACTACTATCAAATCATAGTATCTACATAAATATACATCCCAATAGCCATATGCGGCTAACTCAAAATATTACTTAAGTCATAAGGAAATAAAATTATCCATTTACAAAAGTGAACTATATGTTTCATCTGCATCATCAACACCACGTTCTTCTCAAGATCAAGCAATATCTACGCCCTGTCTCTTCCTCCTTGCCTACTACTCTGCCCATATCCTGGATTTATGGAAGGCTCTGAGATTCAAATGAATGAATCCCAGAGTAACAGGTTAATATCAAATTCAAGCATATGTAGTATATATGTAAATCAACCAAACAAAGCAGTCCACACAGCATATAAAGCATTCAAATTCAAATTCAAGTTCCAATTCAATTTCAAGATTCAAATTCAGACCACAAGTATTACATACCAAATGCAGCTTGTAATACTAGTGTTCATTCAATGATTCTAAAATACCTTAGTGCAAGGAAGTTCATTCTGGCAATTCAATACTAAAAATAATGAATGTACTAGGCCTTGCCTAGCCACCGGGAAGCTAGCCCCATGGTCGGCCCTTCCGCTCAATCGAGCCACGAGTAGTGTTGGCCATAAAGGCGGGACATACAAATATGGTATACAAAAACATATATAGCAATGCAAAGAATGCGAGATTATAGTTACTACCTGTTGGTCTTACCGACAAAACCCCTTCCAATAAGCTTTTGTTACTATGCTTGACCTTCAAGCTTGGGCAATTCTCAGGTCCTATAAATAACATTCATATAGTAATGGGTCATTAATCATCCCAAATATAATTAAGATTCAGTTCCTTTAGACCCACTCCAAAATACTTATCCTTTAATATCCTTATGACTAGAGATATATACTTATTGGGACTTATTTAATTAGATACTATACGCTATAGGATAATTATCCTCTCAGCCATTTAACCTTTCATTTTATCTAAAGAAACCTTTACTTTTAAAGGTTAAACACAATTAACAACTTATGTGACTATTCTAAGACTTATAAAAAATTCAGCCTTTAACTTTTCTGAGAATTTGGAAAATTCATAACTCGACCGTTACAACTCCAAATGGAGTGATTCCAATTTCTACTTACTCATTGATAAGTCTATTTTCAAGGATTAAAGTCACTAAATTGATTCATGACTGAGAAAATTCCCAAATTTCGAAAAACATACACAATGACCAGAATTTTCCAAATTTCTTAACCAATCTTTGGAGAATCATAACTCCTTCAATACTTATCGGAATTAGACAAATTACCTATCAAATTAAACCTCTATGAGTATACTATTGATATGAAAAATTTCACATTTTTATGATTTTATTTACTAGGGCCGAAATGCAACGCCATTTTGTTGCCCAGAAATTTTCCTGATTTATGTCTCAACTTCTAAAAATCATAACTGGATTTATAGACCTCTGTTTTAGGTGATCGAAAGCTTATTTTAAACCTTAAGGAGAATAATATCTCCTGTAAAAATTTAAAATAAAAAATCAACCTATAACCCCTTCAACTGACGCGAAAATTAATCCATGTTTTCGGACCACTGAAGAGAGTTGTTGAACAACACATGCAATCACTAATCTTGACTCTAAGCTTCAGGAAATCAGTCTCAATGCACATATATCAGACATGAATGATATTTAAGCTTGATTAAAGAGTCAGAGGAGATCATAAATTCACTCAGATTCGACATGCATATAGACTAGAGGATAGAACCTAGATGACAGCAACTTCCACCATAAACTCTTCACTTCCAGCAACTCAATGACTTCAAGAACACCAATAATCAGCTGAAATAAAATTAGGAGTGAGGTTAAAAAGCTCACCTCAGTCCAGAAACTGATTTGCATGCAACAATCAGTCACTCTTCCTTGATTTCCCGATGATCTTCTTCCTCCCCTTCTTTCCTTCCGATGCTTCTCTCTCTCGGTCACAACTCAGATTCTCGTTGTGACCTTTGCTCTCTCGGTTCTGTCTCTGAGAAATGGCTGAGGGAATAGATGATGAAATGTGAAGAATGAGAATGGATGTGGAGGTTTTTACGGGAGGGAGGAGGAGAGGAGTGTGTGCGTGACGGTGAAGGGATGAGAGAATGGAGAAAGTGAGCACGGGACGGGTTGGGTATGTGTTTTCCGGAATGAAATATGAATGAATGATTGTTGAAGTATGTATATTAATTGAGAGGAGGTGGGGAATAAGTGGCACGTAGTTGGGAAAATTGGTGGTGATGTGGCGTGAAAAGCAGCTGAGATAGTAGATGCTCCAGGTGGTAGTTTAATGAATTATTCAATCCATAATTCCACTAATTTCCTATTCTCCTTCCATCGTCTTTGCCCATTTTAATTAGTAAAATCACCATTTCACCCCTTCTTAATTTCAGCACTAGATTGTCAAATAAATTTCATAAATCATTCTAGGCCATAAAATATTATCTTCAAAAGTATTTAGACCTAAAATTATTCCTAACTATTTATCTTTAATTTTGCGAGAAAATATGCCTTAATTCTAAATATTAACTTTAAAATTTATCCAGTCTAAATTTCCTATATTTAATTTCTCATAATATCTTTAATTCTTTAATCCCAAAAATTTGGGATGTCACAATATCAAGTAAACAATATATGTACAAAAGCATTGATTTAAATCAACATGCAATTATTTGTATTTTAATATAAAAAAAGTTAGTGCATAACTATTTTTTCTAAGAAGGTTGAGAGAATATAATTTAGCCATTAGGACTGGAAAACGGTGAGATTTGATGGTGCACACAACAAAGGGAAACAAATCTTTGAGAATCTACATATACTATAAATAAACAATATAGTAATAATCACGTTTAATTTGTTTCTTTGGACTGTTGGTCCTCAATTATGAGATCAGAAACAATTAAAAATTAAGGTGCCCCCACTATGAAGTCTATCATTTTGTCAGGACCTTGGTTATTTTATTTAATTAAAAGAGCTTTTTCCGATAAGCTTGCCACGCTTTATAAGCGGCATCTTCTCCTTTGCAAGGAGCCGTATAACCAACCACTAATTAACCAGCACCTGATACAATGGCCACTGAACTCATAGTCTTCAGCCACTCAACCATCTCCTTTACCATCCTTGGATTCCTTCTCTTTCTCTATGCTATCTTCTCCCTATCAAGAAGCCTCAGAAACAAAACAACGCCCAGAAAGCCACCACCGGAAGCTGGCGGCGCATGGCCTGTGACGGGCCACCTTCACCTCTTAGGCGGTCCAGAGCCAGCACACATAACTTTAGGCAACATGGCCGATAAATACGGGCCAATCTTCACCATAAGGCTCGGGGTTCACCAAACCTTGATAGTCAATAGTTGGGAGATCGCGAAGGAGTGCTTCACTGTGAATGATAGAGCCTTTGCGAGCCGTCCAAAACTCGTAGCCTTCAAGGTCATGGCCTACAACTTTGGCGTAATCGGTTTCAGTCCCTACGGAGCCCACTGGCGTCACGTGAGGAAGATCGCCACGCTGGAGGTCCTCTCCAACCACCGCCTTGAGATGCTGAAACATGTGAGAGAGTCCGAGGTTAGGTCAGCCATGAAAGATACCTACGATCGTTGGTTGGGGTTGAACAACATTAATAGTGGTCAGAATATAGAAGAAGCAAAGCCATTGTCTTGTGAGATGAAGAACTGGTTCGGAGAGATAACTTCAAACGTTGTGTTTAGAATGGTGGTGGGGAAACGTTTTGCTGAGACTCAAGGGAAGGACACAATACAGAAAACACTGAGGGATTGGTTCGATCTGATCGGTTCATTTGTGATATCAGATGCGTTGCCGTATTTGAGGTGGCTGGATCTGGGTGGCCAGGAGAGGGCCATGAGGAAGACAGCCAAAGATTTGGACCAATTCATGCAGTTTTGGTTGGATGAACACAGACACAACAGGGACGACGCTGGTTCAGGGGAAGCCAAGCCTAAGCATGGTGACTTCATGGACGTGCTTATTTCCAGCGTTGATGAAGCTGAAATGATTGACGGCCACGATGCCGATAGTACGATTAAAGCTACAAGCTTGGTTAGTGTGTCCTTCCCATATTTCTAATCCTTTTTTATTTTATTATTTATATTTAGAGTTAAAATAACTTCCTAATTTCTTGCTTTGCTCAACAGTTCTTATTACTTTTCACATGTGACGTTTCTACTTTTAGACTTTAGATGCAAAATTAAATTATGCAAAATTCCATACACGGGGATACGTACGTATATGGACAAGGAAAAGAAGAATTCATCCAGGAACCAATTATGTCTGCTAGTCTCATTTGTATTGTCCAGATGCTATCTGGATTGTCCATATTTAACATTTTTTTTTTACTTTTGTGTTTTTAAAAAAATCACTTCACTTATTACAGAATTTAAAATAAAGATCATATTATCTTAACTAACACTTTTTAAAAATTAATTTTCCATTTAAAAAATATCTTTTAAAAAATATTAAATCTGAATTATCATTCAACAATCTATATATAGAACAACCGGATGGTGCCATACATAACTGATTCCGACCATCCACCCAAATTCCTATGTTAAAGAAAAATGACAAAGGTCCCCCACCAACCCGCCTATTTTTAATATTGAAATATTTTAACATGCATTTGTCTTCTGATTTATGAGTCTTTCTTAAATTTGCGTTTTAATTTTAAAAATTTACAGCTCATCTTTTTCTTTTTTAGATATATAAGAAAGGTTTGGAAGCCTACATTACAAAAGAAAAACTACGCGAAATTAATTTCAAACACTCTTATCTATCCAATTCCTTAGGAAAATAGAACATACCTCCAAAACCTCAGTTTTGTTTATACCCATTTTAGCTAAATCTGCGAGTCTCAAACTCACCTGCCAGTCTTGCATTAAGATTTCCTTAATTCGCAGAACCAGCAAGCTTCCAGATCGAAACTCCTCATCCTGAAGTACGTTGATAATTTCCTCGCCATCAGACTCGAGAATGATCCTTTTAAATCCCAAATCCCAGGCCAATTCTAATCCCACCAGCAGTGGAACCAGATTTTTTTTTAGCTCAGGTCAAAAAATAAACATATTGAACTACTCCCTTTAGTTCTTATTATAAGACACCAACTAATAAATATATTTGGTCCTTTTTATAAAACACTTGCTTGTTTCCAAATATCATTAAATAGTTTTTTTTCATGTATACCCATAATTAAAAAGGTTGTGAATGAGAAAAATTAATTATTACTTTTTTTTTGGAGAAAAAAGAGAGTAATAATTAATATGATATTAGAGTTTAGTATAATTAATAGGGATAATATTGAAAATTACTTAAATTTTAGGACAAATTTAATTACTTTAACTGTTTTTATTGACTTGTGAGAATTATTAGTTGGTTCCAAATAAGGACCAAGTGGAGTATTTACTAAATAGTATCAAATAACCTTGAAAATACAAATAAATAATAACCGATAATTATAAATCAAAACAATATATAAGATGATACTAACATTTTTGGTACCTCAAACAATAATTTTACTTTTCTTTTACAGCCCAATGAGTAATGAAACAAACATTATCTTTATAGAGAAGATAAAAAATTAGCTGGGGCCAAATTTGTGGCCAAATAAAATATCATATAATAAATATATACATATACTAACAAATTTTATAAAATCAGCCGGGCCAGTTGGGGCCTTGGCCATCACTACCTTCGCCACTGCCCACCAGAATAGCCCATTCCTCAGATGTAAGCCTGACATGTACCAAAGATTTTTGTAAAACCAGCCACCCATTCACCTCCGCAATTTCTTAGGACTCCCCCACAACCTGCCTTAGAAGAATGTAAAGCCATCGCTCCATCTTCATTTAAGTTTAACCAGCCAAAAGGAGGTTTTTGCCAAGCCCGACTCAATAAGTTGTCCGGCTGATCTGTCAACTGGTCTGTATCAGGATATAATGCAAAACACCTCCAGACTTGTAAAATGACAGACACGGGGGTACTCGGGTTTTATAAAGTTTTCTTCAAACATGGAGCAATTTCTCCATTCCCAGAATTTCCAAATTGCTACCCCAAAAATCAGACTCCAATCACTCTCCAACCCACTGCCCAAGTTTCTTTGCAAGTTCATAAGCAACCAGTCCCTGAGGCCGACAGTAAAGAACGACGAGGAATATATACGCACACACTTTAAGTAGATTCTTCAAATTTCATTATCAAGTTAAGTACATGCTACTCCTAAATATTTAATTTTTTTTTTTTTTTTTTACAATTCTTCCCTAATCATATCATTTTTCTTCTTAATAAATTACTTACAATTTTTATTTCTTATTTTTTTATTTGGTCAAAGGTATAATCAATTTCAATACTTTTTTATTTGGTCAAGGTACGATCCTTTTTTAAGTTTAGAGCACAAAGAGTTTTTAACTTTCTTGATGAGTGCACTTCTCATTATTTAAACTTATGTTCCTCTCTTTACTGGTGTGTGACCATTTACCATTTCAATAATCCATAGTTTGTTGGTACTTGTAAGTTTCAATATTAATTTGACTTGTTAATTTTGAAGAAGAGATAATTAATTATCACGAGAACGCGATTTTGAAATAATCTTTGTGAAACAGAGTATAAGATATATTCCTCTTATACTCTTATCATAGGTGAAACATCTTCTCAAGACGCTTTCAAAAAGCTTGTCTGTCAAAATCCCTCACAATCTCTCAAGGCGAAACTCTCAAAGTCTCAATGACATCTCCAATATAATGCTCGTATTACCCCTTTTTGACTATATAAAGCTTCCCTAGCTAATTAAGCTTATTCTACCGTACGCGTGTCAAGTTTATTGTTCTTGTATATACATGCTGCTTGGGTTTTACCGTATTGAAGCCAATTTTACAAACCTGCAGGCCCTGATTGTAGGTGGGACAGACACGGCAACAGTGACACTAACTTGGGCTCTCTCTTTACTTCTCAACAATCCTGAGGTCCTTAAAAAGGCAGTGCATGAAATAGATACGCAAGTTGGGAGAGAAAGGGAATTAGAGGAATCAGACTTGAAGAACCTTCATTATGTGCAAGCCATCATCAAGGAAACCATGCGCCTGTACCCAGCTGCACCATTGAGTGTGATTCACGAGTCTGTGGAAGATTGCACTGTGGCTGGCTACCACATACCCTCTGGCACTCGTCTCTTGACCAACCTCTCAAAGCTCCATCGAGACCCACGAGTTTATGAAGATCCTTTGGAGTTTAGGCCTGAGAGATTCCTCACTACCCACAAGAATGTGGACTTGAGAGGCCAACATTTTGAGCTGATTCCTTTTGGAGCTGGCAGAAGAATGTGCCCTGGAATCTCATTTGCTCTTCAAATAACGCAACTCACACTTGCTACTCTCTTGCATGGCTTTGATGCTGCAACTCCTGATAACCAAGCAGTGGATCTGAGAGAACAGGTTGGGTTGACCAATATGAAAGCCTCACCACTCGAGGTCCTTCTTACCCCACGTCTCTCCATCTATGGGTAAGAGCAGATAAGTGAGGATTTTAATAATGTGCTGTATTTCTTTATAATTAAGGTTTGTCGGACAAGGGAAAGCTTTTTATAATTTCAGCCACGTGTGTTATGTATAATATATCTATATGATAATTTGAACATAAAATTGTAAATTGATATGAATTTTTTTTCTCTTCCCTTGAAATAGGATCTTTTTTCTTTTTTCATCTCTGCCTTATAAATAAGACCAAAGAAATATATTAAATAAGAGTATTATCTTTGTAGCCACTAGCCAGATCAAGCTCTAAAAAAGGGTAATTTTCACTCAACTATATATTTGAATTTGTAAATTAAACAAGAAATTAAATTTCGAATAAATGTTGTAGGTTGTTTGAGTTGGCGTTGTAAAAGTAACGCAAGTCAAAAACAAAACTCCTCTTACAAGCTTACCCCGTATATCCTAAATCACGTTAAAAAAATAATTTCTATCGCTAATCTAAACAGGCACTTATTAGACTTGAATCTTGATAAAATCTGTCCTTAATTATATTATTTGTGTGCGTGACGAGAGTACCTTTGGACTTTTTAATCGGGTGTTACATTCTTGAGATTGAGATAATAAATAGAAGGTCAAATATAAACCTTATAAATTTAGTTAAAAGCATGGCTTAGATAAGGGACAGAACCTGAAATTTTTTTCCAGGCAGGGGACTTTAACTTAACAACTCAAAGTTAATCTAATGGTGAAGATAAATAAGTAGAGGAAAGTGGATAGTAAGGAAAGTGGTGAGATTTTGTTCCCTATTTACTCTACCTTAAATTTAATAATTTTATAACTTCACTCTTATTTGATTTAACTAATATACATTACATCTCGAGAACATAGTCTACATAATAATACATGAAAGATAGAATTATATATTCCTATGAGATATTTAATTATATAATTTATAAATAGGACAAAAAAAACTTTTTTTCTATGCCTAAATAGGACTTGAAGAGTCGTGTTTAAATCTGTCTTCTCTCTAAGCAAAAAAAAAAAAAAAAAAGTCTTCTCTTATTTCTCTGCCCTTCAAAACAAATTTAATCACTTATATTACACTAAAATGGTTGAAAGGGAGTTATATTTTTAACTCAAGAACTTGAAGGAGTGATTTAAATAACCCTGATTAAAATGGGTGATATTTTTTTTAGGAAAAAAAAAGTATGCCCCTAACCTAGTCCTCCAACGTGAGGAAGAGAATCGAACAAACACTAGCCACATTGCTAATTGCCCACCTTTAGCTTAGAACTCACAAACCTCCCCATTGAAAGGAGTTTTGGTTTGCCTATACTGAGCTCAATAGGCTATGGCAGATGAGTCACATTTAGTTGTCTGCATTTTATAATTTTGTTGGAGTATTAAAAATGAGAAAACTTTCGGTCACTATAATATCATTAAAAGATTTAAGTAAAATGTTGAGCTGACCAACTCGAGCCATTCATTTGGTCAACAACAAATATCTCGACAGGAAACAGATTATCTCAGAAACATTTTCTCAGCGTCTCTAAGTATCTTTTAATCTTATCCGTCCAAAAATTGATCCAAACGTTTAAAAAAAGACATATCAGCTGTTTTTAAAAAAAAAAATATTTACTGTATGCGGTCTTTTAAAATAGATTATGTTCCCTTGGATCAATTTTTGGACGGGTAAGATCGAAAGATACTGAGGGCCGCTGAGGGAGCCGCTTAATATTGTACCTTTCCTTAAATTATAACTTTGCTTATGCAAGAAGCCATACTGCGATACAACACATCAGAAACTACAGAGCCATGGACTTGATGATCTTCAGGCAACCCACCATCCCGTTCAGCAGCCTCGGATTATTAATCTTTGTCTATGTTATTTTCTCCATATCAAGAAGCCGCAGAAACAAAACTACGCCAAGAAAGCCACCACCGGAAGCTGGCGGCGCGTGGCCTGTGATTGGTCACCTACACCTCTTAGGCGCTCCAGAGCCGCCACATATCACTGTAGCCTGTAGGCAACATGGCCGACAAATACGGACCAATCTTCACCGTAAGGTTCGAGGTTCACAAAACATTGATAGTGAACAGTTGGGACTTGGGAGACTGCAAAGGAATTCTTCCCTGTGAACGACAGAGCCTTTGCGAGCCGTCCAAAACTCATGGCCTTCGAGGTCATGGGCTACAACTTTGGCATGATCAGCTTCAGTCCCTACGGAGCCTATTGGCGTCACGTGCGGAAGATTATATTGCCACGCTGGAGCTCCTCTCCAACCATCGCCTAGAGATGCTGAAGCATGTGAGAGAGTCCGAGGTTAAGTCTGCCATGAAAGATACCTACGATCGTTGGTTACAGTTTGAACAAGAATGGAGAGAATATAGAAGCAGTGCCTCTGTCGTGTGAGATGAAGAACTAGTTTTGGGAGATAGCCTTAAACGTTGGGTTTAGAATGGTGGTGGGAAAGCGTTTGGCTGAGAAGGAGGGGAAGGAAACGATATAGAAAACACTGAGGGATTTGTTCGATCTGAGTGATGCGTTGCCGTATTTGAGGTGGCTCGATCTGGGTGGCTAGAAGAGGGCCATGAGGAAGACAGCTAAAGAGTTGGACCAATTCATTCAGTTTTGGTTGGATGAACACAGACACAACAAGGACGCTGGTTCAGGGCAAGGCAAGCCCAAGCACGGCGACTTCATGGACTAGCTTCTTTCAAGCGTACGTTGGTGAAGTTGAATGATTGACGGCCATGGTGCTAACAGTGTGATTAAAGCTACTTGCCTGGTCAGTCTTTCACATATTTCTCTAATCTTTTTTGTAGTTGTAAATTATATACTTTAATCTTTTTAATTTTTAGTGTAAGGCACTTTTAATTAATTTACCAAAATTAAAAAATAACAATTGTATAACTCATTCAATTTGTTTCAAAAGTTGATTTTTTTTCTAATTTCACCTATATTAAAGGATGTTTTAAATGGGAGAAAAAAAATCATGAAATTAATTTTTTTTTTTGGTAATATTCATGAAATCATATTTAAATATTAATTATAAGAATGAAATTACTAAATAAGTATTAATTATTCCACTTGTGACTTACCCTTATAAATTAAAAATATTTCTAAAAACATATTTATATATGTTGTGGCTCAAATGGAGTATGTTGAAAGTTATAATGACTTCTTAATTCCTTGCTTTTCTCATAATTCCTATTACTTTTCGCATATGATGTTCTGTTTAAACTTTAGGTGCAAAATTAAATTAGGCAGCGGCAGCCTATAATTTAAAATGGCAAAATGTTGTGTATGTTGTATGGACCATGGTAGTTAAAAACACGCTTTAAAACGTAAATAGCCATTTTTACGTTTTATTTTGAGTAAAACATGTTTCGTTTTAGTAAAAAATGAAGATCTAGTGAAATAGGAAAAAACACTACGTGTAAAACGCCGCGTTTTTTAAAACAGCAAAAAAAGTATATTGAAGGAACAAATTGGGTGCTTACTCCTCTTTTCTTGATGACAATGGCAGAGGCGGCGGCAACAGAGGCCGCGAGGAGGCCAGATAGCTTCATTGTGTTCAGATAGTTGATTTGAGTTTTGTTGTAAAAAAACGGCAAGAAAGGAGAGGGAGAAAGAAAATTTGGGTTGCTCTGATGGTTGCAGCGGCCGAGAAGTTTTGCAGATCTGTGAATTGATGCAAAACAACCTGATCGGAAAAGACGAGAAACAGAGAACTCGGAATTGAAGAAAGAAAGAGAAAAGTAAAGTGAGATGTTGAAACTGGAGAAAAGAAAATTGTATTAAATACTGCTCTGTACATGTGGGCCCACTTATATATGAAAGAGTAGAGCTGGGAATTAGGGTCAGCCCGGCCCGACAGGATTTGGCCCTACAGGGCCAGGGCCTAACAGGGCCGGCTCTACAGGGCCTGAGATAAGGAAAACATATGTTTTTCAAAGTCTGGCCCGAAAGTATCAGGGCCTGAAAATTTCTATTTCAAATTTTAACAATTTTTCCTTCGATTTTTTTTCTAAAGAAATATAATCAGTAAATTGCAACTATTAAAGTTCTAATCTATCAAATAAATCTTATCAACATTAATATCTAAACAATATAAATTATTCAACAAATAAACACATTCATTAATTCGTAATAAAAAACAAATAAACACAAAAAATATGTTTTTTCCTTTTTTTTTCCAAAAAATATTAAACAAAGGAATTGCTTTATGTATGCCCACGATAAAATGCCTTTGCCTCTCGTAATTTTATGTGTGTCTACAGATTCTTTCGGTTCATGCATGATTTTACTAACAGGTAAAAATAATTATACTTATTTTACATAAAATATACTTATAATTTATTACTTCTATAATATTTTAATACCAAAGTATGTGTTTATTTAATATCAAAACATCCTTTCTTTAAAATTTATAATAACTAATTATGCATTTTAATACAGAATAATAATAAACATAAAAAAAGTTATAGTTTAAACTAAAAAAATTTAAGTAATTACAAATAAACACATTCATTAAGTGGAAGTTTAAGTAATTAATTTTTTTTAAAAGCTACACTTAAACGGCCCTAACGGGCCGGCCCGATTAAGCCCGAGGCCCTACAAGGCCGGCCCTGCAGGGCCAATTTCAAATTTCTAACATATTTTTCAAGCCCGAGCCCTACAGGGCCAGGGCTTAAACAGGCCGGCCCGACGAGCTCAGCCCGATTTCCCGACTCTATGAGATACAACCCATTTACACGCAACTCTAGCTAACTGAATACAAACAAAACAAGACATTCGACCCGTGCGTTGCACATATATTTTTAGTCTACAATGTATAAAAAAAAATTGCATACAATTTCAGAGTTTGAGCAGGTAATTGAGTAAATGATACATTACAAATGACTTATTCTTTTTTTCTTAATATGTAGTAACTTATTTCTATGATTGTAGCACAAGGTTTTGAAAAACTTCTCTGTAAACAACATTTAATGTTGTGTTGCTTGCATTCTTGAACTCATTCAAGATTAGGATTTTCAAACCATTGAAATTCTTCACCCTAGACAATGCAACATATAGTTGCCCATGGGAGAAAACCGGACTTGGTAGGTAAAGACCTACATTTGTCATCGATTGACCCAGGCTTTTGTTTATTGTCATGGCAAAAGAAATAATTATAGGAAATTGTCTTCTTGTCATATTGAAAGGCAATTTTGTTTCAGATGGATTCATATCCATTCTATGTATCAAAATCTCTTCACCAATGCTTGTGCCATTCAATGCCTTTGCCTTAATCACATTCTTCCCAAGTTGTGATATTTGAAGCCTTGTTCCATTGCACATTCCTGCAGCTTGATCAATGTTCCTTATCAACATTACAGGTACACCAACCTTCAAAACCAATTTATGAGTACCAGAGCATTTAATTGCATTTAGGTATTCTACATCATACAAATCCTCAAAGCTTTCATTTGCATTGTCTATTCGATTTATAGAGTCTGAGCTAAAGTACTCAATTGCATCTCCCGGTAACAATGAACAAATGTACTCATTCAATGTGTCGACGTTTTCCGTTGTTGGGGTAAGGATGAACCTATTGTTTAGGTAATCTTCGTCGAACAGACGCTCTATTAAATTTGGGTAAGTAGATTCAACCATACACTTAATTGGATCACAATCATCTTGAAGCAATAAATCTTCAGGAATTGGGATCTCTACAATGCCATCATGTGGTAATTCAACGGCTCCATCTCCTACAAGAAGCAACCAATCTGAAAATGATTTTATTTTCTGTTGTTCGATTGGACAGTTGGAAGAGTTTAGCCTCATATTCTTTGTTAAACGCAGTAATTTGCATTCATTCCACAGGTAGGAAGCGTTGATAGATGCATCTACAATCTCAGCTCGCCCACATTTTGGAATGACTGGAAGGATTTGCCTAAAATCGCCACCCATGACAACACATTTTCCTTAATAATTTCCCCTGCTTTTCTGTAATTTTTGACCACACAGTTGTGCTTGTCCAGACATTCTTTCAAAATTTCGACAATGTTGTGATCCAAATTTGCAACACCAACATAACGGCTGAAAAAAAAAAACACAAGAAATCTTTCAACTTGTGATATATATGATAAAGAGTATTGTTCAATGGCACAAAACCTGATTCAATTCGACCTCGCCGTTGACATTCGATTTGAAATTTCATTTTCGGTATCGTAAATATACGATTGGGCATAACTGGAGGATTCCCCTGAAGGGGTAATAGACTTCCAATGAAGTGGTGGTTTTGACCTGAAAGGACAAAAGAATAAGGGCCTCCACCTCTAGAGTTTATTGAATGGTCGATTCTCCCACCCATAGATGTGAAACAAAACATGTTGTTGTACGTGCGGATATTTTTCAAAATTTTTTTGACTGCATTGAATGTTTGTTGAAGAAGAGTTCCTTAAGCTCTTTAGGAGGCCTTCTTAATAAAGGGACAATAATCTTTCCATTACAACAGCAAATACCAAATTGTGGCATTTCATTTTTCTTCACACCTTTCAATCTTTCTGCAAACCACATTTCAGCACCACAAACTTGACATTCATGACAAGCATCACCATAATCTAAATAGGTGGATCGAAACATACAACTGTGATTATTCTTCGCCTCTGTATGACGAGTTGCTTGTTCATGTTGATTGTTAATAATTCTGGAATCTACTATAATAATTCGGAAAAAAAAAAATTTTGAAGGTTAAATAAATATTGACAATTAAAAACATGGAAAGCTAAATAAAATTAAAAAATCATACTTACTTTCGTATACTGGAGTATTTACCCTACTGCATAAATCAGTAGCTACTTGCCGAATTTGGCTAGCAGATCTCTTTACGCTTTTCTTTTGATTGACTGATTGTGATGTCGGTTGAACTGATGGACTAAGAGTAAGCTTGCTATTGTAAGATAAACAAGCGATGTTGCTCGTATATAATTTGAGCTACCGGTGTGTTGATTATATCAGATAATACAGTTTGGATGTTGTCCTCTGACATTGGATTTAAAAGAGAAGACTGAGAACTCGGCAAGTCATTCTGACTTTTTTCACCAAAACAATTCATCATCAACTGTTTAAGTTTGTTATTGGTAACGTATGAAGAATTACAAATCGAATTTTCGGTACCACTTTCTGAACATAACCTTTTACCTACAAAAACATATTGTTTAAAAATGATTACATACTGAAATTCGTTACAGTAAAAACTAAAGCGGATATTAACTAAAAACATTTAAATGAACAAAATATGACTGACATCTTCCTTCATTCTTATTGCTTTTAATAAACTCAGACCGTTTCTTCCTCATATCTGTTATTATTATTTTTTTCAATCTTTACAGCTTTCCGATTGACCTCATCCATTTGAATTATTACTCTACATTTTATATATGTAACATATCGTTATGAATAGCTTGAATATCGTTGAGCTCATCATCTTCAGCGCATAGTCATAGATGTAGGAAATGGACTGCGATTAATGTATTGACTTACCATGAAGTGACGGACAGACTTCAACATATATGGACGGATAGATGACATTTTTTTGTTCAATTGATGACATGGATCGTCATCTAAGGAGGCTCCGTTTTATTTAATTGTCCACGACTATGTTCATTTGAGATACGAAGGACAAATGTTCACATTTGTCATAACTGGTTTCATTGCGTATAGAAATTTGTGATTGAAAAATAGGTGTTATCTCAAGTAATGATTCTGTTGAATTCATATGTAATTAATTATATTGCCTAATTAATTCATTGACCTCTCTATGCACAATTATTATTTCCACGCAAACACCTATTTGGCAAGAAGGATCGCGCGTATGTATCTGGTATGTGAAAAATAGGTGATTGGAAAAAAAAAATCATAACTGGTTTTCATTGCGTATAGAAAATTGTGATTGAAAAATAGGTGTTATCTCAATTACTGATTCTGTTTAACTCATATGTAATTAATTATATTGCCTAATTAATTCATTGACCTCTCTATTCGAAATTATTATTTCCACTTTTGTTTGTTATTCATATATCTTTCGTGCACACATTTATAGCAGTGAGATTTTTTTATATTCTTGGAACTATAACAACAATTTATAAAGGATATTGCACCAGTTATCCTAAAATATTGCTCTAATATACCATGGAAATTCTAGGTCATAAACGTTTTTAGGTGTCAATTTTATGCACAAATTAGCTCGCAATTCAATGTTGGGTTTTGATTTTACAACCCGTAATTGAAAACATCAATCGATTTAACTTCATTATTTGGTTTTATTAGTCATTGTGCGGGTAAATGTAATAAAACATAATAAGTGGAGTAAATGAGTTCAAAAAGGGTTGTAAAAAAAATGTGATATACAATTAGTCATAATGTCCAAAGGATTTTTATAAAATGAATAATTAAGAAACAAATTGCATGTATTTACTTGCAGAATGAATGAGAGATCAAATGACTTAAATAAATAAGATAGTTGATTGTTTTGTGTTATTAAGATGTTAAATAAATTTATACAACGCAATGATAATTTGAATTAACATAGATTGAACTTTCATTTTATACAATGCAATGTTAAATAAATTTATAAATTCCAAACGTAGAACATGAAGCATTCATTGTTCGATGAAACAGTAATAAACGTTGCAGGTACTACAATTGAGAAAAAGTTTGAAAGAGCATTATAAAAAGGAGTTTCAACTACAATCGTTTAAAAACCACAAAGCTATAAACACGTGAAAGCAAATTAAAGACTGATCCGCAGAATGATGAACTGATGTTAAGGAGAGACTTCGAATTCAGGGCGGGCCCATCCAGGAACTGATGTTGAGTTTCAATCTAAAGTCAACAACTGCAGGATGGTTGTAATTGAAAACAACCTCAGAAATGTCACTATGGCTATGGAAGGTGGTTTGTCCATCTGCAATGAAAAGGGGATAAAATTAAGTAAATCAAATATGATGAAAGTAAAAATGACACAAAATAATTAACTTGATAAAAAGGAAAACACTAACCACCAGTCCATGCGAAGAAGCTCACCGATTTGGGGCTTCAAAGGATCGTTAACCTCCACTTATTTTCGGCACCAAGGGCACGATCCGTAACATGAAGCTTCCTAGCTGGAAAAAGAGATTAAGAATCATTCGGTTCAAACTTATGAATAAATGATGTGAAAAGACACAGATCAGAGAACCGCTGCCAAGAACTGGTACTCACTGCATGAAGGATAAAAACTGATATTTGGAGATGCTTGATGCAGATGAGGGGAAGAAGATGAAATCCGATTTTGGAAACGAAAAGGAGGGAGCCGAAAAATGAGTGAGAAAGGACTTTACAGAAGAGGAAGACGACAGGAAGAAGATCCTGAGTGGTGGACGAAAGGCGACTAGCGATCTTGAGCTAAATGGTGACTGGTTTCTTAGGCTGTTTGAGGTGATTTTATAGGGAGAGATTAAAATTTGAAATTTGAAATTGAAAAAATGGAGGGAGGGAAGGCGTGAATTGAGAAATGGATGGCATGAAATTTTGATGACGTGGCACCTATAGTGGTGGAACACGTGGACCAATAAATGGATGAGTAGGAGGTTTAGTAGTATATATTTGATGATTGATAATAACTGATTAACAATACAACAAATAATAACAAATTAATCAATACAGAAAAATTCCTATTCTACCCTTTCTCATCTATGAGTGACACGTTTTATGGATATTGCATTAATGCATGAGTGACAGGTGCCTTACTTTGGATATTACATTGATCAATATATGTATGGATGATGACAAGTGCCTTACTTTTCTTAATTTTTTTTTATATATATGCATGTAAAATCTATATTTTGTATTACGATTTTACGTTTTATGATTTTTCATTCTCCTTTCGTTTTTAGGTAAAAACTTGTTTTTAACAACTATGGTATGGACAAAAAAACACTGTGCATGAGGGTGACCATACTAGGATTCAGTTTAAAAAAATATAATAAAAATGACATAAGGACTTTAAAATTACAAAAATCTCAAATCAGATCTGTTATCAAGAGTTAATAAGGAAATGATGAAAATTGACGAGTAATTCACAACTAATTTTTGTTTTTCATTTTTTTATATGTAAAATACATGATTTAAGATTTTACAATTTCAAATTTATTTTTTTGTCATTCTCCAAAAAATCTAAACCATCCAAAATTAAAGTGCATATTTTTTTTATCATATTATTTTAAAATATTATATTAATGTGTACAATAAACTTAAATTAAAGACAAGCTCTTACTGTTATTTTTCTTAATTTTTTAATTTTAAAAACTAGTTGAAAATTTTAACGTTGAGACTAAGGTTAAATAAAAACAATTTATTGCTTTATACTTAATTTAATTGTAGCCTTATTTTATATTAGCAACATGATTATATGTTTGCTTTCTCATTTTCTTTAATGAATTATCATGTTTATATTAATATAATAATTATATAAAACAATAATGAAAATTCGTAAAATATAGAAGTAACTTGAATTTAGTCTATAAAAATTTGTTATTTAATTTTTAAAAATAAATTAAAATATTTGAAAATGTAAAATAATTACTACCTCTACGCTGCGGAACCCCACCACTAGGTCTATTATTAATATTTAAAATGTTTTGACATGCATTTGTGTGCTTTGTATATAAGTCTATTAACCAGCTAGCCTTGTATATATTTTTTATGCCGTGAATATTGATTATCAGTAGCAACAAACAAATGAATTAATTTTGAAGGCTAGCTAATTGCGAGCTGCCTGTGTGGGAAATAAATAAGGATGCCAAGTTTGATGTTGTTATAAATACTGCCTGGGTTTCATTGAAGCCAAGTTTCAAAACTCGCAGGTCCTAATGTTAGCTGCGACGGATACAACAACAGTGACACTAACTTGGGCTCTCACTCTACTTATGAACAATCCTGAGGTCCTTAAAAAGGCGGTACATGAAATAGACACGCAAGTTGGGAGAAAAGGGCATTAGAGGAATTGGACTTGAAGAAGCTTCATTATGTGCAAGCCATCGTCAAGGAAACCATTGGGTGTGATTCACGAGTCTAAGGAAGATTGCATTGTGGCTGGCTACCACATACGAGCTAGGCACTCGTCTCTTGACCAAACTCTCAAAAATCCATCGAGATCCACGTGTATATGAAGATCCTTTGGAGTTTAGGCCTGAGAGATTTCTCACTATCCACAAGAATATAGACTTGAGAGGCCAACATTTTGGGGCTGGCAGAAGAATGTGCCCTGGAATCTCATTTGCTCTCCAAATAACGCAACTCACACTAGCTAGTCTGTTGCATGGCTTCGATGTTTCAACTCTCCAAAACCAAGCAGTGGATATGAGAGAACAGGTTGGGCTGACCACGTCTCTCCCCTCATCTCTATGGGTAAGAGGAGACATAACTGAGGATTTTAATAATGTATTTGTTTAATCTCTTGAAGTTGGAATCAACTTTTAATTTCTCAACTTTATTGTTTTCATCGAAATTCCTTATTTGATTTACTCAATTTTAAATAATTTCATTCAATCTAATTAAGAACATAGTTATAACAATTAGCTCACTTTCGTCATAGTCCTTGTGGAACAATACTATTTTTATCACCATACTATTTCTTGCGATCCGCGCGCTTGTGGTAAGCTAAATGCCGAACAACAACATAGAGATCAGAACCGCCTTACCAGAAGGGAGCAGTAATTGAGGCAAGCTGCAACCATCTCAAACCATGGCATGCAACTTTGAAACGAAATCTTCCAAGGCGATGTTGAGATGAATAATCCACACATAATAAATATCCAAATTGAAAAGCTATAATCTGAGCCAGCTCCTCCGTATAATATTCAACAGGAAGATTAAATACTAATACTTGGATTCAAACAGAGAAATGATTAAGAACTAGCTGATCGATCGGGATATTGGGAGACCAAGAGTAAACCGCAGTGAGATACCTTGTAAGATCCAAATACCATGATCTAGGATATATTGGCAATCCTCAGTATGCGAAAAGTATAAGACATAATAAGCACCATGATGTTGAACCACAGACACACTACCAATAAGATCCAATTGCAAGGAAATAAGCGATTGAATCTACTTTATGTGAATCATACGGGAAGAAAATACCTTTGCAAATAGAAAATGAGAGAAACAGTAGCTCAGGCGCGACGGTGAACAAGCAGGAAAGGACCATCTTGAAGAGCCCTGCATCTTCAATCCAAAACGAGCCAACACCAAACTAGCGATGAAGCAACGAACAAACTTAAGAAAGCCAAAGGAGATGAATCAGAAGATCCAAAGAACATGAACCAAGCAGCAGAAGAAAACTCCGCCGCCAAAAGAGAGAGAACAACCCTCTCTACCGACCTCCTTTGTTTTGTTTAATCAAATATCTCTCTTTTTTTTAAAAAGGACACCACTTGGTTAATTGTTTTTTTAAAGGTCAAAATGCATTAGACACACGATAAAACGATTACATTAAACTTGGGCGGCATTACATGAGAGGCAGAAGCCAACCAAGCAGCCCAAGATAACAACACAAGACAACAAGGGAAACAAACAGACAACTACATACACACAAGAAAAAAATTAAACAACATAATAGCAAACAACTTTGTCTTCGAACCAGATTTGCAGCCATCAAAAGAGAGTCAACAAATGCTACCAGCAGCGCTAACAGAACCAGGAAGAACTGCGCGAGAACAAACCGACGGGTGTTGCAGCACCTCTCCTGGAGGACATGGGCCACCTAGTCTAACCAACGTGGTTCAAGGCTTCTGACAGCGACTTCGGCAAGTGCACCGATCATTACAAGTAATAAAGTATGTGAGAAAGAGATCGTCCCACGAGGAATAGTACTCCAACCACTAATTCGTTATTTAAGCTTTAGTTGGATCAATGAGTAATAGTGTGTGAGTTGTAACCAAAAGAATTTTTAAAGAATTTAATCAAGAAAAGTATTAAAGATTAAGAATCTCAAGAACGGTTGTTTAGAAAAGATTATCAATAAAGAAAAACGCAGCTAGGGCATAGAATTCCCCTATGTTCCTCTAAGTATTTGAATTAAGTTCCTAATTGATTATTATTCTCACGACTGACGACCAATTCTCTAAAATTAGACTAAGTCTCAATGTCTTGATGCTACCTTAATCAATTATTTTTGAAAACAACCTAATGTCTTAGTATTGTTTGGAAAAATCAATTTGTTTACCAGAATTATGAGATCGCATAAATTCGTAAGCCTATGTCTAGGTCATGCAATTCTACGATGAATTAACGGTTCTAGTTAATTGTACCAACATCTCTATTGTCATACACTAACCTATAAACAATCTAACAGGCGATCACTCTTTTAAGAAAGCGTTAAACACAGGTAATCCATTCAGTCAAGAAAACAATAATCAAATAAGAATCCAAATAAATACTTTAAATTCACATAGGGTTCATCCTCGCCCTAACTACTAAAGGAAACTAGCCAAGCATGACTAGGTTAACAAAATAAAAGAAATGAAAAGCAATACTGGCCGTCCTTTGCGTCTTGCTGCGTATGTGCCTCTTCAATTGTTTCTTGTTTTTCGTCACTTTTCTTCGTGTTCGCAGTCTGGTATTCGGCGTCGTCCTTTTTGTGCTGATGTTTTCGTCAATTATATATTACTTTAGGTTCCTTCTTGGCTGCGGGTCCCACGCCTCTATCCAAATATCAATTGCCTTTTTGATTCAATCAGGTCCGTTTTTCCTTTTTTTCATTCTAATATCATATATTATTATATTATAATATAATATATATATATATAATATTATAATATATCTTTTCAATTTAACTTGTTGCATCCCTTAGATCACATAATATCTCCTGCACAAATAAGTAGGATATCAATAGATTTTCTGTTATAATATCATTTTATCCTATATTTAGTTAAAAGATAGATAAGTACATAAAGATAATTAAATAAGTACAAAATATCAATAAATTCAATCCAATATATCCCAGAATCTATCCTTATTTAATTATAAAATATCTACTTATCAAACTCTCCCACACTTAAATATTTGATTGTCCTCAAGCAAAAGAAAGAGAATTAATTATCTGAAAGGAACATTGCATATGAAATTCCTAAACAGAGCAATAAACCACCACGCTTAGATCATATCATCAAATCTTATTTAAGTTAATGTCTTATAAGAATAGGTCACTAAGTCAATAGCCTTAAACAATTATAATAATCTCCTAACATCCCATAATCAAAGGATCAGTGAAATATAAGATCAACAATAAGATTAGTAGACGAATATTATGCTACTTAATTTTTTTCCAGAAAAATTCAAATGCCCCCACTAAACCAAGCTTTTCATTTATTTAATAAGGTTCCTCAGGTAAGAAATGACTCATTCTTTTTTTTTTTTTTTTTTGTCTTGAGCCGTTGTAGGTCCCCTTTTGACGCGACCACGCACATGGGTGATGCAAAGCACCGGTTACTCGGTTACTCCAACAGGCACCTCAAGAGGCTTTTAGCCCAACTCATAACTCTCTTGGACTTTACCGTTTGACGCGACCACTGCACATGGGTGATGCAAGACCGGTTACTAAGTCAAGTTTAGAGATGTCAGCGGAGTTGTTTTTGTTTTTGTTTTTTTGTTTTTTTTTTAAGTCATTTCCCTGAACAAAAGGTTTACTTAGCTAGCAAGGTCATCATCTAATTTTCTAAAGAAATCATGTAGAAAAATATTCAAAAACTAATAATTTGTTGATCCTATTACAAACTATTCCCTATTCTCATAGTCCGTCTCAAGACTGCTACAAAAATTCAAGGCTTAGAGACTTAATTGAAACATTCTTTTCTATTTTAATTTTTTTTGACTTGATAATATTCACTAAGATGGGAAAAACTCAAAGTTAAGGTCAATTTCAAATAATTATTTTCAATGTTTTCAATTGCATTAGGACAAGCATAACCAAGGAAATCATATCCCTACCCCACACATAAATCAGACAGTGTCCTCAATGTTGGAACAATAAATAAAAGGAAAGGAACGAGTACTCCCCTGGGGTAGGTCTCTAACTCTGATATGGGGTGCACCGTCAAAAGTCATCGGAGTCGTCCTCTGGTGTGACCGCATCGTCTGAATCGTTGTCGTCCTCCGCTGGTTGACAACTAGTTGGGTCAATATTCTGCTTGATGCAAAGGTCCTCGACCATCTAGGTCAGATAAGTGAGAGAGAAAGAGAAAGAAGAAGGAGGAAGGGGGTGGTTGAAAGTGAGGAAATTTTTTTTTGGGCCGAAAGTTGGCGCCTTGGGCGCCAACTTTGGAGTCCTAGGCGCCAACTTACTGGACCAAATTTTTTTTTTGTTTTTTGTTTTGTATGGAACTTATAATTTGATCCACACTTTTTACATCCTTCCTATCCTACGAATAACTACTAAGACTAAATAAAAATGAAAATAAAACTTATTGGGTTGCCTCCCAATCAGCGCTTGTTTAACGTCCCGAGCAGACGGATATCACCTTAATTCTCAGCTTCCAGTGCCACGGAGGTTCCTCCTCTGTCAATGTCTCCACCATGGTAAGGCTTCAATCTCTGTTGTCCCGGATGAAACTCTTTTGGAAGAATCCTCCTGTCATGCCATCTCTTGGTTTTTTTCTTGAATGGCAAATGAAAGTGGTCCTTGCGAGTGGCATTATTCAACCTCCTACAATCCACACACATTCTCCACTGCATCTAACAGGTTTCACCACCTCCTTTCTCACCACTTCCTTCATAGTCGGGTTAAGTTTCCTCTGGGGCTGCCTTACTGGTTTCACATGGTCCTCCATAAGAATTTTATGAGTGTAAAATGAAGGACTAATCCCCTTTAAATCAGATATAGACCACCCTATGGCAGTCTAGCTTGTGGGTAGTCAAAACTTTCAGCAACTTCTCTTCGTCAGTAGGGGACAACTCAGCGCTAACAATAACGGGATAAGTGTCATCCTTCCCTAGAAAAACATACTTCAGATTAGAAGGGAGCTCCTTCAGTTCCACCTTAGGAGTAACAGGTGGCGCATCATAATCTTTCTTCTTTTTTGCAGAAACCTCTTCTTCCACTTGTAATAATTGAGCAAGATCATCCTCCATAGGCTCATCTGAACCTTCTTGAAAAACTTCTTGAATGGCCTCATCAACCACGTCAATTTTGAAGCGAGTCACTATTATCACCGGGTATTTCATGGGTTGAAACACATTGTAAGTGACTTTCTCATCATTCATTTGAAACTCCATTTTTCCTGCAACTACATCAATTACCGCTCTAGCAGTAGCCAAGAAGGGTCTTCCCAAAAGTAAAGGAATTTCAGCATCTTCCTCCATGTTAAGAACCACAAAATCCACCGGGAAGATGAATTTGTCCACTTTCACAAGCACATCCTCAATGACACCTTCTGGCTTCTTAATGGACCTATCCGCCAACTGTAATGACATCATAGTAGGCTTCATCTCTTTAATTCCGAGAGCTTTTGAAACAGATAAGGGCATTAAATTAATACTAGCTCCCAGATCACAAAGTGCTCGCCCGTATTGACATTCCCTATTGCACAAGGAATGCTAAAGTGCCGGATCTTTAAGCTTTGGTGGCAACTTAGTTTGAATGATGGCACTACACCGCTGAGTCAATGCTATTGTTTCGCCTCTTGCAACTTATGCTTCTTGGAAAGCAAATCTTTCATGAACTTTGCATAATTAGGCATATTTTCAAGAGCTTACGCAAAAGGAATGTTAATCGCAATTTCTTAAAAATATCCCGAACACGGCATCTGTTGCTTACGAATCTGCTGCTTGAACCTTTGGGGGTAAGGAGGTTTTGCATAAGAAGGAGTGGGAGACTTCTTTGTAGCTATCTCCTTTGGAACCTGCTGCACATTACATTTCTCAACCTCTTCCTCCCCTTTCTCAGACTTGTCTTTCATTGGAACAGATTTCTCAACCGGCTGAACCACTAAACCACTCCTTGTAGTTATGGCCTTACAATGCTCATTTGGATTGACTACAGTATCACTAGGGAAAGACCCTTGGCTTCTCTCTGCTATTTGCTTTGATAGTTGACCAATCTGATTCTCCAAATTCCGGATCGAAGCCTCGTGATTTTTGAGAAGACTTTGTTTCATTCCGGAAAGCTTCGACCCTGTATGTATTCAGTAGTGGTAAGAGTCAACTGTGTCAAAGCCTTTTCCAGATCAGTAGTGGTGGTTTGGTGGAACTGTTGAGGTGCTGTTTGGGGTTTGTAGGAAAAGTTTGGGTGAGATTTCCAGCCAGGATTGTATGTGTTGCTATACGGATTAAACTGATTTCTAGGAGGGTTACCCATGTAGTTAACCTCAGCTGTTTCTCCAGTAATGAATGCTGCACAATCTCCATTAACGTGTTCCCCTTTGCAAAAATCACAAAGCAAAGGAGGTGAGAAGTGATAAATGATACCCGAGAAGAGGCAAGCTGTTTAGTGATGGAAGCTAACTGCTGTTGGATCACCTTATTTTGTTGGGCAATGTTCTCATTGTGGGTCAACATTGTATTGTAAGAGTCTAGCTGAAGAACTCCCCTCTTTTGTTGTGGAGTAACAGTTTCATTCTCAAAGGACCCCATAGCTTCAAACAACTCCAATGATTCTTCACGGTTTTATTTTTTAGCGTACCACCTGCTGCAGCATTAATCATCATCCTAGAGGACGGAAGCATCCCATTGAAGAATATTCTCACCTGATCATAGTCTTGCAGCTAATTTGTGGGCACTTCCTAAGAAACTCCTTGAATCTTGCCCACGCTTCACAATATGATTCCCCATTGCCTTGAGTAAAGCAATTGATGTCTGAAAGCAGCTTTGTATACTTAGAAGAAGGGAAAAATTTCTCAAGGAACTTTGTGGTAATAATGTCCCAAGTGGAGAGACTTCCATTAGGACAAGAACGAAGCCAAGCTCCTGCTTTCCCCGTCAAAGAGAAAGGAAACAGTCTCACACGAATAGCTTCTCCAGAAACCCCATTCATCTTGATGGCATCACAAATTTGCAGAAAAGTCTCGATATGCTGATTAGGATCCTCTAAATCACTCCCACTAAAAGAACGTTGTTGAACCAAGCTGATGAGGGATGGTTTGATTTCAAAATTATTTGCATTCACAGCAGGATTGACAATGCTAGTTGCAGCCCTGTCAGGATTAAGCGTCATGTAGTCGCCTATGGTCCTTTTTGGAGGAGGTGGAGGATGATCTATAACATTTTCTGCCATTATAACCGGTTCAGTCTCAGTACTAGAGCTACTAGCCTTTCCTTTTCTCTGTTGAGCAAGTTTCCGGTTTTTCCTTGCTGTCTTTTCAATTTCAGGATCAAACTGCAGCGAATTTCATCGGTGGTACCTCGTATAAACAGTAGGATAACAAAAGAAAAGAAAAATCCAATCTAGAGTTTCAATAACTACTCTTAGTGTTGAAATAAGACTATTCCCAACAACGGCGCCAAAAACTTGACAGCGACTTCGGCAAGTGCACCGATCGTTACAAGTAATAAAGTATGTGAGAAAGAGATCGTCCCACGAGGAATAGTACTCCAACCACTAATTCGTTATTTAAGCTTTAGTTGGATCAATGAGTAATAGTGTGTGAGTTGTAACCAAAAGAATTTTTAAAGAATTTAATCAAGAAAAGTATTAAAGATTAAGAATCTCAAGAACGGTTGTTTAGAAAAGATTATCAATAAAGAAAAACGCAGCTAGGGCATAGAATTCTCCTATGTTCCTCTAAGTATTTGAATTAAGTTCCTAATTGATTATTATTCTCACGACTGACGACCAATTCTCTAAAATTAGACTAAGTCTCAATGTCTTGATGCTACCTTAATCCGTTATTTTTGAAAACAACCTAATGTCTTAGTATTGTTTGGAAAAATCAATTTGTTTACCAGAATTATGAGATCGCATAAATTCGTAAGCCATGTCTAGGTCATGCAATTCTACGATGAATTAACGGTTCTAGTTAATTGTACTAACATCTCTATTGTCATACACTAACCTATAAACAATCTAACAGTGATCACTCTTTTAAGAAAGCGTTAAACACGAGTAATCCATTCAGTCAAGAAAACAATAATCAAATAAGAATCCAAATAAATATTTTAAATTCACATAGGGTTCATCCTCGCCCTAACTACTAAAGGAAACTAGCCAAGCATGACTAGGTTAACAAAATAAAAGAAATGAAAAGCAATACTGGCCGTCCTTTGCGTCTTGCTGCGTATGTGCCTCTTCAATTGTTTCTTGTTTTTCGTCACTTTTCTTCGTGTTCGCAGTCTGGTATTCGGCGTCGTCCTTTTTGTGCTGATGTTTTCGTCAATTATATATTACTTTAGGTTCCTTCTTGGCTGCGGGTCCCACGCCTCTATCCAAATATCAATTGCCTTTTTGATTCAATCAGGTCCGTTTTTCCTTTTTTTCATTCTAATATCATATATTATTATATTATAATATAATATATATATATATTATATTATAATATATCTTTTCAATTTAACTTGTTGCATCCCTTAGATCACATAATATCTCTGCACAAATAAGTAGGATATCAATAGATTTTCTGTTATAATATCATTTTATCCTATATTTAGTTAAAAGATAGATAAGTACATAAAGATAATTAAATAAGTACAAAATATCAATAAATTCAATCCAATATATCCCAAAATCTATCTTTATTTAATTATAAAATATCTACTTATCAGCTTCCCGTAGGAAGAAAGGGGAGGCAGTTAGACAAGTCCAATTGCCAAAAATAGAGAAATATGAGCACTCCCTTGCTCCATATGATGCATAAGGAGGGATTGAAGACCCAAACGACAAACCTGCAAGAACACACAAACAAAGACCAAACCAAAGCCAGAGTGAAAGCAGCGAGCAGCCTAGAAGCCAAAAAAATAACCATGGCATTACCCACTCCATGATTATAGATCCAAAAAAGTAAAGGATCATCAAATAGAAAAAGGAGGGGGCTTAGATGAGCTAGGAAACCCAAGTTAGGCTTCACACACCCAATCCAACAGCCCAAAATTAAGGATTCCAACCAGAAAAAATAGGGAGACGGGTTTAGAATAGAGAATCTCATAAACCAAAGACCACATAAGGATCAAAAGAAGGGAAGACACAGGGAATGAGAAGGCCAGATTTTTTTTTGAAGTCGGTGGAAATTGGAAGGCATAGTGGTAGGTGGAAGAGGGGGCAATGATGAAGATGAGAAGAGAGGAACAATGGAGATAAGCTAACGAACCTCCAAGCAAAGAAGGTGGAACAAAGCAAAGGATGAAAGGTGAAGGAAATTAATGGCGTGGGAAAAGAAGGAGCTAGAGCAACAGACCTCCAAGCAAGAAAGGCAGCAACTTGCAAGACCGGAAAGCGTCGCACGACACTGGAAAGCGCCAAGAAAGTCACCATAAAGCACCACAGAGGCGCCTACTTCACTTGGTTAATTGTTTATTCCTTCAAAATTGCATGAACATTTTGAATAATATATTTAAAAATATCGTAATAATATTGATGTACGATCTTTGAACAAAAGATGCGTGCCTGAGGGTATGTGGTAGCCAGCCACAGCCCAGCCTTGCATGGTCTCATGCATGGCAGCCAGTGGTGCTGCTGGGTACAAGCGCATGGTTTCCTTGATGATTGCTTGAAGATATTGAAGGTTCTTCAAGTCTGATTCCACTGCTGGCTTTTCTCTCCCCACTTCACTGTCTAATTCTGGCACTGCCTTCTTTAGGACTTTTGGATTGTTGAAAAGTAAAGAAAAAGCCCAAGTTAGTGTCACTGGTGCTATGTCTGTCCCTCCTAGCTAGAAACAGGACCTCCGAGATTCAGATTTATATAAACTTTATTTATTGACCCCTTCTCATTTTTAAGGATTAATATCATTCTTGTTGTTCACAATTTGACTGAATTTTTATGTTAATCCGTATAGTTTTACATCGTTGATTTTAGTCCATGCAGTATCACAAAAGAATTAGTTTAAGCATATCAATCAAAATAAAAATTTGTTAAGAATATAGGGACCCGCCCTTAAATACAAACCAAATACTTAATTGCCAAAATTCGATCTATAGGAATTAAACCAAAATACTTAATTGCCAAACTAAAACTAACAATTTCAAACTATAGGAATCAAACTCAAAATTCGAAACCAATAATAATATTAACCCAAATTTTAAATTCCAACTTAATTGCCCTCCCCCTAAAATTATGGTCAAACCCAATTCATATCACATTCTCCCTCTCGTTCATAATTTAGCTAGGGTGCAGTGCTTCGATCTAGAAGAAAAGTTTGATCTAAAATATAAGTCATTTGTAAAATAATTAATGCTCATTTTTCGATTTTATCCTTGTAATTAATTTTCATTTTCAATTTTGCCTACTCACTACATTTTCAAACACAGTTTCCAAAGGGTAAAAGTGGGAAAAAAATTTAAGACATATTTAATGAATTAAATGTCATTTCTTGTTTATCATGAATTAGTTAAAGTGCTTTAAATTGTGGACTGGAGGGAGTACAGACTAAGTTGTTTTTTCACCTTCACCTCACCTAGAAGTTTGCATCAAGAGAGAACATTACCCTCAAGTCATCCTTAATATATGGGAACTGGATTCTCTGCCCGGCGTACTCTCTACACATCCCTCACAGTCCGATCTCGGCCGTCTAAATCTGGATCCAACGGCCTAAAAAAATTTTGGTTCATACCGCATGCAGTGTCCACACCGCATGCGGTATGAACCAAAATTTTTTTAGGCCGTTGGATCCAGATTTGGACGGTCAGGATTAGGATGATGAGGGATGGGCAGACACCAGACGGGCAGAGAAACCGGACCCTAATATATGACCTAGCTAATTAATTAATTTGAGTGGATTGAGAATGTTAGCTAAGTTAATATGATATGTTTTTTTACCACTACACAATTCTTCCTCAATTCTCTCCCTCCCTTTACTACTTAATTATTGTTAAAGGAATATTAACAGAGTTAATTTTAAAAAAATGAATAAAAATGTGAATTAGTTCTTACATTTAAGAAAAATATAAACTCTCAAATTAGGTATTATATTAAGATTAGATGGAGTATTATATTATATATTTGCATGCATCTAAAAATAAGGTAAATAATACTCTTCCACTCCTAAATATAGAATTTAGATTGTACTATTAATCCGTTTTGGAAGCTCATCAAAATAATGCCCCCAAAACTAGTAGATTTGGATGGTCCAAATTTAAATTTTTTTTTATCTTTAATTTATTTGTTCTAAAAAATCATCTTAAAGAGTGTAGAAACATAAAGACTGACCAGGCATGGAGATTTAATGATAGTGTCGGCATCATGGCAATCGATCATATCAGCTTCATCGGCCATGGAAAGAAGCACGTCCATGAAGTCGCTGTGCTCGGTCTTGGCTTGCTCTGAACCAACGTCTCTGTGTTCATCCACCCAAAATTGAAGAAACTGGTCCAACTCTTTGGCTATCTCCTTCATGGCCTTCTCTTTGCCACCCAAATCCAACCACCTCAAATACAGCAACGCATCGGATATCACGAATTCTCCAGTCAGTTTGAGGAAATCCCTCAGTGCTTTTATTGTCGTTATGGTCTCTTCAATTTCATCAAAGCGTTTCCCTACGATAATTATAAGCACAACACTGAAGCTTATGTCTCCAAACCATTTCTTCATCTCAGCAAAAGTGGCACTGATTCCGAATTCTGACCACCACCGACACCGTTATTGTTCAACTACCTAACGCTTATATATATGTATTTTCCAAGGCCGACTTAACCAAAAAATGCCATGCATGTGTATGCCAATCCACGTAAATTAATGTCAATATAAATCTTTTTCTGATATAGAGCTTACAATGAATATTGAGCTTCAGTGCAGGGCTCAAACGAATTTGGGCTGCAGTTGGAACCATGCCCGCAAATATAGGCCAGCATTAACAGCCCAAAAAAATAACATGACCCATCGAAATATGAGTTTCAATAAGAATTTGTCAAGTTTTGAATAACGTGAACCCCTAATACTTGGATAAGGATGCAACCATAGGAATCATTCAATTTATTATCTTAAGACTTGACCTACCATTTTGCTGACCAGACATTTTTTGTCTTAATTATATATTTTTTTTTTTGAAACTCACTCTTGCCATTTATTTAGTCAACAACAAATATCTTGATTCTTGACAGCTATTTCCGCAAGTTCACATTTTCTCGATAAGCATTGAATATAGTACCTTCCCTTAACTTCTCATGGGCAAGAAGCCCTACTGCTACTGCCATACACAGCCACTAGAAACTACAGAGCCATGGACCTGACGATCTTCACCCAATCCACCATTCCGTTCACCATCCTCGGATTACTAATCTTCGTCTACACTCTTTTCTCCATATCAAGAAGCCGAGAAAACAAGACTACGCCCAGAAAACCACCACCGGCAGCTGGCGGCGCATGGCCTGTTATTGGCCACCTACACCTCTTAGGCGGTCCAGAGCCACCACACATAACTTTAGGCAACATGGCCGATAAATACGGGCCAATCTTCACCGTAAGGCTCGGGGTTCACCAAACCCTGATAGTCAACAGTTGGGAGATCGCGAAGGAGTGCTTCACTGTGAATGATAGAGCCTTTGCAAGCCGTCCAAAACTCGTAGCCTTCGAGGTCATGGGCTACAACTTTGGCATGATCGGCTTAAGTCCCTACGGAGCCTACTGGCGTCACGTGAGGAAGATCGCACGCTGGAGGTCCTCTCCAACCACCGCCTTGCGATGCTAAAACATGTGAGAGAGTCCGAGGTTAGGTCAGCCATGAAAGATACCTACGATCGTTGGTTGGGGTTGAACAACATTAATAGTGGTCAGAATATAGAAGAAGCAAAGCCATTGTCTTGTGAGATGAAGAACTGGTTGGGAGAGATAACTTTAAACGTTGTGTTTAGAATGGTGGTGGGGAAACGTTTTGCTGAGACTCAAGGGAAGGACACGATACAGAAAACATTGAGGGATTGGTTCGATCTGAGCGGTTCATTTGTGATATCAGATGCGTTGCCGTATTTGAGGTGGCTGGATCTGGGTGGCCAGGAGAGGGCCATGAGGAAGACAGCCAAAGATTTGGACCAATTCATTCAGTTTTGGTTGGATGAACACAGACACAACAGGGACGACGCTGGTTCAAGGGAAGCCAAGCCCAAGCACGGTGACTTCATGGACGTGCTTGTTTCCAGCGTAGATGAAGCTGAAATGATTGACGGCCACGATGCCGATAGTACGATTAAAGCTACAAGCCTGGTTAGTGTGTCCTTCCCATATTTCTAATCCTTTTTTATTGTATTATTTATATTCAGTTAAAATAACTTCCTAATTTCTTGCTTTGCTCAACCCTAAATCCCTTATTAAAAAAGTGCTTAGGACTTTTTTGGTATTAATTACGGAATTCCAATATAAAAAAGTTTCCTTATCAAAATGATTTTCATATTGTTAAAATGGTTTTTCCTATTGTTAAAATTTCCCTATGAAAATATTATTATTAAAACGGCTTTTTATATTGTCAAAATGGATTTTCCTGTTGTCAAAAATTTTCTCAAATTTTCCTCTGGTATGTAGAATTTTAGAAATTTGGACGAAAATTTTTGGCAACAGGAAAAACCATTTTGATAACATAAAAATCCATTTTGACAACAATATTTTCATAGTGAAATTTTATTAAGAAAAGCCATTTTAACAACTTGAAAAGCCATTTTGACAATGAGACTTTTTTATATATATTAGAATTCCGTAAATAATATCAAAAAAGTATCTAAGGACTTTTTTTATAGGAGATTTGAGATTGGGAATTTTTTGAAATTTTTTCTCTTTCTTAGGACCTCAATGATATTTTCCCTATGTCTAATCCTTTTTTATTTTATTATTTATATTGAGAGTTAAAAATAACTTCCTAATTTCTTGCTTTGCTCAACAGTTCTTATTACTTTTCACATATGATGTATCTGCTTTTAGACTATAGATGCAAAATTAAATTAGGCATCCCTATTGTTGAAAATGGCCACGTACACGGGGATACGTATATGGACTGGGAAAAAAGAATCCATCCAGGAGTTATGGTGCCTATGATCAGGGGGCGGATCTTATATGGGGCACCCCCTCCCCAAAAAAATGTTTAGTTTTTTTTTTTCTTTAAAAAGTGACTAAAGTACAAATATTTAAAAACTTTGTAGAGAATGCTATAATTTCTGAGAACTATGGGTATTTTTCAGTAATTTTCCCTAATCCTTTTCTTCATTGATTGCAATTTCTAAAAATTCTAGGGACTTTTCTATAACTTTTCTCAGTCCTCAAAACATTAATTCTGACCTTCCAAAATCTCAAATTTTCTTCTTAACCACCTACAGTGCAAAATTAAGAACAAGAAGTATCAAAAGTCCAAGAAATCATTTGTATGAATAATTAATAAATTATGATCATTTTATCCATAATATCAAAAGTTCAAAAAATCATGACAAACCTTAGATTTTTTAATTTTTTTTAATATAATGTAAAATTTAATATAATATTTTAAAAATGTTATGTAATCATAAAATTTTTTAATTAGTTAATGAGTATATATTTGGCCCCCCAAACATTTTCTCCAAGATCCGCCACTGCCTATGATGGTCTCATATGCACGGGTCAGATCCGGTATGAACTGTCCATGTTTAACATTTTTTACTTTTATTTTTTAAAAAAACTATTTTTCTAATTACAAAATCTAAAATAAATATAATCTTTTAACTAACATTTTTTAAAAAAATAATTTTTTACTTAAAAATATCTTTAAAAAAATATTAAATTGAATCTTCCAAATATAATGTGGACAATCAAATGGGACGACCATGGTGCCATACCATAACTAATTCCGACCATCCACCCACTTCCCCCATTGGTCCAATAGTATTCCTGTGTTAAAGAAAAATGATAAATTGTGGCAAGTGAACCAGTTAAACAAGTAATAAAGTAGAGAGTAGAGTATCGTCCCATAAAGACTGGGATACCAATTATGCTACCAATTAATGATTGAAATTAAGTTGTGTGATGTTATCAAATGAGTGATTGGATTGACTATCACTACTAATAAACACAATAAAACAAATGATTGAGAATACAGTTGAGAAAATCAAATTTAAAATAGGCAAAGCATAGATTTCATCTTAAGTCGCATTAATTTCCCATATTGCCTCTATCGCATTGCTACAACAATATGCTGCACAACTTCCGCAATGCTACATCAAACTACATATCACAATGTTATTTAGTTAACCCACCACTTATGTATACAGAAGCTTCCGCAATCCTGTAGGTACACTTCTTACTCTACTTCTCTCATATTCCTATGCGGATTTTTAGGCTTAGAACGTCAGTCTAACCTAAGTGTATTGGCTATGTGAGGTAAACTCATTCATGTAGCTTACAATTTAGATCGAGCTTTGCACAAACTCACCTAGCACACACTGCTTAATAGAAGTCTAACCTTAACTCCTTTCCAGTAAGTTAAGACCACTGCTCTTGTCTATTAGCGGTCATCTAACAAACAAGACCAACGTTACAATCATAATTAAGCAAATTGAATTTATTGAATCAAAACTAACAATATGGGTTCATACTACAATTTAAGAATCCATCCTCGCTCAGCCAACATAATTCAGTTCATGGTTGACGAGGGAAAAACAATTGAAACAAATAAAAGATAATCCATGGAAAATAGAAAAGAAAGGCTAAAACAAAGAAGATCCTCAAAGGGTCGACGACACAGGAGACGTTTGTCACACAATGCCATTGCGTCTTCTTGAATTCCGCCTATCTTCTGTCACAATTGGCTTCTCTGCAGCTCTCGGTAGAATTCTGATATATTCTTTGTGAATCCGATACTACAAGCCTCCTAGGTCTAGTCGTCTTTTCCTTTTATAGTCAGGACCTTCATGTCGTACGTCCAGTGAGTTGGGCTTTCCAATTTTGTTAGGCCAAACTCCCTAGATTCGGTTGATTAATTCTCTTTTAATTTTGCTGGATTCTGTAGATCTTTCATTCGATTCTCTGTGCTCTTTATTTCTGTCTTTGTCAAGTCAACCGCCGTCTAGACATTGAGCTCAATTTCCTGCAATTATCTTTTAAAATATTCTTGAGAAAAGATCAGCGTATAACAGTATATCACAAATTATCACTTATGATGCTAGAGCATTGGGGCAGCATTGTGATGCTAGCTAGTTCAAACAAACACCCACGATGTTGTAGCATCACATCGGCATTGTCATGCGATTTCAGAGTACATCAAATTGATGCCTTTTCTTGTGTCTACCTGCTAGATAATATCTATAATGCAATAGTTCACTTTATCTAATCCCTATTTCCACATATGCATGAATTCTGTTATATATTATCATGTAAAAACACATTCGAGCTTAAAATCATCAAGTAAAACAATCATAACACAGTGAAAATATATGGCAGAAATATAACTTATCAAACTCCTCCACACTTAACTTTTTGTACTCCATCGGCATTTCTTGCTTTGCAGCTCAGAGTTCTTGTTACTTTTCACATACCATGCTCTGTTTAGACTTTAGACGCAAAATTAAATTAGGCAGCCAAGAATTTCGATAGTTAAGAGAAAATATCTCTCACTGTATTTTCATTTTTTATTGATTTGAAATATAATAACTATTTTAAATAAAACAATCGTTGCATCTCTAGCTAGTTACAACAATTGTTTGTAAAAAAATAGTCGTTGATATACTTTTTTTTTAAGAAAAAGTATCAACGACTGTTTTTTATAAAACATAGTAGTTGATACATATATCTATAAATTGATACGCGTTAAAATAAAAAAGAAACAAAGCATCAAACAATTGTTTTTATAAAAACAGTCATTGATACGCGTCTCTATAAGGTTCATACCAGTGCCATTATCAGTCTCTATAAGGTTCAAGTTCCCGTTTTCCTCTCTCCCTTCTAGCCCTTTCCTTTTCGTTTCAAGAACAGTGATCAGAGAGGGGGAGGGCATCCTCCTCTAGACCAAATTTCTCTCTCTCTTCTCACATCTCTCCTCATCCTTTCTTTTGCCATTTTTTTTTTGTTTGGTCTAAAAAAAATCTCCTTCTCTCTTTGGTCTCCATTAGCCTTATGAAATACACGATGTCATCACCCTCTTACACGGTTCGGATCTAGTCCGTGTTGATGAAGACGATGGAGGACAACAGTGACTCTGGCAAGAACAATCATTTTCAGCCAACTGCAACAACTTGTCTCCCCAGTGACGATGGCATACTTGTCTCGATCTGGGTCTTCGATTTTTTTTTGGTTTTAGGTCAGTGGTTTGCGTTTCGATCTTGGTCATCCTCTGTTTTTTATAATGCACTGATTTTTTTAGGTATAAATTCTTTACCGTGTTTTTTGTCTTCAATTTTGAAAGGAATTTTCAAAATAAGGTGAAGATGGAAAGGAAAAGCAAATGCGCTTGCTTTATGGTCGTTTCTTTTACTTCCCCAACGAAAGATATCTTATCCATTAATTTATGCTACATAGATTTCTAATTGTTTTCTTGAGTTTTCTTTCAAGGAAAAGAAGGTTTGACTATTGTAAGCTAAGGTTATAAAAGGCTAAAAAAAGGGTGGGATCTGAAGTCCCGTTAAAAAAAAAGAGCGGGATCTAACATCCTAATCAGATTTTTTAAAAATATATATATTTACAACGAATATTTTATAAAAACAGTCCTTGTAAGTCATATACTCATAACGAATGTTTTCCAAAAACAGTCGTTATAGGTCTGAACTTTCAACGACTGTAATTTGCACGACCCTTTTAAAACAGTTGTTTAAATGTCCTAAAAACAGACGTTAAAAGTGTTTTTTGTAGTAGTGGTTTGATCCACCAATACTCCTATGTTAAAGGAAAATGACAAAACTGCCCCCTCACGTTTTATGTCGCACCCCAATATAAACTTTTTTTTTAAAAAAATTTGGACCCTTAGATCAGATCTAGAACGTCCAAATCTGATTAGTTCTCCCAGCTAAGCACTTTGTTTGATAAGGAAACCAAATCTTAAATTAAGTTGCCGCATGTTTCATGTCCAATAATAGTACTCCCTAATTAAGCTTATTCGACTGTGCATCCCGTTTTATGTTGTAATTGAATCTCACTACCAACAAACAAGATTTTGAAGGCTAGCCTCTGCCCTGACAAGAAATAATTAAGGATGTCAAGTTAAATGTTCTTTTATATATATGTGTGTGTATGTATATGTATGTATATTCTGCTTAGTTGGTATTCAAACTTGCAGGCCCTAATTTTAGCTGCGACAGACACAACAACAGTGACACTAACTTGGGCTCTCTCACTACTTATGAACAATCCTGAAGTCCTAAAGAAGGCAGTGCATGAGTTAGACAGTCAAGTCGGGAAAGAAAGGATAGTAGTGGAATCAGACTTGAAGAACCTTCATTATCTGCAAGCCATCATCAAGGAAGCAATGCGGCTGTACCCAGCTGCACCATTGAGTGTGATTCACGAGTCTATGGAAGATTGCACTGTGGCTGGCTACCACATACCCTCTGGCACTCGTCTCTTGACCAACCTCTCAAAAATCCATCGAGACCCACGTGTATATGAAGATCCTTTGGAGTTTAAGCCTGAGAGATTTCTCACTACCCACAAGAATATAGACTTGAGAGGCCAACATTTTGAACTGATTCCTTTTGGGGCTGGCAGAAGAATTTGCCCTGGAATCTCATTTGCTCTCCAAATAACGCAACTCACACTAGCTAGTCTGTTGCATGGCTTTGATGTTTCAACCGTTGATAACCAAGCAGTGGATATGAGAGAACAGGTTGGGATGACCAATATCAAAGCCTCGCCACTCCAACTCCTTCTCACCCCACGTCTCTCCCCTCATCTCTATGGGGTAAGAGGAGACATAAGTGAGGATTTTAATAATGTATTTGTTTATAATTAAGGTTTAATTTTTCGGACAAGCTAGGGAAAGTTTTTTATAATTTTTTTCACGTGTTATGAGATATCCATCTGATACTTTGATCGTAAACATTTGAATTCTATGTTGAAAAGCCAGCTGGCTGAATTTCAATTTAAGAAGCTAGATTAAACTATTTGACAACGATTTTTAGAGTTGATTCAATTTATTCATTTCTGGGTGGATGATGAACATATATAGACGCAACAGGGACGACGATGGTTCAGGGACATGCGATGCCGATCGTACCATTAAAGCTACCAGCCTGGTCAGTCCTTCACATATATCACTAGTCCTTTATCATATAGTAGTATGGTATAATCCTAATTTCTTGCTTTATGACATGTTCTCTTTAGACTTTAGATGCAAAATTTTTTTTTTTTGCATACATATGGCAAGCATAGCTTGAGTTTAAAACCTATGAGATACTATTACCTACTTGGGGGTGACCCCTCGTAGCAAAATACATGTCCGTCCAAAACTCTGAAAAACAACACTCTTGCACGTCAGGAAAGAAAAGTACATGAGGGTCATCAGAGTGAGCCTCCCTAGCAAGCTTATCCGCCCACAATAATATTTCCCTATGAGCATGCACTACTAGAAAATTCAATTTTTGCGACGGAATTTGCGAGGGAAAAATATTCCCTCGCAAATTTGGGTTAATTTGCGAGGGAACTACTTTTCCCTCGCAAAAAGGGTAATTTTTGCGAGGGAAGAAGTTTTCCCTCGCAAAATGGATGACTTTTGCGAGGGAACCCTATTTCCCTCGCAAAATGGCCAAAACTCACTAAATTTGCGAGGGTACTAGGCTCCCTCGCAAAATTCACTAATTTTTGCGAGGGAAATTTCCTTTCCCTCGCAAAAATTAGTGAATTTTGCGAGGGATAAGTAGTTCCCTCGCAAAATGAGGCCATTTTGCGAGGGAACAACGGTCCCCTCGCAAAAACCTAATCTATTCAATTAGAGCTTCGCGTCAGGTTCGTCATTGTGTGCGATTGTTCGGTTGTCTCCCTCGATCGGCGTCATCTTCTCCTCAGGAAGAAGAAGAAACCGTTGGTAATGGGACCAACTACCAAAATTCCTCGGATGATGACGGCGACAGGGACAGCGACGGTGGTGAAGCCTCCGTAGCTGCTCACCCTTCACTCCACGACAGATCTATGTTCGACCTTCTGCCGCTCCCGGACTTCCTTCTGCATTCGAGGCCTTCTCCGAAGTAATTTCGCCCCTAATTTCTTTATTTTTTTTAGGTATCGTTTGGTTCTTTTGTGAATTACGTGGGAAATTAGAAATTGGTATTGTTGTATGAAGTAGCGTATTCTATCTCCTCTTCGTGCGGCGGAACCGATAAGAAAATCTCTTCAATTTTGTCATTTATTGAATATCGGTGATTCGGTTTCATTGTGGAGGTTTCTAGGCCGCATCAATTTCTTGCTAAAGAAGGCGATCAACGACAAGGGAGGCATGGTGGGTGGAGCGTCGCAAGGAGAAGAAGGATTTACTGCGAGTAAAGTGCAGTATGTTGTTTTTTTCCTCTCCTCTTTCATGGGCTCATTCATATGTAATTTATATTTATTAGTACTTTTCCATTCTACTTATCTCTAGTACTTTATTGTTTCTGTCTAATTCATTATGTCTTCTGCAAGCCATTGCTGTAATTTTATGCATTTCTGAGTCATGGTCTGTGCTCATACTCGCACCATCTTCATTACGGTTGCAGTGGGCTTCTATGACCAGAAAATTTTTGTCCATATCTGCTCCCACTTTGAGACAGGGATCTCTAGCATCAGGGAAACCCAGTGCTGTGGAGTCAAATAATCATAGAGGACAAGGTTTTAGTGATGTAGAAAATGGTACTAAAAGTGGAAGTCGTGTGTTACGTGGGATCTCAATTGAAACCATTGCAGCAACAAGAATCCAAACGGCTTATCGAGCTTATAAGGTATGTAAAGTTGAAATTATTGCAGAATAGAAGTTTTAAACACATTGGAACCTCCAATCTGAGTTCTTTAGCGGAATCCTTTGTAATCATGCCTTCCTTTCCCATTTTCCATTATTATGATATATTCAGGTTGTTGTGCCGTGTTGTACCAACTAGGTAGGTTCATGATTAGACCTAAGATATTACAATGGCATCAAAAAAATCTATCAATACTCATGCCTTTGTACAATGCGGTGATTTAAATTACGGGACCATCTGTTTGGCTTCTAACTTCAACCAAGCAAAATATCTAAATCTTTTGGTCATGTTAGACGTTTAGTCATGTTAGACGAGAATGAGGAGTGGGGACTTATACAAAAGCACTTTGTTGGCAGGTCATGATATACATACGGATGTGCATCAAATTCATTCTTGTTTAGACTTTTAGGGACATTGTGCATTTGGTGTCAATGAGGACTCCAGCATCCATTTGGGCAAAATAGTGCGTTTAAAACACCATGTCTTTATTGTTAGCAACTTAGCATGTTGGTATCTTTTGGAGATTTTGTGTTGAAGCACATGCACAACCTTGCGGACCTATCTCAGCAATAAATTTGAATAGATAAACTTGGTGAAGATGGGTTGGAGCAGCAATCCATTCAATTAGTGCAGTTAATTTTGAAAGGAAATTTTTTGCCATCATTTCACGAATTCACAAGCTCCTTACTAATTGGAATGGTGACAGCTATTTCAAAAATTTAGATGGAAAATCATATAACATGAGGTGTATATATATTCACAAGCACCTCACACACACACTCTTGCATGCATAACGTCTTCTTGGTATAAACCTCTGTTATTTCTCATTCTTGGTTTTGTTACGAAATGCTGTTTTTCGCCTTCTAGGCTAGAAAATCTCTTCGTCGATTGAAAGGGTTTGCGAAATTAAAAGTCGTGATCCAACGTCAGTCTGTTAAAAAGCAAGGCGATACAACTTTAAGTTACCTTCATGAATGGAGCAAGATACAGAGCGAGATTAGAGCTTGCGGAACAGTATGGTGACAGAGGACAGGGTCAGACGGAAGAAGCTATTGTCGCAACAAAAACTTGAGGCAAAACTCCATGATCTAGAGGTAACTTTTCCTTCTTTTGTAGTTTGATAGCTGAAAAAATTTGTCATTGACTAGTTAATGGCGCTGGCATCGCCTCACGTGAGCTTTATACAAATCCATTCAGTTACTCTGTTCAGCTACTTACAGGTTGAATGGTGTGGAGGTCCTGAAACCATGGAAGAGATCCTTGCAAGGATACATTATAGAGAAGAAGCATCAGTAAAACGAGAAAGAGCCCTGGCATATGCCTTAGATTTCTTTTTCTTTTTCTTTTTTTTTTCATTTTGGCCACAACATTATAATTTGTAATATTTTGTTTTTGATTTGTAAACTCTTATTACTGTTACTTTTTATGATATACAAGTCTATTTATTTTCTAATTTTTTATATTTTTTTCTGCTTATTTATTTATTTTTTTTAAATAAATTGGATTTTTGCGAGGGACAACCTTTCCCTCGCAAAATTCATGATTTTTGCGAGGGAACATTTGTCCCTCGCAAACTTCAGGATTTTTGCGAGGGACAAATGTTCCCTCGCAAAATCGAAACTTTGCGAGGGAAAAGTTGTCCCTCACAAAAATCCAAAATTTTGCGAGGGACAAATAATCCCTCGCAAAAATCAGGAACTTTGCGAGGGAAAAATTTTCCCTCGCAAAAGTTTGGATTTTGCGAGGGAACATACTTTCCCTCGCAAAATCCTGCATTTTGCGAGGGATATGTTTTTCCGTCGCAAAATTCAATTTTTGCGACGGAAAAATGATTTTCCGTCGCAAAAATGGTTTGCGAGGAGAATTTTTGCGACAATTTGTTTTAAAATCGCAAATTCCGCCGCAAACCAATTTTGCGACGGAAAATGCATGTTTTGCGACGGAAAATTTCCGCCGCAAAACTGCCTTTTTCCAGTAGTGATGCCTTACCTCCACCGACCAATCAGCATACAGAAGCTGTCTGGTTTCTTCAATCAGGTTCCTGTATGGATGGTTATCACCCCTATCAAGCAAAATATTAATAGCTTCAATTGAATGCGAGAACATTTGTATATTTCTCGGGTTGAAAAACGACATACTTCAATGCTGTTTTGATAGCCAAGACTTCGGCCATCGTGACTGGGTAAAGACCAAGTGCCTTTTTGAAACCCATAATCCACTGTCCTTTATCATCTCTAATGAGGCCACCACATGCCGCATGATTCCCAGGTGTAACTGAAGCATCTACATCGATCCGAACCGCTCCTGGCATTGGCGGGCTCCAATGACATTCATTCCATCTATCACTTGGAAAAATTCGATGCTGGAATCTTCCTGTTGATATATCCTCTATCACTTTAGATGCAAAATTAAATTAGGCAGCCAGTTGTTCGAAATGGCAACACGTGGGTACGTACGTATATGGACCAAAAAATGACATGCATGTGTCATGCCTATGTAAAAGCGCGCCCCGGAATTTATCAAATTCTCGGGACAAAATTATCAATGTTATCTTATTAAGCTGGCACTAAATTTCCATTTTCTCATAGGTGAAATACACACACACACATACCCAATAGAAAATAACATTTGAGGGTAAAAAAGAAATAGATTTGTTTTTCCAGCATGAAGCTGTTTAATGACTTCAAAACAAATTTAATGACTTCTCCAGCCATTCATTAGGTAAGTTCATGCTTTCTCGATAAGCATCAAATAATCAACCAATGGATATGCAATATATCTAGGGAGTTGATCTTGGTATTAAATAATCACTCTTGTTGCAAAATATTATCCTGCTGATTTTAGTGAGCAAGAGAACATAATTTTGAAGCATTAATTTCAACATTTTGTTATTGATGCTTCTAGCTAGTCATCCAAATTTGAAGAATCTATCAACTCTACCTGAATTATGTTGTGCTTTGATGAAAACAGATAAATCTAAGGTATATTACTTGATCGATAGATTGATTCGCCTCTTATTAACTCTTCCAGTTTCAACAGCTACCTCAGAACGCTCGTTTTCAGCAATGAAAATAATTAAGACAAGGTTGCGCAACAATATGGAAGATGATTTTGTTGCAGATAATATGATAATTCATATTGAAATAGAAATAACTGACACTTTCACTACTGATTCAATTATTGATGATTTCAAGTCATTAAAAGAGCGAAGAGTGTTACTTTAAGTGAAGGTAATTTTTAATTGTTTCATTTAGTATAGTGTTTTATTAATTTTATATTATAAATTATATTGTTAACTTTTAATATTTTGATATATTATATAACAAACAATCTTCTGAAATTTCATGACATCTTCTCATTTTATAATTGATATGACATCCATACTAGAGAAAGGTATGTTATCTTATACATTAGAATTGTTAAAATACTTTTATTATAAATCTAAATATTTTAAACATGTTATATAATCATAAAATTTTTTAATTAGTTAATGACTATACATTTGGCCCCCCAAATATTTATCTCAAGAAGATCCGCCACTGAGTAAAACTACAATTATGATAAATGTATGAACCAATCACAAACACACACAATATGCATGTATGCGCTCTTTTTTGTTTTATTTCTCCGAGTATATTATTTTATAGCTTCTCAACAACAGATCGATTTGGTTTTGCTTTAGCAGCCTTTTTTTGGGGGGAAAACAAGTTTTGTGTTGAAAAAAATACGAAGTAGCTTATTATATGGTGAAATCACAGTGTTCATATATCTGGTGGTTGGAGGGTCATTGTCAGATTCATCAGATGAGACGTTTAACCTAGAATTCACCCTTGGAAGACCTAGTTGGAACACATAGCAGCCTCAATCATCAACAGACTTAGCTGTTCTAAACTGTTAAAATTATTTACCCAAAAAAAATGGATTAGCAATAGAATATCGGATAATTCCGTCGTAAAAAAACAATTACTAATTGATTAACGACGGAGTTACATCGCTACGCCAGTTTAGCGATAGAATTCAATCATCAAATTTCGTCGCTAATTTACTGTTTTTTTATATATGCCCTTAGCTTTCCCTTTTAACCAACACTTTTGAAACCGATAGCTGAACTGTTGTATTGTGGATATGAATGATTTTGTTCCCACCATGACATGTCTTTGTGAGTTTGTTCTCTGGACAAAAGAGAGAGGAATGGGATAAATCCTTCCTAACAGACATTTTCTTCAGTCTAACAAAGCCCATCATCCTTGTCTTCCATGTCGCCGTCAAATTATGAAGGTAAAATTTCGAGAGAAAGTAATATGATTTTTAATTTGCATCTGGTCAGGACACGACCCATCGTAAGGTAATATATTGATATTGGATGTGTATAGGTAGGTCAGTTTATATATGAGTCGTCTTTTTTTTTTTTCAAGTTAAATGTTGCTAAAAAATGGTCCATAAAATGGTGGAGTGGCGAATTTAGGCCGAGTGTGGTTTTTGAATATTAGTCTCATTTTTGTTCATTGAAATGGGATGTCAATAATTTTAATTATAAAGTATGATATAAGATATTTTTTTAGTCACAAACCTCAATACTTGCACGACAAATCTGTATATCTATAGCCATATTAAGGGATCTAACACACTTGTTTTAGAAAGTATATATAGCAATAGACATTATAGGGCAAAACTTTTTATAGCCTATAGACTCCGTAAGTACACAGGCCGTATCAAGTAATAAATAGTGAGTAAAGTATCGTTCCCACGAGGACTTAGTATCCACAACTTCAATTAAGCATTAATTTCACAATTTCATTTAAGTTAAGCAAACCAGATTGAATTTAATTAAAGAAATTAAAATAGACAAACTACCACACTAATCGAACCAGCAACCTAGAGTCACTGGCGGACCCACACTGGTGCCAGTGTGGGCAAGTGCACACACTAAAATTTTAATAAAATATATATATAATAAATGAAGGAAATCAGTATCAACTCATATAGGTAGCTTAGTTGGTTAAAGTTTTAGGTAGTGTATTGGCTGATCAGTATCAACTCATATAGGTAGCTTAGTTGGTTAAAGTTTTAGGTAGTGTATTGGCTGATCCGTGAAACACAAAAACTGCACCCATGAGGTTTCGAACCTACGACGTGTGGGTGTTCTACATCCTAAGTGGATGCACTCTACCAGTTGAGCGATGTAACCTTTCATTGAGAGGAAACGAAAAAATATATAAAAAGACACATTTCATTTAGTTTACTTATCCATAATTTATTGATTACAAATACTGTCTTTTCATCATTTGGATATTAATTTAGTTGACTCTTGATTATTACTTTTCTATGTTAAGTTGAAGTTTTCTTTTCTTTTATTGTTTATATTCTTTTATTTTTTAATGTGTTTGAAACTTTCCTTAAAAAAAAATTTCGGCGGCAACGCCCCCGAACCCCCGAATTCCACCACTAATTGTGCACCCACAAACCTAAAATCCTGGGTCCGCCACTGCCTAGAGTCACTAATCCCTTATTTGTTTATTAGATTTTATCCCTACTAAATTAATTTTGACTTAACTTAATCAACTAACCTAGATTATTAATGTCTATAAATGTCTTCCGGTCCATTTATATACCTACCTTACTTAATTATGTAATGCCTCACATAACTAAATAAGATGCGTTTTGAATCAGGCTCACTCTAATTTGATTATGCGGAGCTTCTAGGTATATGACTTTCCTAGACGCAAATTAGATTAAAACCTAATTCCACATTATTTAATCCTAAGGTCAATTTAAGATTCTCTCTTCCAAGTTCAACCCTAAATCCCCAGAACATGCTTAATATAATAATGGTCAATTACTAAGCAATAACAATAAAAACAAAAATAAATAAATTAAATAAAATTAATCAAAACTAATAGTGAGAATAATCTCTAGAACCCAAATAAGTTCATAGGTTCTCTAGGTTGAAAAGAAATTAGCCACACATGTCTAAAACCAAGCCGTTGCCACCACAGTCCTCTCGTCCTCTTATGAAAATGATGAAGATAACTGAAATGCCGCTGCTCCTCTGGCTGCTTTTGAATTCTTGTTCGTTGCTATGCCGCCTTCTCATCTCTCTCTCTCTCTCTCTGAATGTGCGTCTCCTCCTTAATATATAATGTTTGGGCTGTGCTTGCTGCGTTGTGATATCTTTTTATCCAAATCTCAACTGATTTTCTTATCAATCTAACATATCTTTTCGTTGCCTTTTTCTTCTTTGCGGGTCCCATGCGTTTTTCCAATTCATTAAAGATATGATATTAGGGAGAATCCTTGTCAAGGCCCAATTAAGGTCCAAAATTATAAAAAGGGCCCCAACAACTTTCACATACAAAAAAAGGCCCTAGGGCCTTTTCTGGTATAAACGTTAACAATTAAAACAGTAAATTGACAACAAAATAAATCTCATTAACAACTAAATCAGTCATATTAACAACAATATTTTAACAAATAAATCAGTCACTTTAACAACAATATCAGCCAGGTTAACAACTAAATCAGTCAAATTAACAACTAAATTTTAATGAAAAATCTCAGAAAAAGCTCTAGGGCCATTTTTGGTATGTGAAAGTTATTGGGGCCCTTTTTGTAATTTTAGACCTTAATTGGGCCTTGACAAGGATTCTCCCATGATATTAAGTGATACCATCACGTTGGGACGATCTGCTTCTTCTTTTATTGTGTGGTCCCCACGTCTTTCATTTCAATTGCTTGATATAATATAATATAATATATTATATATAATATATTTTTCTTAATTTAATTTGTTGTTCTCTTAGATCACATAATATCTCCTGCACAACAAAATAGGATATTAATAGATTTTCTGTTATAATATTCTTTTATCCTATATTTAATTAAAAGATAGATAAATATATAAAAGATAATTAAATAAGTATAATATTAATAAATTCAATCCAATATATCTCAGAATCTATACTTATTTAATTATAAAATATACACTTATCAAACTCCCCCACACTTAAACATTTGCTTGTCCTCAAGCAAAAGAAAGATAATTAATTATCTGAAAGGAACATTGCATATGAAATTCCTAAACAGATAGCAATAAACCATCACACTTAGATCATATCATCAAATCTTATTTAAGTTAATGTCTTATAATAATAAGTCACTAAGTCAATAGCCTTAAAGAATTGTAACAATCTTTTAACGTCCCATAATCAAAGGATCGACGAGCAATAAGTTCAACCATAAGATTAGTAAAAGAATATTATGTCACTCAATTTCTCCAGAAAAATTCAAATGCCCCACTGAACCAAACTTTTTATTGAACTTAATAGGGATCCTCATGTAAAACTTTTTTTCCCTTTCTTTTCTTTGTTTTTTTTTTCTCTTTTAATTTCTTGAGTCGTTGTAGGTCCCCTTTTGACGCGACTCTGCACATGGGTGATGCAGCACCGGTTACTCAGTTACTCCAACATGTTTCTCAAGAGGCTTTCAACCCAACTTATAACCCTTTTTGACTTTACCGTTTGACGCGACCCTGCATATGGGTGATACAGCACCGGTTACTAAGTCAAGTCTAGAGATGTCAGCGGAGTTGTTGTTATTTATTTTTATTTTTTTACCTGAGTCATTTCCCTGAACAAAAGGTTTACTTAACTAGCAAATGTCATCATCTAATTTTCTAAAGAAATCATGTAGCAAAATATTCCTAAACTAATAATTTGTTGATCCTATTACAAACTATTCCCTATTCTCATAGTCCATCTCAAGATTGCTACAAAAATTCAAGGCTTAGGGACTTAGTTGAAACTTTCTTCTTTTTATTTTAATTTTTGACTTGATAATATTTTCTAAGATGGGACAACTCAAATTTAAGGTCAATCTCAAAAAAAAAAAAAATCTTTTCAATTGCATAAAGACAAACATAACCAAGGAAATCATATCCCTCCCCCACACTTAAATCAAACATTGTCCTCAATGTTGCAAAAATATAAAGAGGGAAAGAAACTAGTACTCCCTTTGTTTAGGTCTCTAACTCCGATGTGGAGTTCTTCTTTTAGTATCATCCATGATGTTTCACATTTCTAGGGAGGAGCGAGTGCACACGCAAGACTTTACAACAACAAAAGGAGTGCTCATCTTCAAACCTGAATAAAACTAAGAGAAAAACAAAATAATAATAATAATAATAATAATAATAATAATGAATAATGCAAGCAAAATCCTTGGGTTGCCTTCCAAGAAACGCTTGGTTTATAGTCTTCAGCCAGACTTCTCAAAACAAACCACTAATCATAAGTATCAAATACCTTAATTACCTTATCTTCATTTCTTTTCAAGCAACAAGATGTCACACACAAAAATTGATCATTCTAGTTAATTACTTGTACTTCTTCAATCATAGACAATCGTGGATTACAAGCATTCCCTGAATTTAAATAAAGCACAACATGCACATCCTTGCAAATAGATTTATTAGCCTCCAAAAATTTAGAGCATCCCACAAAATCCATTTGACTCTCATCAGTAAGAGTCAACATCTCAATGAGAGAGTTATGAACAACAACTCTTGGGATATCCGCATCAAATTGATCATTAAAATTACAAACCTTAGGCTCCACAATCGAAACCTCTTCTAGACATCCATTATTCTCACCTAAATCAATTTCAAGCTCACAATCACTTTCTACATTATCCACACTCTCATGTAATTCTACACCTTCTACTTCCTCACAATAATCATTATCAGCATAAGAAGTAGTCATCAAGCTTAAGGAATTATCTTGCCCTATAGTCTCAAGAGTTGAAACAATTTGACTTGTATATACCCCAATATTTTGAACACTTGACTCAATGCTAGTGACAATCTCCCTTTGCTCTCTACTAGATCTCTCTGATGCTTCCACACACTCCTCAAATAATCTTTCCAAATTAGATTTTTCCCTATACTCAATGGTGTGTTTTTCAATAGGTGGATAAGAGTAAAAAGGAGGGATTTTCATGAGAACAATAAACATATGGATCCCTAAAATTTTGTTGCTCAAAGCTTTCACTAGGACAAAATGAATGATCAAAATAAGTTTACTTCCTAGCAAAATCATCTCTCACAAAATGACTAGTTGTAATATACGGACAATGCTCATATAAATGACTCTCTTCACAAGAAGCACAAGACATGCAAACATATTGAGAAGAATCAACATATGGAATACAACTATCATTTATGCTCCTTTTATGTTGCCTAGATTCATTCAAAGAATTTAAAATAGCAATCAATCCATTTTGTGTAGAAGACAAAGAATTCATCTCCATCTCAATATTAAGACTAGTTGATTGCCAATTGAAATCCTTTTTTTTTATGTTTTTTTTTTTATAAAGAAGATATTTACAAACTCAAACTCAAACTATTAATGCTCAATCAATTCTAACCAAGATAGTTGTGGTACACAAGTCCCCGTCAACGGCGCCAAAAACTTGATAGGGCAAAACTTTATAGCCTATAGACTCCACAAGTGCACGGGTCGTATCAAGTAATAAAAAGTAAGTAAAGTATCGTTCCCACGAGGACTTAGTACCCACAACTTCAGTTAAGCATTAATTTCACAATTTCATTTAAGTTGAGCAAACCAGATTGAATTTAATTAAAGAAATTAAAACTAAAATTAAAATAGACAAACTACCACACTAATCGAACCAGCAACCTAGAGTCACTAATCCCTTATTTGTTTATTAGATTTTATCCCCACTAAATTAATTTTGACTTAACTTAATCAGCTAACCTAGAGTATTAATGTCTATAAATGCCTTCCGGTCCATTTATATACCTACCTTAATTAATTATGTAATGCCTCACACAACTAAATAAGATGTGTTTTGAATCGGGTTCACTCTAATTTGATTATGCGGAGCTTCTAGGTATATGTTTATCCTAGACGCAAATTAGATTAAAACCTAATTCCACATTATTTAATCCTAAGGTCCATTTAAGATTCTCTCTTTCAAGTTCAACCCTAAATCCCCAGAACATGCTTAATAATGGCCAATTACTAAGCAATAACAATAAAAACAAGAATAAATAAAGGGAGAATTCCAAATAAATACCTTTTGAAATTGCAAAACCCCCTGCTCAGCTCCGGGTGCATCTGAATTCTTGTTCACTGCTATGCCTTCTCGTCTCTCTCTCTCTCTCTGAATGTGCGTCTCCTCCTTAATATATAATGTTTGGGTTGTGTTTGCGTTGTGATCTCTTTTTATCTAAATTTCAACTGATTTTCTTATCAATCTAACATATCTTTTCGTTGCCTTTTTCTTCTTTGCGGGTCCCATGCGTTTTTCCAATTCATTAAAGATATGATATTAAGTGATACCATCACGTTGGGACAATCTGCTTCTTCTTTATTGTGTGGTCCCCACTCTTTAATTCCAATTGATTGAGATAATATAATATAATATATTATATATATTATCTTTTTCTTAATTTAATTTGTTGTCTCTCTTAGATCACATAATATCTCCTACACAACAAAATAGGATATTAATAGATTTTCTGTTATAATATTCTTTTATCCTATATTTAATTAAAAGATAGATAAATATATAAAAGATAATTAAATAAGTATAATATTAATAAATTCAATCCAATATATCTCAGAATCTATACTTATTTAATTATAAAATATATACTTATCATGACACCACTACAATAAATGGATTTTATTTCCCTAAAAACCGTTTATTTTAAAAAAAAAGTGAAGTAAAAAATAATAAAAAAAGTCTAATTTTAGCCCCACCACCACCACCATCCTTCACCCATTCCTAGGCATGTCTTTCTCCAGCGCATGTTTGTGGCTTTCTCTCCCCTCATCGTCTAGTCCTCACTCACCTTATGACGATGGATGAAGGCGAAGGCAATCTGCAATCGCGGTTTCGACCACCACTGCCGTCGGAAATGGTGGTGGTCTGCAACGCCGAGTTGTTTGTTTGAAAATGAGTTCTGGCTCCGTCTTCAAACACTTGTTTGGTTTTTTTTTTTTTTTTAACTTATTGAAAACCTCGACCATTTGTGGTCGATTGTCTGTATCCCCATAAACCGAATCAACTATGGATTTCATAATAATTGTTAACTATGGAGCGTCAAATATACACAATTCTAGAGTAATGACTAAAAACTATAGAGCCGTGGGAGACTAAAGAGAAGCAATGAGTAGTGCCTCTTGTGCGAGACGAAGAAATGGTTTGGTGACACAACCATCAATATAAGAAAAATTTAAATTCTAGGAAAATACAATTAAAAATGAGAAAAAATAAATTGGTGCTGTCGAATTTATCAAATCTCATGTCAATATTGAAGTAGGAATTTGGAATTTCTAATTCTAACAAAATGACCAAAATGCCTTGAATTAAGGGCACAAATTTCAGGGATTAATAACAATATCTGTACCTATATTAACAACATCAGATTTTATATTAACGACTTTAATTTTATGTTTGACAACTTCAAATCCCAAAAATCAAAGATGATTTTGAAGGCACAAATTCAGAGGTCAATAATAACATCTGTATTTATATTAACAACATTATATTTTATATAAACGACTTTACTTTCTTGTTTTATAACTTCATATCTCAAAAACTAGTGATACTTTTGAAGACACAGTTTCAAAGATTAATAACAACATATCTATCTATATTAACAACATCATATTTGACATTAACGACTTCAATTTTATGTTTTACAATTTTATATCCCAAAAACCAGAGATAATTTTGAAGGCACAAATTTTTAGGGGTCTATAACAATATTTGTATCTATATTAACAACATCAGATTTCACATTAACAACTTCACTTTCATGTTTCACAATTTAACTCAGGACAATTTGATTAGAATTGGAAATCTCATATTCCCACTTCAATTCTCATCTGAGATGTGATAAATTTGTACAGACAATTTATCTTTTTTTTATTTTTAATTGTATTTTTGTAGAATTTTCCCAAAATATAAAGTCGATCGAGTTTAAAATAGTCGTAGGAAAGCGATTCGATGGAAGACAAGCAAATGACACGGAAAAGCACTAATTGGACTTTGATCTAATTAGTCAATAGGTGAGACTTTTTTTAATAGTATAATATTGTTTCCAAGTTTGACCGAAAGTGAAACCCTCTTTATAAGTTTTTATTTCTAACGTGTGAGCAAACGATATGAATATATATAAGTCCAAATTCTGATTCGGTATTCTGAGCGGCTGAGCCACCGCGAGCCGCCTCTCAATTGTTGCAGTCAACAAATTCCAAGTTCACACTTTTCCACAATGCACCGATCATCCCCGTCAATTCAAAATATAGATTACTTGAGAATATTTGTAGACTGTTTTTATTTATTTACCTTAAACTATATCTTATCTTTTAAATTTTAAAAGCTTGAAACAACAATTATTACTTGGAATAGCACACAAATAACAAATACTAAAATAATGTAATTAAAATACCTATATAAAACATTATCTTGAATTATAAAAAGGCTCAGGCACGCGAATCTGATTTTTAAAATTAAAAACATATATATGCTCCTAGTTCAAAATAGAGTCCCCTTCCAGAATCTTTTGTCATTCATAATACTACTCACTCAATGAGGACTACAGAGGAGTGAATTATTACGCCGCATTTGCTAATTCTTTTCTCAGTAACCACTCTTTGTCTATTTGCAAAACACTTCCAACATATTTTGTCAAAATAAATAAAAATGTTATACTTCATTAACTCTATTTTAAAATTTAATAATTTTTTTAATTTAATCTATATTTAATATACATTATATCTCATGAAAATAATATTTAAAAAAATGTATATTCGTATAGAAAAGTTAAAGATATGATTTGTAAATAGGACTTTTTTTTTTTCTTATGCTAAATCTAGACAAGCAATATTTAAATGTGGCCTTTTTCCATTGTAAACAAATTTAATGAGTTATATTTCTTGTGAGATGGTTGAAAGAGAGTTATGTTCTTATTAACTCGATTACTAGAGAGAATGGTTTTTGCATCCGACTCTTACTAAAATGGGTGACATAGAATTGTCTACATTTTGTAATTTTGTAGGAGAGTATTGAAAAACAAAAGATGCATAATGTGAAAACTTTGAGAATCTATAAAATCGTTAAAAAAATTCAATAAAATGTTGAGCTGTAAATCTTGATTCTTGCAGACAGCTATTTCCACAAGTACACACTTTGTCTTTTAAATATTGCACCTATCTTTTCGCTGACCAGGCATTTTTTGTCCTAATTATAGGATTTTTCTTTTTTCTTTTTTTGAACTCACTCCTGCCGGCTGCCACTAAACAACAAATATATTGATTCTCGACGGCTGTTTCCGCAGAACCACCTTCCCTGCTCTTTTTTTATGAGAGGGGGAGCTATTCTTATTTAAACCATTTTGATAAGCATTGAATATTGCACCGTTCCTTCAATTATAGTAACTTCTTATGTGCAAGAAGCCATACTGCTCCTGCCATACACAGCACTAGAAACTACAGAGCCATGGACCTGACGATCTTCACTCAATCCACCATTTCGTTCACCATCCTCGGATTACTAATCTTCGTCTACGCTCTTTTCTCCATATCAAGAAGCCGAGAAAACAAGACTACGCCCAGAAAGCCACCACCGGCAGCTGGCGGCGCATGGCCTGTGATTGGCCACCTCCACCTCTTAGGCGGTCCAGAGCCACCACACATAACTTTAGGCAGCATGGCCGATAAATACGGGCCAATCTTCACCGTAAGGCTCGGGGTTCACCAAACCTTGATAGTCAACAGTTGGGAGATCGCGCAGGAGTGCTTCACTGTGAATGATAGAGCCTTTGCAAGCCGTCCAAAACTCGTACCCTTCGAGGTCATGGGCTACAACTTTGGCATGATCGGCTTCAGTCCCTACGGAGCCCACTGGCGTCACGTGAGGAAGATCGCCACGCAGGAGGTCCTCTCCAACCTCCGCCTTGAGATGCTGAAACATGTGAGAGAGTCCGAGGTTAGGTCAGCCATGAAAGATACCTACGATCGTTGGTTGGAGTTGAACAACATTAATAGTGGACAGAATATAGAAGAAGCAAAGCCACTGTCTTATGAGATGAAGAACTGGTTCGGAGACATAATTCTAAACGTTGTGTTTAGAATGGTGGTGGGGAAACGTTTTACTGAGACTCAAGGGAAGGACACGATACAGAAAGCACTGAGGGATTTGTTCGATCTGAGCGGTTCATTTGTGATATCAGATGCGTTGCCGTATCTGAGGTGGCTGGATCTGGGTGGCCAGGAGAGGGCCATGAGGAAGACTGCCAAAGATTTGGATCAATTCATTCAGTTTTGGGTGGAAGAACACAGACGCAAGCCTAAGCACGGCGACTTCATGGACGTGCTTGTTTCTAGCGTTGATGAAGGTGAAATGATTGACGGCCACGATGCCGATACTACGATTAAAGCTACAAGCCTGGTCAGTGGGTCCTTCCCATATTTCTAATCCTTTTTTATTTTATTATTTATGTTCAAACTTCAAAGTCATAAGAACTTCCTAATTTCTTGCTTTGCTGCTCAGAGTTCTTGTTACTTTTCGCATACCATGCTCTGTTTAGACTTTAGTCGCAAAATTAAATTAGGCAGCCTATTGTTGAAAATGGCAACACCGCCCACCGGGGTACCTAGCTAGATGGACATCAAAATGCTATGCATATATATGTGTGTGTGTGACCATCCACGTCACTTAATTACCCGTTTGGTCCACCAGGACTTCTATCAGTTCTATGTAAAAGGAAAATGACAACTTGCCGCCCACGGTTTATGTTGCACCCCAATATAAACTTCTTAAAAAATAAATCTGGACCATCAGATTAGATCCCGTCCAAATCTAATTAGCTCTCATTGCTAAGCACTTTATTTCATGTCCAATAATAGTATTCCCTAATTAAGCTTGTGCGACTGTGCATCCCGTTTTATGTCGTAATTGATTCTCACTACCAACAAACATGATTTTGAAGGCTAGCTAGCCTCTGCCTGTGACAAGAAATAATTAAGGATGTCAAGTTAAATGTTCTTTTATATATGAGTGTGTGTGTGTATGTATATTCTGCTTAGTTGGTATTCAAACTTGCAGGCCCTAATTTTAGCTGCGACAGACACAACAACAGTGACACTAACTTGGGCTCTCTCACTACTTATGAACAATCCTGAAGTCCTAAAGAAGGCAGTGCATGAGTTAGACAGTCAAGTCGGGAAAGAAAGGATAGTAGTGGAATCAGACTTGAAGAACCTTCATTATCTGCAAGCCATCATCAAGGAAGCAATGCGCCTATACCCAGCTGCACCATTGAGTGTGATTCACGAGTCTATGGAAGATTGCACTGTGGCTGGCTACCACATACCCTCTGGCACTCGTCTCTTGACCAACCTCTCAAAAATCCATCGAGACCCACGTGTGTATGAAGATCCTTTGGAGTTTAAGCCTGAGAGATTCCTCACGACCCACAAGAATGTGGACTTGAGAGGCCAACATTTTGAACTGATTCCTTTTGGGGCTGGCAGAAGAATGTGCCCTGGTGTCTCATTTGCTCTCCAGATAATGCAACTCACAATTGCTACTCTCCTGCATGGCTTTGATGTTGTAACTCCTGATAACCAAGCAGTGGATATGAGAGAACAGGTTGGTCTGACTAATATCAAAGCCTCACCACTCCATGTCCTTCTTACCCCACGTCTCTCCACTTATCTCTATGGGTAAGAGCAGATAAGTGAGGATTTTAATAATGCACTGTATTTCTTTATAATTGAGTTTGTCGGACATGGCATCGCTTTTTATTTAATTTCGTTCATATTGCTCGTCCTCCTGTCCGTATTCCTGACATATCCTTATATCCAGTGGTTTCTGACCTTCAATCTGTATCCTTGGCTCTTCTCACTAATGGGGCCAACGGCCGAGTTGTTGTCTTGGTTTAGTCTTGTTATATTAATTTAATTTATTGGCAGAAAGAGGCTCCACCATGTTGTACTCTCGTGTATATCGAAAATTTAATGGTTGAAATGTTACTCGGAGTGTGTGCGTTGCCTGCCTTCGAATTGAAGGCAGATAAATCTGGTTTTGTTTTCAACTTCTTTGTTTTTTTTAACGATATATTTTTTGGGTATATTTTTAACAATACATTTTGTAAGAAAAACAATATCATAAGACGTAAAAGCAGGATGGTTAAGTCATTGTGTCCATCAATATTATTGATGATTAATTACTAATTATTAATGCTTGCCGGGGCTTGACACAGTAAAAATTTATATATTTAACCCCCAAATATATATATTTTTAAATTAGTCAATAGGTATATATTTGACTCGCCAAATATTTACTCCAAACTCTATCCCAGCTATGTCCCTGATTAGGGGTAAGCTATGAACAAAGTTAACAAGTTAAATTCGAGTCCTATTAGAACACGGCACGTGGTGGGCACATGTGTTGTTAGTAAGCTGGCCGAAGAGTTTTGTAAGTGTAGAACTTATCGCTTACGTGGTTCCTTAAATTAAATCTCCTTTCATAGAGGAGGCTATATATGGGTCCCATGACATATCCCTTGTTATCAAAATAGTTGGTTCTTGTTGGGAAAATTCTGATGATGCCATGTGGTTACGTTGATGTCTATTCTAATTGGTTGCTTAAAATATTTTCAGTTTGAGTTTTGAAATTCCATTATCTCATGTTTATGTTTCTTTCTCTCTCTCCCCTCTCACGCTCTCTCTAAATTGCACCTTCTGGTGTTAGGGGTGATTTTAACCAGTTATGGTGCCAGCCTATCAAATCTGGATAGTTCATATTTGATATTTTTTAAAATATACTTTTTAAATAAAAAAATTATTTTCATTTTAGATTTTCTATCAATTTTATTTAAAAAATAAAAAATATGGACCACTAAATCTCATTTATACAGTCCATATTAAATAGGTTGATGGTGCCCAGTGCCTGGGGTGTAATAATACACCCGGCCCCTCCTATTAAAGAAAAAAAAAAAGTAGGCTTCTTGCCCACTTAAAGATATATATTTTTTATTTTAGTGGGGGACAACCCCCCAGCCGCCCACTTCCTTATATTAAAAATGCACACACACACTATTATAATATAATATATTATTATATTATAATATAATATATTATTATATTATAATATAATAATAAATATATAAAAACTAATAATAAAATTATATATTTTTTAACAACTTTAACTCATACTAAAAAAATTCTCCCATACTGTAATTAGAAGGTAAATTTTAATGTCGATAAATTAATCTTTTGTAAAAAAAATAGTTCTAGAAATAAATAAAAAATCTGGGATGTTACATTAATTGTGTCCTATTTATTTTAGTAGTGTGTTATTATTTTATCATTTAATTTGTAATGTATTTGCCTCTTTATTATATTATAAGATTCATCTTACTAAATAAAATCATCCAATTTAATTCTTCTATTTTCTCTCTCTATATATATTATTTTATATTTATCAGTTCTAATAGAGATTAAGACTCAAGAGGTTTGTTTATCACAAGGTGATAGATCAAAATTTGAATCTCTCTTAAAAGATGACATAATTTTTTTTGGTTGCCCACCCAGTTCATCGAGGCTTCGCCCCGACTAATCCGGATCCGACCCGCGTCACGCACCTGACTTTGGTGGGAGAGTCTTCCAACGGGGTTTTTTGCATTCACAAGGCTCAAACCCGAGACCTTACTTCAGCGACACAAACCGCTTACCACTTGAGTCAACCCCCGTTGGTAAAAGATGACATAATTATTTCCAAAAGAAAGATACATGTGCCTTAAAAAAATAGCAATGCGGGCTTGGATAATGGGTGTATTTTTTTGTGGGTGTTACTAATCATAACGTTGCTTCCAACACCCAGAGGCGGATCCAAGTTGAAGAGAGGGATAAGTGCCCACCCTTGAATTATGATAGAATTCAAAAAAAAAAAAAATAAGGGAATTAAAATTATGATGTATTTGATAGCATTGATAATAAGGCAATTATGATGAAATTCTAAAAAATAAAGTTTAGAAGGATAACATTGTAATTATTTTTATTGTAATATACTTTTTTTATTAAAATATATGTACTTGAACTTATTTCTTCATTGTAATTTATGTGGCTACATTTCTGACCGCACTTAGCGTTGCTTTTCTAAATGACAGGTTTGTAAAATAACTGTCTTCTCTTATTGCATCATCAATATTCACTTGATTTCATGAATATTTTTTTGATATTCTTTTCTTTTCTTATTTATATTCTTTTGATTTTTAATGCATTTAAAACTTTACTTAAAAAAAATTCGGGAGGCTGCCCCTAAATTTTTGAATCCCCCACTAATTGTGCAAACACAAATAAAAAGTTCTAGCTTCGTTACTGGCGCCCACCCTTCATAATTTCTTGGATCCGCCACTGCCAACACCAGTTTGTATATCCCTCCGTTTTCTTTTATCCCCATGAATTTCAATTATGTTGTATGAAATCAATGAACAATTACTATTACTAGTCCAAAGTCAACGGAAATTAATCGACATGTTAATTTTTCTTACCTCATCGATAGATAAATTTCAGTTATATAAAATAATAACAATATCCCTTCAGTGACATCTTGATGAAATTGAAAAAAAAAAAAAAAAAAAAAAAAAATGCAGAGGACAAAATAATTTCAAAACTCATCTCTTTTATACTATGCTTAACCCTTTGTTTGGTTCAAGGTAGGGAAAAAAACCCTTTTTTTTGTTGGAAGGGGACGGAGAGATCAAAATATATTACTTAAAAGTATTTTCATATTTTTTATGAGATCAATGATATTTTATTTTTAAATAAAAAAAGAAATAGAACTTATGACCTAAAATATCATGTAAATAATATACCACTCTAATCCTATTTATAAGTCCAGTTTGACCAAAAAATTTGGTCCTATTTATAAGTCCAGTTTGACTAAATAAATGGAATTGTGACAATTTTGCCCATATTAATGATGATGAGAGAGATTGGCTAGCTATGTTGGGAAGATAAAAAGATGAGAGAGATTTGACAATAAATTTTAAAAGGTATTCATTCATAAATAAGGGTAAAGTTGGAAATTTGCTCTATAATCATTGAGATATCTAACTTTCCTTGGTATGTGAGATTTGGTCAAACTGGACTTATAAATAGGATCAGAGTGGTATGCAGAAAAATTTTGATTTAAATAAATATCCCATGATTTTTATTTTAATATAAAAAAGTTACGTGCCAAACTTACGCATCACGACGGAAAAAGGTGAGATTTAACGGGGCCCACACGAATCTGCGAGGATCTGTCATATTATAAATTAAAAAATATATATAGTAATAATCATGTCTGTTCCTTAGGAAAATTTCACTGTATTAAATTATTCTCAAACATAGCTTAAAATTTTCTGAAACTTCACGGCACTATTAAGATTAAACTGAAATTAAGTTTTTTTTTGTTGAAAAGACATTTATACCCTTATCTTATAAATAGTCTAAACGGTTTTATAAATTTTCACATGTATTTTGTAAATACCCATATTTGACTTATACATTCTTATATATGTCTGATAAATAACATGTATTATTGTAAATATGCTCATTGTCCTGTACATGGCCGAAAGGGGCTTGTAATTTCATTTAATTTATCTGTCTTCTAAATAAGTATATTAGACTTGTAAATTCTCATATTTATCTTGTAAATAATCATATTTAGCTTATAAAGTAAGGTACAAATTGTCTTTTCACCTCCAAATTTTATTTTCAATTTAGCCCCAAAGATACAATGAAAGTTCCGAAAAAAATTTTAACTGCCATTTGAAAATAATTTGCTACTGAATGCATTGAAATTTTGCCCATTTCCTTAGAACAGTTTGGTCATCATTTGTGAGATTAGAAACAATTACTTCCTTCTGTCCTAATTATAAGAACATTTTTGTAATGCAAATTACACTATAAAAATATTGTTATAATTAAAACCGGAAGTAGTAAGAATTAACGTGCCATATTTTGTCCAGTACCTTGGTTATTTATTTAAAACAGCTTGGTCCCATAAGCATGCCACCCTTTTTGGATCCGCTTCACTCCTCTGCTGCTTGGGTCGCCTGTCCTCCTTTTCTTTAAAATTGCGCCGTTCTCACGTAAAACAATACTAGTTGGTGCTTTTTTTTTATAAATATTTTAAGATATTGATGGGTATTAAGAAAATACTTTAGAATACTTACCGTTACTAAAAATACCTTTATGATCTGAAAAAATTATTTGAAGGTCTTGAAAAAAATTTTAAGGTATTGACTGGTACTGAAAATACTTCATGATCTTGAAAAATTATTTTAGGATCTTAAATTTAATTTTTCAAGATTCAAAAATAATTTTTCAAGATCATGAAATATTTTTTTCAGTATCAATCGTCCGTACTTTAAAAAAAAATATTCAAGATCATGAATTATTAGTCATTTTTTTTTATACTAGTTAGTATAAGTATCTTTTTAGTATCGTCACCCTAAAATATTTTTAAAAAAATAATAATACCAGCTGTTACTGTTTTGCGCAAAAAATACGCAGTTTTAAGGAAAATGAGGCAGCGGACCGAAGGAACAGAGGAGAGAAGCCGGATCCACCTTTTTAAGCAGCGTCTTCTCCTTTGCACGGAGCCGGATAACCAACCACTAACCAGAGCAACAGAAACAATGGCCATGGACCTCATAATCTCCGGTCAATCAACCGTTCCGTTTACCATCCTTGGATTCTTCCTTTTTCTCTATGCTATCTTCTCCCTGTCAAGAAGCTTCAAAAACAAAACGGCACCCAGAAAGCCACCACCGGAAGCAGGAGGTGCATGGCCTGTTATTGGGCACCTCCACCTCTTAGGCGGCCCAGAGCCACCGCACATAGCCTTAGCCAAGATGGCGGACAAATACGGACCAATCTTCTCCCTCAGGCTCGGGGTTCACTCCACCTTGATTGTGAGCAGTTGGGAGATCGCTAAGGAGTGCTTCACCGTGAACGACCTAGCCTTCGCGGGCCGGCCCAAAATCATAGCCTTCGAAATCATGGGCTACAACTTCGGCATGTTCGGCACCAGTCCCTACGGACCCTACTGGCGTCACACGCGCAAGATCGCCACCCTCGAGGTCCTCTCCAACCGCCGCCTAGAGATGCTCAAACATTTGCGAGAATCCGAGGTTAGGTCGGCCATGAAAGATACCTATCACCGTTGGGTAGAGTTACTGAACAATAATGCTGGTGGTCAGAATTCGGAATCAGTGCCTCTTTTGCTTGAGATGAAGAAATGGTTTGGAGAACTAAGCTTCAGTGTCGTGCTCAGAATTGTGGCAGGGAAACACTTAGATGAAAGTGAAGAGAACAGAACGAGACTGAAACCACTGAGGGATTTCTTCGATCTGACGGGACAGTTTGTTATATCAGATGCGTTGCCGTATTTGAGGTGGTTGGATTTGGGCGGCAAAGAGAAGGCAATGAAGAAGACAGCCAAAGAGCTGGACCAGTTTATTCAGTTTTGGGTGGATGAACACAGACGCAACAGAGATGCTGATTCAGGACAAGCCAGGCCAGAGCACAGCGACTTCATGGACGTGCTTCTTTCTATCGTTGATGAAGATGAAATTATTGATGGCCACGATGCTAATACTATCATTAAATCTACAAGCCTGGTCAGTCCTCCTCTTATTCCTCTAATCCTTTTTTCGTTTTTGTTTATATTTGATATTTAATTTTCTACTTCTCATTTTCATTGCTTTTTCTACATGTTAATATACTACCCATCTCGTTGAAGATCCCTCTAGAGGCGGTAGATCAGATATATAATAATGTTCCGTCTAGATGCAAACTTCTAGGTGGGGTAGAAAGAAAAAACTGCCTCTAGTGGGTACTCTTTCCATCTTTATTGTAACGCATCAAGCCACCAATTACTAATTTTCACAAGGATAGTCAAGTGATTACATTTGTCATAAATTAATCATTTTCTTACAATTCTGCTCCTCTTGAAATGATACTCCATCAGTTAATTTTTCTAACTTTCAAAAGGTAATTAATGTGACAGTTTGTTTCCGATGATGTCTTATAATAAGGGCAAGAGTGGAGTGGGGAAAAGTCATTAATGTGGCAGTTGGCCGGTGCCTTATATTTGAAACAAAACATTACTTCTAGGCTTCTAGCTAGTTAATATCTTACAATAAGGAGGGGAGAGAGTATGAGTAATGAATTGAGTTTTACCATAATTTTAGGCAGAGAGGAAAGTTGGACTTTAAAAATAAGAATGGTCAATACATATAGCATAAAGTTTATATACATCCTTGGGGGGCAGACATACTGTATATATATAGTCCCTTTATAATTATAATTAAAGGAAACATTTTAAATTCAGGGAGTTGTGGTCCCTTCCGGCCACTACCCCTTCTAACCGCATCAAATTTGCCCACTCATTGAATTGTGTATTTCGAAGTCTACCTCCCAAAACAGGAAATAGGCATGTGAAGTGTATGAGCATGCGTGCTGGTTTTGAATTAGGACTATCAATAATCTTGCATTATTGAAAGTTGAATGGGAAACTTGCACATGCAGGCCCTGATTCTAGGTGGGACGGACACAACAACAGTGACACTGACTTGGGCTCTATCTTCACTTCTCAACAATCCCCAAGTCCTAAAGAAGGCAGTGCATGAATTAGACACTAAAGTCGGGAGAGAAAGGACAGTATTGGAATCAGACTTGAAGAACCTTTCTTATCTTCAAGCAATCCTCAAGGAAACCATGCGTCTGTACCCAGCTGCCCCACTAAGTGTGGTGCACGAGTCTGTGGAAGATTGCACTGTGGCTGGCTACCACGTACCCTCCGGTACGCGTCTTTTGACCAATCTCTCAAAGCTTCATAAAGACCCACGTGTGTATGAAGATCCCTTGGAGTTTAAGCCTGAGAGATTCCTCACTACCCACAGTGGTTTAGAATTAAGAGGCCAGAATTTTGAATTCATTCCCTTTGGAGCTGGCAGAAGAATCTGCCCTGGAATCTCATTTGCTCTCCTAACGATGCAACTCACACTTGCTAGTCTCTTGCATTGCTTTGATATTGCAACTCCTGGTAACCAGCCAGTGGACATGCAAGAACAAGTTGGGCAGACCAACATGAAAGCCTCACCACTCCAAGTCCTTCTCAAGCCACGTCTTCCTCATCATCTCTATGGATAAAAAGGAGACATCAAGCGAGGAACAAGCTATAAGGATATAACACCTATATGTAGTAGCTGCATATAAATCGGTATATTTTTGTGATGTATAATACTAATAAATAAACACACGTCTCTTGTATTTTTCTCTCTAAACATATACAAAAAGCTACCAGTAATGTATAATAAATTATGTGTAGAATTGAGATAATTGACTTCTCTCCATTTCCCTTCCCATCCTCTTCTCCACTCCTTTACTTTCTTTCTCACATCTTTACCGTTAGATTAAAATTTCAATCGTCTGGCTGCACGCTATATTATTCAAGCATTTCTTCTTCTTCTTTCTTTTTTTTTTGGCAGATTATTCTAGCATTTTGGTGCAAATTAAACCACGTAAGGTTCAAATTCATCCACGTGTCCTCGGCCATCATCCCCCCTGATTCTCAGTCTTCATGCATCTCTAAGTTTAGCAACTCACACTTGCTAGTCTCTTGCATTGCTTTGATATTGCAACTCCTGGTAACCAGCCAGTAGTGGACATGCGAGAACAAGTTGGACTGACCAACACGAAAGCCTCACCACTTCAAGTCCTTCTCAGGCCACGTCTTCCTCATCATCTCTACGCCTGTTGCTATCTTCATGGATCCAGGAGGATATGGTCATTCCTATCTTCGCGGGACTTGGAGCTTCTTTTGATTGATTGGTTTTGCTAAGAGTGTGTTTTGTGAGAAGTTTTGAGCTCAGTTAGAGCCGAAAAAATGGGCCGAGCCTTTACGGCTGGTTTGTTTAGACCTTGAATTTCCAAGAGCCAAATTTAAGATTTTCAAAAGTAAAAGGGGCCCTAAAAGGGCCAGCCCTGTAGGGCCGAGGGCTTGCCCTTTTGAGGCCCATATGTTTTTTTAAAAAAATTATTTATATGATAATAGTATGAAAAAATTACATTTAAATAGTTAAATTCGTTAAAGAACTTAAATATACCAAGGACCATATTGAGATTTTCAAATTCGGGTGAATTTACTCTTTTGCCTTTAATTTTTAAATAAATTAAAAAAAGAAAAATGACTCTCGCCGGAGTGCCACCACGGCCGGCTGTCAGATGGCCTGCAACCGTCGATGCGTAGGCTCCGGCCACTGGCGGCCTAAGATCCGGTGATGGTTTTTTTTATGTGGGGCTGAATCTTTTTTTTTTTAAAAAAAAGATTCAATGAAAGTGAAGAATGTGAGATTCGAATCCACCCCACCTTCATGGGGTCAAGTGGCCAAACCACTGGGCTACTTGGTTTCTTTAATATATATATATATATGCATTAACAAGTATATATATTATTCTTAACATTTTTTCTATCAACAAACACTCTTATAAGTCTCATTATTGAAATTGTAAATACCATTAACAAATTGGTAATTCTCATTACAAGATTTGTTATAATTAGCCTTTATTTGTTGTTTCATTAGAGACACTTATGAAAAACCTGACGAAATCACTGGTAATTACCATTATTGAACTTGTAAATACCATTAACAAATTGGTAATTCCCATTACAAGATTTGTTATAAATTAGGTAAATGATTTATAAAAAATCTTGTAATGAGAATTATCAATTTGTTAATGGTATTTACAAGTTTAGTAATGATGATAAAAGTATTTATGTACGGACAATATATATGAAGCCAAATAACTTATTTCCAAAGAAATCAGAGGGATGAGGCTTGAGAGATCGGATACATGCATGTGGATGAATTATGAATCTAATTAATTAACGTGGCTAGCACCGAAAGTCGAAATGGTTAGTATACAGCTAACTTGTCGTAATCAACAAAATCCAAGTAGTACTCTGCCCAGAAAAAGCATTTTTTTTTATAGAGTATTAATGATAGAGTAATAATCGTGTTATTAGAAGAAAGATTTCAGAATAAATGCCAATGTTCCTTCTCCGTTTTTCATCTATAGTTGTAATTTTTGATTCATCTATTTGTAATCAAGATCAATGGATATAATTTAATGGTGATACATTTTAATAATATATACTAATAAATGAAGATTTTGTTTTTATCTATATTATATACCATTAGTTATCCGCGAAAAAAAATTATGTTGTTAACAAAAAAGAAGAAGTCATATATTAATTTATTTATGTACCGTAATAATGATAATGTAATCCAATTTATGCAAGAAACATTCAAAATGCTTACGGCGAATTGATTAGACATCCTTAGATGCATGAACACGAATCAGTTTTAGTACTCATTCCAATGATAACGACCAAAAGCTAATTAATGAGACGAGATCTGTACTGTTCAAATAAGATTCTAATGATTCAGATTTAATAATTTTAAATGATTAATTTTTGTTCTGGTTCAGAACTCAGATGTCCGGCCTATTGAAGGTCCGGAGATTGATATAGGATCTGTGCTCTCCTCCTGTATGCTTATAGGACAAGCGTTCAGGAGAAGGAATGATCACGGTACACAAGCAGGCGTATCGCCTAAGGGGTGCTGTGTGTGCCGTGTGACTGAATGTAGATTAGTCAAGGCTAAGAGATTGTGTACCTGGTGCCCGTCTCCTCCTCTATATATAGGGTCTACTGGTTAGTTAGTTCCTTGGCCGCCACACCGTACATGTCCGGGATCGTGGCCGTGCGTGTCCGAGATCGTGTGTGCATGTCCAAGGTCATGGCTGGGTCCCACGGATAGTGGGTTGCCCCCTGTACTAGCCAGTGAGATAATGGGCCTAGACTAGGTCCGTAACAGTTGCCCCCAAGCTCGGTTGCTCAGGTCTCTGATCTACCGAGTTTAGATGTTCGTTTGACTGAAATGCGGAAGTCCGAGTCTTTGTTGATCGCGAAGTAACATGATATCCTTGTCCCCCCAGCCGGGTTGTCCAGGTCTCTGGTCAACCGGGGTGGACATGTTGCTAAACCCTGATTTTTTATCGGAGCTGGTATCACCCCCTTTTACTTTGATAGGGTGTCTATCATAACTTCCAAACAACCTCGGAGTTATAAGTCTTCTGGTTGAGTTGCCCCCAGACATGTGGTCCGGGTTATGTTTGCTTTAAAATTTCGTTGTTCTTCGACCATCCGGGAGTCCGGGCTCTCCTTTTGCATGGTCGAAACCTCCCAGTGTGGGTCCTTTCTCAGGCTCATTAGCCTAACCGGTTAGCCGGGATACTTGACTGTGAACCCTGCCCCTTGTGCCCGGGCGCTTTCTACTGTCGATTCCTCTTCTGGGTTATCATTAGCCTATGCCAGCTGGCGTCCCTCGACTGTCGTGAAGCCGAATTGAGGGGGTGCTGGCCTATACGGCCCTTGGCGTAATTAATGCCCGACGACGCGCATTAAATGAAAAGGTCACGTCATCCTTGCTAACGAATGGAAAAGGCGCTTTTGCCCCGTCGATTGGGTTTCGAAAGGTTTATACCCGCCAGGCCTCCTTCAGTGCCATTTTACCCAAGTTGTTTTGAAGAACTTCTCTCCCGACGATTTTCGCTTTCCGGAGGATAATCTGTCTCGTGAACCATCTTCATTCCACAACTTTCATCGATCATCTCCATATTTTAGGTAGGTATTATTGTTTCCTTGCCTCTTTCTTTTGTTCTGCTCTGATCTGCTGTTTCCCTATAAGATTGCGTCTGTATTTAATTGAAGTTCTGGGTAGATTCCCTTATTGAGTGAATTTTCGCGTAGTCCTGTTTTCAGTTCCTTCATTTGTGCAAAACTCCCCCTGTTTTTCGAGTGAGCCGTTTCCCTTTCGTTAATACCTTTAAGAGAGTGGCTCCCAATGTCGAAGGACATAAAGGATATGACCCCAGAAGATCGGGTGAACTACGCCAAACTGTCAAGGGAAAAAGCCGTTGGTGGCTTTGGGGCGATGAATCTTCTCGTCCAACGTCGCAAACCGTTGCTTTAACCGATCACCGTGGAGGCAAGGGAAAAACTTCCGGTGGTGGGTCAGCGAAAACTCGAGACGGCACATCATCGGTTAGGGGAAGTCCGAATGTTTCCTTCCCGCTTCTTCCCAATCCAAGGGTGTTTAACCCGAGCTTCGACGTGTCCGCTTCTCCGGGCCTTCCGAATAGCTAGTCTAACAAAGTGGCCAGCTCGGGTCCTAGGGCCGAGGTTGATTCCTACATCGGGCCTTGCTACGACTGCTTGTACGAATGCTCACGACTTATTTCTTGTGGGATTCCTCCACACCTAGACTTGATTTTGGGCTCCTGAGACATAATCTTGTCCCGGCTCCTCAAGCTTCATCGCGAGTCCCGTTGACTTGGATTTTAATCTTACCACAACCGTAGAATCTCGCCTTCAATTTTTGACATCGTGTATGCTAGGAAGATTCGATCTTGTTTATATTTTCATTTATGTTAGGTATAATGGCGTCGTCTTCTTCTTCCCACGCGTCAGTCGAGTCTGGAAATGCAAACCGCGCTAGCCCCCACAGATTTAATTGAACAATTCCATGGGTTACCCGCGAAGTGTTGTCCTATCGGTCGAAGCCGACCATAGAAGACTTGGAAGGTCTTCCAGCTCGGATACTAACACCTATTCTCTCTGTCTCCCGGAAGAGGACGAGCCCGTATGCTCCGAGAGGGAGGGGAGTCATAACTCCTTTTTCTTTTTCTATGCGGACTACCCGACCGCACTTGGTATTCGCTTTCCCTTTTCCGAATTTCAAATGGCCACTCTTCAATTCCTTAGTGTAGCTCCCTCGCAGTTACACCCCAATGGACGGGGTTACCCGATTGCCTTCGAGTGGTTTTGCATGAGCCTTGGTCTGCCTTGCACCACTTCTATGTTCTTCTACTTCTTCACCCCCCATACTCTCGTTCCGGGAAAGAGCCGCCGGAGCTCAAGGGCTGGACGTCCATTCGGGGAATAGCCAACCGGCGTTTGTTTACCCCAGTCTCTGATTCTTTCAAACGCTTCAAGAGCAACTTTTTTAAAGTTGTCGCTAAAACTGGCACAACTCCTTGGTTCCTCAAAGGGCCGGACTCGCGAAAGTCGATCGGGAATTTAATTTGTATTGGTGTCAAGATCACCACAACGTGGCCGGAGAGTCCTCGAAGCCCGCAACTGATGCCAGGACAGTCTGTCCTATCCGAGCCTCCCCTACCGCGGCCTCGCCGCCTCCCAAGTCGACCAACGTTGGGCCCTCCTCCTCGCCTGATATCCCGGTTCCCCCTCGTCCTCCAACTGTCATTCCCCGTTCCCATTTGTGGAGTAAGGGAATTACCGAAGAGCTCGGCTGTCGCACCGCCTCCTACCCGCTATCAAGAGCCGCACTTTGCGGGAAGTCGATGTACGAGACGTCCGGAATTGGGTAATGCTTTCCTAAGAGGTCTTGGTTTGACCCAATCTTTTCTAACCCTCCACCACAAATATGCGGAGGCTGCCGCGGAGTTGAAGAGTGCCGATCAGACCGTGATGAAGCTCTGAAGCAATGGCAAATCGCTTCGAACGAGTTCCAGGCTCGTGAGGTTCAGCTGGGGAAAGTGGAGTTTGCACTGAAAGAGACCCAGGGTCTCTTGGCCGACTCCAACGTAATAATCGAGGGCTTTAAAGCGGCTCAAGCTAGCAGCGAAGAGCAGTTGAAAGCCATAACAGTCGACAATGGAGATAACCGGCTTCGGGAGTTGTTACGGGATCCGTGGTGGAGGCGTTTGAGAATTCCCTTGCCCGGATCCGGCTCACGAACCGGGGTTGAGCTCAACACCACAGGCATCATTTTCGGGCTTATGTGGATGACGGCGGTTGTCCCCTATGTGGAACCTCCCGCTAACTCCGAGACCCGAGTAGAGGGCGATGCGGGCTGTGTTGGAGGCCGAGCAGGGGTGAGGAAGTCTCAACCGCCCCAAGCTCGTGGGTTGATTTCATTTATTTGTACTTTGTATATTCCGACCGGTTGTGTTGCCGGCGTTAACTTTTATTGAACAGATTGGCCAATCGGCCATTTTTGCCTATAATTAATAGTAGATGGTAATCTAACAATCATATGCATCATATAAGAATGTAACTTTACCGCTTATTGCGGTCGACCGGGCCAAGGTCATATAAAAGTAAGCGAGAATCTGCGAACGCGCTTCTTGGTCATAAGACCATAGTGTTTTAAAGTGCTAGTGTTTGCCTTGTCTTATAAGGTTCTGGTATTGTAACCGGTCATCAAAGGCAAACGAAAATTGCCACCTGCCCGGTTCGGTTTTGTCCCGATAAAGTCAGAGCATTTTGACACGATCGAGGTGCATGACATTTTCTATTGATACCCCGGAGTAAATAAGCGTGTCTGGGCTGCGATAGCTATCCAGACCTAATTTCTTCAGCTGAAAAGCTAGTAGCAATTTAATCTTGAAAACGACCATGTTTGGAATTCAACAAATACTCTCCGACGAGAATTTCATTCATATTCGACAAAGCAGGAAGGGCCGACAGGAATCATAGACTCACATCCGTAGGCCAGCCTATAAGGAGTTTCTTGAGTGGATGTCTGAGCAGTTGTTCGGTTTCCCCAAAGAACAAATGGTAGTTGATCCGCCCAAGAGGTTTCGGCCTCCAGCATACGTTTCTTCAAACCTTCAAGGATTACCTTATTGGCGGCTTCAGCTTGCCCGTTGGATTGCGGATGTTCCACGGAAGCAAAGTGATGCGTATTCCGTATTCATGAATCAAATCACGAAATCCGACTCAGGTGAACTGCGTTCCATTGTCGGTTACAATCTCAGTGGTGCTCGAACCGCGTAATTATATTCACTTCAACAAACTGTTGCACACGTGTTGAGGAGATCGTTGTGAGAGGTTCGGCCTCAATCCACTTGGTGAAATAGTCTACTCATTGTATACTTGGCGGCTTCTCGAACCAACATTTTGGCCTCCATAGCATCGTCGGGATGAGTCCACGTTCAAGATAGTCTTCTATTGGCTTTTTCCGTCAGATTCAACCGAAATAGCCATCATGCACGCCGGATCTTCGAGATTTTCTTTGGATAACCGTACGGTGACAACCAGCCTGCTTAGTGCTTGCCAACTTTGACAAAATGTCGGCTCTTGCGTTTTCTCCTCGGGGGATATGGGTAACGGTTGCTTCATCGAAGTCTGACATTAAGTCCTTGGCTTTTAGGAGATACTTGGCCATTAGTGGGCCTTTAGCCTGATACGTACCCTCGATCTGAGCCGCCACAAGTTGGGAGTCGGTGAAAACCTTAACTCTTGTGGCCCCATTTTCCTTGGCTTGAAAAGCCCGACTATCAAGGCCTCGTATTACCTTGATTGTTCGAAGTTGGGAAGTTAAGATGCAACGAATGCTCAATTGTAACCCCTCCGGACTCTCAATGATGACTCCGGCCCACTTCCTTTCGTGTTCGACGATCCGTCGACATACACCTTCCATTCGCCCGCCATCATATCATCTGCCCCAGTAGCCGGGGTGAGCTCTCTGATGAAGTCGGCCAACGCCTGTGACTTGATTGCATGGCGAGCTTCATACGTGATGTCGAACTCGGAGAGTTCTATCGCTTCATACTTGTTAGTTGGTGTCTTATAAAACATGTATATTTGGTCATTTTTATAAAACATGTATACTCATAATTAAAAAGGTTGTTAGTTGGTGTCTTATAATAAAAACTAAAGGGAATAGTTCAATATGTTTCGCCAGTTGGGTTTGCCGAGACTCGAGGATTGGGCGCACATTGCTTTATCGTTTCAAATGCGTCATCGCAATTTTTGTAGCATTTAAAAAAATTTTATCGTTCTTTTCCCGATCCTCCGCATCGCTATCCGCGGATGATATTGAATATTTAGAGTTTTGCTTTTTTTTTTTCCTGAAAAAAATTATCTTAATATATCTGTTTTTAAAAAATATAATTTTTATTTCGGAGGTTTCGAAATAGTGCCGTCGAGACTCTTTTGATCGCCTGCTACCGTGACCAGCCTGCCTTGGTTGCCTATCACCTCGAGTTTTTGATGCTTAGTAGATACCAAGATGTCCCACTTGTGAATGGTTGGCCTTCCCAAGATTATGTTGTATGGCGAAACGAAGTCGGCCACTATGAACCGCACTCTTTCTGACTTGAAGGCGTTGACTCCGAGGGTGAACCGGCTGTCGATAAACCCCTTCGACGCGATGGACATCCGTTAAACCCGTTTTGGGTTGTCTTGCAAGGCTTTAAGTCGTCCCTGGCCTGTAAGCTCATTCTTTTAAACGCCTCCCAACCTTAGTATGTCGGCCGAGCTCCTGGTTAAGATCCACAAATATCCGCCCGACTTCAGCTTGACGACTGTCTCCAAGTAACACCAGCCCATCTTGACGTGAAGTGAACAACATCTCCGAGGTCGTCACTTGTGAAAACAAAGGCGAATGTGCTACCTCACAAGATGCTCCTTAAAATTTGGTCTGGTCTCCGCAGTCTAGGCCTATTATCTCCTTCTGGCTCATAGTACGGGGCTCAACCCATTATCCGCGATGGGACCCGTTACGCCGACCCTGGAAGCTCGTCATCGACTCAAAGAGGCCTTGCGCTTATCTTCCCGCTTTTTGAATTTTCGTGGGGTCACGCTGCTTCTTTGTCTTTCTTACCACCTTTTCCTTGATGCTCTATGAAATACTCGTTGAAGTTTGCCTTCGAGCGAACAAATCGCTCGATTGCATCACTGGAGCTCGTAACATTCATCACAAGTATTGACTCCACCATCATGGAACGAGCAATATTTAGATATGGTCTACCCCTGATATCTCATTTGGCTAGTACGAGGTCGATCGACCTTCTTCATCTCGTTGCCGATACTTCCTTCCATACTTGGGACCGAGGCACCGGTCAAGGTCGAATATTTTCGTATTTGCTCCGCCTGGACGAACTTTCCACCCCGGCTCTTGTTTTCGTTCTTATTAGAGAAGTCTCGACCTCGAGGGGAGGTTCTATCTTGGTCCCGCCTAGAAATGGGATTGTTTGCCATTCGCATCCGCTCGACGCCCAAGTATTTCTTTGAAGCGGGTTATGAAGTCATTGAGATTTTTGCCCGCTCCTTTAAGAAAGATTCTGCCAAAGGGACTTTTATCGAGGCCATGACCTTGGACATGCGCGCACGATCTCGGACACGCACGGCACGATCCCGGGACATGTACGGTGTGGCGGCCAAGGAACTAACTAACTTGAGACCAGATATATATAGAGGAGGAGACGGGCACCGAGTACACAATCTCTTAGCCTTGACTAATCTACATTCGCGGCACGAGTCGCTTGAGACCTCTAACACATGTGAACGCTTCAAAGTCTTCCCCTTGCATGCCGTACGTACTTTGTCAACTCACCCAAATTCAGCTTTTTGGGAATCGGCGTGCTAGATCTCCTTCGAGAAAAGCTATTGTGCATTTGGTCGACATATCTCCGTCGGAGGAAACCACTGAGGAATCGTCCCGTCACCTCGATGGTTCCTCGCCCGAGGTCGACCTTCTTCATCTCGGTTTAGGTTCCTCCTATTGGCCCTCCCGCCGCTTGATGGCTTCCGCCTTCGCCCGCTCGCCACATTGCGAGCCGAGCTCTCGCTATCGTCGCCCTCTCTCCAAGTTTTATCTTCCTAGTCTCGCTGAAAGTGGCGTGGTTCGTCTTTTCTCCCGTGTCGGACGAGGGTTGTCTTCTTGATGTCGTTCATTGTTGGGAATCACTGGCTCTTGTCCCGCCGAGAAAGCCGATCTTTTCTCCTTCTTGTCTTCTTGATGAGTCTCCTTCTGGCCGATAAAGCCGATCTTCTCCTTCCCGATTGTCTCCATCTTGCGTACGCTTTCGTTACGGGGTGGTTGGCCGCGGTGGTTGTGGTTGCCCCCGCTTGATCCGCCTCCGATATATTTTTTAAAAACAGATATATTAAGATAATTTTTTTCAGGAAAAAAAAAAAGCAAAACTCTAAAAATTCAATATCATCCGCAGTGGCGGAACGATAAAATTTTTTTAGCCCGGGCCAAAAATAAACATATTGAACTATTCCCTTTAGTTTTTATTATAAGACACCAACTAACAACCTTTTTAATTATCTGAGTTCTGAACCAGAACAGGGAGTATTTACTAAATAGTATCAAATAACATTGAAAATACAAATAAATAATAACCGATAATTATAAATCAAAACAATATATAAGATGATACTAACATTTTCAGTATCTCAAACAATAATTTTACTTTCCTTTTACTGCCCAATGAGTAATGAAACAAACATTATTAAGAATAGACAAAATAAAAAATTAGATGGGATCAAATTTGTGGCCAAATAAAATATCATATAATAAATACATACATATACTAACAAATTTTATAAAATCAGCCAAGACCAGATGGGGCCAATGCCCCAACTGGCCATCCGCCACTCTCATCCTCCCGTAAACGTGTTGTACATGGAGAGTTGAGAATCCGAGGGGAAAATGGCAGGGGACGCGTGGATGAATTTGAACCTTACGTTGTTTGATTTGCACCGAAATGCATGCTAGAATAATCTGCCAAAACAAAAAGAAATGCATGAATACTGAATAGTATAGAGTGCAGCCAAATTTCGGTTTCACACTACCAACACGTGGAACCTACAAAAAGAAATGTATAATGAATAACAAAGAAAAGAATGATCAAAACTCACTTCATAAATTGGAAAACCTATTCTCTAAAATTAGATTGACTAGTAAAAGAAAAGAATGATTGATTGTTGGGAAAAGCACTAAAGTAATAACTTTTAATAAAAGTTGTATCTAATTGAAGCAGTTCAGAAAATATTTTCCAAAGTAATGCAAATTCCCCATATATATGTTTCTTCCTTGAACCGAAGCTCCTCAGGTATCTGCAACTTCCTCAGCTCAACCTCATGCCTCTGTTTGCTTAGGTTGTCAAGTTCTTCTCTGAGAAGTTGCAAAGCATTGCTTATACTCCAAGTGTTTCAAAAGGTGTGAAAGTTGAGAAGAACCTTTATATGTATAATTTGTGAGCTCCATGAGACACTTGAAATCAACTATAGTTGATTCCATCATTATAATCTCTTCCAACATATCTTGGTCCTTTCCAGGTTTTTCTATATTAAATTTTTTGCCAACATCGGTTCCGATATCTTCCGGCCACATCGAATGGAGGACTTCGATGTCCATGTCCTCGGTATAGCCATTCTCCATCTCACAAACCATGGCTATACTGAGGACATGGACATCAAAGTCCTCCATTCGATGTGGCCTGAAGATATCGGAACCGATGTTGGCAAAAAATTTAATATAGAAAAACCTGGAAAGGACCAAGATATGTTGGAAGAGATTATAATGATGGAATCAACTATAGTTGATTTCAAGCGTCTCATGGAGCTCACAAATTATACAGATAAAGGTTCTTCTCAACTTTCACACCTTTTGAAACACTTGGAGTATAGGTAATGCCTTGCAACTTCTCAGAGAAGAACTTGACACACTACTACAAAATACACTTTTAACGTCCGTTTCTAATATATTTAAACGACTATTTTCAAAGGGTCGTAAATGTAATGGTCGTTAAAAGTTTGACTTACAATGACTGTTTTTTAAAAACAGTCGTTGTATCTACAACAACTGTTTTTAAAATAACAGTCGTTATATGTTTTTTTTTCCAAATTGATGTGCAGTGGCAGAAAAGCATTCCAGCGGGAAAATTGAAAAAACCAAAGATAATAACAACAGTAATAATAATAAGAAGAAGACAACATCAACAAATTCCATAAAGACAACATCTACACCATGTAAAAAAGATGTGGATACATGTTAAAATTGTCAGTGTCAACTTCTGCTATGTTTAAACTATAAAATTGTATAGTAAAAACCAAGAGAAGAGAAAACTTGGACTTACTATCTTTTTCATATGAAAATTGACATTCAGAGCAGTCGAAACTCCAAAATGTCAAAGCTCTTTAGCCTTTTCAACAATTTGTGCGGCCGTTCTTTTCAAGGTGGAAAAACAGGGGGCAAAACGTCATTATTTCCTGCGAACAATGCAATTACATATCACTATCCACAAATTGAAAAACATAAGAAAGTAGAATCGATGAGAAAAATCATAATCAATAATCGATGAGAGAAAATATAATGGAGAATCATACCCTAGGCGGTGAGGTGAAGAATGGGAATAGCAGGAGGTCGAGCATGAACAAGAATGAACAATGCAATTACATATCACTATCCACAAATATAATCTTTTTTTAAGACTGTTTTTCTTGAAACAGTTGTTAAATGTTAAGACAAAATTTCAAAAATGTCATCGCCTCCCAAATAATAAAAAACAATGGCAGGAGAATCAAAATGTATTTACGCGGGTGGTGTTCCTTGGCATTTTTAATAAATTTAACCACCGTTTCTTAGAAACAGTCGTGTAATCTCTATTTTTTAAAATTGTTTTTCTTGAAACATTCTTTAAATGTTAAGACAAAATTTCAAATATGCCACCGCCTCCCAAATAATAAAAAACAATGGCGGGAGAATCAAAATGTATTTACGCGGGTGGTGTTCCTTGGCATTTTTAATAAATTTAACCACCGTTTCTTAGAAACAGTCGTGTAATCTCTTTTTTTTAAGACTGTTTTTCTTGAAACAGTCGTTAAATGTTAAGACAAAATTTTAAAAATGCCACCGCCTCCCAAATAATAAAAAACAATGGCGGGAGAATCAAAATGTATTTACGCGGGCGGTGTTCCTTGGCATTTTTAATAAATTTAATCACTGTTTCTTAGAAACAGTCGTGTAATCTCTTTTTTTTTTTTTAAGACTGTTTTTCTTGAAACAGTCGTTAAATGTTAAGACAAAATTTCAAAAATGCCACCGCTTCTCTTTTAACTTTTGTTTTCAAAAAAACGGACAAATTTGAAAGAGAGAAAACAAAACCAGATAATAAAAAACAATGGCGGGAGAATCAAAATGTATTTACGCGGGCAGTGTTCCTTGACATTTTTAATAAATGTAACGATATAATCTCTTTTTTTAAGACTGTTTTTCTTAAAATAGTCGTTAAATATTAAGACAAAATTTCAAAAATGCCACCGCCTCCCTTTTAACTTCTGTTTTCAAAAAAAAAAAAAAGGACGTTAATTGGGTGTTGTTAAATTTACTTTTTGTAGTAGTGACAACCTAAGCAAACAGAGGCATGAGGTTGAGCTGAGGAAGTTGCAGATACCTGAGGAGCTTCGATTCGAGGAAGAAACATATGGGGAATTTCACACCTGACGCCAGTAGTGGTGTCAATTGACTGACGCCACTAGTGGTGTTAGTCAACTGACGCCACTAGTCAGAGCTGACGCCACTAGTCAGCCTCAGAGGCGTTAGTAGACTGACGTCACTAGGTGCGCTAGTCAACTGGTGCCTTTGACTGCATTACTTTGGAAAATATTTTCTGAACTGCTTCAATTAGGTACAATTTTTGTTAAAAGTTACTACTTTGGTGCTTTTCCCATTGATTGTTCCACTTTACTGTATCATCGTGACCTTAAGGTATGTACTATGAAGCTGGTGTTGTGGTTCTCCTATCATTATTGCTTTCCTCCCTCAATTTCTCTTTATATATATATATGTGTGTGTGTGTATTGCAGCACAACAACTAGCAAATTGGTATCATTTGCAACATGTCCATGCACAGCACCAGAAACAACCACATTACCACTGCCATGGACATGATAATCCGATCAGGCGTACCGTTAGGCATCTTAGGATTGTTGCTCCTTTTCTACCTTTTTCTCTCCATATCAAGAAGCCACCGCAGAAATAAAACTACGACTAGAGAAGCACCACCGGAAGCTGGCGGCGCATGGCCTGTAATAGGGCACCTCCACCTCTTAGGCGGGTCAGAGCCACAGCACAAAACTTTAGGCAACATGTATGGCCGACAAATACGGACCAATCTTCACCTTAAGGCTTGGGGTTCACCCAACGTTGATTGTGAGCAGCTGGGAGATTGCCAAGGAATGCTTCACCGTGAACGATAGAGCGTTTGCTAGCCGTCCAAAATTTGTAGCCACCGAAGTCATGGGCTACAACTTCAGCATGCTCGGAGGCAGTCCCTACGGATCCTACTGGCGTCACGTGTGGAAGATCGCCACGCTGGAGGTCATCTCCAACCATCGCCTAGAGATGCTCAAACATGTGAGAGAGTCCGAGGTTAAGTCAGCCATGAAGGATACCTACAATCGTTGGGTAGAACTGAACAACAGTAGTAATCAGAAACTAGAAGCAGTGCCTCTGTCTTGTGAGATGGAGAAATGGTTTGGAGATATAACCTTGAACGTTGTGTATATAGGATGGTGGTGGGAAAACGTTTTGCTGAGACGGAAAGGAACGAAAGGATTCGGAAAACACTGAGGGATTTGTTCGAACTGAGTGGAGCATTCTTGATATCAGACGCTTTGCCGTATTTGAGGTGGCTAGATTTGGGCGGGAAAGAGAAGGCCATGAAGGAGACAGCCAAAGAGTTGGACCAATTTATTCAGTTAACACAAACGCAACAGGAAATCCGATTCTGGGCAAGTCAAGCCTAAGCACCGCGACTTCATGGACATGCTTCTTTCCAACACTGATGAAGCTGAAATGATTTATGGCTACGATTCAAATACTATGGTTAAAGCTACATGCCTGGTCAGTCCGTCACACACAAATATTATCTCTAATGTTTCAAATTTCTAGGATATTCATGATATTCTTACACATGCCACGTCTAGATTAATGTTGTATACTGTGAATAAGCAAGCTAAACTAAACAGTTTCCCAACTAAGCACTGTCATGTCTAGATTAATGTTGTACATATGCATGCAGCGCTTTTGGTACATTGAGTATATATAAGCAAAGCCAAAGGAACTGATTTCCATGCTAAGCACTTGCTGAGCCGAAAGAGCTAATCAGATTTGGACTATCCATATATGATCTGACATGGTCTCTATATATATATTTTAAATTTAGACCATGCAAGATAAGATTTGGACAGTCCAAATCTGACTACTAAACAAAGTGTTTAGAATGGAAACTGGTTCCTAAACAGGTATGGCATCTTGAAAATAGATAACTTGGCAAAGTTGAATGGGAAATTTGCACTTTGCAGGTCCTAATATTAGCCGCAACAGACACAACAACGGCCACACTAACTTGGGCACTGTCTTTACTAATGAACAATAATGAAGTGTTTAAAGAAGGCAGTAAATGAAGTAGAGACACAAATTGGGAGAGAAAGGTTGGCATCAGAATCGGATTTAAAGAAGCTACCTTACCTGCAAGCCATCCTCAAGGAAACCTTGCGCTTGTACCCAGCAGCACCTTTGAGTGTGATGCACAGGTCTACAGAAGATTATACAGTGGCAGGGTACCACATACCCTCAGGCACGCATCTCTTGACCAACCTCTATAAAATCCATCGAGACCCAAAGGCATACGAAGATCCATTAGAGTTCAGGCCAGAAAGATTCCTGACTACACACAAGAATGTGGACTTAAGAGGACAGCATTTTGAACTGATTCCCTTTGGTGCTGGCAGAAGAATGTGCCCTGGTGTTTCCTTTGCTCTCTTAATGATGCAACTCACACTCGCCAATCTACTCACTGGCTTTCATATTGCAACTCCTGATAACAAACCAGTGGACATGCGAGAACAGGTTGGGCTCACCAATATCAAAGCCTCAACTCTTCAAGTCCTCCTTACCCCACGTCTCTCCCCTCATCTTTACGCATAAAAGAGGTAGCTAAGATTTGAATTTATGTATCTCTTTTTAAATTTCGATTAAAGACAGAAGGAGCTAGCGGAAGCTTTTTGTAACTCATTATGTCCTGCTTTATTGAAGTTAAAGACTATAAGATTCAGTTAAGTTATTTTAAAATATTAATGAAGCTAAATAAATTATTTTAAGGTATTTATATGCTTTATTTTTCTCCAAACTAGTTAGTATGACTTATAAACTGATAAATAAACTAATGATATACAATATATTCTATGATTAAATGATATATTTAACTGTCTTAACTTCTTCAAAAAAAAAAGTCAACTGCATCTTATATGTAGAATCGAAGGAAATAAAATATAAGGTGAAAGTTTTATCATATATTTTTAATGTAAGAGTTTCCTTTCTTAAAACAAGAAATTGAACCAGCGACACAAAATATAATTATTGTGCATTCTTCTTGTTCGTCTCTAGAACAACTGGATCTAATTGATGTTCAAATGATTTAAAACATCTACAATTCCCAAGAAAATATCGAGAAGTATATTCTTGTTCAAATTTGGAGCCAAGCCCCGATGGCTTGCAAGTTGCAACATGCCAACATGAGAGAGACTCAGAGGCCCATTCTATGACTCCACGTATACCACTCTGGTCCTATTTATAAGTCCCTTTTGACCAAAATACACATACCAAGGAGAGTTAGTTAGCTCAATGATTGTGGGGTAAATTTTCAACTTTGCCCTCATTTATGAATGAATATCTTTCAACTTTTTCTTCTCTCTCTATTTTCATTGGGTATCTTTTAACTCTTTTTTCTCTCTCTATTTTCATTGGTATAATTAATATGGGCAAAATTGTCAAAATCTCATTTATTATCTAAAAGAGGACTTATAAATAGGACCAAATTTTTTGATCAAATGAGACTTATAAATAGGACCATAGTGGTACGTGATCTAGCTTGGTCCATGAAACGATCAAGTTGCTCTGATATGTGCTAACCACCACGTCACAACTAACTAAGAGACCACTGATAAGTAACTACCCAATCAAGTTGAGGAATTCCGTTTAGTCTTCAAGTTAATTGGTTCGTGCATGACAATGCAATGATGTGGCTTCACTCGAAAGCCTAGTCATCCCTGAGACATGGCACCCAATCATCTCATTGATTTCTATCCATGTGGGCCCAAAACGAAGACCACATATATCACTCTGGTCCTATTTATAAGTTCATTTTGACCAAATCCCACATACTCCCTCTGGTCCTTATTATAAGTCACAAACTAACAAGTTTATTTGGTCTTTTTACTTGTTCCCGATGAGCATTGATTGTTTTTTTTCCATATATGTCCCTAATTAATAAAGGTAATGAGTGAGAGTAATAATTAATATAATATTAGAGTTTAGTGAAATTAGTAGGAGTAATATTGGAAATTACTTAGATCCTAGGATAACTTTATTGACTTTAACTACTTTTATTGGTTTGTGAGAAAAGTTAGTTGGTGCCTTATAATAAGGACCAGAGGGAGTACTAAGGAGAGGTAATTAACTCAATGATTATGGGGTAAATTTTCAACTTTGCCTTCATTTATGATTTGATATTTTTTTCAACTGTTTCTTCTCTCTCTATCTTCATAAGTACAATTAATATGGGTAAAATTGTCACAATCTCATTTATTACATGAAACTAGACTAATAAACCGGACCAAATTTTTTGGTCAAAATAGACTTATAAATAGGATCAGAGTAGTAGACGTTGAGTGGTAACCCTCCTCTATTTCCTCTCCATTTAATTTTTTTTACCATTAAATTAGTTTTTAATGATTGAGATTTTATGCTATATTAAAACTATTTTTATAATATTTTTACAAAATAAATTGGAATCATCAAAAGTGAATCAATGGTAAAAAAAATAAAATGGAGAAAAAGTGAAGAGAAAGGTTAGCGGAAACATTTTTTTTTTTCCCATATGTGGTCGATGGACGAAACTGGGGTTTCCAGGAGTTTTTTCGTGGAGCCTATTTAATTAAACTGAGGGCTTCACTTCAATCACATCTTTCGATTGTTTTCAATTTATTTATCCTTATTCTTTTTTCATTACTTGTGGCCTATTTTATACATACACATATATAACATTGGGCACGAAATGCGCCTCTTAAGTTAGTGTTAGTGAGGAGATTTATTTTGATCTTAGAATTAAAATTTTAGCTTATTGTGGCTCCTATATTTATATTTTCTTTTTCTTTAAACCATTTTGTTGATTACGCATATTAGGGATCTTTCATGGGGAATCATAGTTTCAAACTTTCAGTACAAATAGTTAAAATGGGTATCTTGAGGGAATTCAATACATATTTATTGCAAATAACTAATTTAATAAATTTCTTAAATATTTATAAATTAGTTATTCAGTTCATATGTTAAGTCGAAGGAAGTATTGGTAATCTGCTCACGTTTTAGTTTAATTGAAGAGTCTAAATTTTGAGGGACAAATAGTGGGGCCCCATATGCTCCCTCTAGGCTATGCCTAAAAGGATATTAATGTTGAGGGACGATATTACTATAAGTAGCCGCCCTGTACTCTATCTTCTGCACTCGACGCTTGCAACATATCCATATACAGCACCACATACCAAATCATTCCTCGCCCATGGACTTGACAGTCTCCACAGCTTTCACCATCTTTTCATTTTTCCTCTTTTTCTACCTTATTTTCTCTCCATATCAAGAAGCTATCGTAGAAATAAAACTATGGCTAGAACACCGTTGCCAGTCACCACCGGAAGTGGCGGTGCATGGCCTGTGATTGGGCACCTCCACCTCTTAATTAGGCGGGACAGACCCACTTCACATCACCTTAGGCAACATGCATGGTCGATAAATACGGAACAATCTTCATCCTAAGGCTTGGTGTTCACCAAACCTTGATAGTGAGAAGTTGGGAGATGAGTTCACATTCTATGCTCATCTAAAAGATGAGCATCTCTAATCTTGTGGTGGAGACCATTTTTTTATTTTTTATTTATTTGAATTGAATTGTATGCTACACATTGAAATAATTCTTACATCCAGTATCTCAAATTAATTAATTTCTACGGCTGCATTTAGAAATAATTTTACTGGAACATCGGTTTCCTGAAATATTTTTCCATTGGTAACTAATATCTGAAATAATTTTTCAACACCCACTATCTTAAAGTTAATTAATTTTTAGTGTATGGAATATATTTTTTTTTTTTTAAAAAAAAAACCTTTTATTTGAGGATCAACATGGAATGCGGATTCGTTGGGAGATTGCTAATTAAGGAATGCTTCACTGTGAACGACAAAGCCTTTGCTAGCCGTCCCAAACTCGTGGAGGCTGAAGTCATGGGATACAACTACGGCATGGTAGGCTTCAGTCCCTACGGTGATTACTGGCGTCACGTGCGCAAGATTGCAACCCTGGAGGTCCTCACTAACCATCGCCTTGAGAGATTGCGCTGCCACCCTGGAGGTCCTCTCCAGCCATTGCATTGAGATGCTCAGACATGTTCGAGAGTCCGAGGTGATGTCAGCCATGAAGGATCCTACGATCGTTGGGTAGAGTTGAACAACAATAGCGGTTATCATTAGAATCTAGAAGCAATATGTGAGATGAAGACATGGTTCAGACATATAACCTTGAACGTGTGAATAGGATGGTGTTGGGAAAACGTTTTCCTGAGATGGAAGAAGGCAACGAAACGATTCGTAAAACAGAGGGATTTGTTCGACTTAAGTGGAGCATTCTTGATATCAGACGCGTTGCCTTATTTGAGGTGGCTGGATCTGGGTGGTCAAGAGAAGCCCATGAGGAAGACAGCCAAAGAGTTGGACCAATTCATTCAGTTTTGGGTGGATGAACACATACGCAACAGGAACTCCGATTCAGGGCAAGCCAAGCCCAAGCACGGCGACTTCATGGATATGCTTCTTTCCAACACTGATGAAGCTGAAATGATTGATGGCAACGACTCTATGACTATGATTAAAGCTACAAGCCTGGTCAGTCTTTCACATATATCACTAATCTTTGTTTAAAAAAAAAATCCATGTTCAGTCTAAAGTCATCACTCATATAAGATTTTTAGATCCTAATTTATGTATTGTTTTTTGTTTGTTTTGTCAGCATCATATTCATGGTATATTCTATTTTAGTTTTGCGAAAAAAGAATATATTTTTATGACGTTTATATTCAGGTCAGGTAAAAAGCAAAAAATAATTGATAAAATTTAAAATTATATATATGATGTTAATATAGTATTTTCCTGATCTCATCAATGTCATTACTAGATATATGCATGCATGTATGAGGGTGCGTGCCTGCGTCCGTGTGTTTAATTTCCTGTTATCTAGTACACATCATAAGCAAACATAGATTGCATCGATGATTTGTCTGGATGCCTGATTTTCACCAAGGTCAAATTTGCTAGGTCCTAATCTTAGCGGCTACATACGGACACAACAACGGTGCTAACTTGGGCAGTGTCTTTACTCATGAACAACCGTGAAGTCCTAAAGAAAGCAGTAGATGAAGTAGAAGCACAAGTTGGGAGACAAAGGTTGGCATCAGAATCAGACATAAAGAAAACGTTGCGCCTCTTCCCACCCGCACCACTAAATTTGGTGCACAAGTCTGTACAAGATTGCACCGAGGCACGCATATGATGATGACCAACCTCTCCAAAATCCATCGAGACCCACAGGTTTGTGAAGATCCATTGGAGTTTAGGCCTGAGAGATTCCTGACTACTCGCATAGGTGTAAGTCAGTAAGTGGACTTGAGAGGCCAACATTTTGAACTGATTCCCTTTGGTGCCGGCAGAAGAATATGCCCTGGTGTCTCCTTTGCTCTCTTGATGATGCAACTCACACTCGCTAATTTGCTCATTAGCTTTAATATTGCAACTCCTGATCACAAGCCAGTGCATATGCGAGAACAGGTTGGACTGACTAACACAAAGCCTCACCGCTTCAAGTATTTCTTAAGCCACGTCTCTCCCCTCATCTTTTATGCATAAAGGAGAGAAAAGCTAGCTTGGCTTTTTAATTATGTTTCTGTTTCTGTTTTTGTTTTTTTGTATAGAGATCTAATAAGCGGAGGCTTTTATAATTCATGTATTTAATTATCAGCGTATATGATGTGATCTAATGCACCCTCTAATATGCCCACAATCGTAGCGGTTCAATTTGTCCACCACTAGAAACATTTTAGTAATCAGAACGATGTCTGCATTTTGATTGAGCTTATCCTGACTGACCGCTAATCCACAAGGGACACTTTCATTTTCTTATTATTTAGTAAGGAGAGTTAAGTATATTTGAGCCGTCTAGATTTGATTTTCTTAAAAGTCTGTATATTTTAAAAAACTTATTCTAATAAGTGTAGAATATAAAACAAAAGTAATATCATAGCTATTTTTTTAAAATAATATTATTTAAAAAATCATTATATTTAAAAAAAATCAAATCTGGATTGTTGAGATCAAATTACTTGGCTCTCTTTGCCAAACAAACACTTTGCTTAGCATGCAGGAAGCCGGTTCGGGCAGGAGTTTAGAGGTCTTCCTCCTTCTTCCTTTCATTGTTGGCGGAAACTATCCTCATCAGTCCACCCCACCTCTTCAGATACCTTCTTGTGGATATTCCCTATCTCTCTTCAATCCAATTGTCTCTTAGCCTTATCTCCAGCCCTTCTCCTTAATTCCTCTGGTTTATCAGACCCAGAATTGACAGTGACGATCCAACCCCTCATATATATCTTATAATTATCTTTGAATGAACTCCAATGGGAAAAATGGGTGCCACTATTTAGTATATAACTCTTTCTTCCTGCTGCCAAGAAAAGATATTTCAAGGGATTAGTTCAATCCCATTTCTTTGGTACCTACCTCTGGTAATCTGACTGATACAAATTGCATGAGTTTTGTAGACACCCTCGCATGTTCTAGGAATTAAATTGAGATACGTAAGGGTCAGGATTTACTCAATTATAGTAACCAATGTTAGAAACGGGAAGAGATATATATGCTGATATATCATATATACATGCAACTTTCTTATATATATATATATAGATGTTTTTGTACAGGATATATAGATATTAAAATGTTCGATCTTTAAGAAAATCCTAAAATTAAATCGTTCTGCCTCCCTCAGTTGTCCCACTTATTTAGATATTAATTAATTTACATTTGATTCATAGGGCTCATCCACTTTTATATCCCTTCAATCGCACCATAACCTCTCCGCTCTTCTAATGTCTCCATTAAGATTATGTAGGGTTGTAATCAGGGGGCGGACACAGGGGGCCAGCCGGCCAGGGGTGGCCTCCCCCCCCCCCGGGAATTTATTTTAAGAAAAATATATAAATATTATTAGGAGGTGGGTGAGTTTCTCTCTACTGTCCCTTCAGGACGATGCATCTACTCCAGTAGGCTCAGAGCCAACAAGGTTGATCTTCCCCCCTCAGTAAATGGAGTTGGCTTACATCCTCTGTGCCTAATGGTCTGCTGCCATCCTCTGCGCGAAGCGGGGTGTCGTTTTTAGCTTAAATTGATGATCTGATCCCCTTATAAAAACAAATAAATAAATAAAGGTACTATCGGGTAGTAAAAAGATAATTATACAGAAAAATTCTTCATGATCTTAAAAATTTATTTTAGGATATTGAAAAAAAATTTGAGGGTACTGGCCGGTACTTAAAGGATACTTGACTAGTACTAAAAAAATAATTCATGATATTAAAAAAATCATTTTAGGATCTTGAAAAAAATATTTCAGTTATTGCTACTAAAAATATACTTTATGATTTTTTTTCAAAATCCTAAAATAATTTTTTTAATATTATGAATTATTTTTTCAGTATCCTGAAGTATCATTTTAGTACTAGCCAGTACCCTAAAATATTTTTTTAAGATCTTAAAATAATTTTTCTATATTATTCAGTATCCTGAATTATCTTTTTACTACCCCGGTAGTACCTTGATTTTTTTTTTTTTTATAAGGGGATCAGGTCATCCATTTAAGCCAAAAACGACACCGCTTCGCACAAAGGATGGCAGCGGACCATTATTAGGTGCAGAGGATGTAAGCCAACTCCTCCGTAAATGCATTCTCTCCAATTCTTTTGAAATAATGAATTTTCCATCTTCACCTTTGCAGTGATGGTATATTTTCCACAGTAAATCCCATTCCAATTGCCTTGTTTCGAAAGTCAAAACCCTGTGGGATTTTTTTATAAAAAAAAACTGAAATTCTCATTCTTCCTCTTTTAATTTGCAGTGACGATACAACTGCCACCAAGGTATTCTCTTACTCTCCCAAGTTGACCTTAACCCCTCTCTATATGCTGGCTGCCTACTTCCTTGTCGCTTTCATGTTCCTTTTGCAAAATGGAGACCCTCTTTTTGTCCTTGTTCCATCTTCCCTTCAAGCTGTTCCACCCACATAACATTGAACAAGCATAAATTTTTTATGCTTTTTGATATCCTAGGTCCATTTTAGGTGAGCAAAAATTGTAAAAGTGACAGGTTTAGTTTCCTAATCAGGAATTTAATTCTAGTATTTATAATCTTGTAGTTTGTTTGACTTGAAAAAACACAGAGGTTGTTGATGTGTCTGATTAGGGAAAGAGTGTTTTAAATCTTAGTGGAAAATGACTTTTTCACTGGAAAAGAGCTATGGGAACACTGCAAGAGAAATGCATGACAAAATGTAAGAGTATTAAAATTTACTTTAATGAACTTTGAGAAGATCAATCATCTCATGAGCGGAGAAAAGCTTGGCCAAAAATAAGAGAAAGAAATGCAAACTTGTTGATAAATTTTATTTTGGAGATTTTACATAACATGAAAAATTGCATTTGAAGATGGAGTTATAATAACATTTTGAGCTTGACATTTCTAAACATTCAAATTTCATTAATTTATCAACTATATTTGAAATATGTCAAAGACTAGTAAGAACTGGAAAGTCCACAATCTACCCTCTTATTGATAGAGTGATTATACTTATACTCACTCTTTCAGTTTCTACAGCAACTACTGAAAGATCTTTCTCTACTATGAAGATATATAATCAAGAACATGCTTCAAAATAAAATGGAAAACCAATTTCTTAATGATTCTTTGATTAAATACATTGAAAAAGAAATTGTTTTGAGTTTTAGCATAGATTCAATTATAGATAAGTTTAACAATATGAAAACACGTAAAGTAAGAGTCAAGTGAAATAATCTTAATTTCTTTTAATTAATTAATAGACTTCTTTCAATTTTTTGTATATTAGGTCTGTATCGTATTTCAAATACTTTTATTTATGATGTAGTATTTTTTATTTTCGCCCCCGTCAGTAAAATTCCTGAGTCCACCCCTAGTTATAATGATGTTTGTGAGATAGTTTAAGAAGAAAAACACGGCAATTGACTAGCATATATACGTGGGTGGTGCAGTTATGATTGTGTCAACTAAATTTTTTGTGGAGAAACAAGGAACATGATTCTAATCATTTTTTTTAATTCTCTCATTCGTTTTTCTTCCTGATTATTGTGGAGGAGCATCTATATAAGTAAATTAGGGAAAAAAATTGACAAATATAAAAATTATGTCTTATATTTAGGATTAATACCAACTCTCTAAATATATGTTATATTAAAAATGGAAGAGAGTAATAGTGAAGTCTGTGCAGGGGTCAAATTAAAGAAGAAACCAAGAAATATCTAACTAGGTTTTTTGCTCTCAAAATTAAATGGTCCATATCCACACACATAATGGAATTGGCACCATCATGAGTCACAAAGGTGGTCCTCGGTAGGTGATCCCCATTCATTAGGGCATTACTCCCAACTACATAGTGTTGCAAAAAAACTTCCCCCCAACCCAATGCTCATTATTACCCTCCGATGCTTTGCTTTCTGATCTCCTATTCTCCTTATGTCACTTTGACTTACATAAATGCAACTGATTCAGAATGGTAAGGGCAGGCTCTAATAAGAAGTACATTGTCTTTATTGGTCAATCCAAAATGCTCTCCCTCCCACCCAAAACTACTACTGTGCCTTCCCCATTTGTAATTACTTTGAAATTAATACTTCATAAATGTAATAAAAATATAACATGAATTTTTTACTTCTCTTATCGTTTCTCTTCTTTTTGCTAAAAGTAAAGAACATACGTCCTTATCAATGATAATGGTCCCCCAGCGCTACTACTGACCTTCACATGATGATACACAATATACCAATAACGACGCCACATGCTATCCGTTTTTGTGTTCTCTCTTGACTCAATTATTTAACATCATTCACGTACACGGTCCGATTCATTCACTCTACAAGCAATCAGCCGCACTATAATTGATGTAATAATTTGGACGGTGATTGATTGACCCAACCAAAAAAAAAAAAAAGGTGTGTATGAAGGTGCATTACAGTGTACGTACATGGCCTTTATTATTGTCTCACTCGCAAAATATATTATATATGCAGAGGGCTGCCGAATTGACAACCCACCACCACCTGCTCGGACAACTACTCCCGGAGCTTCTCAACCGACAGCGTTTTCACGTCGGCCATTATACACACGTACACTTGTAATATCAACTACTACTATAATAATATCAATACTCCCATATTTGAATATAGTTTTCTAATACCATAAAAATTAATACTATAATTTAAACAATTTTAAACTCAATGTTCGTAGTAAGCGTGGCACCCATATTGTATGACTATATTTTGGGGTCTTGAAATATACCAACTCCTACGTCACATTATATTAGGGAAAATTCATATAGAGGCTCAATTAAGGCTCAGAATCTCAAAAAAGGCCCTAACAACTTTCAGATCCCACAAAGGGTCTTAGGACATTTTCTGAGATTTTTCATTAAAACGTTAGTTGTTAATGGGGCTGATATAGTTGTTAACCGGGGTTGATATTGTTGTTAATGTGACTGATTTAATTATTAAAACATTATTGTTAATGCGATTGATTTAGTTGTTAACCGTTTATACTGCCAATCGTCACCTTTTTGAGATTTTGGGCCTTAATTGGGACCCTGTATGGATTTTCCCTATATTATACAATACAACACTAACAAGTAACCACTCAATTAACTCTGGTTAAGTCAACTAACTGCGGTGGACGAGTTCCTTCAAGTATGAATAGTTAGTTATGTAACGATCAAACCTCTCACGCAACGCAAGTCATACGTGAGGCACCCCAACATCTCCATTCATCTTTTGCGCTTTCCGGTGGGAGATTTCGCCCGTGATCTGGACCTGGAAGCAAGCTGGACGATGTTGAGGGATGAAATTGTCGGTTCGAGGAGCGCGAGGCATAGCGCCACCGTGTCTGCGGCATCAAATAAAGTTCTGGTGGCCGTGAAGGCGGAGAGGGTGATCTCCAAGACCGCATTGACTTGGGCACTCACTCATGTCGTTCGCTCCAGTGATTGCATCACGCTGCTGGCTGTATACTGTGGCGAGAAAACTGGTATACTCAGAAACCTATCGCGAAATTCAGAATTTATTGTCCTTTTCCCAGCTCTTCTATTGAACTCAGTAATCAAATTTCATGGGTTTGCCCCCTGGTTTTGCTTAAAATTAGAATGAACAAGGATTTTTTTTATAATTGTATGGTTACGGTGACAGTTCTGGATGATTACATTTGTATATATTGGATGTTCATTACAGGCAGAAGATTCTGGAATTTTTCGAGATTGGGAGGAGATTGCACGAGTGGACGCCGGGAAAATTTTCCGGAGCGTATTCATGAAATCTCCGACTCTTGTGCGCAGATGGTGCTTCAGTTGCACAATCAGACCGAGGTAGAGTAATAAGTTCATAATTTTCCGCAACAAAAATTTTAAGTTCTTTAATTTAAGTATGATTCTGCAAAGGTATCGATCATTGCGAGCCACAATTCTTTCAGATGCCTAGCTACCTCGATTAGACATTTACTTAAACGTTTCACCATACAAGTAACGTTTTAGTTAGGTTTAAGACGGAAACAACAAAATCACGTGGCTTTTCCCTTGCCGAAAAGGCGGTTTTATTATGCACAGGTCTATGTGAAAATTATTATTTTTTAACTTATTAGAGTTTAAATCCATATTTATTAGTGTTAAAAAAAACCATATTCATTGTAAACAAATTTAAGTTACGGGTATATTTAGGCTGAATACCTAAAAATCGTGCCCCCGTCGGCCTGAAAATTTTATTGTGAAAATTAGAATAATAATAATTATAATTATGCTGAATACCTATAAATGACTTAATAATCGTCCCTATTTATTACTTTAAACTATAAACTATATAAATTATGTAGGAGAGGTAATATTATATATTTTGGGAAGGAGATTGGAGAGCAATACGGGTCTCCTGTCTCTCTGATTGAGATGACTTCTGATCTTCCAGGCTGTATTGGCTTGTTCAATCGGTTTTCGCATGTGCTTCACCATAATTATTGCACATGCCTAAAATTACGATAAACTTTAAAGTAAATGATATTTGCTCAGGAAATTTCCATAACAATTTACTATATATATATATATATAGAGAAAAAAAACACTTCTCATATTGTGTAAGAGAAGTGTATTCTCATGTCACACACATGAAATGGTGGGACCCACATATATATATAATTAGCATTATATGTATATGTGGGTCTCACCATTTCATGTATGTGTAGGAATCTTTTCCTTCTCATGCAACATGAGAAGTTTAAACCTTATATATATATATGTGTGTATATATATATATATATATATATATATATATAATTTTTTTTATTTATAATTGAGTTCGTTATCATATATTTGAGGATGATTTATTTATCAAAATATTATGAATAACAATATTGAGTTTTCGTCTTTATCACAAGTTATCTCAATTTCATCTCTGACAATCTTGACCAAAAAAAAAAAAAATCTGACAATCACAGTTGACATGTGATTCGTCTATTTGTTTAAGCAATATTTCTCCTTAGATTGATATCCCACTACGCTTTACGATTGCTTACAGATCTGGCGGAATGAGTTTCATCTATAGAGATTGTTTTTTTAAGGCACTGTCTGTTGTTTTCAGTATTTATTTGAATGATCATAACATGTACATTTTCCTGTTTTGAATCAAGTGTGATTTTGTGGGGAAAAACTTTTTCATTATCATTTCATTAAATAACTTCGCCAAAAACATTACGAGCACTTTTCAGTCCTCTCAAATAGATGTCAGTCACTGCAAAAACATGAAATTTTGATATGAATTATATAATATATGGCAGCCACGGAACAGGTGAAGATATTTAATAATTGGTTATTCGTCCAGTGAAAATTATAATCGATACTTATATTTCACATAAAAAATAATTTATAAAGATTAACTTTAAATGTTTTGCTCCCAATGTAGCTCAACGTAAATTTTTGCCATATTGTGGATATGGGTCATTTCATTTAATTTGATGTTTAGGGAAGGTATACAACTGTTGACATTATCAATCTGAATATTAAGAATACTAATACTAATACCTAACAAAGGCAAAAACTTATAATCCCCTGGCGCATGTAATGTTGCAATGTCAAAGCCAAGAAAATAGAACTCCGGTTTCAAATTTTTGCTGGGAAGAAGTTTTTAAAATAGATGTCTTGAACCCTGGCCAAAAAAAAAAAAACAGATGTCTTGAACATTATGGGCAAGAAAATAATGAACTACGCTTTTGATGGGACGATAGTAAGATACTTCGTTTGTTGAATTTACTGTTGTAATTTTTTCATGAACACAGGTGAGGGTGAAGATCAAGGTGGTCACGGGGACACCCAGTGGTGCGGTGGCAACTGAAGCAAGATGCAGTGGGTCTAATTGGGTCATACTGGACAAGTAATTAAACGTGAAAAAAGTATTTTTCTTTTTTCTGAGCTTTTCAATTTATTTAGTTGATTGCAAGTTGGTTATGATATACCATCTGTCCGTGCCATGCAAAGAGGACAAGACACGTCAAATTGCTATTGTTGATCGACTCTTATCTTATAATCCAAAACGAGGATTTTGGATTGAAGAGGATGCCTTAGAGTATATTACTTCGTAGGATGGCTCCATTAGATTCACATCAGGGGCGATGGGATTTAACAAAGCCAAAGACATATCGATCAGGAAAAGAACCCCCATAGACATAGTAGAGGAACATTCATTTCGAATTCTGACGAGTTCTTAGGATTCAATAATCGCATCTTATTACTTTCACTCAGAAATAAAATTAAATAGAAACTCTAGCTGAAGCTCAAATGAAATATTAGCTACTTAATTGTTTTTTACTGTTTCTGAAACAGGAAGTTGAAACAAGAGGTGAAGCATTGCATGGATGAACTCCACTGTAGTATCGTAGTGATGAATGGTTCGCAGCCAAAAGTTTTAAGGCTTAATTTAGGGTCCTCTGATGAATTACAAAGCCCCACCTTTTCTGCTGCCTCTTCCCCGGGAATAGATATTGGTAGGCTACGAGGTCACCGATTAAAGCCCTCCACCCCAGTCAGCAGCCCTGAAGAATTAGCTACTTCCAATACAACGTCTACTTTAGTAAATTCAGTGTCATCTTCTGACACTATAACTTCTTTTTTCCTGGTCTATGAACAAAATCCTCTGTTCGAGGGTCAGGGTCCAGAGAAGAGGAAACAGAGACCAATCAATGAACCCAAAAATTTCGACCGCCAGCCCCCATTAGCCTTTGAACTGGACAGGGAAAGAACTCTCAGTTTGACCAAATCCCCGGTATCATCTGTGGTTAGTGATGAGAAAAGTGTGTTTTGGAGTCCTCAAAGTCACCTTGTCGATGAGAAGCCTCAAATGACAGAAAACCCTGGAAGTAGTCGTAGATCTAAATCTCCTACTTCTAAAACTTTACTAGAAAGATTTGTGCATTGTGATCAGGAGTTGTGGAGTGATGAAGTAGGACATAAGCAAGCTCAAAGTGGAAATCATGTTTTGAAATCGGAACTTCCTGCAGTCAGAACTTCCTCAGTACCTCCTCCCCTATGCTCACACTGTCAAAACAAAGCACCAGTTTTTGGAAAACCTCCTAGACGCTTCCATTACAAAGAAATAGAGGAAGCCACTGATATGTTTTCAGATATGAATTTTTTGGCTGAAGGTGGATTTGGGACAGTTCACAAGGGAGTGCTACGAGATGGCCAGGTCGTTGCAGTGAAACAGTTAAAGTTTAGTGGCTCTCAGGCAGATCTTGATTTCTGTAGGGAGATCCGAGTATTGAGTTGCGCACAACACAGGAATGTTGTGCTGTTGATAGGATTCTGCGTAGAAGGCGATTTGAGGATATTAGTCTATGAGTACATATGCAATGGATCCTTAGAGCTCTGTCTTCATGGTTTGCACTAGCTTCCTTCTTTTCAGTTAATTACCGTAATATCAGCTTACAAAATCCAAATTTTTGAGGGACCCTCATTGTTATATGATTAAGTTCTCTTCGACAACTAAATGCTGAAATCTAAGATTTTATGTATCGTATATTTGCAGGAAAGAACAGAGGCGCTCTAGATTGGAACTCGCGCTTAAAGATAGCAATAGGAGCTGCACGAGGCCTACGCTACCTTCATGAGGATTGTAGAATGGGCTGTATAGTGCACAGAGACTTTCGACCCAGGAATATCCTCTTAACCCATGATTTAGAACCTGTGGTAATTTCACTGGTTCATTATTTTTGAAGCCTCTGTTTTTATCATACCAATAGAGAGACTCCTTACAATTGGCTCATTGCTTACGCCAATACTTGCTAGTAGTATATTACTGAATGAATCCCTAGAAGTATAGTAAATCTAATCATTTTCAACACATTTAGGTGGCGAATTTTGGCCTTGCAAGGTGGCAGTCAGAATGGAACATAAATGCTGATGATCGAGTTATTGAAACTTCAGGGTACTTTTTCTGTCTTGTTTACGCAATCATCAAGCTATCATTTGTTTATATTTTGATTCTAATGTCAAACTTTTTCATGGGTAAACCCAGGCATCTTGCGCCGGAGTATCTTGATGCTGGAAATCTTACATATAAAGTAGATGTGTATGCATTTGGAATTGTCTTGTTAGAGTTAATAACAGGTCGAAGAATTAGTGAGTTTGAACATAATAACGGACCCTCGTTTCTTTCCAAATTTTTTCACCCCCTGCTCATGGTAGAACCCAATCATATATTAGAAAACCTCCAAATTCTGAATCCATGCTTGGAGCTTGAGTCGTCACAGGAATTTAATCTTCAGTTACAAGCAATGGCCCGTGCTGCATCCTTGTGTCTTCGTCTAGATCCTGATGCCAGGCCTCCAATGTCGAAGGTATGTCTGAGTGTTTAAATTGATCTTCCATGAAACTAAATTTGGTTCTGAGTACGTGGAGTTGAAATTCTCGAGGGAAAAGGAAAAAGAATCTGCTTGATCCAAAGAGACAAATTATGGACTGACAACGCTTCTGTTTATTGTAGATCCTCAGAATGCTGGAAGGGGGCGATTCAGTTCGTCCAATTGGTTTAGACCTAAACTCAGTTGGTAACACAAGCGGGCATTTAAGTGGATTGAAATCCCACACTCAACTTAAAGGTACAAGCAGCCACTCTCGCAGGCTCTCACATTGATAAAGTTCAGATGCACGCATATAACTGGTTAAAAGGGGATTTTTTTTTTTTTTTAATTACACATACGAAAGCAATTTGGGTTCTAGAGAACACTATGTTTTGTATGGGACACGTCTGCACATCTCTGTGGATCCAAGCTCCTCACAAGTTGTAACACAATATCAAATCCTTGTCATGTTGAATTCACCAGTACATTTTTCTATATGCTGAACACTAAAGTGTGAATTTGGCAGCAACAACAAAAAAGAAGAAAATAAAAAATGCGCACGTACGCATACACCCTAAATCTGGTTGTCGTTTGCACAATGTAGGGTCAAATCTGTAACTACAACATAATAAGGCGCATCTCACCCGTGCATTTGTAGGGGAAGAGAGAGTAAGAAATAAGTTGAGTCTTCTTGGACGGGATATTTGATCTGTTCCCATATATATATATATTTCATAGATGAATGATTTAATGGCTGTGAATGATGTGCTCCAGCTTGACTAACAAGGACTCGTATTTTGGTCGTGAACATCAGTAATTACTGGATTTAAGGTAGAAAGAAAGAAAGAAATTTACAGGCAATGGTCACTTGGATTCTTAGGATAGTGTGATATAAACAAAAATCCTTTCTGATCAGTAAATAATTCAGTTCATTATCCCATGAAATGAAAGCAAAATAATTACACCTGAGGTATGACATACATGCATATGATTGTATCAGATGCAGTCATATATACAAAGAGAAATGAAAGCGCAAAGTTGTTGATCACGGCACACCTAATTTTCTGGCGGCACAAATTTGGTTTCACTAGGAGAAAATGGCATCCCCCAACCAAACCCAGAAATTGAACTGTACTGTAGAAATTACCTTTTGTTGCTGGGTCGGGTTGAAGAAGAGAAGCTGCCATCCGATGGGATGGAGTCGAAATCCGGCAGCTGCTGCCCCGAAACGCTCCAAACCTTCACCGATTTATCCAGACTCCCACTGTACACCACCCACCGTTCATCTCCTTTTGCCGATGTTTCCTTGTCCTGCATCACCGCCAAGCACTTCACCGGTCCGTCGTGCCCCGTCAGCACCGACAGGCACGTGTGAATATCTGTCTCCCTCCTCCACACGCATATCGTTTTGTCCGCCGACCCGCTGAACAACAAATTCCCCGCCGACACCATGCACAGCACTCCCAGCCTGTGCCCCTTCATCACCCCTCCGTGCGCGTACTGCTTCTCTCTCTTCCAGAAATTCACTATCCCGTCCGACGACCCTCCGTACACTATGCTCCCTGTGGGGTCCACCGCTAACGAAGTCACCGCAAATTCTTGCTTCAACAGCGTATTTGCCGCCACGTGCTTCGTGCCCTTCCCCTGTTGCTCCCTCTGCCACGCCTTCACCGTCCCGTCCGCCGAGCCAGAGAACATCATTCCTTCCGCCCCGCACACCACCGAGTTCACCGCGTCCTCGTGCGCGCTGATCGATTCCAAGCACTTGGAATCAGACAGCCTCCACACCTTTATGGTTCGGTCCCACGAAGCCGAATACAGGATCGTCTTTTCCATGCTCAGGCACAGGCACGAAACGGCGTCGCAATGCTTGATCCATAGCGCTGTTCGATTGTTCTTAACCTCCACGTAATTGCGGGGCCTGATGGAGCTCCTGAAGATGTCTTTCAGAGAAGGTAACGTGCCGGCACGCTTGTGAGAGCTGGGGTTTCTCGGAGAGACTTTCCAGACGCGAATTTTACCGTCCTGGTGACCGGTGAAGATTTTTCTGTCGGAGATGATTATGGTCTTGACCAATCCACTGTTTGATTTGAAGCCGCTGAACTCTTGAAGGTTCTTCCAGACGCGAATGTTCTTACTGTCGGAACCGGTGTAGAGGAGGTCGCCGGATGCAGCTAAGGAATAGATATGGCCTTCTTCACGAACAAGGGAGCCGATGAGAGTATTCTGGGGGGCGTTTTCAAAATCGGTGGACCAGGAAGAGCTGGCGAATGGAGGCATGGTGGTGTGATTCCAAGGGGACATCATCATGGGGGATCCCTCTCCACTGAGGCGGCCGGAGGCGCTGCTATCACGGGCGGCGTAGTCGTCTTCGGAGTCGGATTGCATGTTGGTGGGGCGAGGCATGGTGTTGGCATGGAAAACCATGGCGTCGCCGGGTCTCTCGGTTGCCATTACCAATATCTAATTCCCCAATTCCTCCACAATCACATTATGGGAACAAGGGTGCATGCAACACAGGAATTATTGTCAAAAAAATTAACACCATAAAGAAAATGGGTAATTGTGATTTGTGATTGACGCAGATGGATTGGTTGGCAGAGAGGGAAAGCAGGAAGACAATGCCTAAGAATACGAATTCACTCCAGGCGGGAGAAGTCTGGACACGGATTATATCTCTGCTGTTTTAACTTTTAAATCATATAAAATTATTTAAATAAAGTAAATTATTCAGAGCAGGGCTGCAAATCAACAACATGCTGACACCTGCTACATACAAATATTATTTTTTATTTGCTAGTAATACGAAATTTAGTTCATTACTATTTTTTGTGTTTATATTTCAAGATAATTTTGTGCGTATTTTCAATGGAAAAAAGCTGCGGATTTTTTTTTCCTTAATAAAAAAATCTACGATTCACGCCAAATAAACAATAAAAACATTGTGAATTAAGAAACCGGTTTCCTATTAAACAAAGTGAACCCGTGGCCAGCCTTCTACCGCTTCGTGCGCTGACAGTAGGGCGAAGGATTAGTCTCATGGCTATCGGCTGTGGGGATACCTTGCATAAGCAAAAAAAAAAAAAAGACAGCCAACTTCCCCCTCCTTTGTTCTCGCCCTCTAGCTTTTGTATACGGTATATGATTGATCATTTTGCTTAATATGAAAACCTATGTATTATTTCCTTTTATTCTTAATGTAAGAACTCAATAATTAGTTTGTTGATATTAAATAAGTAAGTTATTCATAATAGGTGTGTATTTATTTGTTTAGAACGCCTTTTTGTAATTACGTATATTGTAACTATTCTCCATAGAAACCCTTCAAAATAAACTTTTTATTTAACTCTTATGTTTAGAGTGAAAGGTAGTACAAGTAAAGTATATTATTTCAGTGTAGGGACGATCAACTTTTGGGAAGATCATTGGGTTGGAATGCAGTGTAAACTTCTAGATAAATGTGTAGGCTCTCTGTCTAATATAGAGAGAAATGTCATGGTCTAAAGATGTGGTAGATGGTGAAGGGGAGTGGGATTTGGAGTGGATGTGACAGAGGATCAATGAGGAAGGTATTAAGCTAATCATGGCTATCCCTCCCCCAAATGACTTGAATGGGAAGGACCTTATCAGGTGGGGGGAGCAATTGCAGAATAAATTCAGTGCTGCTGATATGTATCATGTAATGAGGAATGAGCAAAATGCTGATGAGACTATATGGAGAAGGGTGTGGAAATGGGAGGGGCCAAGAAGAGTTCAGCTGTTCCTATGGTTGGCGGCCCATGACAGACTACTAACGGCTGAGCGTCGGAGTAGGATGATGGGAGGTGTATCTGATTGTCATTGCTGCATGGGGCAACCTGAGACATTAATGCACGTTTTGCGGGATTGTAAGATAGCTTGGAATGTGTGGTGTGAATTAAAAAGTGGGCGAATGGAACCAAAGTTCGTATGCTTGGGTGGAAAGGCGTGGTTGGAATGGAATTTAAGTATGAAAGACAGCAAATGGCGACTTGCTTTTGGGCTTACCTGCTGGCTCCTGTGGAATTGGAGGAACCGCAACAGATTTGAGGAGGGGTTTTGCATACCTGTAAATAAAACTAAAATAGTAGAATGGTATATGATGGAAATAAGGAGGGCTAGAGCAGAGTTTGGAAGAGTCAAAGGTAGGAAGTGCGAGGCTCAGATTGCTTGGAAGACACCATCAGAGGGGTGGGTAACACTTAACGTTGATGAAGCTGCCAAAGACTCTGAAGTGGCGGGCCGTGGGGGTCTGATTAGAGGATGCAGGGGAGAATGGATTTGTGGGTTCACAAAGAAGTTGGGGTCCTGCTCAGCTATCAAAGCTGAACTATGGGCAGTGTATACCGGATTGAGACTGGCTGCATCTAATAATTTTGTACATGTAGTACTAGAATGTGATTCTGCTGCTGTAGTTGCAATGTTAAATAATCTGCAGGTGGACAAGGAAAAGGAATCACGGCTGCTGTGGCTGATCCGCAGGAGTATGAAGAACTTTGTAGAGCTTAGGGTAGTGCATATATATATAGAAGCAAATAGCTGTGCTGATATGCTAACCAATATTAGTATATTGCAAGAACAGGTTTTCTGCACATTTGTGCAGCCTCCTCAGGAGGTGATTTCATGCCTGTACAAAGACTATGTGGGAACCAGCTTTCCACGGGTCATACTGATAAATGAATGAAGGAGGGCTATTGCCCCGCTTTTTACCAAAAAAAAAAAAAAGTATATTATTTCAAGTGAGCAAGCAATAAGAGTGGAATGAGTAGCACTTTGTTTGGAAGATGCATCAGAAATACAAAGCTAGTCCTGCCACAGCAATGAAAAATGCGAAAGGTACGTAGCCGTACGAAAGATGGAATTTATGATAATGACATTACGCCGTTCTCTGAGAATGTCCACCATGAACTTGAAGGCAGGCATTCTAAAGCTGAAGCTCTCAACATTTTTTTTTATATATATATAAAATTTTAGGAAAGGGGCTGGGTTCATTTACGATCTAAGGGCATGACGAAATTTGATCTCTCTTTCTCTTAGATGATTTTAATGTTGGGTTGGGTAAGACGAGCTGTCTATTACCTTCAGACATTTATCTAGATACTCAGGAATTAGGATACAACTCTCAGCACCTTGACTAACTCTAGAATCGAACCCCTTCCTTTAATAAAAATATCCGATCTTTTTACAAGTTAAACTCAAAAACAAAGGTCTAAGCTCTCAACATGAGGCTCATGTCATAATGCGATATTAATCGGGGCTCCCGCTATCCAAATAACTGGGCTCAACTTTTTTGATGCGGACCTCTCAATATGAGAGTGGTGGGGACAGTGAAGTGGGCATTTGGCACAGCCACAAGAAGCAGCGCAAATCCCGGAAGGCCCCCACCCACATTCCCACTACTTCCTGCTGGGTCCGTGTATATCCCTCTGTCTGCTTTTTCTTCTCCCTTTTCGGCTCCTTTTATTTGATCCTATATTATGGTTCCATCATTTATGTTCAATCGTCCAACAAAACTACCACGTACCGCTTCTTAAGGCTGACCATACAAATCCTACTCAATTATCTTGTTGTATTGCTTTTATGTTCACCCACACAAGCATTTCACGGCGACCATCGTATGTATATATGGTGTGCCAACTTTGATAACATATTCAATAATCAAAAAATATAATACATTAACATGTTGGCTTCTATTCACTCCTTCCCTCTCATTTTCTGTGTCTCACTCTACTCTCTTTAGCTTTTGCCTCTCATTTCTTTATGGATCACTTAAACGCACATGATCAATGATGATCGTATTCTTCAAGGAGTTCCGCCTCACACACGGCATGTCCTAATTAAGCGGAAATACTTGAATCGGGAGTGAAAGTTTCTTAAAAGCTTGCAGTCTTGAGAGAGGTGAGGGTGACGGAAGAACCCAACGGTGAGGCTCCCACTTGAATCTCAAACGAATCATACCGAAGAAATAGCTCCACCACCAACAATCTCGACACCAGCATCACAAAATCTTTTCCGACACACTGCTTGTTATCAACGGTCGGGTTTTGATTCTCCGGCCCGTTCGACCATAGCACATGCTTCAGCAACTTCTCACCCTCACCCACGAATCGATCTCCCACAAACTCCTCCGCTCTCTTGAATATCTTCGGATCCTTCGTTGCGAATGGCTGGTACCCGAACAACATTTCCCCTTCCTTCACTTTAAACCTCTTCTCGTGGCTTTCGATCACCAGATCTCTCTTCGCCTTCCCGTACTGTGATGGTACTGGTGGTTCTATTCTGAATGCTTCGTACACTACCGACTTCATCAACGGCATCTGCTCCATCGCCCTCATCGTCACTTCTCCGCCGTTCGACCTCACCGCCGTTCTGATCTCCCTCGCTAACTCCGTGTGAAGTTTCACCCCTGCCCGCCCGATCCATTTCAGCATGTTCGGGAAGAATATCTTCATTCCTCCGAACGAATTGAAGCAAGTCGCGAACAACAGGTTGTGGCAGGCTTCTTCTCTGGAAAGCCCCAAACGATCCGCCTCGTCGAGCACGAAACCAGAGGAGTCGTAGAAGAAGTCGTATAGCCTCTGGTAATCTGATTTGACCAAGGCAGGAGGGAGACGGAAGGTGTGGAATATGCCATCTTCGATGGGCTTTGGAAGGCCCAAAATTAGAATAGGACTGAGCTGGAAGAGCACCCATTTTTGGACTATCTTTGGGCCGTCGAGCCCGAGTTTGGTATTGGCCGGATTGGTCCCATAGAGAGATCGGCCCAGAAAGTTAAAAGCGGCCTGATCATTGGCATCGCCGAAGCTAGCTTTTCCTTTCGTGGCAAGCTCCTTCTCAAGCGTATCGAAGAGCTGGGCGTAACTAGATTGGAATTCAGGAATGACCTTGTCGCGACGAGACTTGAGGAGGAAGAACATGAGGCGCTTGAGCTGCTCGTGTCCAGGCTCGGAGGGGTCGAGGTAGGATAGAACTCGGTAACCTCCGGTGAGTTCAGTGGAAGGCATGAAAGTGCCGGTGAACACATCTTTCTTCTCGACCTTGGTGACGTCGAAGAGAACAGGGAAGCTTTTTCCATCGAGCAAGGCGACGACTTGTGGGTTGGGAGCTATGAATGGTCCTGGAGGCATGTTGGTGCGAAAAACTGTTGACTGGTACTTTTGGATGCGTGATTTGAAGAACTCATCTCTGCCTTGGTTATAGAAATAATCAAGACGGTCTTTGATGGGTCCAATAAGAGGAAGACCATAATCTCCAGGGATTTTCTGGAGGGGGAGCTCTGCGGGTGCCACCGGTGGTACCGATAAGGATGGTCTCTCGGAGACGGAGGCTCTGGTGATCGGACGAACAAACAATGGAGGCGAGGAATTACGGTTGGGTGATTTTCTGGTCAATGGGAATTGTAGTTGGAGAGAAGGAGAAGAGATGCTCGCAGCCATTATTAGAAGGTGTAGTGAGCGAGCAGATAGCTAGCAGAGAGAAGAATGAAGGTGGAAGGTTGGAGATGTCTGTGTTTGTGGGGAGTCTTGCCACCTTTATATTCACAAAAGGTGCTCACACCTTATTGATTATTGGAGGAGGAGGGGGCAGTCGTGAAAGGTGTGCTGTAATTGGATTTGGATGTTTCTTTAATAGGAGTACATGTGCCTTCAGAATAAATAAAATAAAAAAGATAGTGCTGGGTCCACGTTCGTGCCACCAGGGGATGTCGTTTTCGGAACCCAAGTGCTTAAAAATTCCCCTCGTGGACATTTCGTCAGCAATACGAAATTGTTTAATATTACTAATAATAATAGTCTAATTAATGGTATTTGGCGTTGAATAACGGAAGCGTGTTGGATTAGGACCAAAGAATACTCGTAGTTTACTCTTTGCTACGTTTGGAATAATGTGGGAAGGATGGAGGAGAGTTGGACGGAGGTTACTATTCCTCTTACCGTCTTACGGGAAAGTCCCTCTAGTTGACCGCATAACATTGGACTGTAATGCTGCATTGTACCATTTCCTTAAAATCTTAATTTCACACCCAAATAATATTTCCAACTTTTGGCTAATTCAAACCCGCGCTGGAGGTGAGGTTCACACTATAATACAGTGGACGTTGATCATGAGTACTCTAAAACGCAATATAATACTACCTCCAGTTTTAATTATAAGATATAATTGTCTTTTTTTAGAGATTAAAGAATCTAAATAAATTACTTAATCATTTCATATGTTGTGTATCCTTAGATTATATATTAGTTTATTAGTCAAACTAATTAGTTTGAAGAAAAATAAAAAATAAAAAAACTCTAAAATAATTTAATTAATTTTCTTAATTTCTCCAAAATAATAATTAGGTCTTATAATTAGGACCGGAGGGAGTACAAAGTTGATATTTTTAAATTTAAGGATATACAATATATAATATGATTAAGTAACTTATTTAGTTTCTTTAATCTTTTTAAAAAATAAATGGTACCTTAATTTAAGATCAGAGGAAATAAAACAGAAGCTTAGTGTTTAATTAATGAGCATTACTACAGCAGTGTCGTACATAAGCCGGCAAGGAATAATGGAGCACGTGAGGGAAAATGAGGGCCCAGACGTCCACGCACCATATTCAATGGTCGACCAACAAAAGTGCGGTTTCAATTATTTGAGAGTCGAATTTGAAGGCCTCCGACCATAATTTTAAGGGAAAGTTAAAATAAAGGATGAAGAGAAAATAATATTTATTATAAAAGACCATAAAAATTATAATTACTTATAAAGATCAAACATTATAATATAAATTTAAAATTACTAAATTACTCATAATCAATCCTTATATATTATCTCTTGTATTCAAAATTAAAAAAAAAAAAAAAAAAATTAAAACTAAAACTGCCCATCATGATATGATTATATTTTTTTTCCCAATATATTATTTAATTAATAATTGTTAAGCTCATATTTTTCTTAATTTTTATTTTTCACCAATTTATATCATTAAGTTGTCCAGTTTATATTTTCAACATCGATGTCAATTAAATTCTTTTTATAAAAATAAAAAACAAAATTATTTCATATTTTTCAGGATATAATAGGCTAATTAGACTTTTTGATTTTATTAACATTACATGAATTTTTTAACCCACATAAATTTCTTCTAAAACAAAAATAAGTCATACAAACTTTCTTGGTTTAACATATATGATAAATTATAAAAGACACTGACTTTTATTAAAACTATATAATTCAATTTTTAATTAAATTTTTTGTTCATTTTAAAAAATATAATTCTTAAAAATTGAAGAATGCATAATTTTGTTTTCATAGACATATTTTCAAGTTGTGAAAATTGAGAAAACCATGGTTTAATTTAATGAAATTTAGAATTTTGTATTAGTTTTAAAAATAGAATGGGGAAGAGAATGTAAGAGGCAATGCAGAAGATTTTGTTAGGGGTATTTAAGTACTTTTAATTTTATATTTTTATATTTGGCCCTTCTAAATAATTACAATTTTTATGGTTCTTCTCCATAAATATCTTTTCCTTTAGGTCCTTCATTCTAATTTTCCCTAATTTTTATGTGGAAGTTTGAGTTAGTTGTATATAATTTTTATAATATTTTAAATTTTAAATTTAATTCTATAAATTTTCATTCTTTTAAACTATTAACCCCTATAGTTAACTAAATATTATATTTTTAACAAAAAATGTCACAAGATCATCCTTTATAAATTATTAATTTTATAACTTTTCTTGAACTTTGATTGATTATATAACCTCATGACATTTTAAAATTTAAATTTAACTCCTTAAAATTTTGATTTATAAATATTAAATTACATGTCATTACCTTTATCTTTTTAATAAATCTATTAAGATTCTTACTATCATTTTTTTTAATTAAAATAATTATTTATATGGCAAAAGCTAAAAGAATAATATTTAGAAAAATATAAAAATAAATGTTGAACTTCTGATTCAAGAAACAATATGCATTACTAATAAAAACTTAATGAGGGCAAAAACTATCATCTAACACAAATGTAATACTTAAACTATTAAAGCTCAATTATTCCAAAAATATATTTAACACAAATGATGACATTTCTTTTACTATCAATGCTCAATTATGCCAAGAAAATAAGTGGATATTATACAAATGATGACATTTTTATTTGTATATTTTTTAAATATTATTCTTCTAGTATTTTTCATATGAGAAAACTATTTTAATTGACAAATGATAGTAACAAAATATAATAAATGTATTAAAATGATAAAAATAACAACATGAGATGTAATATCATAAATCAAAATTTTAAGGGCGTTAAATTTAAATTTTGAAATGAGGTTATCTATAACAGTTCAAAGTTCATGAGGGTTATCTGCAACTGTTCAAAATTCAAAGAGCTTTATGAAATTAATAACTTACACAAGATGCTAAGTGTCATATCATAATATAATGCGACATTTTCCGTTAAAAAGATAACGATCACTTAATGACATGAGTTGATTATTAAAAAAATGAAAGGTCATAGGATTAAATTTAAATTTTGAAATATCAGGAGATTATATGTAATTGACCCGAAATTGAGGAGGGGTTTGTATAATTTAGTCTAATTTCTCAACCAAGGTCCCATGATGTTCGTCATCTCCCTCCTCAATGCCCCCACCATTCTTCTATGCTCCTCTCCATCACGTACGTGCCTCCCACTGAATGAATATATAGTACCTGCCCATGTTCTTATTATAAGACACAGTCTGAAATGTGTTTCTAGTCATTTTTATAAGATATCTACTAATTTTAAGGAGTATTAGATATTTTTTCACATATGCTCATGTTTAATAAATGTAAAGAGAAACAATGGAAACTAATATGATGTTGTAGTTTATAACAAGGCAATGTTGGAATTTACTGGAATCTTATGAGAAATTTAAGGGTTAAGGTGCAAAAATAGACATGTACTTTTGTCAAAAGAGCGTCCAGTAGCAAATACTTTTTTTAGGTGCAAAAGTAACTGTGGTTACAAAAGTGGAGCAAAATTAGCATGGACCGTTAGTTTGACCAAAAACATTAACATGGATGCTGACTCAGCAAATTTTTTTCCTACTTGGCAGTGAAAAAAGAAAGCAGAAATTAAAAAAAAAATCCACACCTTCCTTTCTTCCTTCCTTCATTTCTTCTTCCTTCCCCGTCATACCTTCTTCTTCCTAAGAGTCACCCAGTCGCAGACCTACCCCCCACCTCCACGATCTGCCACCCCCCACCTCCACGATCTGCCACCCCCCAATCTCGATCCGCCACCCCCCCAATCTCCCCCCCGGCTGCACTTTTAGCTGGTGATTGAGAGAGTTGACGGAGAAGAGGAAATCGTTGAAGGCGGTGGCAGTGCGGGAGGCGAGGGAAAGTCGATCGCTAGGGCAATTTCTGGGTGAGAAAGACTGGGAGAGCCAGGGGTGAGGGAGTTCGGCTGGGACTTGACGGAGAACTTGGGAGTTCTTCTGTTATTTGCAAGCTCCTTGATCGATTTCGGTACTGGGTTTCTGGGTTCTTGTGTACGATTTCCTCGATTCTTGTTTCTGGGTTCTGGGTTCTTGTGTACGATTTCTTCTATTTCCTTGATCGATTTCGATTTCCTTGATTGATTTCTTCGATTCTTGTTTCTGAGTTCTTCGATTTTGGTACTGAAGTTTCTGGGTTCTTGTGTAAACATTGATTGATTCCCGTCTTCTTCCCTTGATGGTTTTGGGTTTGATTTGTCTCTTTGCATTTTGATTTGAGTTTCTGGATGATGTGTTCGCGGACTCGATTTGTGTACGTTATGTTGCGTTCTTGTCTGCGTTTTTCAAGTATTTGATCGACGAGTTTTTCAGGGTTTGGCTTAGCACGATCTGAGTTACCATTTACATTTATTTTGAACAAATATATGGTGGTATTATATCTTGTGATTCAGATTCATGTAAACTTACATTCTGTGAAAATTTTAAAAGAAGAAGGCCGAGGAAGAAGAAGGTCAGTTGAAAATTTGACCAGGGAGTTCAATGAAAATTTTAAAAGTTTATAGAGGGACTAAATTGAAATTTTTGAAATGTATCCGGGGCTGAACTGTAATTTTATAAAGCATTAACATCCACGTCATCATTTTCAGTTCAGAAAAAGTCAACTAACGGTCAATGCCAATTTTGCACCACTTTTGTAACCACATAGTTACTTTTGCACCTAAAAAAAGTATTTGCTACTAGGCGCTCTTTTGACAAAAGCATATGTCTATTTTTGCACCTTAACCCAGAAATTTAATGCTACATTTGAAATAGTTAGAAGTGACTTATATTTAAGACAAGAATGGATGTGTGTGTATACAGGGGCGGATTTGGGGGGGCTAGGGGTGGCCCCCGCCCCCCTAAAATTACATAATTGGACCAATTTTTTTAGAAATTATGCTTTGTCTCCTAAAAAATTTAATCTTTTCATTTTAGTCCCTATTTAAAAGTGTCATAAAGGGACTCAAATGAAAATATTGAAATATTTATAAGGTCAAAGTATAATTTCCTAAACTTTTGAGTCCAATTCTGTAATTTTCACTTCCTAATTTCAAATACTGACTTTACTGGGTTTTATTCTGTAATTTTCGCCCCCTTAATATTCATTCCTGACTCCGCCCTGTGTGTATACTATGTAGCATTTTATTAAAAACAATTAATGCTCATATATTACTTCCGACCATCTCCAAAGCACTCAACTACTTTGGTGGCATCCCAAATTCATTTTCTTTCAATAAAATATTAAATAGCTAACCCCTTTTACGCTAATCCTTTGACCACATGACAGTTTGAAAAGGGGAATTGCATTGGTTAAGAAAGTGTGCTTTCACATATTGACGTGTCTTACACAGCTGAATTAATAAGATCCCATGTGGTCGGAATAATGAATCTTATAAGAGGCTGTTTTGGATTTTGTCGGTTGAAAAGTATCATCCCTTGGGATTTCAGACGATTACTTGTATCCTCCGCTTTTTAAATTGTAATGACTTTTATACAAGCGTGGGTCATCTTACTAGCCGCTAGTTGAAGTAACAAAGCTTTTACAGTCACTACAACATACTCTAGAACTTACATGCTTTTGATTGAGGCTGTCATGTGCTAGGATTAAAAAGTTTATCTTTTTGACAAAAAGATAAACTAGCCATTTGAACTGACACGAGTAAATTCCCACTAGGTTAATTGGAAAGAAACTAAATGACAGAAAATGCAGTGTACCTTTACTTTCTTTGAATTGCCTTCTCTTGATTTTCTTAAGCTAATTATTGTCTTAAACCAATCATCTAAGCCCATCCCCGATGCACAATAATACACAGAGAATTATTTTACCCATTGTCTAGTAACATGGTATCAATAGCCATCTGATTTCCTTTCTTTTCCTTCCCCGATTTTTTTTTCTCTTCTAGCCTCGATTCCTCCCATGGCGTCGGTCTCCTCAGCCGATGAGTCCTCCGCCGCACCCTCCGCTTCCACGGCCACACCACCACCGCCTTTCCCAAATTCTTCTCTAGTCACCGATATATCCTCACAATTTTACATTCACCCGAACGAAAATCCACTCTTATTCTCGTTGCTCCCCTCTCGATGGCTCCAATTACCACAGCTGGGCCAGAGCCATGCGCATGGCTTTACTTTCGAAGAACAAGTTTCGTTTTATCGATGGCTCACTCCCTGCACCACCATCGACTGACTCTTCATTTCCAATTTGGGAACGATGCAATAACCTAGTTCAAGGCTGGTTAACTCGGTCTCTTTCTCCCTCTATTGCCAAGAGCGTTCTGTGGTTTGATTCTGCTGTTGAAATATGGACTGATCTTCGGTCCAGATTTGCTCAATCGGATCTCTTTCGGATTGCTGATCTCCAGGAAGAAATCTGCAACCTCAGGCAAGGTTCTTTCTGTGTGAGTGATTATTTCACTAATCTGAAGATTCTCTGGGATGAAATGTCCAACATTCGTCCGTTGAAGCCTTGCTCATGCGGATCTCTTGGCAACGCTCTCCTTCATCGGGAAGAAGATCAGGTGATACGATTTCTGAAAGGGCTTAATGAACCATATGCCTCCATTAAATCTCAGATTATGCTTCTTGATCCCCTTCCCTCAATTACTCGTGTGTTTTCTTTGGTTGTTCAACATGAGAGAGAACTGCATCCTCCTGCCGGTCCTGCTGTTTTGCCTGATTCGACTATTCTAATGACCAAGGCTCCACGTCTCGGTCCCCCTGGTTCCTCTGGTTCTAAGCCAAAATTATGCACCTACTGTGGAAAACCTCGTCACACCGAGGATACATGCTATCGGAAACATGGTTTCCCCCCTGGATTCAAATTTCGGTCATCTGGTACCTCTACCTCGGTGAACAACATTCAAGGTTCTGGTTCTGGTTTAGTTCAATTGCCCTCTGTTATGGCTTCTTCTCCAGCATCCTCTCCTTCGAATGCTGCTGTTCTTCCTCAATTGTCAGCTGACCAATATACACGTCTCCTCAGTCTCCTTGGTCCATCTCCACAACCTTCAGTTAATCATTTGTCAGCTTCCATTTCGGTTCCCACTGAAGGTAAAGGTTCCTCTTCCTCATCTGTATCATGGATCATTGATTCTGGTGCGACTGATCATGTATGTTGCTCTTTAGATTTGTTTACATCTTACACGTCCATATCTCCTATCTCTGTAAGTCTTCCCACTGGTTCTAAAACTATTGCTCAATTTTCTGGTACCATTCACATTTCAGAATCGTTAATTCTGTATAATGTTCTGTTTCTACCTCATTTTTCTTTCAACATTATATCTGTCTCTCGTTTAACAGTGTCTCACAATTGTTCTTTTTCCTTTTCTTCATCTGGTTGCCAGATTCAGTCAATTCCTCCTTCGCTGATGATTGGTTCAGCTAAATTTTCTGAGGGCCTCTATATTCTCACTGCAGATATGCGACATTCTCCTCAGGTTCTTTCAACCCACACTACTTCACTTCCAAATAATGCTCTCTGGCACCTGCGATTGGGGCATCCATCTGCCTCAACACTTTCACTTTTACATAAGAAATTTTCAGACATTACTGTACCTTCTTCATTTCCTTGTGATACTTGTCATTTTGCAAAGCAGAAACGCTTGTCTTTCCCTGTAAGCACAAGTTCATCTAATAAAATCTTTGATTTAGTTCATGTTGATATTTGGGGTCCATTTTCAGTTCCCTCCATACATGGTCATCGTTATTTTCTCACAATTGTTGACGATTTTTCTCGTTACACCTAGCTTTTTTTGATGAAATCCAAATCTGACACTCAAACTCACATTAAACAGTTTTTTGCCCTTGTTCACACTCAATTTTCCGCTGTTATTAAAATTTTGCGCTCTGACAATGGTGCTGAATTCATTATGCCTCAATTTTATGCTTCTCATGGTGTTCTTCACCAAAAATCCTGTGTTGCTACCCCACAACAAAATGGCTTAGTTGAGCGCAAGCATCAACATATTTTGAATGTTGCTCGTGCTCTACTGTTTCAATCTCATCTCCCAATTTCATACTGGTCCTTTTTAGTTCTTCATGCCACTTGTATCATAAATTGTCTGCCTTCTCCTATCATTCACAACTCCACTCCTTTTGACCGGCTGTATGGTTTTTCCCCTTCTTATTCCTTGTTCAAAGTTTTTGGTTCTCTTTGTTTTGCATCCACATTGAGTCACAATCGTTCCAAATTTGCTCCTCGTGCTCGCAAATGTGTTTTCTTGGGTATTCCCCATGGTTCTAAAGCTTTTACATTACTTGATCTCTCCACTAATCAAATTTTTCTGTCTAGAGATGTTATTTTTCATGAACTTGTGTTTCCCTTTCAAAATGACAACATCACTCCTATTTCCACCCCTTGGCCGGAACCACAACCCTCCTCTTCTTTCTTAGAAGATACCTCTGATTTCCCCTCATCCTTACCTACTAGCCGAGATACCCCTCCTTCCATCAATTCTGAAACTTTACAATCTCCCATAAATTCCCCCCCACGTCGCTCCACCAGAAATTAGTCGTCCTCCTTCATATCTCGGGATTATCATTGTGCCCTCACCACCTCTACTAACCAATCATCATGCAAAGGTATTCCTCGTTACCCTTTATCTTACATTCTTTCTTATTCTTCTCTTTCTTCCAATTATCATTCTTTTGTTAATGCTGTTACCACTAATCCTGATCCCTCCACCTTCAAACAAGCTGCCAAACTCTCTTTTTGGAGGGAAGCCATGGCTGCTGAAATACGGGCTCTTGAACAAAATCAGACCTGGTCCCTTACTCAATTGCCACCGGGAAAGAGGACTGTTGGCTGTAAATGGGTTTTCCGGACCAAATTCAAAGCTGATGGCACTATAGAAAGGTATAAAGCTAGACTTGTGGCCAAGGGTTACACTCAAACAGAAGGTGTAGACTATTTTGACACTTTTTCTCCGGTAGCTAAGATGACTTCTTTACGGTTATTGCTATCTATAGCTGCAGCCAAACATTGGCATTTACATCAGTTAGATGTCAACAATGCCTTTCTCCATGGGGATTTAAATGAAGAAGTTTATATGTCCCTTCCCCCTGGTTATACTACTTCTGGTTCTACACTTGTTTGTAAATTACAAAAATCTCTTTATGGGTTAAAGCAAGCAAGTCGTCAGTGGTATTCTAAGCTTTCATCAGCTTTGCTGTCCTATGGTTATTGTCAATCTGTTTCTGATCATTCCTTGTTTTTCAAAGCATCCGAGACTTCATTTACTGTCATTCTTGTCTATGTTGATGATGTGGTGCTTGCTGGAAATGACTTGGCTGAAATAAACTTAGTCAAACAGCGATTACACTCTGCTTTTACCATTAAAGACCTTGGTGAGCTTCGTTACTTTCTTGGCCTTGAACTTGCTAGATCTCATGATGGTATATTCTTATCTCAACGTAAGTTTGCTCTTGAATTACTTGAAGACACTGGATATTTGGCTTGTAAACCTGCTTCTTGTCCCATGGACCCTCACCTCAAGCTTTCTAATGCTAATGGTACTCTTCTACTTGACCCCCTTCCTTATAGAAAGCTTATTGGTCGGCTGCAATATCTCACTACTACACGGCCAGATCTGAGTTTTGTCACTCAACAACTCAGCCAATTTATGTCTGCTCCTCGGGACACACATCTCTTTGCTGCTCACCGGGTCCTTCGTTACATTAAATCATCTCCGGGCTCTGGTATTTTCTTTTCTGCTTCTTCTGATTTACAGCTAAGGAGTTTCAGTGATTCTGATTGGGCTGGCTGTTTAGACACTCGTCGTTCAGTTACTGGTTTTGCTATCTTTCTTGGTTCTTCTTTAATCTCTTGGAAAGCCAAGAAGCAGGCTACAGTCTCTAAATCATCTTCAGAGGCAGAATATCGGGCTTTATCATCTACTACTTGTGAATTGCAATGGCTTATATATTTGTTGAATGACTTTCATATTTCTCATGTTGCTCCTGCCTTACTTTATTGTGACAATCAATCAGCCATTAAAATTGCTGCCAACCCAACCTTTCATGAGAGGACCAAACATATTGATCTTGATTGTCACTTAGTAAGAGAAAAGCTTCAAGCCAAGGTTATTCATCTTCTTCTGTTAGGTCTGGCTGATCGACTTGCAGACATTTTTACCAAGCCTCTTCACCCTACTCGGTTTCATGATCTTAAATCCAAGCTAGGCATCCAAGACATCCATGCTCCAGCTTGCGGGGGGGTGACAGGGATTACATGATAACTTGTATTTAGTTAGTTTGTTGTATAACAACTTGTATTTAGTTAGTTTGTTGTATAGTTCAGTTACACATAGAACTATAGTTCAACTTGTACAGTGATTCCATTTATCCTATATATATTGCACAGTGATGCACAATAATACACAGAGAATTATTTTACCCATTGTCTAGTAACACTTTGAACCAAATTATAGCTATTACTCTATGTCATGCTGTTAGAGCTAATCCCAAACAAGGCAACAACCAACTGGTTTCTTCACAGTATAAGAAATCCCAACAAAAATTATCCTACTAACTGAAAATTTAAAAAAGAAACTAAAACCACGGGAGGATATTGTATTCCCCATCTAGCTCATACCAACTATGGTGGAAACAAGGATCAGCTTGTCAACTGCATGAAAACAATGCATAGTTGCTTATCAAACAGACACCTTAAAACCCACCTCACACAATAACCAAAGAAGCAAAAGGAGTTACCCAAAATCACAATAGTCAACCCATTCAAGCAGCCAAAACAGTGCAAACAAAGACCAACGAAAAAATGAGAACACAAATCAGAATCAAGAATCGATTGAGAGGGGGATCTTGAAACTTACAGATACCCAGATTTGCTTATTAAAGACCAAACAGAATCGATTGAGCCCAAATCCAAAGCAACTCGGCCACAAATAAGTAATTGAACTCAGAAAAACCGAATCAAGAAACCATACATTTAGCAATAATTTCATCCTAAAATCAGCAACAAATTTATCCTAAGACCTAAATTTAGAATCGATTAAGAGGGGGATTTGGAAAATTACCATTGAGAGGGAGGACGAGAGCGACGGTGGACGAGAGCGGAGAGCACGGAGTGACGGCGGACGATTTGCAGATCGATGGAGAGTGAAAGAACAAAAGGAAGATGGGACTCGAACCGGCGACCAGTGGGTAACTAAGAGGTTAGAGGACTAACCAACTACACTACTTATACATGTTGTCATCAAATTCTTTCAAATTATATATATATTTTTAAATGTTTGTGTCTGTACTTGCCCACACTGACACTAGTGTGGGTCCGCCACTGCCTGTGACTGAGAGCATTGTTGTATATATTTCTTTGGATATTGTTTGATTTATAGAGGGAGAGGGAAACTGGAGAATCAAGCCTTCACACTATAAGTCTTTGGTATAAACGGTGTCGCTATTTTGATAATTGTGTTTCGTAAGCTCAGTATCAGCATCGAAGAGATAAAAAATGCCCCGGGGGCTTCAAAACAGTAGAATCTTTGCAATCCATGGACAGTGTCCATTAATTAAGGCCCGGTTTGGTATATAGATTTATTAAGAAGGGAAAGGAAAATTATCAAGTTCCTTTGTTTGGTACGCATTTTGGACAAATCTTTCTGGAAACTTAAATTTCCAAACCCACCAATATTTCCTCATATGTGGGAAGATTAGATCCTACCAAAATTGGTGGATCTCAAGTTTCCACGTCACTGTTCACATTTTTTGACAAATTTACCCCTCAAATTTGAACTTGACAGGAATGTTCGAATTTTGCGGGAAAGTTTTTTTACACGAGTTCAAACTTGACAACATATTTTTTTAAAATATATTTTAGCAAAAAAAATATTTTTTTTTTATTTTGAATTAATTACTTTTGAGGGTAAAATAAACATTTCTTGATTCTTTACCAATTACTACTCCTTCATTTTCTTTCTACCAAACAATTCATCTTTCATCAAGCCATCTTCCCTCATCTTTCAAAATCTTCCCTTCCCTTCTTTTCCTTTCTTCAAGTTCCTTTTTTTCCTCAAATTTTCTCCGTACCAAACGGGGCCTAAGAATGATAAGCAATCAGATTAAGTTTTGAATGGTTCAAAAACTTTATTATCCTTAAAATTAAACTATTTTGCAATTGTTAAAAAAAAAAATATATATCATTATTGAAAAACTTGCAAATTGAAGATTTTAAATATGGAATGTCTTAAGTCATAGCATGAACGCAGCTTAGATTCTCCTTTCTTATAATTCTGGTACTGAAATTGTTTTATGAAGGCACTCAAACTGAAAAACATGTGAGAACTCTTGAACCAAAGATTTGTGAGTATTGTGAATGAGAGTGGCATCATCTGCTGTTTCTTCACCCATAAATGAGCCAAGTTCCTTCAGCAGCCCTTTGATACTTCCAACTTGACGATCGCGTATCCCACATGGGACAATCCAATTGAAAGGAGTCAAATCGGTGGTGACATTAAGGGCAAACCCATGATAGGTTATCCACTGAGATACTCGGATGCCTACTGCTGCCACTTTTCGGTTTCCTGCAACATACTTCCATGAGAATATGCTTAAACTAGTCACAATGGAAAGCACAATTGAATGCTTTGAAATTGAAGGGTCATGAAATATGAAAGTAGAATCTTTTGGATTATATAAGGTTTTACAGAATTCAAATGTTAGAGTATACCCAAAAAATGATGCAACAGAATGAAAGATTTTCTGATATACTGGCATGTTGCCGGATTATTTTGCTTACAGTTAGAGATTTTTGATGAGCCTGAATAAAATGGGGAGAGATGAAATTGAATTGAATAAGGACTAAATATTTAAAGTGGTCTAGTTCCTTAACAGCAGAAAAGGATTGAGAGATTTACCAACCCAGACACCGGTTAAACCTTCAATTCGGGAAGCCTTTATTGAAAATGTTGAAGAAAGAACACGGATGATGATCTCCTCCAGGCTCCTGAGGTACCAATGAAGATCCATCTTGTGATTTCGGAGATTGATAATGGGGTACATTACTAGCTACAATGCAACATCAAATTAGGATTCGAGGAAAACATTCAGATTCTTAATCGGCAGTTTTATCTATCAATTCATCACAACACGACGTAACAAGTAATTTTGAGCAAAAACCTGGCCAGGGCCGTGGTATGTAACTTCTCCTCCTCGTTCAGTTCTAAAGATATCAAAGGGGGCATTATCAATGTCAAAATTGAGGTTGTCTTCAGAACTGCCAGTCCCTAATGTATAAACTGGTGGGTGTTGCAGAACAATGAGCGTGTCCGTACAATCTCCTTCCTCTTCTATCTGCGCCTTCTTCTCCCTGACCAGCTCTTTCTGCCATGGCCACGCCACTTCATATGGAATTTGCTGGTTGTGCAAATCGATGAGCTCACAGCTGCCCAGTTTCACGATTACATTCAAAGAGAGGAAGATGATTGAGCGAATAGCAAGTTTAGATTAAGCAACTCACATCCTTCGCTGGGCATGAATTGCAGAGAAACGTGAGACCGGCTTCCGCCATATCAGGGTCTTGCGGGGTGGGAGTTTCGACTGAGTAAGAGAAGGGCACGCGAGTACCGAGCTTGAAGAATTAGACGGCAAGAAGGTCACAGCCATGAGTGGACCTAAATTTTGGTTCCAGATACTTAGACAAAGATGCCTTAGTAAACGAATTGATTGGGCAACTCCTCCAAGCAACGACTATTTAAACTCAACCTTCTAAATTGTTAGATAGAACTCGAGCTAAGTAATTTTCACCGGGGAAAAAAAATGAGTCATTTACCAAGACACAACATTCTCAATTTAATCTCTCCCACTCGAAATGTATGGAATACTCAGCCTACAATCCTCATTTAGCCATCCCTAAAAAGCAAAAAGAATGCTATTTAAGATGACAGCAGACAAGCTGCAACAAAACAAAGAACCTAAACGCAAAACCAAATAGAAAATTAAGGGATTAGGACTAAAAGCACCTGAAATTGACTATATACGGATCTCGGGGAGAGGAGGAGCCGTCTTTCAACACATCAGCAAATATTAGGAAAAGCCAGCAATCGAAAATTGTAGGGATTGGCAAAACTCCAACCCGGCGATAAAAACAAGGACGTGTTGGTAGAACGAGGAATCTGCATCGCACAGCGAAGATCGACGAAGCTCTCCTTGCATTCAGCGCTAGTGAAGATCAGAGGTAGAATTGAGTTGACAAAGAAAATCTCTTTGCATACGTCGCCGGACTGAACAGGAAATGAAAGGGGACGCCGACGATGTAGGCTCCGTTGGGTTTCAAAGAAACGGGAGCAATGGGATTTTGGCCTCAGTCCTCATAATTCAGTAATTCACCAACCATGGCTCAGACTGGATGCCGGCAGTTGCAAAACAGCACCGTTTAAGTTAGTAGAGAGGCCCGGGAGGCGGGACCGCGGGAGCGAAGAGTGAACACATAAAAATCACGCCAGAAGCAATAAGCCCTACTTTCCTTTCTCTGTGCCATACCTCTCAGTCAGGCCATTCTACATCATCATACCGATGAAAAACTAATTCTGTAATTTCATTTCAATCATAAGAGTTGCTTTCATATTTTAATCATTTAAATAATTTTTTATTGATAAACGAACTCATAAAATATGTAAAAATAATTATTCTTTATTGTCAAAGTGATTATTTATTTATTATAAATATCAGGTACATGATCATTTAAGTTTTTTTTGCATAATCTACATTCATATTATTTTACCTTTTCTATCTTTTATAATACAAATTAAACATTCTCTTTCCAGACAAACATCCGTCTTTTTTTAGGGTTTGAGTATAGTCAGCTTATCTTTCCATCATCCTCTTTCTCATCTCAACCTTTAGATTGAAATCTGAACGCATATTTTATAAAAATATTATTAAATTGTTAAGAAATACTTAAAAAAAATATTTTTATAAAACATTAAATCTGAACTTTTCAGATTTTAATCTAAAGGCTGAAATGGAGAATATGATGGAAAGAGGAGAGTACCGTAGCCAATCCTTTTTTAACCTATTTCAAATTACTTTCAGTGTGGCCATTTCCTGTTTCTACCATTTACAGCTTCCTTCAATTTCTACAAAATTCTTTTAGAATGTTCAACAGGTATGAATTGAATAGAAAGGTAGTTTTACAGAGGCTTATTTTCTTATCCATTGTATATAAGTTTGATGTGAACGATAACATTCACAGTTTATAAATATTACGAGCATATCATTTTTATACTTTGAAGATTAATGTTGTATGTGTGCAAACCACAATCGATGGTCGATTGTCGATTGTCGATATTTCCCTTGGTGGCTACGTGATGATGGTTGAGGTAAAAATGAACTTGAGCCAGCCATTATGAGAAAATTGAAAATTCCTCAGCTGGGGGAAGATGGGGTTAGCAGATTAAGGACGTGATGTGCTTACTAACCTATCACCTACATTTGTTGGCTAATCCTTGAAATATATTAATCTTTTCTGCAGAAATTTCCCTGGGCACCTGTCCTGCCTATAATTTTTGGTGTCAGTCTCAGTGTCATGTTTTGGCGGGATGTTCTACGACAATTGGGGAACACAAGGGCTCACGGATTTCTGGATTAAAATTGCTTGGCCCCCTTTACGTAAAGGTAGCATTTTCAGAACCTTTCTCAGTATTGACTAGTTAGCGAAGCTTAGCATTTCTGGGAATACTCTCTCCCACAAACATATGCAGACTACACATTACTTCTGCATCGCTGACCCAAATCAGAACTTTATTTTCTGTCGAGTATTCTATATCATACATATTCATATTTGTTGCTCTGGATATGATCTGTTGTAAAACAATCAAAATAATATCATACTTGCTTGATCAGAAGCAGTGCGGGGTCCTTTCAAATCATTAATACAAGTGATTGAATAAATATAATTACATACCATGGCCGGAAAAAGAATGACTACACCTCGTATAATAGAAAGAACAGGAAACTTTACATGGAAGCCAAAAGGTCCCTCATCTCTGCAACACTTGGCATCGTTTCTGTAGGGTAGATCTTAGCAACAAGCTGGACAAAATTTTCGTACTTGTCGAGAAACTCTTTCTGTCATAATTTTGGGGTAACTACATCAGAAATCATTCATCTACACACAAAATCTACATACATGTGCTCTCGCATAATCTTTCCATTCACAAACCTGCACAGATAAACCGTATGTGCGGGTTTGTAAATGAAAGATTGTGCAAGCATCTAGATTTCCTTACTTTCCAAGCTCGTATAAATGCTACATCTAGCTTTTTTTTTTTTTTTTTTCTTTTAATCACTCTTGCTACTTTCAGTTTCACAAGTATCTTAAAGTTTGGGCACCTCTGCAGACGATATTTTAATCAAAACCGGTTGATGATGAAATTTATTCATATTTAAAATTCCTTTTGTTCTCCCCCAATACCCATGGATATAGTATGTGCGACACCATTCAGACATCTCAACCACCTTGATCCTCTAGTATTTTCAAGGTAATACCGATATAACAAAATTCTTCATACTCTCGTCAATTTTCAATCTTATTTTCCTTTCACCTGTTTTTAAGTTGTCACCCTGCAGATTTCAACCACTGCCAACATATTCATTTAAACCTTAAAAAACACGGCTTTAAAATTAATATTTCTACGTTAGGGGATATCAATAGCATTATTCTGACATTTCCTTCTTGTCAATAGAACAGGAGATAGTTTGCAACCCACTTTGATTAGGTAAGCCTACCTTGCATTTATCCCATAGGGAAGGTAACAGTTCCTCTGAAGTCAAGTTCTTCTGCAATTTCTTATACATTGCAGCAATGGACTTGTCAACCTGAATACGAAAGCAAACACAACTGAGAGGTTAAGTTTGGCCCATGATAAAGCCGAGTAAAAGATGTGTCTGCTTACCCCAGATAAACTTGTTTTTAACACCTTCCGTAGATCCATTTTTGACAAACCAAGCTGGAAAGGAATCTGGGAAGAGAATATTATGCAATTGTAAACATAGGAAGTTATATGTCCATAAAATGAATCTGACTCTTGGTTTTCTATTTAGTTTGGCCACGTGAAAACTAAGATAGTAATGAGTTGTCTTAGTTAGAATTCCATATCCATTGACAAGGTACGTAGAGGGAGTCTATATCATAAAAGAATTATACACAGCAACAATCACTAACCTCTTCAGGGGCAACCGTAAACATCAAGTCCTCAATCCTTTTAATAAACTGGAAAAGACGTTCAAATTGCTTCCCAAGGAAAAAGAGGAAGACAGAAAGGAGGATACTGAGTGAGTCCAACATGTCACATATATTGTAATGTTTGACAGAATGACCAGAAAAAAAAAAAAAGGAAAGAAAATCACTTACAACGTATATAATTGTATTAATATGGCGTGTGCAAGCTTGTTCATAGGCTTCACTAGCTTGATGGTAAAACTTAGCCAAAGTGGGCACAACATTGGCAAGATCATACAAACTGAGCAGAATGAACAGAGCATGTAAAAGTCAGTATCTTCCTTTCAAAATAAACATAAAAGAAGGAACAGACACGACTTCCTCTTGGCAGGTTGGAAAGATAGGCATTCACCTATTTTGAAATGCTGCATAATTCTCTAAAAGAAACATATCTGCATACTTTGAATCTGTTTGTGCAATTTTTTCCAAAGTTGCAAACATTATGCTAACCTGTGAAGCAAAATTTACACCATATTGCATCTTGAATAAGAAAAACATGAAAACAAGAAAAAAAATTAAATAAATAAAAGTAAAATGAAAAGAAAGAGTTCATCACTTGGTGCCAGGTGCTTAAAGATTATTAGTTCTAAACTCACAAAAGACACCTTAATACTAGAAGTAATTGATAAAGAGCCCATTTGGATTAGTGACAAACAACTGTGATTTTGAATGATCGTGATTTTTACAAGTGACACTCGTTAAAAGTGACATTGACTAATCGTAATTTTTGTTTGCATATTTTTTTACAAGTGATTTTGAGAATTTTGATTATATTTGGATTATATAAGATCATACAATTTCAGCAATAAATTGAGTTGTATAGCCAGTGAACTGACTAAATTACTGAAGAAACTTAATAAAAGTTAATTGAGATATAAGTGTGATTAAGCAATTGAGAAAACGCTACTTCCTTTTAAAGAAAAACTATTGAGAATTCAACTTAAGAGATCTTTTTGTTATACACAATGATATACTCAATTTATTCTAGAATTCCCTCACACCCATTGTACAATAGGTTATTTTTTCCCTATTAAAAGAAATATATTTGCATGATTGGGTGTCACATATGTATGACAAAGTGAGAGAGCTTCAAAAACACTGAAGAAATGGTAGGGATAACTGTTTTGCTTTATCTTGCATTTAAGCGTTTTGCATTTTGCTTTAAGCCTTTAACTAGGATGTTTTCTGTGACATTTTATGTATCTATCCATCAAGACCACCACAACTAGTTGAGAACAAACTGGTTATTCATAACTCACAAATTTTGTGTATGCCTGGTCAACCAAATCCCTAGACTGACCCTGAATGTACTGCTCCATCCGTGTTGCAAGGGTTGCAAATCTACGCCAAGAAAATTAAGAAAAGATGATATTGATCCTTAGGAAAGAATTAAGATACTAAATACAAACAGAAAAGTAAATGGTTTAACAGTTATAACTTCCTGCAAAAATTAAATTTCAAAACATTTTCAATAACAAAACCCAGTTTGTTTTAACAGATATCAGATGCACATGTATGCAAATATAACAACTTAACTGTCAAAAACCAAAGCAACGTGGTCTGAGGCCAACTGAGCACCCAGTTAAAGTTAGAGATTCACAGAGGTAGATGTAGAACGTATAGCGTTTAAACTCAAAAAGAAAATAAATCACAGTAGGGACGAGAATGATTGATTTGTTAACAGAAAATCAGAAATATTGTGTTTCAAGTCTGAAAGAATACAGGATAATCAAAACATCAAGTAAAAACATTGCTTTTGAATATGAGGTCATTTTTCTGTGATTGCATAATATCACATTGATTGCAAGAAGTTGAAAACCCGTTTTCACCACCAAAGCACAGCCCTTTTGGGACTAGTAGTAGAAATAGCTAATGCAGATCCAAGAAGACCGGGATCAGAAAGTACTTTAAACTCTAAGAAAGAGCACAAGAGATGGTATTTAGATCCTTCCACAGTACTTGGGGAGGATATTGTTGTAGTTTATTTTTCTATAAAACTTAACAAGAATCCGGACAACTGCCCTATCTATCATACAAATGAACTTGCCCTTTTTTGTGCAAAAAGAGAGAACAAAGGATCCTAATCACCTGGGAATATAAGATAAGACCCCCATTTGACGAACATTGCGTTCGTTTCTTTCAATCTGATGGCAAGCTTCATCAACAAACTGCAGCAAGATTTCCTTAATTGGGTTAGCTTCAGCATAAATTTGGCGCAATAGCAATTTTCATAGTGTTAGTCACATACACGGCTGAACTGCACGGATATCCTAGACTCTAGGTCACCGAGCAAAAGGCGAACAAATCCTGCTGCATCTGCTTTCTGACCAGAGAGATAGCGCTCTGTTATTCCATGCATTGATATGCACCGCAAAGGATCAATCTTGTATGCCCAATCCACAACAGCATAGAAGTCTTCCTGCAATAACATAAAGCAGTTTACTACCAGAAACATCTACGAACTTCTCATATGCCAAATAACAAACCAATATTTATGTAGAAGTGTTCAACCATAAGAGCAGTATGTTTATCAGATTTGCCCTGTAACTCAAAATAGCTCATGCAGTGTCTATAAGAAAATCAATGATATTCACGTCTGATAGCCTAAATGTTGTGTTCTAAACGCCTGCTAGTTGTCACTTTAAAGGTTATCTTGTATACCTGAGTTACAGAATCCTGGAAGCTAGATTTAGTTATGGACCTAACTGTCACTTTGCACTGTTCTCTTGCTTCCTAAGTTCTCTGTAGGATGCATATGCAAAATGTTTACTTGTTGATAACAGTTTCCTTAAAGTATCAATTCAACGGCAATTAAGTTGTTTTAGTATCCAGCAAAACACTTTACAGAGAGAAACAGATTAAGACACTTCAGCTGAAATATCATGTAAGATCAAAAGAAGCAAACACTTTATTTCACAAATATAAGAAGCTCAAAAAGGTAGAGCAAGTTCTACACATACTTGGATGCCATCAAGCAAATCCTGGAGTGATTCATTTAAAGCCGCAAGCTCAACAGTACTTTTACCTACAAAATGAAACTAATTGTAAGACTGTGGAAAAAAGGATTGCCGCAGAGTAAATCAAAGCGCAATATATTTTATATGCACTTTAAAGAAAGGTTAATTTCAGAAAGTGAGGCACATGTACCTGGCTTGCTATCATTCTCATCAATGTCCATAATTCCCAGATCATCATCATTGCCATCATCATCATATCCAGTTTTATTACCATTTACAATGCCACCTGGAGGAACTAGTGTGGGAACTTCAAAGCACATAAAGTGTGCAAAGAAGGAGCTCTGCAATTTAAGACATGAAAAAACACCTTAAATGCAATAAGAACAACTGTTTTTAAGATCCATGAATACTGAGGGCTTTTACCTCATCCACCAGAAGCGGGATAAAAATTGTGAGCATCTTTGCATAAGCCTCAGAAACTGTAGAAGTGTCAGCAGCATTTACATTCTGACCAGAACCTGACGAACCTTCAAGCCAAACAGTTGGATTTCTTGATGCTTTAGTGCTAGCACGTAGCTCATTTGCAAACTCACGAGCCTGTGGAAGAATGCAAACAATTCAGACGCTACACACACACACACCATTCTACTTATGCATCAAATCAAAAGACCAGCATATAAAACCTAGAACTAGAAATCCAGTAACATCAAATCCAAGTTACAAACTATGACCAGTAAGCTAGGTCTTACAATATTAGTAAACTTCAATCTGAAACAATTCCAATAGCACAAATAGTGGCAACTTCTTATACCCTATATGAGTCAAAATATCTTATGTTCCTTTTTGAACAGCAAAGAGACATTATTTTCTCTGATTAGTTTGATAACCATTCCACCTCATTGTTTTTTCCAATTTTATTCATTTTTTATTCTATCTAAGCAGTCACATTAACTAATTGTTTTTGACAAGCATACTCATTAATTCCAGTCTTATAGTTTAGGCTTGCTCCTAGCAAGAACTGTAACCTGAGATGATTAAGAGACAAACAACAAGGTGAATGACTAATTAGTAATATCAGACCTCCCTGCGAAGAAGCAAGTTAAGTGAACTGCAATAAGCTTTCCTCAGTGAACCCAAGCAATTTTTATCCAGACTCTGCAAGTGCACAGCAGTATACATCAGAGGGAAAGCTAAGAAAAAAATCAATAAATACGTAAATGCAAGATGTTATAAGTTAACCTTTAAATGCTGCAGAAGTCGTGCATATGTCCTGCATTTGTACCGCAAGTCTGCATGATCGGGCCTCTTCAACTGTCCACGCTGTTTAGAGCAATCAGGCCAAGATGTAAATAAATTTCCAAAACTTCAAAATATCCAATTTTACAAGGAGTTTAAATCAAAAGTACCTGAGAGAAATAACTTTTATCACTTATCATGAAATCCACCAAACTAGCAAAATAATTTCTCAAGAACTCTGAAGCTCTCCTGACAAAGGTAGATTTTAACTTTTCAAGTTCTGCACGCTTTTCTTTAATCTGATGGAGTAGAAAGAAGTAACTGAGTAAGGAACCCCCATCACAACGGATAATATTAGGTCCCATGCATATAAAAGGTATCTATACAGCAAGAGCACTATATTGGCCTCGTGATGACAAAATTCTCTCAAGATTAATTTCAGGTGAAAGGTGATAAGAGTGAAATTATATCACAAATCAATGGGTTAGATGATGAACAAACTGCCATAAGATGTGTAATAAACATTTCTTAATCTTTGCATGAATTGATTCTGCAGTAATCTTGACCCTTGTGAATACTTACTCCTCTTAAACTCTAGCTTGTTACACGTTACATATATATTCATGCAAGTGTGCCAGGTCACATGAACATCAGCTTTCAAATCTAAAATTCCACTTCAAAAATTGAATTTTACGAGAGAAACAAAAGCCAAGCTAGAGAAAATACAGCTCTCATGTTTGCATAAGCAGGATCCAGATAAGGCACTGCAAGAGCACGCAAGGCACCAGTCAACCATTCACATGCTTCAACATTTTGAATCATTCTTGCCTCGTCAAATGAACCTCCTGTTAGACATGCTGCATACTACAGAATGAAAATATTTACAACTTTACATAGTTACCAAGGTAAGCTATTCAAATTAAAAAAAAAAAGGATTCAATTCATGCACTTAAGGAATACCTCAGAAGGCACCCGCAGTCGCTCAACAAGCTTATCAAGCTCCTCAATAAGAGCTTTGTTATTTACAGATTGCATTTCCAAACTGTTATTGCGAGTTTCTATCTAAACATCACATAAAGTACTGAAACAAAGTAAGAGATCGTTCCATAAACGGAAAAATATTAACTGCACAATTTTAAAAAATAAAACTGAGAATACTCATTTAAAGCAGAAATAACTTTCATACTATCACAAAATCGATGCTTGCCATAAATAATTATCATAAAAAGCCTAACCTCTCAATGGTAGAAATATTAATATCTACCTTGACAAATTTTAAAAAGAAAGACATTCATTGCCATTGTTATAGGCATGAGAAACCCTGGGGGGGGATGGTAGAGAAAGCATTACCACATGCGTTGAGAAGCAAAGACCACCATAAAAAGCACACTCGTAACAATTTGCCCATTTAGTCTTTGCCAAAGTGCCAAACCCACTGAAGCTAGTCAACAATAACAATTCCAAGGACACACCCAAGGCTCACCAAAGGCACCAAATGGAATATTGCAATTAAAGGTGCAGTTGTATAGTAAATTAAAGGACAGCTATTTTAAAAAATAAGTGCACATAATTCCGTGCCAAGATATGAAGCCTTCTTTAACATATTTTGACATTCCTTATATTAGCATTTTAAATTTTAAAGATTCTCTTGGAACCAAACGTGGCAAAAATGAATTTTATCAAAAAATTCAGTGTCAGTTACCAAAAAAACAAAGGAAGTAACGCCAAAGACATTGACATAACAGTGACAAGAAGATTAAAACATGAACATGCTTTCAACAGGGATAGTTAAAACACAAATAAAATAAACAGATGAACAATGACTTGCTGAGGCACTGCCATAACAGCCATTGGTGGACAAAGTATACACCTAACTTCACATAGCCCCTACCGATTCAATATCCTCCCTCATGTGCCGAAGTTTCACATTGAAAATGCCTAACCATTCATCCATATCTTCCACACAACTCATTGCTGTGTCCAGCCCTTGCAACACCTGAAGGCATCAATAAATGAATCATGAAAGGACAAGTTCAAATATTTCTATAAAAGCTAATTATGTGTAACCTGAAAATTTGTATAATTAAAAAAATGCGACTCAATGCACAAGGCTCCCATCAGGTGAGATCTGGGGAAGGATAGATGTACGCAGCCTTACCCCACAATTGGAGAGGTTGTTTCCATTTTTATCATGCAATGACAGCTCTAATGGTTTGAAGTGACAGTCTAAGTTCAAGAATCAACACTAATTGGAAGCTTCAAACGGGTTAAAATCAGGCTAACTCGATAATCTCATGCAAAAATCAAAGTTCAATAGTGCGGGTACAAAGTATCATTTTCCAATCATATGGCAACAGATCTAGTGGCCAGAACAATAATGAGATGCTTCCTCTGCTCACGATACTGGTATGAGTACAAACTTGGAAGCTTTAAGAAGTAGATAAAATCAGATAAATTGGTTTGCCTGAAGCAAAAATCAGTCAAAAGTGTTTAAATGCTTATTGCCCAATTTATGCACCATAAAGGTTTAGCAAGTCCATCCTTCTAAACTCAAATAGAAAACTTAGCTGCCACTGACCATATCAATAAAGGGATTTCTATACAGGGACATGCAACAAACAAGAACATATACCAGCAAAAGGAATGTCATTTATTTTGCTAATTATACCTGTTCTATCATAGGTTCACTTTCTAAAATGGAATGCACATTTGCTGCTTCAAGAGCCTGGAGTTCTCTCTTCAACCTTTCAGAAAATTCTTCTGCTTCACCATTTCCAGTAACATAACTGCACATTTAAGAATTTTAAGCAGTCAGTTGTGTCCATTCACATCTGTGAATTGAAAAAAATAACAGACCTGAATGCTAAGTGTGTTCAGCCAACATAACTAATTGATTTCCCTTTTTAAACAGATATGTCACAGGCATAGTGTTCAGTATTGGTTACCAAACTATGGAATCCTTGTGTCAACATCAACTATAAAATAGGGACCAACTACCAGAACTCTAGATTAGATTACTCCTCCGTCTCCTAAGAAAATGGCAGAAATTCAGTCATCTCCTCTATTTTGAAAAATCATACAGCTATCTTCAGTGAGATACTTGCTCCTGCTTCCTAAGTTCTATAAAATTTTAGAATAGGCCAGACTTTATTTAAGTTTAGATATCTGAATCTTCAATAGGCAGGAAAAAATAAATAAATCTTAGAATAAGTTGAATTAGTTTACTTTTCAAATTCCTTAAAATAAAGAAATGTCTATTTAATAAGTTGTATTTAAAAAAAAAAAAAAACTATCTTTGGGGATATTCTGGACAAAATGGATTTAGTGGCAGGGTACCTTGCGGTCTTACGAAAGGGCTCTATGATTTTTCAAAATAGAATGGAGAATTGAGTAATTAAGCGATCTTCCAGAAAAGAGAGTAATTTGACCCATTTTATTACATGTCACAAACATTATGTTCAGCAACAAAATGAAGGACTGAAAGACGCTTTTATATCAATATCAACTACAAAATGTCAATCAGTTTGGATGACTCTTAAAACCCATAATGTGTATAAGGGAGGAGGGAAGGATGCCATTTCATTGCAATGAAGTATGAACCATCTGTTCATTATAAAACTCAATCCAGAAAATTACATATCAGAGACCATTACTACCTTTACATTCTTCTTTGTCTCCCATATTTGACTCCATAATACAATTTAAGACAAAGAACAGAACTTACGTTCCCAAGAGAGCCTCTATGTCCTCTTCCTCTGCTTGTGAGACAAGTTCCTTTTCAACAGCAACTTTCATTTCAGGCTCTGTCACAGCAGATGCAACAGGAGCATCACCTTGTGGGCTCTTTTGTGTAGAAACTGGGGGAGCATTTGCCTATCCCACAAGTCACAACTATCAAAATTATTAGCAAGAAGGAAAAAAAAACATATACTACAATAATTTGCAATTATGACTTAAAACCCATCAACCTAAATGGCAATATCTTTGGAGTGATGAGATGAACCACACACTATACTAATAAATACTAGGTACATATTTATTGTAAGTTTATACTGAATATAACAAACACATGTACCTTAGCCCAGAGAGACAACTCCACAACATCAATACCAACAACTTTAGGAAGGTGGCCAAGAAGATCTTTGGACATGTTCAGGATGCTAACCAGGAGACGATTCCTACAAAGAAAAACGAACGTTATAGAGATAATTCAATAATCTGTCCCTCCTGACAGAAAACTCAACTATTAAACTGAGCATTTTCTCTCCACAATATAACCTGTCATCAATATTGCGCATCGTCCACTGAGGAGGAGCTACACTCTGGCTTCTTAGGTTATCAAAACCCTGCAAGATATACATTCATCACCCAAAGAATATCATGTAGAAAGGCATAAAGAAAAAGCAAATCCAAATCAGGAAATGGCTGCCTCCCATATTACTTTGGTGCCAAACTGAAAATAATGTTTAGAGCAAAAGAATTCCTTATAGCATGGAAGAATGGACAATTACCAGTGTGAAAGTACATCCACTGGGATCATTTGTTATAACTTCCACTTTCGAAAGGTGCCTGAGTTTGTACACCTTTGCGGGCTGTAAGAAGGCGAAAATCAATTTCACAATACAAAAATATGATAGCATCTTTAACCAAAGATAATTGACGGGAAAAGGACCACATTGTTAACATGTAGTGTCAAGTATAAACGAGCTAGATCTAGTTTGTTTGTTTCATCTATGACGAGCGGAAAAGCATAACTGTACTGACTATCATAAATTATTTGGACTTGAACCCCAGTATTTAAACTAATGTGAATAAAATGAAATGCTTAACCCAACAAAACAATTTGCAAACTATACTATAAGGGCCACTCTTTGGCCTGATGGGCTTACTTCAAGATAGAAGGGTTGTTTGACATGGTATCAAGCCTTTTTGACCAAGGGGTCCAAAGTACAGTTAACCATCCCCACCCCAAAAAGGATATACAAGTTAAATTAAAGGTTTATTGAAGACAGTAAGTTTCATGCACAAAGAACTTGAGAAAGAAGGATTAGCTTAGACCTAATCATTTAAGTTTAGACTTTGAATGACTCATTGACAAAAGCAATTAACATAACTAAAGGTGTTGGCGTATAAGAATTTGTATAGTACAATAATTAGAGTTGTGACTTTTGATTCATTCGCGTAATAATTAGAGTTGAAATTCATTCTTGTAGTTCCCCCCTTAACATGATTTAAGGATAGGGTTAAGGTGCAATTTTACCAACAAAGTTTTTCCTGATGAGCGTCTGGCACATATAAGTTTTGAAAAGGGAAAAAATACCAATAAATAAATTAAAAGTGAGCAAATTCACTAAAACCGTTAAATTTCACCAAACGGCCGTTAAATTATAAGAGAAGAAAACCCTAATGGCGTTTGGTGAAATTTAACGGTTTTAGTGAATTTGCACCCTTTTAAATTGTTTATTGGTATTTCTTTCCCCTTCTAAAACTTATTTGTGCCAAACGCCTTTAAGAAAAACTTTGTTGGTAAAATTGCACCTTAAAAGAACCCTATCCAATGGTAAGACCTATGCAAGGAGACCTAGGAAAACACAAATAGCACAAACAAAGGAGCAAGATACTTTTTAAGGTTGCAGAGTTGACCTTCTATTTTGGAGTAAGAGTAGGATACTAGCTGTCATGTAGGGTGGCTTTTTGGGTACTATGAAAGGTGTTTGTTTTGACTATATTAGCCGTTATTGGGGAAGGTAGGAAATATTTTGTATGAGTTGTCTTAGGAAGGAGACAGGTTTTGTATAAGTCCTGCTTCTTTCTTGGCTGGGGAGTGTCATACTCTCTCAGAAATTATTGTATTTTCCTTGATATATATCCGTTGCATAATCTGATTTTGCTGTGATATCAGGATTCACGATTCTGGTTCCTAACACACCTTAACCCTTTAAGATATTAATATAACTCTGACAACATTAACAATAAACAGTTAAACACCAATAAGGCACCAAATATCAGTGTAGTCATCAGAAGTTATTTCTTTACTAAAGAAAGTGGCTTATAAACTAGATATCGTTCTTTTCCAGGAGATGCTCCATGGAGAACAGATGGGGAAAATTTTACCCCCAGGATGATAGGCAGATTTGTTAGCAAAGAGAAAATACAAAAGGAGAATTCATTGGCATCCTCCTAAAACATAGTAAAAGGGCCCATCAAACTCACCACCACATAGGCACTAAAAATTAAGTCCGTTCAAAAGAGAGGATAGGAGACTATTACCTCAAGAACGCCTCCTGTCGTATACTTCAAGGCTCGAAGAAAAGCAGATTTTCTCTGACCTTGAGAATTTACTACACGAAATAGCAAGATCTTAACAGCATGCCAAAAAAAAAAAATCGACAAGTTCTTCTTATGTAATTAACAACCAATTTATCTCAAAATACTCTAGTAATTTATTGTAAACTAATTAACATAGCCTTACCCAAATCTCAAGACTGACTAACTAAACCACTTTACCCAAAATCATGCTACAGCATTGCCAAATTGCACTCCTAAATTCATTAATTCCTTGTCAACATAGGTAGTCCATAATGTTAGAGGTTTCTAGTACAGTCACATTCTTAAGTGCAACAACTATATGAAATTGTTCATCCTTGGGAGGTCGATAAATAAAGGATAGGAGTCTCTGACATGTAAAAAAACAGAGTCTTACTAGGACAGAGTGATTGAGAATTTGGGTTAGGCCGAGGTTCATAGTTAGAAAGGTAAAGCCAATCTTCTTTGTGATAACCTTGCTGGATTCAAAAATCTGAGATTAAATGATGTCCTTATAGCTCCTCATATGGCCAAGAAACTGATTAGTGGTTTTAAACTCACCAATGATAACAAAGATATATTTGTTGAAATTGATTCCCATGGCTGTTTTGTGAAGGACAAGAGCCAACATAGTGTCTTACTACAAGGGAAAGCAACCAGAGGGTCAACTCCTGGCCTCTACCGAATCAACAATCCAGTAGTTCCAGTGAAGAATTCAGCTATTAGTCTTACTTCAGTAGGAAATCAATGTTTTAGGACCCCTAGACTTAGTAACAATCTGTCTGATTTTCAGTTTTGGCATAGACGACTTGGCCACCCTAGCAAAGTTATCTTACAAAGGGCCCTCACAGATTGTAATATTTCAATTTCATCTAATGAAAACTCTCAGTTTTGTGATTCTTGTCAGTTGGGAAAATCTCATAAACTCCCATTCCATTTGTCTTCATCTCGTGCATCTCATGTTCTTGATTTAGTGCATACTGATCTTTGGGGTCCTTCCCCAATCAAATCTGCCAATGGATACCATTATTATATCAGTTTTCTTGATGATTATAGCCGACATACCTGGATTTACCCTTTGAAATCCAAAAGTGAAGCTCTTTCTGCTTTCAAATTGTTTAAACCTATGGTTGAGAATCTTTTTGAACGACGCATCAAAGTTCTTCATAGTGATTGGGGAGGTGAATTTCGTAGTTTTCAAACTCTTCTTGATGAAAATGGGATTATGTTTAGACATTCTTGCCCTCACACCTCCGCTCAAAATGGGAGAGTGGAGCGCAAGCACCGCCATATAGTAGAAACAGGGCTCACACTCCTTGCAGATGCACACATGCCTACCTTCTATTGGTGGGAGGCTTTCTCCACTGCTGTTCATCTTATCAACCGGCTGCCCACTCCTGTTTTGGGGTATCTTTCCCCTTTTGAGACTCTTTACAACAAGAAACCAGCATATCAGAATCTCAAAATATTTGGGTGTGGTTGTTTTCCTTGTCTTCGTCCCTACAATCAACACAAGCTGCAATTTCATAGTACAAAGTGTACTTTCCTTGGTTATAGTGGCTCCCACAAAGGATTTAAATGTTTAAGCTCCACTGGAAGGATCTATATCTCTCGTCATGTTGTATTTAATGAGAATGATTACCCGTTTGCTAACAATTTTTTGTGTTTTCAGAAACCGTCTAAATCTGAAATTGTGAATGTCTCTAGCATTTCTCCGATTACTCCTGAAGATTTGTCTTGTGCACACTCTTCACCACCTGATGAACTTTACTGTGCGTCCAAGATCACCTCTAGCAAATCCCCTGCTGCTACTCCTAGCAAGTCAAATGACGGAATTTTTTCTCCATCTCATTCACATTCGATCAGGACTGAATTTCACACTCCTCAGCCTATTTCTGCAATTCCTGATTCAGAGGCTGTTCTCACTGTTCCAGAGGTTCTAGAGGTTGTTTCAGCTGATTCAGCTGGGGTGTTATCATCTGGTTCTGTTTCTGCTGGATCCGATTCTGATTCCAGGCCTGGGTCTACATCAGCTGGAGCTATTTCAGCAGCTGATCCTACTCTTCCAGCAACTAATACTCACCCTATGCAAACTCGAAGCAAGCTTGGGATCTCTAAACCCAAGGCTCCATATATTGGGCTCACAACTGCTGAATCTGACCGCACCCCAACAACAGCAAAGGCAGCATTACTATCACCTCTTTGGAAGCAAGCAATGATTGAAGAATTCTCAGCTCTTCAAAGGAACAACACTTGGTCTCTTGTCCCGCGGCCCTACACTCAAACCATAGTTGATAATAAGTGGATTTTTAAATCCAAGTTCAATTCAGATGGCACTCTTGTAAAGAGAAAAGCCAGACTTGTCGCTAAAGGGTTTCAACAAACCCAAGGTATTGACTTCTTTGAAACCTTCAGTCCTGTGATTAAGGCCTCTACCATTCATATTATTTTGACTATTGCTGTTGCATTGGGCTGGGAAATTAGACAGCTTGATATTAATAATGCCTTCTTGAATGGATACTTGTCTAAACCGGTTTTTATGGAGCAACCTGAGGGTTTTGTAGATCCCTCTCGCCCCACCTATGTGTGCAAACTTTCTAAGGCTCTTTATGGTTTGAAACAAGCTCCTAGGGCATGGTTTGACAGACTTAGAAGTGTATTGCTGACTTGGGGTTTCACTAACTCTAAAAGTGATATTTCCTTGTTTATTTATTCTGACAAGACTCAAGTGTTGATGATCTTAATCTATGTGGATGACATACTTGTCACTGGTAGTAATCCCAACAGCCTTAAACGTTTTGCTGCAAAACTACATACCATTTTCTCCCTTAAAGACCTTGGTTCCCTGCATTATTTTCTTGGGATTGAGGCTCATAGAGACCGTACAGGACTGTATCTGACTCAAAGTAAATACATTTGTGATTTACTAGATCGTTTTCACATGACTAATGCTTCCCCTTGTCACACCCCCATGGCTGCACATAAATCTTTGTCTGCCTTTTCTGGTGAGTCACTTCAGAATCCAACCGAATATAGAAGTGCTGTCGGTGCTTTACAATACTTATGCAATACAAGACCGGACATTAGCTTTAGTGTTGGCAAATTGAGTCAATATCTCTCCCAACCAACCACAGAACACTGGAAAGCTGTAAAACGTGTGTTAAGATATCTTCGAGGCACAATCCATTATGGTATTCACATTCGACCATCGCCTTTGCTCGATCTAGCTGCTTACTCTGATGCTGATTGGGCATCTTGCCCTGATGATAGACGCTCTGTTGGGGGTTATTGTGTTTTTCTGGGAGATTCCCTAGTCACTTGGTCTTCAAAGAAACAATTAGTTGTATCCCGCTCTAGTTGTGAATCTGAATATAGGTCTTTATCCAATACAGCTTCTGAAATCTGCTGGATCAAATCTTTACTGTCTGAATTGAGCTTGAGGCTAAAAAGGACACCAACTATATGGTGTGATAACACTAGTGCAGCTGCTCTTGCTTCCAATCCTGTTCATCATGCAAGGACTAAACACATTGAAATAGATGTGCATTTTGTGAGAGATCAAGTCTTAAGTAAAGTTCTGAATGTTTCTCATGTGCCCACAGAATTCCAAGTTGCTGATTGCTTAACAAAACCCCTCCATCATGCTCGTTTCAGTTTTCTTAGAGACAAGTTGGGTGTAACGGTTGCACCAGTTAAAAGGCCACAGCAGCACCTTACTTTGACAGAAATCAAGAAGAAGAAGCCGTCCAAAGTAAAGGAGAGAGTTAGAAATAAATAATGTATTTGTGTATTTATTTATTCATTGTATATTGGATAGGTTATTGTATTCTAGAATAAACCTACAGGGACACATGTCAATGTACAATTGGACCACTCAGTATATATATAGAATTATGGAGGCTCAAGCTAATTGAGAGCTTGACCTAATTTTACCCAATTCTTGTCTTTCATGTAGACGCGGAATGGGGAATTCTAACGTAGAAATTGGAATACTTAAGCCTCTGAAAAAGGGACGGAGGGCCAAGCTTAGGAACCTGAGATGAAAAGCGATCACCAAAAGACAAAATTTCATTTAACCATTCCCCATAGACTTAAAGAAAAATAAACGACATAAATAAGTGGTAAGCTTTTTTGTACAGAAGGTACAAGTTTATAAGTAAAAAATAATGGGTATCTTGGTCTCAGTGGTGAACCCCAAAAGGTTTAGCCCCCGAGTCTTGGGGTTCAAATGCAGGTGTAAGGAAGAAGTGAAAATTAAGTCTTCTGGACATTCAATTTAGTCCTGTTCGTTCATCTAATGCGTAATTCCAAATTCATTTGAAACCCCACCAAAATGGCCTTAGATTCAACCTCAATAGGTAAATTAAATTAAGAAAAACAAAGCTGAGAATTGCAGAAAAAATAATAGTTACGCACTAGTTAGAGCGAGAACCCTAGGCTTGGCCATGTGACGGCCTAGCTTGACAGACTTTCCCCAGAGCCCATGACTCTTAGCAACACGGATGGACGTGATGACCTTCTCCTTAGGATCCTCTATTGCAGCTTCACATGCTCGCCGGAGCTCCGCATCGTCGACACTGGATTTCGCCATTTCTTATGTATCGCAAGCTTTCCGAATCCGATCTCAAAGATCCCAATTGAGAAGGAAGAAGAAGCAAACAGGGGATGGAGAGAAGTATTTGCAGACTGCTATGGACTCCTTTTACCTTGCAAGACCAATTCTAACTAATTTTACCGCAAAACAAACAACAAAATATCTCACGCGCACTTTAAAATGCTGCTCCTCCTCCGTTACTAAATTTAAGTTAGTACTGGCAGAATTTTTTAGATAGGCCGAATTATAATCAACCATACTCTGAAAATTTAATTAATTTCTTATTTTTATGGGAAAATATTATTCAGATCCTAAGAAAGAAAGAGAAAAAATATCAAAAAAATTCCAACCCCAAATGCTTTATCTAGGAACTTTTTTTATATTAATTACGGAATTCCAATATCAAAAAAGTCTCATTGTTAAAATAATTTTTCCTATGAAAAAATTGTTGTTAAAATGACTTTTCATATTGTTAAAATAGTTTTTCCTATTGTAAAAATTTTTTCTAGGTGAGGAAAAACTCAAAAAAAAATTGACAACAGTAAAAGTCATTTTGACAATAATTTTTTCATAGGAAAATTTCAACAACAGGAAAAACAAGTTATTACCTAAGGACTTTTTTTATAAGGGATTTGGGATTGAGACTTATTCGATATTTTATCTCTTTCTTAAGACTTGAGTGATATTTTCCCTGTTTTTACCCTCAGCTAATTATGTACCCTCATTTTATTTTATTTTATCTCATTTCTCATTCTTTTTTTTTTTACCGGTCACTCATTCAATCTTCACCACTCATAATAATAATAATGCGAGCACATATATTTCTCACATGGCTATTCTCTTAAACCAATCTTAACCAATTTCTAATCTGCATAATTTGTTTATTTGTAATGAGTTACCCTGATTTTCGTTTAAAAGTATTGCTCAGAATTACCCTTTTCATTTAGAAAAAAAGTATTCATTCTTTTTTTTTAAATGGGTTAAATTGCAGTACCTTAAAACAGTTTATCAAGCATCCGATTTTTTTAAAAATTCAATGTGCAATTTTGCCCTACCAAGCACCTTAAACTATTTTTTCTCTTTTTCTTCTTAATTATTTTCTTTTCATGTTAAAATCACACACAAAATATTTTTCTGTTTCTCTCTTCTTCTTTATCGTATTACTTTTCTTCCTATTTAAATAAAGAATCAAGTTCTGGCAAAAAAAATAAATAAAGGATCGAGTTTAACAATTTACCCTCAAACATATTTGCTTCCAATATTACCCTCCAATTAATCGGACTATATAATATGGAATTCAAAATCTTGACAGAAAAATTTCACTTAATATTAAAATCTAATTTCCCATCATCATTTAACGATGAAACTTAACTTAATTCTTCTTTTAGGATTGATGAATAATATTTTCAAGGTTGTAAAACTTACGAGTTTGAGTAACATGGAAACAGTAATATAAACTCGTAAGTCAATATGTATTAATAATGTATGATTAAATAATTAAAATATAAAAAGTGACAATAATTTGATTTAAATACATTTTCAATTTCTATAAAATTCCTTTAGAAGCCCATAAGCGTAATCAAATAGAAAAGTTAGCATGAATTTAAAAGTGAGATTTGTAAATTAAAGATGTTCTCGATTGTAAGTTTAAATAAATTTACAACTAGCACAAGTTTAATAATGACACGACATCATCATTTAAGAACTTCTATACTATAAACAATGGTAACTCCAATCATAGTCCTTCTAAAATGTAAAATATATTTTTCTCACTATTGTCTCACTCGTCACAATTATTTAAAGAAACATAAAAACAGATAGTCATATCAAAAAAAAAGAAAAGATAAGAGTTAACTCAATTTTTGCATCTTATTCTCCCTCTAAAACAAACTTTCATTGCCATTATGCTTCGTTTCCTGTAGCAATATAAAATAAAGGATTAACAAAATCTACCTAACGTCAAAATCTGTTATTTCTATTTTTTTGCTGAAAAAACCTGTTAAAATCAATTGAAAATAATAGACATGTAAGAAATATTCTTTATTAAACATGCCCTTATATATTAGAGTGTTTTTTAATACATAAGTAAATAAGAGGAGGAAAAAGAAATTATGAAAAGAATGTTGGGGAAAAAATATTGAGAAAATTAAATTAATTAGGAATTAAATTGACAAAAAATGTAATGTTTCAGAATTTGATAACCTTAAACTGAATCTTGCACTAAATCTTATCTTAGGGGGATAGTAGATGGAAAATTTTGAGTTTTCTTACTGAATAAGTTCGGTATCAGATGAAGAAATCTTGGATTCTCTCTATATAACGAATGGTGTTCAGCCTGCACCAATACAACAGTTCGATTATGCCTTTGGTACTTTCTAACCTGTGCTCGACTGATCTGCTATCCAGTTACTTCCATTTGGTGTTGGAACTTGGAACCAAGGGACATACCTTAGACATGATTTTTATCATATAATCTGTACTGGTAGTAGTCATTAAATTAAATCTTCACTCACTTATTAATTAGAAATCATTTTCACATCAAACTTTCTTATTAAAAAATATAAACAGTATTACTGCATTGAAATGGAACTGAATAATTTGATGGACCCAATATGAACAATAATTACCCAACTCATTACAAAGTTAGTCACTAACGCCATCTACCCTCTCCATCTAAATCCCCAATAGCTTCATCTTTATTCAACACTTAGAACAGGTGCCTCATTATAGCCATCAGGCAGCCGCACGCCAGCCTTCTCCCACAACTCCATGCAGCAGCACATAACACGTCTTCCATGTTCTGCTAATGATGGATAACAATGCCACCTGCTGATATGACTCTTACACACACTATTATTGCTTTAATAAAAAATTTATGGCTTCTATCTCATGTTTATGACAAGGGAAATACAACAGCCTATAAATAAACTAAAATAGCCCTGAATAGTAATACAGCAAACGGGTGTTAGGCCAACCTCAGGTCAACGATTTTCTACCCTCTCCCTGCAAAACCAATTGAACTATACATATCGAGTAACCAAACTTATTCAGAAAATCTAGGCAACTTAACAAAACACATTCTTATCCAGCGGCAAGAAGATAAGCCTCCAATTAAAAACACAGAAGACATCAAAAGTCAAAATATCACCAAACAAAATTAAACTCCTCACCTAAATAAAATAAACTCCAATTAAAGGCCATATATTCTGGATGAAACACTGAAAGAGAATAATTTAAAATACCGTATAGAAGAAAAGGCATAGGATGGAAAAGATAACCAAACTTCTTGTAAATTACACACGCACATAACCATAACAAAGTCAAACAAGGACAATTGAATCAAGAAAAAATTAAGATGTGTCGGGAAAATCACACCTAAGTCCCAGCTAAGAAAGCACCATTGACTGATATTATTTTTCTTGATTTTGATATGATTTTCCCAATAGGAAACCTTTTGTTGGCAAAAATAACGGATGTTATGCACCACACAGCATGAGCCTTAAAAAATATTCTAGTTACCCAAAAAAGGAAATAATAAATATAAACAAAGGAGGAAAAATTTTTATTTACAAAGATTAGAAGTAAAAGGAAAAAATAATTTATTTACAATACTAGACTTGACCTAGGAAAACAACCCTAGGGCCTACGTACCCTTCAAGGGATCAAAGTCCACGTAGTTCTGAGTGGATAGAAATGCATGTCACTGGGTTTGTGTTTTTTAGGAAGATTAATTTATTTGAGAAAGTCGTTTTTTGTTGGTTTGTATTTTTTAATTTATGAAAGCAACTCCGTTATCTTTAGAAAAAAAATATTTTATGAAAGGATTTTAGATTAAACTTCCTAGAACACGGAAGAATAATCAAATTTTGCCTGAAGAGGTTCTAAAAACCTCACAAGGTAGAAGAAAAACATTTTAAAATCTTTTTTATTTTTTATATTTTTTAAAAAATAGAGCCTTATATTTTTATTTACAAAAAAAAAAAAAAAATCCATGGAAATAGAAAGATACACCAAGCACAGTAGAAAGGGAGGAGATCCATACCTATTATTTGGCTACAAAAAAGAGTAACATGCCAATATAAAATTTAGCGCCTATGTTTAAAAATGCTTCCCTCCCCAAGAATCAAGTGAAATATGGTCAAACATAGAAACAGCAAAGGGGGAGGACGCCTACAATAAAGTGGCATCAATCACAACCACAAACCACGTGTCTGCAATCTAGTGACAAAGGAGTGACGAAACAAGGCGTTCACATTGTGTGCTGAAATAATGACACTTCTCGATGGAATCATTTCCCCTCAACCAAAAGCCTAGAAAATCTCAAATTAAAGGCCTCACATTTAGGATGATGGTAAATATGATCAAATTCAAAAGAACAAAGTAGAGAAGGCATACTCTGGAATATGTAACCAATTTTTTTGTGAAACACTAGCCAACTAGGCACAGTTTACCAGCTGCAACAAAATAATCATCCAATTATAAAACAACATAACAGAAGTAGAACATATGAAATTTCATAAAAAAGCGAGTGAAAAATCTAGAAGAATCTGTCTGGAAATGCATAACCCTTCTATAGAACCAGATTCTTTCACCAAAAGGAAAGCAGCAAAAGATAAAGTCAAAAAACACCAACAAATGCCATATACTCTGGGTGAGACCCTATGGAACACGATAATTTCGAAGGCAAAAAAATAAGGAACATAAAAATTCAAAAAATAAAAAGTGTAGAGAAGAAAAGAACAAGCACAAAGATGTAAACAAGTTCTTTGCAAAACTCTAGGCAACTAATCAGATCACATAGTTAACGAGCTGCAAAAAAAAAAAGTTCAAATTAAACCAAAAAATATCAAACGTCAAACCAAAACAACTAAACATAAAAAAAAGGCTCAAAATTTAAAAGCTGTTGAACTGAATTAGCTCAAAATTTTGTTAGCTAGCTGCCAGAAAATAAACCTATTAGACACCAAGTTATAAAAAATCAACCCAAAACAATTGAAATTAAAAAAAAAAACAAAGAAAGCAGCTTGAGCAACACCAAATTTTGTAAAATTCAGGCAAGGAATTTTTTGGGAATAAATAACCATGCTAACTAGAATTACTATCTTTTCACCCAATTGAACCCAGGGAAAGAAAAGCCACGCACTTCTCACCTAAAAGCCAAAAAGCTCCAACTAGAGGCCATACACTCAGGATGAAACACTATGAGAGACAGGATTTTAAAAAGCATAAAGAAGAAAAGGAATAAGCAGGAAAGTATAACCATATCTTTTGAGCAACTCATAGCGACAAGTTACATTGTTAGCCAACTGCAAGAAGATAAGCCACCAATCAAAAACCAATACAGAAAGTCAAACAAAAACATTTTTTTTTAAAGAAAATCAAAAGTAAAAGGAAGGGAAGGACTAAACAACCCAGCAAAACGGAGGAAGTGCTCTTTTTACCTGTCTATAAAAAATAAAAAATAAAAACTGCACATAAAGAACTGGATTATATAGTATATAATCATATCCAAAGTAAAAGAAAGGGAATCAGGATGATAAACTATGAAACACAGTATATTTACAAAAAAGCGTAAAGAAAAAAAGCATATGCAGGAAGATGTAACCAACTTTTCAGCGAAACTCAAGGCAACTTATCAAGACACGTTGAGAACCAGCTGCAACAAAACAAGCAGCCAATTGAACACCAAGACAAGAAAAATCAAACCAACAATTGAACATTGAAAAAAAAGCTCAAAATTTAGGAGGGTGGCGATTGGGAAAGAATTAGCCTTCTAAATTGAGTCTGGATTGCTTCCAAACCAAACAAACCAAGGGACCGTGCTCCTTTTCACCTAAGTCAAAAACTCCAAAATCAAAAAACCATACATTTGGGATGACACACTACGAAGCACAAAATCACTTTCAAACGTGGATAGATGAAAAAGCTAATAGAGGAAGATGTAACCAAATGTTCTGTGAAACCCGGGGCAACAAATCAAGACACAAACGTTAGCCAGCTGCAACAAAATAACCCTCCAATTAATCACCAAAATATAAAATGCCAAATCAAATAAGTTGAGTTCTAAGTTAAGGATAAATCTAGGATCAAAGAAGAAAAGGCATAAGCTGGAAGATGTAACCAATTTTTTAGTGAAGCTCTGGGTAACTTATCAAGACACAATTGTGAACCAGCTGCAACAAAATAAGCTCTCAATTAACACGAAGACAATAAAAATATTAAAAAAAATTGTAGTTCAAAATTTAGGAGGGACCTGATTGGGAAGGAATTAACCTCTCCTTAATTAAATCTAAATAACTTCCGTCCAACAAAGGAAAAGGAAAAGCCATGCTCTTTTCACCTAACACAAACTCTCAAATAAAAGCCAGACATTCAATGAGACACACTAAAAATCACACCTAATTTAAGAAGGCGTAAAGAAGAAAAACAATAAGCAGAATTTTAGTGAAACTCTAGGAAACTTATCAAAACTTGTTTGAAAAACCAAAAGAAGGAAGATGCAACCAAATGAAGCTAGCCGGCTGCAACCTGCAACAAAATGCCATCTCACTAGAATTACTATCTTTCACCCAGACAAACCCAGAGAAAAAAGCCATGCTCTTTTCACCTCACTCAAAAACCTACAATTAAAGGCCATAAAATGAGGAGGAAACACTATGGAGAACATAATGATTTCAAAAAGCGCATAGAAGAGAGAGCATAAGAAGGTGGATGCAACCAAATTTTTAGTGAAACTCAGGACAACTTATCAAGACACGTTGTGAACCAGCTGCAACAATAAGCCTCCAATTATACACCAAGACATTAAAACAAAAAAATTCAAAACTTAGGAGCCTTCTTAGCTGAATCAGAATTACTTCCCTTCAAGGGAATGAAAAGCCACGCTCTTTCTACCTAAATCAAAAAATCTCAAATTAATGACCATACATTCATCATGACTCAGTGTAAAGGATACGATAATTTTAAAAGCCATAAAAAATTAAAGGAAAAAGGAGGAAGATGTAACCAAATATTTAGTAAATCTCAAGGCAACTCATCAAGACATGCGACCAGCTGCAACAAAAGAAGGAACATGCAACCAAATGTTTTGCGAAATCATCAAAGCACGACGCTAGCCGGCTGCAACCTGCAACACAATGCCATCTAACTAGAATTACTATCTTTCACCCAGACAATCCCAGAGGGGAAAAAAAAATGCCCTTTTCACCTGAGTAAAAAACCTACAATTAAAGGCCATAAAATGAGGAGGAAACACTATGGAAAACAGTATAATTTCAAAAAGCGCATAGAAGGAAAAGCATAAGAAGGTGGATGCAACCCAATTTTTAGTGAAACTCAGGGCAACTTATCAAGACACGTTGTGAACCAGCTGCAACAAAATAAGCCTCCAATTATACACCAACACAATAAAACAAAAATTCATAATTAAGGAGCCCTCTTAGCTGAATCTGAATCATTTTCCTTCAAGGGAATGAAAAGCCACGCTCTTTCTACCTAAATCAACAAATCTCAAATTAAAGACCATACCTTCATCATGATTCAGTGTAAAGGATGCGATAATTTCAAAAGCCATTAAAAGGAAAAGGAAAAAGGAGGAAGATGTAACCAAATATTTAGTGAATATCAAGGCACTCATCAAGACATGTGACCCACTGCAACAAAATAAGCCGCCAATTAAACACTAAGACCTCAAAAGTCAAACCCAAACAAATGAACAATTTAAAAAAAAAAAGGCTTAAAATCCAGGAAGAGGGAGGATCATAGAAGGGTAAATCTTGGATTATAGTAGAAAAGGCATAAGCCGGAAGAAGTAACCAAATCTTTAGTGAAACTCCAGGTAACTTATCAAGACACGATTGTGAACCAGCTTCAACAAAATGAGCCCCCAGTTAACACCAAGACATTAAAAATCTTTAAAACAAAAAAAACAGTAGTTAAAGTTTTAGGAGGGAGCTGATTGGGAAGGAATTAGCCTTCTTAGATGAATCTAAATAACTTCCAGCCAAGCGAAGCAAAAGCCATGCTCTTTTCACCTAAGACAAAAACTCAGAAATAAAGGCCAGACATTCAGACGAGACATTATACATCACAGAATAATTTAAAAAGTCGTAAAGCAGAAAAAGCATAAGCACAATTTTAGTGAAACTCTAGGAAACTTATCAAAACATGTTTGAAAAAACAAAAGAAGGAAGATGCAACCAAATGTTTTGCGAAATCATCAAAGCACGACGCTAGCTGGCTGCAACCTGCAACACAATGCCATCTAACTAGAATTACTATCTTTCACCCAGACAAACCCAGAGAAAAAAGAAAATACATGCCCTTTTCACCTGAGTAAAAAACCTACAATTTAAGGCCATAAAATGAGGAGGAAACACTATGGAGAACAGTATAATTTCAAAAAGCGCATAGAAGAAAAGCATAAGAAGGTGGATGCAACCCAATTTTTAGTGAAACTCAGGGCAACTTATCAAGACACGTTGTGAACCAGCTGCAACAAAATAAGCCTCCAATTATACACCAAGACAATATAACAAAAATTCATAATTTAGGAGCCCTCTTAGCTTAATCTGAATCATTTTCCTTCAAGGGAATGAAAAGCCACGCTCTTTCTACCTAAATCAACAAATCTCAAATTAAAGACCATCCATTCATCATGATTCAGTGTAAAGGATGCGATTATTTCAAAAGCCATCAAAAGGAAAAGGAAAAAGGAGGAAGATGTAACCAAATATTTAGTGAATCTCAAGGCACTCATCAAGACATGTGACCAACTGGCAACTGCAACAAAATAGGCCGCCAATTAAACACTAAGACCTCAAAAGTCAAACCCAAACAAATGAACAATTTAAAAAAAAAAGGCTTAAAATCCAGGAAGAGGGAGGATCATAGAAGGGTAAATCTGGGATTATAGTAGAAAAGGCATAAGCCGGAAGAAGTAACCAAATCTTTAGTGAAACTCCAGGTAACTTATCAAGACACGATTGTGAACCAGCTGCAACAAAATGAGCCCCCAGTTAACACCAAGACATTAAAAATCTTTAAAACAAAAAAACAGTAGTTAAACATTTAGGAGGGAGCTGATTGGGAACGAATTAGCCTTCTTAGATGAATCTAAATAACTTCCAGCCAAGCGAAGCAAAAGCCATGCTCTTTTCACCTAAGACAAAAACTCAGAAATAAAGGCCAGACATTCAGACGAGACATTATACATCACAGAATAATTTAAAAGGTCGTAAAGCAGAAAAAGCATAAGCACAATTTTAGTGAAACTCTAGGAAACTTATCAAAACATGTTTGAAAAACCAAAAGAAGGAAGATGCAACCAAATGTTTTGCGAAATCATCAAAGCACGACGCTAGCCGGCTGCAACCTGCACACAATGCCATCTGACTAGAATTACTATCTTCCACCCAGACAAACCCAGAGCAAAAAAAAAAAAAATACATGCCCTTTTCACCTGAGTAAAAAACCTACAATTAAAGGCCATAAAATGAGGAGGAAACACTATGGAGAACAGTATAATTTCAAAAAGCGCATAGAAGGAAAAGCATAAGAAGGTGGATGCAACCCAATTTTTAGTGAAACTCAGGGCAACTTATCAAGACACGTTGTGAACCAGCTGCAACAAAATAAGCCTCCAATTATACACCAAGACAATAAAACAAAAATTCATAATTTAGGAGCCTTCTTAGCTGAATCTGAATCATTATCCTTCAAGGGAATGAAAAGCCACGCTCCTTCTACCTAAATCAACAAATCTCAAATTAAAGATCATACAGTCATCACGACTCAGTGTAAAGGATACGATAATTTCGAAAGCCATCAAAAGGAAAAAGGAGGAAGATGTAACCAAATATTTAGTGAATATCAAGGCACTCATCAAGACATGTGACCAACTGGCAACTGCAACAAAATAGGCCGCCAATTAAACACTAAGACATCAAAAGTCAAACCGAAACAAATGAACAATTAAAAAAAAAAAGGCTTAAAATCCAGGAAGAGGGAGGAGCTATTTAGAAATGAATTAGCCATTTAAGTTGAAACTGAAGGATAATAGAAGGGTAAATCTAGAATTATAGTAAAAAAAGCATAAGCAGCAAGATGTAAACAAATGTTTTGTGAAACTCCTGGTAAATTATCAAGACACGAACGATTGTGAACCAGCTGCAACAAAATAAGCCCTCAATTAACACAAAGACATTAAAAATCTTGAACAAACAAACAGTAGTTCAAAATTTAAGCAGATTGGGAAGGAATTAGCCTTCTTAGTTGAATCTAAAAGAATTCCAGCCAAGCGAAGCAAAAGCCATGCTCTTTTCACCTAAGATAAAAACTCTGAAATCAAGGCCAGACATTTGCGATGAGCCATAATACATCACAGAATAATTTAAAACAGCGTAAAGAAGAAAAAGCATAAGCAGAATTCTTGTCAAACACTAGGAAACTTATCAAAACATGTTTGAAAGACCAAAAGAAGGAAGATGCAACCAAATGTTTTGCGAAATCATCAAAGCACGACGCTAGCCGGCTGAAACCTGCAACACAATGCCATCTAACTAGAATTACTATCTTTCACCCAGACAAACCCAGAGAAAAAAGCCATGCCCTTTTCGCCTCAGTCAAAAACCTACAATTAAAGGCCATAAAATGAGGAGGAAACACTATGGAGAACAGAATAATTTCAAAAAGTGCATAGAAGGAGAAGCATAAGAAGGGGGACGCGAACAAATTTTTAGTACAACTCAGGGACACTTATCCAGACACAATGTGCACCAGCTGCAACAAAATTAGCCTCCAATTATACACCAAGACATCAAAACAAAAAAATCATAATTTAGGAGCCTTCTTAGCCGAATCTGAATCACTTCCCTTCAAGGGAATGAAAAGCCACGCTCTTTCTACCTAAATCAAAAAATCTCAAATTAAAGACCATACATTCATTATGACTCAGTGTAAAGGATACGATAATTTCAAAAGCCATCAAAAGGAAAAGGAAAAAGGAAAAAGATGTAACCAAATATTTAGTGAATCTCGAGGAAACCCAACAAGACATGTGACCAGCTGCAACAAAACAAGCCGCCAATGAAACACTAAGAACACTAAGACCTCAAAAGTCAAACACAAACAAATGAACAATTAAAAAAAAAAAGCTTAAAATCCAGGAAGAGGGAGGAGCTGTTTAGAAATGAATTAGCCTTCTTAGTTGAAACTCTAGGATCATAGAAGGGTAAATCTAGGATTATAGTAGAAAAGCAGGAGGATGTAACCAAATTTTTAGTGAAACTCTGGGTAAATAAAGACACGAACGATTGTGAACCAGCTGCATCAAAATAAGCCCTCAATTAAAACCAAGACATTAAAAATCTTCCAAAAAAAACAGTAGTTAAAAATTTAGGAGGGAGCTGATTGGGAAGGAATTAGCCGTGTCAGTTGAATCTAAATAACTTCCAGCCAAGCGAAGCAAAAACCATGCTCTTTTCACCAAAGACAAAAACTCTGAAATTAAGGCCAGACATTCGCGAAGAGACATTATACATCACAGAATAATTTAAAACCGCGTAAAGAAGAAAAAGCATAAGCAGAATTTTAGTGAAACTCTAGGAAACTTATCGAAACTTGTTTGAAAAACCAAAAGAAGGAAGATGCAACCAAATGTTATGAAAAATCATCAAAGCACGACGCTGGCCGGCTGCAACCTGCAACACAATGCCATCTAACTAGAATTGCTATCTTTCACTCAGACAAACCCAGAGAAAAAAGCCATGCCCTTTTCACCTACGTCAAAAACCTACAATTAAAGGCCATATAATGAGGAAACACTATGGAGAACAGAATAATTTCAAAAAGCTCATAGAAGGAAAAGCATAAGAAGGTGGCTGCAACCAAATTTTTAGTGAAACTCAGGGCAACTTATCAAGACACGACATGAACCAGCTGCAACAAAATAAGCCTCCAATTATACACAAAGACATTAACACAAAAAAATCATAATTTAGGAGCCTTCTTAGCTGGATCTGAATCACTTCCCTTCAAGGGAAGGGAAAGCCACGCACCTTCTACCTAAATCAACAAATATCAAATTAAAGATCATACATTCATCATGACTCAGTGTAAAGGATACGATAATTTCGAAAGCCATCAAAAGGAAAAGGAAAAAGGAGGAAGATGTAACCAAATATTTCGTGAATCTCAAGGCAACTCATTAAGACATGTGACCAGCTGCAACAAAATAAGCCACCAATTAAACACTGAGACCTTGAAAGTCAAACCCAAACAAATGAACAATTAAAAAAAAAAGCTTAAAATCCAGGAAGCCCTGTTTAGAAATGAATTAGCCTTATTAGTTGAAACTCTAGGATCATAGAAGGGTAAATCTAGGATTATAGTAGAAAAGGCATAAGCCGGAAGATATTTAGTGGAACTCCGCGTAACTTATCAAGACACGATTGTGAACCATCTGCAACAAAATAAGCCCTCAGTTAAACAGTAGTTAAAAATTTAGGAGGGAGCTGATTGGGAACGAATTAGCCTTCTTAGTTGAATCTAAATAACTTCCAGCCAAGTGAAGGAAAAGCCCTGCTCTTTTCACCTACGATAAAAACTCTGAAATAAAGGCCAGACTTCACGACGAGACATTATACATCACAGAATAATTTAAAATGGCGTAAAGAAAAAAAGCATAACCAGAATTTTAGTGAAACTCTAGGAAACTTATCAAAACATGTTTGAAAAACCAAAAGAAGGAAGATGCAACCAAATGTTTTGCGAAATCTTCAAAGCACGACGCTAGCCGGCTGCAACCTGCAACACAATGCCATCTAACTAGAATTACTATCTTTCACCCAGACAAACCCAGAGAAAAAAGCCATGCCCTTTTCACCTGAGTCAAAAACCTACAATTAAAGGCCATAAAATGAGGAGGAAACACTATGGAGAACAGAATAATTTCAAAAAGCGCATAGAAGGAAAAGCATAAGAAGGTGGATGCAACCAAATTTTTAGTGAAACTCAGGGCAACTTATCAAGACACGACATGAACCAGCTGCAACAAAATAAGCCTCCAATTATACACAAAGACATTAACACAAAAAAATCATAATTTAGGAGCCTTCTTAGCTGGATCTGAATCACTTCCCTTCAAGGGAAGGGAAAGCCACGCTCCTTCTACCTAAATCAACAAATCTCAAATTAAAGATCATACAGTCATCACGACTCAGTGTAAAGGATACGATAATTTCGAAAGCCATCAAAAGGAAAAGGAAAAAGGAGGAAGATGTAACCAAATATTTAGTGAATCTCAAGGCAACTCATTAAGACATGTGACCAGCTGCAACAAAATAAGCCGCCAATTAAACACTGAGACCTTGAAAGTCAAACCCAAACAAATGAGCAATTAAAAAAAAAAAAGCTTAAAATCCAGGAAGAGGGAGGAGCTGTTTAGAAATGAATTAGCCTTATTAGTTGAAACTCTAGGATCATAGAAGGGTAAATCTAGGATTATAGTAGAAAAGGCATAAGCCCGAAGATGTAACCAAATCTTTAGTGAAACTCCAGGTAACATATCAAGACACGATTGTGAACCAGCTGCCACAAAATGAGCCCGCAGTTAACACCAAGACATAAAAAATCTTCCAAAAAAAAAAAGTAGTTAAAAATTTAGGAGGGAGCTGATTGGGAACGAATTAGCCTTCTTAGTTGAATCTAAATAACTTCCAGCCAAGCGAAGCAAAAGCCATGCTCTTTTCACCTAAGACAAAAACTCTGAAATTAAGGCCAGACATTCACGAAGAGACATTATACATCACAGAATAATTTAAAACCGCGTAAAGAAGAAAAAGCATAAGCAGAATTTTAGTGAAACTCGAGGAAACTTATCGAAACTTGTTTGAAAAACCAAAAGAAGGAAGATGCAACCAAATGTTTTGCGAAATCATCAAACCACGACGCTAGCCGCGGCTGCAACCTGCAACACAATGCCATCTAACTAGAATTACTATCTTTCACCCAGACAAACCCAGAGAAAAAAGCCATGCCCTTTTCACCTAAGTCAAAAACCTACAATTAAAGGCCATAGAATGAGGAGGAAACACTATGGAGAACAGAATAATTTCAAAATGCGCATAGAAGGAAAAGCATAAGAAGGTGGATGCAACCAAATTTTTAGTGAAACTCAGGGCAACTTATCAAGACACGACATGAACCAGCTGCAACAAAATAAGCCTCCAATTATACACCAAGACATTAAAACAAAAAAATCATAATTTAGGGGCCTTCTTAGCTGGATCTGAATCACTTCCCTTCAAGGGAATGAAAAGCCACGTTCTTTCTGCCTAAATCAAAAAATCTCAAATTAAAGACCATACATTCATCATGACAGTGTAAAGGATACAATAATTTCAAAAGCCATAAAAAAGAAAAGGAATAAGGAGGAAGAACCAAATATTTAGTGAATCTCAAGGCAACTCATCAAGACATGTGACCAGCTGCAACAAAATAAGCCGCCAATTAAACACTAAGACCTCAAAAGTCAAACCAAAACGAATAAACAATAAAAGAAAAGGGTTAAAATCTAGGAAGAGGGAGGAGCTGGTCAGGAATGAATTAGCCTTCTTGAATGAATCTGAATCACTTCCTCTCAACCAAAGGAGGGAAGGAAAGCGATGCTCTTTTCACCTATGGCAAAATCGAAAGGCCAAACATTCAGGGTTACAAACTGTGAAGCACATAATCACTTCCAAAAGTGAATAGATGAAAAGGCAAAAGTAAGAAAATGTAACCAAATTTTAGTAAAACACCAGGCGACTAATCAAGACACACCCTGCAACAAAATAAGCGACCAATTAAACACCAAGACATCAAAAGTAAAACCAAAACAATTGAACATTTAAAAAAGCTCAGAATTTAGCAGGGAGCTGTCTAGGAATGAATTAGCCTTTTTAGTTGAATCTGAATCACTTTCAACCAAAGGAAAGTAGAGAACCAAGCTCTTTTCACCTAAGTCAGAGAGCCTCAATAGTCAAATCAAAATGCCAAACATTCGGGAAGACAATAAGAAGCACATAATCACTTCCGAAAGTTAATAGATGAAAAAGCACAAGGAGGAAGATATAACCAAATGTATTGTGAACCTCTATGGCAACTTATCATGACACAATGTTATCCTGCTGCAACAAAATAACCACCCAATAATATCAAAAGCCAAACCAATAGGTAGAGATTGAAATTAGGGGACAAAAATCAAGCTCAATCTCAACAACACTGTTCTAAAAAAAAATAACCCATCTAACTGAAATTACTTCCTTTCACCCAAAGGAACCCAAGAAAAGAAGAGCCACCCTCTATTCACCTAAGTCAAAAACCACCAATTAAAAGCCATACAATCAGGATGAAACACTATGAAGGACAGAACAATTTCAAAATGCGCATAAAAGAAAAGGCATAAACAGGAAGATGTAACCAAATTTTTAATTAAACTCTGAGGAACTTATCAGGATACGTGAACCAGTTGCAACAAAATAAGCCTCAAATTAAACAAGACGATTAAAGCATTAGAAAAAAACAAACTAAAGCTCAAAATTTAGAAGGAGGGAGCTGACTAGGAATGAATTAGCCTTCTTAGTTAAATCTGAATCACTTCCTTCAACCAAAAGGACCAAGTGAAGTTAAAGGCCATATAGTCATATGCTCACGATAACACACTCCGAAGCACAAAAAATAGGTAAAACCTCATAGCAGAAAGGGCGTAAGTAGGAAGATGTAACCAAATTTTAGTGAAACTCGAGGCAACTAATCATGACACGTTGAGAACCAGCTGCAACCAAACAAGAAGCCAATTAAACACCAAGACATCACAATTCAGACCAAAACAATTTATAAACAAAAAAAAGCTCAAAATCAAAGAGGGGGCTGTTTGGCAATGAACAGTTGAATCTGAATCACTTCCTTTCAGCCAAGGGAAAGGAGGGAAGGAAAAGCCACGCTCTTTCCACCTATGGCAAAAACTCTCAAATAAAAAAACCATACATCTGGGATGACACACTACAAAGCACAGATGTTAGCCAGCTGCAACAAAATAACCCTCCAATTAATCGCCAAAATATCAAAAGCCAAACCAAATAAGTTGAGAGATTGAAGTCACGGGGGAAAATCAAGCTCAATTCAAAAGTACTGTTCTGGAACTTTCTTCCACCCAAACGAATCCAGGAAAAGAAGAGCCACACTCTTTTCACCTAAGTCAAAAACCTCCAATTAGAGGCCATACATCCAGGATGAAACATTATAAGACAGAATAATTTCAAAATGCGCATAAAGAAAAAGGCATAAGCAGGAAGATGTAACCAAATTTTATTTTCCTGAAACTCAGGGCAACTTATCAAGACACGTTGCGAACCAGCTGCAACAAAATAAGCCTCAAATTAAACAGCAAGACAATTAAAGAAACGAGAGTTCAAAATTTAAGAGGAGGGAGCTGTTTAGGAATGAATTAGCCTTCTTAGTTGAATATGAATCACTTTCTTTCAACCAAAAGAAAGAACAGAAGGACGCCATGCTCTTTCCACCTAAATCAAAACCTCAGTAAAAGCCATGCATTCACGATGACACAACATAACACAAAATAATTTCATTAACCGTAAGGAAGAAAAGGCATAAGCAAGAAGATGAAAAGGCAAAATAATTTCATTAACCGTAAGGAAGAAAAGGCATAACCAAGTTTTTAGTGAAACTCGAGCCCAACTAATCAGACATGTTTGGTAACCAGCTGCAACAATATAAACCACCAATTAAACATCAAGACATCAAAAGTTAAACCAAAACAAATGGGAAAAAAAAAAAAAAAAGAGGGCTCAAAATCTAGGAGGAGGGAGTAATTGCTGGGAATGAATTAGCCCTGAAAGACTTCCTTCCACCCAAACCAAAGGGATGAAAAAGCCATGCTCTTTTCACCTATGATAGAAACTCTCAAACCAAAAGGCCATACATTCGGGGAGACACTATGAATCACTTCCAAAAAGTGCATAAATGAAAAAGCACGTAACCAAATGTTTTGTTAAGGCAAATTATGACAGCTGCAACCAAATAACCGTCCAATTAATCACCAGAATATTAAAAGCCAAACAAAATAAGATGAAACAACTTCATGGGAAAATCAAGCTCAAACTCAAAGAAATTGTGTGGGAATGAATTTTATTCATCTAACCGGAACTAATTTCCTCCCCCCAAACGAACGGATAAAGCTCCAATTAAAGGCCACACGTTCTGGCTGAAACACTATCAACAACAGAATAATTTTAAACCTCATCTCCAAAATTGCTGCAATAACATTAGGGAGGAAATTTTCATTTGCTATTGAGCACATGATTGGAATTTATACTTATTTTAAAAAAAAAAACGTTAAAACCAGACACAACAGTGTCAGTCTTTATGGAACTGAGTAAAGAAAACACCTGAACAAATGCTTCCATTCTTGCCCTGAGAACATAAATTACCACAATTGTCGAATGAGTAATCAAGAACGTATATTACCAATTTTATAAATTTTACAAATATAATGAGGCATCTAATAAATACATTTTTTGGCCAAACGCTTCATTACTCCATTGAATCACAGGAAAAACAGTTGCACCAAATTATGCCCCACTTAGACACCTAAATGCCAAACCTAGACAAACTAGCAGAATTAGAGGGAAGCCCATAACTAAAGCCAAATGATCCACAAAGGAAGACAAAAAGAAAAAACATAAAAATTGCTCTTGAAATTGCTGTTTGAACACATGTATATCTTTACACAGCTTTTGACAAGCTAGCTACAATTATACAAATTTACAATTCATTCAACTATCTATCAGCCAAAATCAATTAGAAAAAACTATCATTTCAACGAAAAGATGTTATCTTGGTACTTCACAAGTTCAATCTTCCAGCCACCCATGGAAAACAAAACGTTGTTGACAGTCTGATGTGGATCAAATGTCTCAAGAGTCCAAATTCTGAAATGGGATAGACGATAGTTCAAAACCAACCCAATTCTTCCACCATAGATCAAAGCAAGATTAATATTCAATGAATAAGGTTACAAGGAAAACCAGAAAATTATCCAAGTGATAGATCCCTATGATATATCAAGAGCATCGATCCAGCGACGGATAAATTAGAGCACAAAATCCAACACCTCAGTCACAGATTGTCACATATCATCACTTATCGAAGTCATAGAAATGCAATAAAGAAGCATATCCAATTCTATAAGTCCCGCAAAAAAAGGCAGGAATCAGATAAATCAAAGTCACCCCATACTGATAGGAAAAGTCGTCATGATTCCAGCCATGAGAACGAACGAAAGAACGCAAATGATAATCACTAACTGCTTCCCTGTAATACCAATTGAAAGCCGCAAACAGGTATAAGGAGAGACCGTGATGCCCGAAACAGCGAAGACTTCTCAAATAGAAAAACTATTCACAAATATCAGGGTAAGGGAGATATCACCAAATCTTTGCATAAATTCTACGCCACGTTTATAGATAATTGTAAACACCTCCGTCCCTATCTGCGCCAACCAAATATCAATTATCTCTCGTTCACCCACGAAATAGAACGAAAGCGAAGATTATCCATGTTCAGCCCTCGTTCCATTCTCTGCCAGATATCCCGATCTGCACAGATCATTAAACAGCAAAGACACCACCACAACTACCGCATAAGAAAAAAATACCTTAACCTGAGGCATTAGATTACCAAAAGCAACAAACGAAAACAGGCTTACAAAGTTTGGAAACAGTCGTGGCAACCAAGACTTTATTTATAGAGAAAAATAGCCAAGGCGATGCATAGATGGACGGTCATGATTGGCTTCTGACGCGTCTCGCTTACGCGGTTTCTAAAGTTAAGGCGGTGGCGGGATCACAATCATATCACGCGGTTTCTAAATACTCCGTCTATCTTTATATCAATGAAAGAATAAAGATATCTGTTTTTATATAAAAAAAAGGATAAAGATATCTAAAATTGCGGTAGACGCTTGCATTTATTGAATTTTTTAATTATATGCCGTTCAAAAAACAATTATTATATTAAATAATGTCAATTTTAATTAAACAGTACTATACTTGATATTGGGAATATTTTAAATATTTTTATTATAAAATTCTAAATTTTAAGTAATCATTTGTGCAGGTTTATATATGTGGAAAAATTTTAAATAAATATCATTTGAATTTATAAAACCCAAAAAACCATGGAAATGACACAGGTCCTTAGCAGGAATCCGGGATTTTAGAATGTTGTGATTTTACCAAAATGCCCTCGCTTTTTATTTTTTAAAAAGGCAAGGTCCTCTTGCCACTCGGAGCTCTGCCTACCGTCACTACTCTGACGACCAGAACTCCAGTGACAACTTGAGTAATACGATTAACTATTTAAATATATAAATTGACAACTTTAGGTCCCTACACCCTATGAGGTATCATTAACAAGTTGAATAACAACAATAACAACTTGTATATAGCAATTCGCAACTATAGTATACAGAGTGACAACTTGAGAGCTCAAGTTATCAATCTATATACTCAAATTATGATTTCCTTTATTCAACTTGTCAACAACACTTGATAGAGCTTAGGGAGTTAAAGTTATCAATCTTTATGGTCAAATAGTTAATCGCATTACTCAAATTGTTATAGGAATTTCGGTCGCAGCTTGTCGGCAGGGGTGGGGTTGGGCAGCAAAGGTCCAGCGCCTAGGCGGTGAGAGGGATTTGCCTTTTAAATAAAAAATAAAAAGTGGGAACATTATTTTAATAAAAATACAACATTTCAAAATTTCAAATTCCTTCCCAAGGATCTAAGTGACATTTCCATGTATTAATAAATTTTCCTTATACCGTTTTGAGTTGAAATTATAATATTGAATAGTCAGGTTAAAAAAATATCCTTGTCATTATTTGTATACTATAAAAAGGCAAACAAGTTATATTATTTTCTGATGAAAAAAACGAGGGATATTATTAATTTATTATTATTGTTATTATTCATCTTGTCCAACAATGTTGGGATGTCACGCATCAGTAAAAATATCAAGTGAAGATTAAAATAAAGAATATGGAGAAAGTAATATTCATTCTAAAAGACAACAATAACTACAGCTAAACGTCCAACAATTGGTCAAAAAAATAAAATAAATAAACCTCCTACGTAATATCGTAATTAAAAAATAGCTACAATTGACCTGATCATATTTTTTTGTTAATTTTTATTTTTCATCATCTTTTATATTCATGTAAACAGTCATGGTCCAAAAAATATTTAGGCAATCAACCTATAATTTAATTAATAACAGCAATTTAACTCATATTTTTATTTCTTAAATTTTCCCCCAAGTTCGATACTCATATAATATGAATGTCACCAAGTTGCCTGATTTATTATATTATATTATATCAATTAAAATATTTTTATAAAAATAAAGAAATAAACTTATCTAATATCAGCATATCTTTTAAAAATACTCAATAGATTAATGAATTTTTTTAATTTTATTAAACCTATATAATAAATTTGAAAAATCTTGAGTTTTATTAAAATTATATAATTTTTATTTTTAATTAAGGTTTGTGTTGATTTAAAAAAAAAGTTATAATTTTGACAAAACTAAACCTGAGTATATGTTTCCATAGTTATCTAAACAAGTAGTAAAAATTGAGAAAAATTTTGTTTAGTGTGGCGAAATTTAAAGTTAATTGTATTTTGTATTAGTTTCGTATTAATTGAATGCCAATCGTAATATTAGAGATCAAAGAAATGTTAAAACGAGATTGATTGGTGGGTGGTAACCAAAATAGGGCACAGAGATCATAATGATGCAGTAGATTAGACATGCTTGCAACAAAGGCTTTGGTTGGTTCTCCTAATGTCTAGATTCTAGGTCTAATGCTAATTATAGCATTGTGAATATCGCCATGGCTTCTAGATTTTTCTTGTGTTTAAGCTTTCTGGTGTATAAAAAAATTGCAGGAGGGATGTAGAAGATTTTGTTTAGAAGTTTAATGTTTTTATATTTTATATTTTTGTATTTGGTCCTTATAAATAATTATAATTTTTTTTATCCTTCCCACCCAATTAACATATTTTCCTCCAGGTACTCCACTCTAATCCTCCCAAATATCATTACAAAAACTGTTCACATTGGTGTAGCTATCTCACCACTCTTTTATATCAGAAGGAAAAAGTAGAAAAAGAAAGCTGTATCAAAAAAAAAAAAGGGAAAAGAAAGCTCTTCCCTGCATTTACTGTAGATGGTAACATCTAGTAACTCAGATGGCTAGTGAAATTAGAGAAATGAAATCTTGAGAATGGGCTTCGAATTGAAAATTGAAGCAACGCGTTGCTTCTCTTCCAAGTTATGTAGAATCAACTTTGCAAAGGCTTGACCTTGCGTAGGTGGCCCATGCTATTGACAAGATCTTTGCGGGTACAAACTGGAAACATATTGACGTTTTCAAATGCTTTCAACCGCCATAGAACATAGGGGAAACTGAGCTGATCCCTCGAAGTAAACCGAACCACCTCATTAAACCAGAGGCACATAAGCAGGTTCGTTAGTGGTGTATGCTTCCTCACAATAATGGAAGCCTCGCATAAAGCTGCACAGACATGGGAGCTTGTTAACAAATATCGTCCCCATAGTCGAAAAAGCATGCCACTATGAGTCAAAATTGGCAACTTGCACAAGACAACTGTTATCAAGAGAGATTGTAAAACCTAACTCATTAAGACACTACTGCAAAATTAGAGTAAAATGTGAGGATTTAACTAACTTAAACCAGAAGCTAAGTCCCAGCAATCTTGGTCAACTTGAACTTCATAAAATTCATCATGACTGTACCTTGTTCTCAAGGTAGTCAATGGAATAAAGCCTTGATTATTAAATCCATTGCACAATGCAATGTTATTTTCAGGCAGATACCAGAGATTGGTAGGAAAGTTAATATCCCTGTCACACACCTGACCAGGTATTAGCTTTCCAGTAAGTGTGGTGAGCTTAATTTATGAGTAAACCACAAGGGGAGCACATGGAAGCCGCGTATAAAATATCAAGGTATTAGAAAGTGCCACCAGGTAGAGGATTGTTCTTTAAAGAAAAAGAGGATGCAAGGTGTAGAAGTTCATACTAAAGCCTACTGGGCTGGATCAGCGGATGATAGAAGATCAACTACAGGCCACTTCTACATTTTTATGAGGAAATTTAATGACCTTGTAGTAGTGAGAAGAAATGTCGATGCTGAGTAGAGCACTGGCCTTGAAGATTTGTGAGGTAATGAGGATACCCAAGCTGTTAAGAAAAATTGAGAACTCGGAATGTTAGGATATCACGTCCTCTTTTAGTATATTCAAGGAAGAGGCACTCTGTTTAGGGGGATTTGTAGTCTGTTTGTCGTGTTTCAATGTTATATGTTTATCTATTAGGCAGTTTTAGTAAGATAAGGGTGGTTATTGTCAGTTGTGTCAATTGTTTGTGTAGCTGGTGTTGTCAGTTATGTTGCTTTTCTATTTATACTCTCATGTATGACAGATTATGGCCATGTGAAGTATTATCCAGAAAACTTACTTTGTCTTGGTCTAGAACTTCAGATTCTGGTTCTATAAGGTTTCTTCCTGATTTCCTTGATCCTAAATCCAAGGAACTAACACATATCCACGCCTATGAAGGTATATTGTGACAACATGGCAGCAATGCATATTTCAAAGAATATCATTCATCGTGATGGATGTTGAAATTGAAAAACATTCTAATTAGTCATAATCAGCATTTATTTTAATTATTTTGACTGATGGGGTGATAGTTTGATTAATTTCTGTGGTAGATTACCAAAGACTATCTCAGCTATGTCTCATTAAATAACCCTTTGTATCTAATCGTAGCAACTAATGGAATAAAGCCTCAATTTTGAGCATTTCCAAAATCTCAAATTAATGTAGATCTTATGTTAACTAATAATATTAACAACAATAACACAGAACTCTTCCCGCAAAAAAATGCAATCAAGATGTTACTTAAATATTATCTTAAACGATGAAACAACATTCTAAAGCAGCACATACCTTTCTTGCCATTAAATCTATTGCCTTTAGGCAACCCATCTTTGTGGTACTGATTTATTTGCACTTCAACTTCCTCTGGTGTGGCTTTGTTTTTCTTGACAACAGCCTTAGCCTCGTCATAGACACTGCCACGAGCTCCATGTTCGGATATGGCAAGTATAGAATTTGAGCGCCAAAGAAGCGCTTCTAGCACACCCAATGGGTCCCTCCTAAATTGGGACTTGGAATCTACCCAAATAGAGTATTCTGCTTGAGGAAATAGGCGATGGCTTAGCATCTGTAAGATGTTGCCGTGCACAAAATTTTATTAGGAGAATGAAGGGAACTATTAGGAGAGAATAAAAATAATAATGATGGTAGAACTGGAGTTTATGGGGACAAGAATGAAATGAAGCTTTAAAACTACAACTTGCATTTGAACTTAATAACAAATGATATTCAAGAAGAACATGGGAGCCAAAATCCTGATATTGATACCTTGGGGATTTTACCATTCAATCTCTGATCAGAAAAAGGAAGATCCCTAACAACCACAACACGCCATTTGCCAATAAAGCCACTTTCTCCAATTCTGTGGCCCACTAATTCTTGTGCTGTCACAGTGATTTCATCCCAGAATGCTACATAGCAGACCTGCATGCCACTAAATAGATTTGGAAGATAAGATTTTTTTAACTTCTCAACTTTATTAATACTCCTCCGGTCTTTAATATAATATATATTTGGAGAGTTGATCTTGGTCTTAAATATAAGACATAGTTTTCATACTTGTCAATGTTTTCCTAACTTAACCCTATTGATCCTATTGATGTTCATTCAACTATAATAAAAAAAATGAGGGAATGGAGGAATTAAGGAAGATGACTAGGGTGTTTTAGAAAATACATGTCACATTAACTAACTCAACTAACTTCCTTAATCTAATCAAAGTAGATAAATATGTCTTATATTAAGGACCGGAGGAGTAATAAGCTCTTATAGTACATAACTAACCTTTTCAAGCGATGCCTCTGACATTCCAATAGGCTGATAGAGATCATCTCCGCCACCAAATGCACAAGTAGATACCACAACTTTGCAAGCATTCATGTAACCTTTATCTTTATCAGTTATCTTAAACCCTCCAGCTGAACTGTAGAACCCACAATGTAACATCATAGTTTCTTTCACCTATATGTAGAAAAAGAGGGTATATAACTAAAGCCAAACTTATGAAGTTGTGAATGTAGCTAAAGTAGACTCATCCTTTTTTTTCAAAAAAGAGGGGAAAATCCAAGGAGAATCCATGTTATATCATAGATTAACTGTCTTACATCATCAAAATACTGAGCAGCTGTTGATTACCTTAAAACTACTCTCTCTTTCATAAAGTGTTTGATTTCCAGTAAATAAATTAAATCTTGTAACTCCTGGCCGCTGTTGAGTCAAGGCAGTATTCCCTCCAACAAAAGATGCATCACTCTCTGTTATATATAAGACTTTATTAACAGGGCCTCTGGATTCCTTTTCCACAGGAATATCCAAATGTTCAAGTTCTTCAGGTGGTAGGAGCTTCAAGCAACCTGATAGGATCAATTCACATGTCATATAAGGTGCTCCTTCAAATGCCTAACACATCTTAATACAAATTAATATTATCCATTTGGGGTTAATGGGAAGGAGTGACGACTAAAGAAAGAAGTACAGAGACGGCCAGGGCCAAGTGCATATTGAACCATTCAGGATGACACTGTCACTTGTCTGAACCAGTAACAGTGAGATGGTTCAGATTCATTGGGTCTGGTTATATAACATCACACTTCACTTCCTGTTTCAAGAAGCTTCACCCAACTACTGCTACAATAGAAGCTATAGAGCAAAACAGCAGAAATTCATAACTGTAAATAACAAGTAGGCAAAAATGTTAAGACAACTGAACGCTGATATGGGCCAAGGGCAGTATTGTAGCCACAGCTGCATCACTCTGTTAATGCAAGGTACTCCTCTGGTCTTTAATACTATCTCCAGTCCTAATTATAGGAACACTTTCGTAGTGCAATTTGCACTATAAAAGAAAGTGTTTCTATAATTAGGACCGGAGGGAGTATAAGACATAGTTAGACTTTTTTTTTATAGAGAAATTAAGGAAGCTAAATAAGTTAAATAATCATAGCATATATCATATATCATTTGATTATATATTAGTTTATAAATAGACAACTTAATTTAGTATAAAAAAATATAAATATCAATACTTTAAAATAATTTATTTAGTTTCCTTAGTCTTCAAAAAGGTCAACTATATCTTATATTAAAGACCAAAGAAGTAATAAGAAATTCCCAGCATTACAGTACAATAGAAGTGCATCAAGAATTGACGCTGGTGTTTGGTAAACTTGTGGCAAGAAATGGCTCAAACCGCCGCAACAAACATGAGTGCAACTCAACACTCATACAAAACATAACATGGATATAACCACCGCCAAAAAAATAGATATTAAAAGTGTTTAGTGCATGTGCCCAGCACCCTTGACACGGACAAAACTCATTTTTGGAGCGGTAACTGATTCGTATATCCTAAGTAAAGGCCCAAACCTTGGCTGGGAGCTGTTAACAGATTAACAAACAATGCCAAAAGGTTGGTTGAGCAGATCTGCTTAGGACTCTGGTAGTTATAATCATAGAAGACAGAGTGAAGTTTAACTCGAGGGTAACTCCACTGAAAGTTTTAGCATGAGATCACGAACTTCCTTGAACAGCCCATATTTGATAGAGTAAAATCTAAAATTAGTTACTTTAAGATAAGCTTGGCAGGATAACAGAATCACTCAACAAGAAAAATTACAAGGCATTGGCTCCAAGATGCAAGAATCAGACATTAACGGTAATCAAAGTCCAGAAATAGAAAATGACTAATATAATCAACTACTCTTGCGCAGCTCCTGCCTGCAATCTGTTTTTCAGCCCAGTAAAGAAAGAAAAAAAAAAAAAGCAAAGTCTCATTCCGGTACTTACGCTGTCGGACCCCGCCAATAACACGGGTGGAGGGATCAAACCGATTCAAATTGCTCTTTGGGTCTTTCCCCAATGTGGGTGTAGATTGATCAACTTTGCTAAATTCCGAGTTTAATTGAGACGGGTCATTCGGAGTACCAAGCTGTGAGCTCACTATCAAACTAGGTTTCGTGCCTATTATGAAAGCCTCGAATACTAGGAAGCCCACAACTGGAATAATGATAAGCAGCATCCAGTACCTCAGTAACTTTCTTAGCAGCCGTAGGGCGAACCCGTTCTCGCCTCTATGCAGGAGTTTCTTACGCTTCCGTCGAGCGCGGGCCCGCATCCGACCATGGTCGTCCGATTCATCGTCCAAAACAGAGATCGCTACGTTGCTGTTGTTGTCGAACATTGAAGAAAAAATTAACTTATAAAACAGAATTGGTGGGAAGAGATCCTACCAGAATCCAGAATGATGTCACGGCTAACCGGAACGAAGATTAGCTTGTTCCGTCCAAGGAACAGAAGCCCCGCGAAAACAAGAAAATGGAACAGAATTGGTTTTGTTGGGTCAAGCCCTTTTTAATTCACAGGTACAGTAGTTTCTTTTTAAAAAAATAATAATAATAATAATTTATAAAATATATTTTCAATTTTTTAACGGTCTTAAATAATATTTTTTTTAAATAAAATTAAATACATGTAATTTTTAAAATTCAATCCATTGTAATTATAAAAATATATCATTATTTATAAAATAAATGCACTGGTACGGTTATACTATTATCAGAGATTATAAATTTTTATTAAAAATATTTATTAATAACAAAAATATAAAAATGTACAATAATATCTTGTTGAATATTTATGTCCCTATCCATCAAATTTGATCATATTTACTAAAACTTTTCTAATGGAATCAGGTAGATAATTTTGAAAATTTATGCTGCTGCCAAAAATCAAAGTAACGGGGGATTGCTCTCCACAGTAAGTACCGACACAAGAAGGGGGTAAAAAGGGCAGGACTAAGCCATCTGACTTTTCGGAATTTATTCAGAAAGTATTCATCCAGAAGATCTGCTTACAGATTGTATCATTGTACAATCTTCGTTGTTACGACAATTGACAAATACTACTCTGTTCCTTGTCGAAAGAAAAAAACTACAATGTAATCTGTATTCATTTTTTGTTTGGAACAACGCTTTGTAAAAGTCTCGTAATCTGTTTACAGTATTACTTTGCACAAATAGCTCCTAAAGCAAAAGTACCAACAGAATCAGCTAGTTTGCTGAAGCTCTCAATGATTTCACCTCCCCATGCGTGCACTGTTGCTATTCATGGTGGGTGATATTCTTGGAGGCACATTCCTCTGTATCCTTAACAAGCTAGAAACTATGTCTGCCATGTTTGGTCTCCTTGCTGGTTCTCGTATTAAGCAGGCTACACTTATTTTAGCTAGCTCAAAAGCACATGCTTCCCCACTGGTTCCAACAAGGCTAGGATCAATGAATGAACTAAGATTAGCTTCTGCATCGTCCTTTGCCATCACAGATCCTATGACTGCAGAAAGCAATACTTCAGTTCCAGCTTGCACAATGATAGAATCTTTCCCTGTGATCAGTTCCAGCAAAACCACTCCAAAGGCGTACGCGTCCATTTTGGGACTAACCAGTCCTGCTTCTAGATATTCTGGAGCCATATAGCCTCTAGTTCCCACCACCTGTGATGTGCAAGTTATATTATCCCCTTCTGATTCTTCTGCGAGGCGAAAATTCATAATCTTGGCCCTCGCGTCCTCGTTTAGTAGAATGTTGCTAGTGTTGATGTCCTTGTGCACATAGCAAGGTTCAGTGAAGTTGTGAAGATATTGAAGTCCATTGGCAATATCCAGAGCAATCTGGATCCTCTTGTCCCAACTCTGGTGCTCCATGGGTATGTTTTTTTCTAGCCACTCTCTTAGAGAACCATTCTCCATGTATTCGAAAACTAGGTAGAAGAAGCCTTCGTCGTTTTTACAGTACCCTTGAAGTTTTATGACGTTGAAGTGATTGATCTTCTTCAGCATATTCACTTCTTTGGACGCATCTGAACTCATTTTCTTGACAGCCAAGATATCCTTGCCAAATAATCCCTTGTACACAGAGCCTCCGATTCTATTCTTTGAACTGAAATTCTCAGTCGACTCCTTTATCTCCTCAAATCTGTACTCTTTAGAAACATGCTCAATCCCTGCAATCTCGTCTCGAATATCTTCTGAAGACTTGTTTTTTTTTACTTTACTTGCCTGAAGGAAAGTCGCCGCCGATCTCTTCCTCATTAGAAACACAGAAAACAAAATCACACACACAACCAGCAAAAACCCTCCTGTGGTGCCTACAGCGACATAGAGTTTTGTTTTTGCCTTCTTGCGTTTTTTGGTGGGAGGAACGGAAGGAGAAAAGGTTGGTGGTCGGCCAGAATGAACTAAGGTGGTTGAACTGTCAGGTTCAGCAGGCAAAGGAATCAGAAGAGTTGTGAATGGATAAAGAGCGGGTGTGGTAATAACATTAGCTTCAAGTACAGAACTTGAACTCACTTTGAATCTTGCAGCAAGAGATGAGACATCATCACCCCAATCAACTGGGTAAGTTAGTAAATACTTGGTGCCACTTTCAATTTGAGACTGAGTTGGACAGGCACATCGGAGAGGCACATGTAACTGCATCCCAGCATGCAAGTCTAAAGCCCCATATGGATTGCAACGCAAGAGAGAATTACAAGTGGACAATGCCTCAAAAGTGTCGTTTGCTATTGTGAAATAAGTTTGGATTGTGGGCAAGGTATAATTGGTATCAGCTTGGTAATAGTCCTTAGTTTTGCAGGAACAGTTTACAGGGACAATTACCTCTTTGCCTGTTGGGAACATAGTGAACATAGAAACGTTGTTGATTGTAGCGAGCTTTTCTGGGTCCGATGATATCAGGTTAGAAATTGAGCTAATGGTGTTGTAAGGAGGTTGGGACTGGAAGATGAGGAAGGTCGAACACGATTTGCTGAGGCCATTACAGGTGTAAAGGAAAGCAGATGAAGGCCCGTTTTGATCGTTTATGTTGCAGTCGAGCACTGAGTTTCCTGAGTAATTCTGCTCTGCTCTAGCATTTGAAGATGCAAAGCATAGGATGAAGAGAGGTATGAGGAACTGTTTCATTCTTTCAAAGATAATGATTACTCGATACATTATTGGAAGCTTGGGCATATATACTTTTAAGATAATTTAAGATATTATAGGCATATATACTTTTACAGTTTTACTACATTCTGCCGACTAGTTCGAAGCAGTATTTTTTATTATAAGAATAATAATACTTCCTGCCTGGCCCGCAGTTTTCGCGTACTTGGTCCGTTATTTGATTTACAAAGAGCGATAATACAGATGCAAGTGAAAGAGCTGACCCAGTTTTTGGTTTCTTAATATATTGACGCAGGACAAAAATTGAGTTTAACTTTAATGGCAGCTAAATATAGACATTGGACACTGCATTACATTAAGTTTTCCTTCTTCTTTTTTACATTGTTATGATTATATTCGAGTATTGTCACCTGACAGTGTTGCTTTCCCAAAAAGGTTCTATATTCACATGGACTTAAAACCTCGTGTTTTAACTGTCAAAACCCCTTGTAAGGGAGCCAAGGCCTATTTGTTTAGATAAAGTTGAAATAATGGGTTGTGCTATATCATTCACCATTTACTATAGTGTTTTCGTTTTGTTGTTTGTCTAGCGACCTGGGTTTGACCTATCTGTCGAGCGGATCATGCTGTAGCTGTAGTTTTTCAAAATCCAATAATTACAGGGCAGAGTAAAAAAAGATCCTGGCAGTTAATTAAACCCATAACATAGGGCCCCAATGAATTTCTCATCGTGAATAGACTTTGTATTTTGTTAATTTATTTACAGGAAGTAACAGAGAAATAAGAGATGGTGTGAGGAAGAAACAGTGTGAAAAGAATCGAAATGTAAAAGGAGAGAGGAAGTGGTCTTAAAGATGAATACATCAGACTGAAAATGACAGAATCTTGTAAGCAATCACATATTTCATTTGCTTACACGCAAAGCCGCCCGAGTTGAGGAACTGATTAATGTCGGTACGCGTATAAAGTATCAATCCAAGTTATGATCCTGGAGAGAAGAGATATTCTATTCATTTGGCACATTCTATTAGGCTAGTTTTATAATCCATATCAAGAAATTAGTGTATTATATTAGCTCATTTAATAAAGTTCTTTTTTTATTGCTCTGATTCTGACTTTAACACGATCAGAAGAAGGCATTCATTGAAAATGCACCTTTTATTTTATAACGCAAGAGGACATGGACATGTTACCTTATAATAGAGACATGTTCATTCTCTAATGGACCTCTTGAAGTAATATATTGATGGGAGAATTCTTGCTCAATTAGGGCCCGTTTGGTAGAAAGAAGATTAGAGAATGAAAAAGAAGATCTCAATCTTCCCATGGATTTTGGGTGTTTGGTAGACAGAAAGTCCAGTCAGCATCTTCTAGTGAGTACTCATCTTCCCTCATTTGAGGGAATGTGTTTTCCATCCGAAAATGAAGGGAAATTTGCAATCTTCCCAGGAAAGTGTTTTTTTAACAAATTTACCCCTGAAATTCAAACTTGGCGGGAAAGTTTGAACTTAACAAGAATATTTTTTTAAAAATATATTTTAGCAAAAACAATATTTTTCTTTTTTATTTTGAATTAATTTCTTTTGAGGGTAAAATAGACATTTTCTAATTCTTTACCAACTACCACCTCTTCATTTTCTTCCTACCAAACAACTCAAGTCATATTCCCTCATCTTTCAAATCTTCATTTTCCTTCCTTTCCCTCCTTTAAGTTTTTTTCCCTCCCCACCAATTCTTTATACCCAACGGGTCCTTAAAAAGCTCTGGTACCGTCCAGAAATCAATGGGCCCGAAGGCATAATGGTTTTATTTTTTCTAGAGACTATCAGAACAAGAATCATACGCAAAACTATAGAGCCCATAAATGTTACTCCTTGATCAGTTCATTAGACCATTTCAATTCAAATCATATAATGGGTGGATCCAAGTATGAACTTTCAGGAGCAAAACGACAATTCCCATAAAGATGATGATGATGACAAGAAACACCAAGTATAGATAACAGGAACAACTAGCGCCCTGGCCTTGAGCAGTAGTTTTATGAGTAGTAAATCGAAACTACACTAGAATTCCAAACTCTGTTTCATAAGCTGTCACAAAACCGTGTTCTGTTAAAAACAAGGTCAGACAGAGAATGAAAACATTGGCTGAAATTCATTAAAAATCAAGATATCCATGTTGGTGGCCGCACACAACTGATCATGGGATTTCACGACAATCATATAAAAACAATTGGTCGAGACCAGATTGATTACTGACCACAATAGTTTCTCGCAAGGCAAGCAACATACGCCAATGTCTCACATAAGTTCAGCCATTGCGTAACTATTGTAAGACGCTGACCTGTTATTCTAGTTATAGCAGCTGATTTATAAGCGCACATATATACCATGTTCAGTATCGCTTATACCTTTATATCTTCACTTTTCACAGCCTAATGTAAAGAGACTGTGTGGTATTAAAAGAATGTGATTATGTACGAGGCCCACATTTTATAATTAAGTACAGAACTCATTACGTACTTCTTTTTTCTGTTTTCTCTCTCTATATTTATAGTGTGAGTGTATAAGATGGCTTCGCTTCCATTACATATAACATATATCATGTTATCATCATGTTCTGTACACCGGCATAATCTAATATAATAACCGTTTAAGATTATATTACGAGAGGGGGACCATGGACAAATTAAAGTCAATTGGACGGCTTTCATATTCCCAACCAAAGCAATTCGCTTTACGCATCTATTGTGAATTTCTTTTTCCTCATTTTGGTTTGAAAGTTATATATCATCCGCGTTGCACAGCTCAGCATATTGTACAACAGTGGCATGCAAAAACAACTCCTTTTCCTCCCCAATGCTTGGGCATAAGTAAGGGCTTTTGGGCCACCCATCGAATGGAGGTATCTAAAGAACAGAAAAGAAAGTGGGGAAAAAGAGAGATGAGAGAGCTAACTTTTTGTGTGGAGAATTTGATGAAATAGATAAATTAGTCTTGCTTAACAAAAATCGATAAGATCATCCGGAAGTTCATCTAGGGGTATACAAAAGATCGGAATGGTGTCAATCTAATTAAATAGAAAGACCTTTGTCAGCCTATTAGTCAAGGGGGATGCGGTTTATTAAATTTGGAATCCCAAAATAAAGTATTTATGATGAAATTAATCTTCAAGATTTTCTCCAACCTGGTTCTCTTTGGGTTCGGGTTTTGAGGTAGAAGTATGTTGTCTCTAATTTAGGGGAAGTTGCAACCCGAACTCGTGCATCATATCTTTGGAGGAAAGTTATGGGATGATGCATACTACCATATTAAATGGATCCCAGGGGATGGCAAGCGGATTAAATTCTGGACTGACTTCTGGGTGGGAGAGTTGGGTCCTCTAAAGAATATTTCTTTTTCTCCTATTCAAGAGAAAGATCTCACAAGAGTAATTACTGATTTTGTAGCTGAGGATGGTTCTTGGAATTAGCTTTTATTCCAACACTTACTTCCTCCTGATATACTTCAAGATATATCAAAGGTCTTAATTCAGCCTGCTCCTCAACCTTATACCTGTACATGGAATTTAACGACAAAAGGCATTTTCTCCACTAAATTTGCCTATCAAAGCCTTGAATCTTTGAATTGGTGTGATTCTAATCGCACATGGCCTCTTCTGTGGAAACTCCCTATGGCGCACTGGGTTAGAACCTTTGTCTGGCTCCTACTTAAAGGGAAACTATTAACCAATGTAGAACATTACAAGAGAAGGATGACAGATGACACTTGACAGTCTCTGCTCTATCTGTCAAACTGATTCTGAAAGCCTAGATCATACCTTTAAGTGCTGTCACATGGCATCATCAGTATGGAAAAAAGTTCTGCCCAATGACCTCTATGCTGATTTTTTTTGTCATCCCATACAGAATTGATGATTATGCCAGGTTATTCAATCTACATCTCTCCCTGTCTCTTGAAAGATAGGCATTTGTCTCACCTGCTGGAAACTCTGGGAGGTACGCAACAGGAGAATTTTCTCGAATGAAGAATTTAATGCTGAAGGGATCACTACTCAAGTCAAATCCTTGGTTGCACATACTCAAAGTTGTTTTGCCAAGTTTAGTTTCATTTTATAAGTTTCTTTTGATTTTGCAGATGTACATTTTTCACTATTCTTATTAATGGAATTCCTTTTCATTCAAGAGAGGGAGGGAGGAGGGAGGGAGGGAGGAGATTTTGGAATATAATACTCCAAGACCAAATAAATAAGATTGTGACTATATTAATGATGATGATGAGATGTAGGTTCATATAGAGAAATATTCTTTTATGGCTTATTAGTTGTATCTATTCTTACATAACAATGTATTTAAGATTTAAGAGTTACATTTATTCCTACGTGACTATATGTAGACTATATATAGAATGTAGGATTAAAGGAGCACAAAATATGAATAACACTGACAAAACAAGGTTCTCTTCCATCTAAGATGATTTCTCATTTTCTTCTCTTCCTCTCTTGATGTATTTGTTGTGTAACGTAACTAGAGTCCACACCGATTTTTTAGTTTCGTGGGGGTACTTCAGCTAGTACGTCAAATTCCAGTGCGCCAAAAATTATTATAGGTGATGACAAAAAAATGAATCATTGATGACAAGGCTTATTAATATTTGGTTTAAGGACGTCTTATTTCAAAGTTATAAGGACAAATCAATATTGGTGGATCGGATACAAGATAGGGGGACCTAGAAATAAGCAATGATGAAAGATCACGTCTAAATATATAGGTATAGAAAGTAATGGAGATGGCAAGCAAATGTGGCTGTAGCCTGTAGGAATGTTAGAAAAGTGGAGGTAAACGATGATACTAGGAGTGCCACAGACGCGGACGCACATGACAGCAAACTTTAATAGCCAGTCTCTACTGAATTACTATAAACTACGAAGTGGTCCTTCAAATATCATGAGTTACTACTATTTTATCAAATGTTTAAATGAGTTTGAGTTTGTTTTTAGAGAATAGTTTTTACGATTTATTTATGAAAAAAATATGTTAGAAAAGTCTTGTCTCAGTTTACAAAAAAAGAGCTTTTGAAACCGTGGTTCGGGTGTTACCCAAACACACGCAAGCAAATACGCCCCTACTACTATGTACTTTCTCTTGTCCTTATTATAAGGCACCAACTAACAATTCTCACAAACCAATAAAAACAATTAAAATCAACTAACAAGGGTTGACACAAGTGGATGGGCGACCAAAAAAAGACAATTAAAATCAATAAATTTATCATACAATTTAAGTAACTTCCAATATTACCCCTATTAATTGCACGAAACTCTAATATTATATTAATTATTATTTTCACCCACTACTTTTATTAATTATGGACATACATGAAAAATACTACATCCGTCCCTAATTATAGGAGCAATTTAACCGATTTTGAGAGAATTAAGTAGAGGAATTAAATTAGTTAATTTTACTCATTTTCCTAAAATGTCCTTATATAAATTTAAAATGACACAAGTTACCCTAATTATAAGTGTTTCTAATTTGCCTTACGTTAGATATCCATGACATATTAGTTTATATATGTATATTAGTTGTTTTTTATATAGCCATGTGTATACATATATGGGTGTATATATATGTGTATACATATAGATCTATCTACATATATAGAGACACATACTCATATAACTACACACACACACACACACACACACATATATATATATATATATATATATATATATATATGTTTATATATGTGTATGTGTGTTCACACATATATATCTACACATATATATATTGACACACATAAACACAAATATACATATATATGTAAACACACGTATATATAATGCTCCTAATAATAAGTATAAATAGGGGTTTTATAGGAAAAAATTGACAAAAGTTAAAACTTGCTCTTATAATTATAACCAAAACCAACTCCAAAATTTGCTCCTATTATTAGGGACGGAGGGAGTAATAATTAATGAGCTTTAAAAATAAGTAAATGCTTTATAAAAAAAATTAATTATAATTATTAGTTGGTGCATTATAATAAAGATAAGAGACGCACAAACAAGCTCGAAGCGATCATTATTGGGAGTGTCCTATGTAATGTACATTCAGTACCTGAATATCGCAGTAATGATCAGTAGCGCGTGATGTATGGCTTATTGCCCCACTTACAGTTTGCCACGCGCCTCCGTTCTTACCTTTCCCCGCATTTCAAAGGCACGTATTGGAAACTACACGTGATTGTGATTGTTAATTGGCCATGGTTTTCCGCTAATCACGTATTCTCTCTTCTTGTCCATATTATTACCAGTTATTTCCTTCTATACTAATTATACTAATTATAAAATCGGATTGATTTCTTTTAGAGAAATTAATAAGTTTAAATGAGTTATTTAATTATATCACATATTATATATTATTAGATTATATATTATTTTATTAGTCAAACTAATTAGTTTGGAGAAAAAAAAATAAAAATACTTTAAAGTAATTTAATTTAGCTTTCCTAATCTCTCCAAAAAAAAATCAACTTGGTCTTATAATTAAGATTAAAAAGAGTACCAACTAACAAGTATTTTTGTTCTTTTTTATAAGACACTTGTAAGTTTTCAATAAGTATTTAATTTATTTTTCCATATCTACTCATATTTAATAAGGATAGTGGGAGAGAGTAACAATTAATATGATATTTGAATTTAGTGTACTCCGTTAGTAAGGATAATATTGAGAATCATTTGGATTTTAGAACAACTTTAATGTTTTTAACTGTTTTTATTGATTTGTAAAAATTGATAGTTGATACTACCTCCGGTCCTAATTATAAGACTTAGTTGTCTTTTTTTGAAAAATTAAAAAAACTAAATAAGTTACTTATGATTTCATATGTTGTGTTTTCTTAGATTATATATTATTTTATTAGTCAAACTATTTAGTTTGAAGAAAAAATAAAAATACTCTAAGCTAATTTAATTAGCATTCTTAATTTCTCCAAAAAAAGTCAACTAAGTTTTATAATTACAACGAGTACCTTATAATATTTATGAGAGGGTGTATTTTAATATGCAATTAATTCCATACTTTTTTTTTTTTTGGAAAGATCTCCCAGCTTGGCAAATCGCAGATGATAACTATTCAGTTTTGAAGCCCACGACGGATCACCATTTATTCGCTATAGACTTATCATGACCTTCATTTTTTTCTACAACATCGCCGCCTTAATTGAATCAGTGCATATGTTATAATAAAACAAATTTCAAAAAGAATATGTGATCTTTATTATTAGTCAGCAAATGAGATATTGATTTCATTTTCTCAAGACTGCTCTATATAAAATTTTCACTCTACAGTATGTGATTCATGTTAATAAAATTAATATGTTATTTTTTTATTATTAAAAAATATAATATTTTGTTGGGAGAGCTTTAATTTGACATTAACTAACATTTCTAGTTAGCTTGACAGAGATTAGACTAAAGTTCAAAGTGATATGAGAATACTTTGATTCTATACAAAATTATATACTCCCTCCGTTCCTAATTACTACCTCCGGTCCTAATTATAAGACACAGTTAACTTTATTTGGAGAGATTAAGGAAGCTAAATAAGTTACTTAATCATTTTATATATTGTGTATCTTTAGATTATATATTAGTTTATTAGTCAAACTAATTACTTTGAAGGAAAAAATAAAAATAAAAATACTCTAAAATAATTTAATTAACTTTCTTAATTTCTCCAAAAAAGTCAACTATGTCTTATAATCAGGACCGGAGGAGTATAAGACAACATTTATAAGTTTGTTTTAGTCCTAATTATAAGACAACATTCTAATTTTTGTCAATTTCTTCCTAAAATACCCTTATTTTATTCTCTTAAGTGTGTTTAGTTTTTGGTAAGTATATGTATATAGGTGCATGGACTCTTCCAATAAGTGAAACTTATATATATATATATATATATATTTTTTTTTTTTTTTTTTTGTGTATGTATACATATAGGTATATATTTGTGTGTCGGTCAGTATATGTGTGTGTACATATAAACACACACACAAATATTATACATATATATATCTTTGTGTGTGTGTGCGCGTGCATAAATATGTGTATAGATATATGTACACACATATATAACAATATCATTATTTCAATTAGATATCGCGTGGAAAGGAAAATTTTAGATTTGAGAGGTATGTGGCCGGAGCTATTAATTCACTTTTACTTATGTCATTTTAACTTTATATAAGGATATTTTAGAAAAATAAGTAAAATTAACTAATTTAGCTTCTTTCCTTAATCTCCACAAAATTGGTTAAATGATCCTATAATTAGCACAGGAGGGAGTATATGATTTAACTCAGGACTCTGCTTGATTATGGCAAAGTAGTGAGTGACTTGTTATAAGAATTGAATGAAGCAATAAGAATGAACATTGTTTACTCTTCAATAGTAGTACTACAATTATTAGTTATTGTGCTAACGTTTTTATTTTAACTTGTAATATTTGAACTAATAATTCACTGCCCGTGTTAGGCTGTTAAGTGTTAGCCAGCCTTCTTATTGAGTACCGTTTTGTGCCTAAATATAATTAAGCCACTTGTAGGAAAATTGTTTTGTTTAAGATATGAGTCATTTGTAAGATAATTAATGATGTTTTGTCAATTTACACCTATTTAATTTTAGTGTAAAGAGAAAAATAGGAGAGAGAAGTGTAAAAATCATTAGCATAAAATAGAATTGGGAAAGGCCTGGGGTAAAAAAAAAATATGTTTTTTAAGGCCCAGCCCGAGAGCATGCGGGTCAGGGCTGACATTTTTATAAGGGTTAAGGTGCAAAAATAGACAAATGCTTTTCTCAAAAGAGCGTCCAGTAGCAAATACTTTTTTTTGGCGCAAAAGTAGACACGTGGTTACAAAGTGGAGCAAAATTAGCGTTTGACCGTTAGTTGACTGTTAGTTTGATCAAAAACATTAACCTGGATGCTGACTCAAAGAAATTTTTCCTACTTGGCAGTGCAAAAAGAAAGAAGAAATAAAAAAAAATTCCACACCTTTTATTCCTTCCTTCCTTTCTTCTTCTTCCTCCTTCCCCGTCAGCCCCCCCAACGATCTGCCCCCCCCCCAACGATCTGCCACCACACCCCCAACGATCGCGCCCCACCCCAACGATCCGCCACCACCACCCCAAATCGCGATCGCCGCCCCCATCGATCTCGCCACCACACCCCCCACTCTACGATCGCCGCCCCACCCCCAACGATATGCTGCCACCACCCCCAAATCGCGATCGCCGCCCCCCAACGATCTCACATTCCAGTTTCGATTACTTATTAACAATCTCCCATTTGAGTACGTTATTCGATTAGGAAATCCCTCTTTTAAGTTTTAGGGTAATGGCTTCGAATCACCGTCCAGCAAGCTCGGGATCTGATGACCCAAGATCTGATGTCATGGGCGAGAGGAAGAGGATGCAGTCTAACCGTGAATCCGCGAGGCGATCGCAAATGAAGAAGCAGAAGCAACTTGAAGATCTGACCAATGAGATCAGCCGATTGCAAAGTGCAAACAGTCTTTTAGTTCGAACATAAAGGAGAAGGAGGATGCGTACAATGAAATCGAATCCAACAACACTTGTCCTTAGGCGCAGACTATGGAATTGTTCGAAGATTGCGTTTTCTGAATTCGATGCTTGAGATCGCTGATGAGGTCATCGGGCTCTCTGTTGAGATTCCCGAGATACCAGATCCTCTCCTAAAGCCATGGCAGCTTCCTTATCTGATACAGCCAATCACGACTTCAGACTTCGTCCTGCATTGAGCTTCCTTATCCATCGCTTTTCGTTTGAGGAAGGTTGAAGTTGTGGTCTGGTTCATTTTTAATGGGGGTGACGAAATTTACAGGATGGGGTCGTGGATTTGTTGAGGTCTTCAAGAACTTGTTCTTGGAAATGGAGATAATTCTCGTGCTGGTATGGGTATGGGTATGGCTTCGATTTGGGGCTTTGATTTGGTTCTCGAGTTTGTAGTGATTGATTATGGGTTCGAAGATCGGGTGGGGGGTTTCGCCTGAATCTGGGGGTTGGGGGTTCAAGATCACCGGAATCGGGTTTTGCATCCGGAAGAAGAAGAAGGACTTAAGCGAAAATTTTAAAAGTTTATAGAGAGACTAAATTGAAATTTTTGAAATGTATTCGAAGTCGAACTGTAATTTATAAAGCATTAACATCCACGTCATCATCCACGTCATCATTTTCAGTTCAGAAAAAGTCAACTAACGGTCAAACGCTAATTTTGCTCCACTTTGTAACCACGTGTCTACTTTTGCGCCAAAAAAAAGTATTTGCTACTGGACGCTCTTTTGAGAAAAGCATTTGTCTATTTTTGCACCTTAACCCTTTTTATAAATTAAAATTAATTTTTCTGTGTTTTTCTTTAGGCCGGTCGGCCCTGACCCGCATGAGAGCAAGAAGTTCTTCTTGAAAAGTGCTTTGTATTGCTGGAAAATTAGAGGAAAACCGCTCAGCAAATTCATTATGTTGAAGAAGTTTTATACTCTCGGATGAAGGCCACCAAGGCTGAGGTCTCTGTCGCTCTCAATCATATGAAGACGGAAACTCATGCCGAGGTGGAGTAGGAGATCACTGAAGGCTGTATGTGTTTGGTGCTGACGTCAGCTTCCATGTCAGCAATATTGGGTCAAACTAACAGTCAACGTTTTGCATTGAACAGTAAGTATAACTTTTGCACTTATTTTATAACCACGTGTGCATTTTTGCACTTAAAAAAAATACTTGGTGTTGGGTGCTTTTGAGGACAAAATACATGTACATTTTTGCACATTTACCCTAAATAGAACTCAATTTTTTGGTCAAAATGGACTTATAGATAAGACCAGAATGGTATATGAAATCAGTGAAGTGCAAAAATGAAAAGAAAAGTCATTAAATGTTTAGTCAATTCTTTCTAAATTCTTATAAAATAGATTAAGAGAATTCAAATTTTAAACTTTTATAAAAAACCAAAGAGGAGTAGTACTTAAGATTAATACAGGGAACAGCTAAAATAAAAGTCAACAAACCAACAGAATGTAGGGTCTCCCGCGCACTGCACTTACGCTAGAAACAGGAGACACTTTGTTTCTTTTCAGACTTTAATGTTTTTATATTTTTTCAAATTGAGTAAAATGGTCATAATATATATACATCCTTTAAAAAAAAATCAATAAAGTCAGATCTTTAAAAAAGAAAAGTTATTCGTAGTAAGATGTGTAAAATACTAATATCTCACACGACCTGAGATTAATTTATCCATGCCATAGATTTCCTTAACTAACCATCCGCCGCGCTTCTGCTTTTTTCTTTCATTCATACTCAACTCTCTATAATTAACTGCTTTCCACCTACATTTTAAGCACTTAAATTAAAAAGCAGAAAATATAATATACTAATAAAGTAAGAGGAATCAATTATTGAAGTTTTGCTTTTTAAATTTCATTTCATCAATTTTTTTTTTCTTTTGTTCGGAAGCCATACAATTTTGCAATGGCGGGCTGGCAGTATCATTTATTTGGGGCCACAAAGGAGTACTCATAAGTCATAACACGAAGCTCCGCTCATAATTGTTAGGGTACTCCAAGAGTTATTTTTTTTTAATAAAGATTAAGGAAATTAATTAAAATATTTTTATTTATTATTTTTATTCTAAACTATTTTTTCTAACCTATAAATTGATATATAATATTAAAATACACAACATATAATACGATTAAGTAATTTATTTAGCTTCCTTGATCTAAAAAAAATCAATTATATTGAAATTTCCTTGGCATTAATAATGTTGAAATTTCATGATATTGTCCCACACTCTCCAATTTTTTTTTTTAAATATCCGAATAATCCAACATTTTGAATTTCTGAAAATATATATTTTCCAGCAACTTTCAATATTTTATTCATCTGGACAGTACAGTGGACGGTGCTGAAATAATGCGTTGCCCGAAAAGAAGGACAGTGCGGAGATATGAATTTAAAATTCAAATAAAATTTCGGAAATAGAAAGGGATTATATAAGCCTTTGCTATTCTCAAATGATTTTTATACTAGACAATAACACGTAATAAAAATAAAAAATACTACTGAAAAGGGATGTAAAATGAATATGTTGTTCAGAAGATTTATTCCTCAATGCCCCATGAATTCAGTGTTCTATGTTTGAATGTACAGAAAGTTTGGATGCTCTGAAGAATCTCATACCTTTTCCAGATTTCAGGAATTATCGGGTTTCAGTTACCAAACAAGTATTTATGAGCAATTTCTCCCCCATATATATATATATATATATATATATATATATATATATATATACACACACATATATATATATAGGAAAAACACTTTCTCATGTTATAGGAGAAGTGTTTTCTCATATCGAGCAATATTTGAAAATGGTGGAGCCGCATATATATATATATAATGCTCATTATATATATGTATGGGTCCCACCATTTCATGTGTGTAGAAATCTTCTTCTTCTCATGCAACATAAGAAGTTTAAACCCCATATATATATATATACACACACACACACACACATATATATATATGTGGGTTTAAACTTCTCATGTTGCATGAGAAGGAAAAGATTCATATACACACATGAAATGGTGGGAACCACATATATATATATATATATAATGCTAATTATATATATATGTGTGGGTCCCACCATTTCATGTGTGTAACATGAGAATACACTTCTCCTACCACATGAGAAATGCATTTCTCATATATATATATATATATATATAAAGAGCGAACAGTGTTTAAATATTTGGTTTAATTGACCAAAAAGTGAAAGAAATATTTTTACTTTATACTCCCTCTGGTCCTTATTATAAGGCACCAACTACCATTTCTCGCGGACCAAGGAATGGAGGTTAAGTCATTAATGAGGTCTAAAAGTAATAAATGTTTCCAACTTTACTCCTATTCTAATGATGTAGGTTTAAATGAGTTAGTTAAAAATGAGAATATAATGGAAAAATAGTAATAAATGAGTTAGTTAAAGTAAGTTGATGCTTTATAATAAGAACTAAAAGATTCTGGTGGTTGGTGTTTTATAATAAGGACCAAAATTAAAATATTGATGGTCTTGAGTTAGTATTAAAGACGCGTTACTAAAGTTACCTAACAACACTCGGTCAAATACCTCGTGGGATGTTATAAAATTGATTAAATTAAACTTCCTTATGATTCTGTGGTGCACTCTTACGTTTCGTCGGTGAGTTTCCTTATTAAAGCTAGTCTGGGTTGATTTCGCTCTTTCTAGGAAAAATCGATTTGGTTACACTTTTAAATCAATGGCCTTTGTATAAAAAGAAAATAATAATAAAAATCAATGGCCTTGCTTAGACTTCACTTCATCCTAGAATAAAGCTGCCTCCGTATCAACACATAATTCAGGGCAACAAAAACCAAATTAAGATCAGATCATCAACCCCACAGCAAATCAGAAAAGTGGAACGAAAAGAATAGCATGGAATTGTATTGAATTGTTCATACAAAAACTTTACAGACTCTTCGTCATTATTACAATTTTGAAACGAAAAATAATAGTTCCTGACGAACTTGCGCATCCGTAAAACGTAACTCTTTTGCTATACATTGTTATTTAATCCAATCATCTACACTTGGATCCCTCATCGGAAAACTGATGAACCCCACTCGATCATCTTCATAACTTGTGGCTGATGATGACGAGGGCTCTTCATACTGTGCTGTGAATCACATATAATATACAAAAACCAACCATTTTTCTTCCTCCTCCGTGTACAGCATTGTTGGTTTCTTTTACCCTCTCGATCAACCCACGTAGATCGTAAAGTAACGCAGAAGAAGCTTCTTCAAGAATCCAAAGCAAATGGAGTCTGCAATAGATCGTAAGGTGCCCAGAGTGCGTCTAAAGGGCAAGGCCTATTAGCATCCAATCGAGCCCATGGCTTACCTTTCCCGCTCCAATGCAACAGACTCACTGGACCAGGATGCAGATCTCTGCAGAGCCCACGGAGGTTGTCTCCGCCGAGACCGTGCTGGTTCCACCGGTGATCCACCGGGGCTATCTTTCCGGCGAAGACGAGCAGAAACGGAGGTAACGAACCGAGCTCGTAGATTCTCATCCTCTTCTGTAGTTCCATCCATTCCTCGATCTTCGTCGTATAGTCACCTGCTCGCCACCGCTCCAGATCAATGACCATCACGCCAGTATTGAAATAGCAAGGGTTTCTATCCGCAAAGGTGAGTGAAAGAGAGGGATTAGACCAAAATGTGGGCGTGAAGTAGGAGGTGAAATTGGCGTTGCAGTATTCAGGAGCCGCCAGAATTGAATTCTCTCCCAGTGGCGTGGCGGCGAGTTTCGCAATGTCGTCGACGAGAAGCAGGTCGGAATCCAGGTAGACCACTCGTCGGACGCATAACGGCAAAAGGTTTGCGAGGTAACTGCGCGCGTAGTTGAGAGGGCAGTCGAGGGCGGAACGAATGGAGGTGGAGATGAGGCCAGAGACGGTGGAGTCTTGGAAGTTGTAGAGCTGAAACTGAAGATAAGGGAAGGAATTGGAGATTGCGGAACGGAGGAGGGAGGGGTTAGAGGAACAGACGAAGTGGAAGAAGACATTTTGTGGGCAGGAAGAGTGTTGGAGGACGGAGAGGATGGCGGCCATGGAGCCTCGAATGTAGGTGGTGTCAAGAGTCATGGCAATATGGACGACGTCATCGGAGCAGGTATAGTCGTCAGCGACGGCGGCGGTGGAGATGGGTTTACAGGCAGGGGAATTGTAAAATTGGGGAGCTTCTTTGAACTGGTGAGTGAAAGTGGAAGTGTCTTTTGGAGCATTGTGTATAATCGAGGAAGATAAACAGGGGAAGAACAAGAGAGTGGTAAGGAATAGGAAGATTGGATTTGGTATCGGCATTGGCGTGAGAGAGAGAGAGAGAGAGAGAGAGGAAGTGTTGGGGTTGAAGTTTGAATTGGGAGATCTATGAGTTGGCTTATAATCGGAGAGTGAGGTTTCCTACACGCTTTCTGGGGGTAAGTAAGATGTTAAAATTATTATAAAAAAAACAGAGAGAGAAGAATGGAGGTAGGGAGGGAGGAGAGTGAAGAATAATGAGGGACAGTTCAGATTTGAGAGTGAAGAATGATTAGAATTGGGGGAGAATGGGACCCTCTTTTTATATGAGAGATGAAATATCTGCATTCAAGTAGTAGCATGGGGCACACATAAATTCATCCACGAGGGGGCATGTACCTTGTTCATGAATAACGCTCCTTCTTTATGACTTCCTTGGTACATCCCCGTTCCCTCTTCTCATTCAAATCTATAAAGGAGATATGAAACATCTGTACTCAATGCTCTGTACTTTCTTACCATTTTGATTTGATTCCCGCGTGTATATTATTCATTTCCCATACAAGTAAATATGGTTTAATTTGGCGTACATTTTGTATTATATGGAAGGGATCTTGATTCAAACAGAGATGGAGTAATAATAGGAATAGTAGTGTATGAATGAATGAATGTGATAAAGGGAAGCAATCAAAATATTTGAAGGGAAGGGAATGTGAGAGGAATAAGAGTAGAGTATGAAAGAGGTAGTGTTGTTGCTACGGCTTTTTTGGGGATTCATTTGTGTTAGAGTGCATCTTTTTTTTTTTTTTGCCAATCCGGTAGACTAATCTGAATCTGACCCATGTCGCACACCTAGCTATGGTGAGAGAGTCTCCCAACGGGGCTTTTCTGTATTTATAAGGTTTGAACTCAACAATTTACTTAAGCGACACAAGCCACTTACCACTTGTATCAATCTCATTGGCAGCTAGGGTGCGTCCTTTTAATTTGGTTGTTAATGGTTCATGCTTCTCCTGAATGGTGAACCATCCCATTCTTACCTGAAACATATGTTTCAGCCACCCAATCTTCCCTCTTATTATTAATATCAATTTTGATTCAATTATGTACATATTGAGAATGCCTCCTCACCAAATATAATTGCTACCTTCCACCGCAACCCAAGTTCTCATCTGCACCCTTCATAGTCCACGCACGAGCAAGTGAGATTGCAGATCAAGTGTCCAATTTTCTCTATTCAAGCCACATTTTAATCACAAACTCACAACTCTTAACAATACTTGTCTATGTACCGAGCAAATAACATCAATTATTCCTCTCGCATTATTAATTAATAATTCTGCCTTTTTCTGTTTTGGCTGAAAACCACATTCCTTTGTAATGAAGGCAAATGTCGTGGAGTCTCTGGCACGGGGCTTGATCAAAATATAATTAAGATGGATGATTCTTTAGTATTTTAAAATGAACCACTCATTGCTTGCTTGCATGGCCTATATTTATGGATTATAGTCGCCGGAACATGACCAGTTGGTATCATTTCATGCTCATATGCTAGTATTACTGAGTACGATTGTAAATTCAAGCTTCTCTAGAAATTTGCCACGTGCCGATAAAAAAAAATGCCACTCGATCTGTGCAGTTTTAAGTATTGAATCATAAGCCAAACCCAGTTTAATTAATATAAATAACTTCGGAACCATTCAAGCAATGGCCCACTTAACCGTCCGCGTAAGTGGACACCTCGTCCATATAAAATTACTCCATGGTTAACGTGCTTCGTTACATGTTGACCCAATTTTTTTAAAAAAACTGGGTAGTTACATAATGCTAGAACCCATCCAGTGTGAACCGTAGTCCACAAAGTCAGACACTTTCTTCGAAAAAATCCACTTTTAAAATCAGTTAAAATATCCAAATTCAAAGTTAAACAAATCTTTAATATGGACTTCGAACCAAAATGAGATTTTAGATTGTTGGGTATTTATAAATTAATTATGGAGAATTCAAAATAAATACCATTTGAATTTGTAAAACCCCCAGAAGTTTGTTGAATTTGTAAAAAGACTGAGAGGTACTAAGGACCTATGAGGGATATGCAAATTCGTGTGAAATTACTCTTTTACCCTTAGTTTTAAATAAATAAATAAAAAATAAAAAACCCCCAACCCCCCACCACCACCACCACCAGGGGTGAGCAAATCAAAACCGAAACCGAATAATTCGGTGTTCGGTTTTTTCGGTTCGATTTTTAGGTTCGGTTCGTTTTTTAAAGTAACTTATTTCGGTTTTTGCAACAACAAAAAATTCGGTTAAAACCGAAAAACCGGTTTTTTTAACATTTTTTGTTAAAAAATCATAATTAATTCTACAAAAATCGTTTTCGAGTGCTTCAAAATTCCTCATGACCCTTGACATGTCTATTTCCAAGGAAAAATATTCTCAGAAGCAAGAAAGTCACGGATCATTCCCAGTTTAATATTTTCTCAATGCTGCCCAGTTTATAACTCCATAAATAAGGCTTAACTTCAAAAATATGTTACTACTTGTGTAGAACTCAAAATGCTACATAATTTATATATTTAGAAAGCCCTATATGTCTACTTTATTCATGTAAAATTTCATAACTTTATGTAAAATTCGGTTAAACCGAATTAACCGAAAACGAACCGAAATATTTCGATTTTTTTCGGTTTTCGGTTCGGTTTTTAAAATACACACAATTCGGTTTTTCGGTTTTTACCGAAAACCAAATGCACAGCCCTAACCACCACCGCGGCGCCCGGCCGGCCACCACCACCACCACCACCGCCGGGGGTTGGGGGTTTTTTTATTTTTTATTTATTTATTTAAAACTAAGGGCAAAAGAGTAATTTCACACGAATTTGCATATCCATCATAGGTCCTTGGTACCTCTCAGTCTTTTTACAAATTCAACAGACTTCTGGGAGTTTTGTAAATTCAAATGGTATTTATTTGGAATTATCTCAATACTGAAAGGAGATTTTAAAAAAAAAAGGAAAAAGAAGAGGGGTCACCGGCATGTCAAAAAGAGGAAGGCGAAAGAGTCACAATGAAAAGAAGGGGCACATGCCCTCACATTAATTAGATATTCTAATGGATTTGTCTACATACGGAATCTATACGGCATACAGTTGGCAATCCTTTACTTTCTCTGCCTTCAAACCCACCTAATCAATGTTCCATGTCGGTTTCAGTTTGGCTGCATCATTCCCCAACCTACCTTCATTTCACACTATTTCAAGTAAATACCCATGTGTTTCAATTTCACGATCAGCTCTCACATTTAATATTTATCAGCATTTGCAACCATTCACCCTCTAATGCCTTTAAACACAGGTCTTCCACTCTTCCTTCATGTGCAAATATATGGTTCCTCATTATAAATTTGACAGCAGACTTATAAAAACACAATCGTGTCTGTAATTTGTAAAAGAAATTCAGATATTCGTTTGTTCTTATCCCACACAACAGGGGGAAAATATAAGCAAATTAGCAAACAAACAGAAAGCAAGAGGTGGAGGGTTCTGGTGAGCAGGCCCACAGTGGAATAAAGTGCTTGAGTGCTTCCCCTACCCAAACAATCTCTGCAGTCTTTTAACTTCTTACTCAGTACTCCTCTTCATATTTTTTATTATGAGACATAGTTGACTTTTTTTAAGAGATTAAGAAAGTTAAATAAGTTAATCATAGCATATGCCGTATATCATTTGATTATATATCAATTCATGAGTCAGACAAATTAATTTAGTATAAAAAAGATACATGTCTATATTTTAAAATAATTTATTTAATTTTTTCTTAATCTCTCTAAAAAAATCAATTAAGTGTCATATTAAAAACCAGAGGAGTATCTCTCAACCCGTCTTACTGAGACTTTATATTAGAACCTAGCAAAAGCTTTTGTTTTCATGTTGGTAGAAAAAATCACAAGTCATTATCAAATTGAAAATGACAGTAACCCCATAATGATCAAAATACTCAACATTAGTAATAAACAGGAACACTAGACAGATAAAATAGTAAAGATAACAAGAATCCGAGTATTCCCATCATGAACAATGGCAATCTTCCAGGATAATCAAGTCCGCTGGCCATAAAGCAGAACCAGCAGCTAACAATAGACTGAGAAATTAAAACCAACGTCAAACAGATAGAACTTCGTACTAGGAAGAAAATGAGACCTCAAGTCTCTAGCAACCGACCCATCCCCAGTGATTTGGAGAAAAGATGACTCTAAAGCTTCAAAAACGGGTGCCTGACTCAGACTCCATATGCCATCCAAATGTCAATATTTGAAGTGAAACAAGCATTTAGACCATGACAAGAGATATAATTGCCATAGTACCTATCACCAATCTTTTGTTGTCTTCTAAGTCATTACAATGATATAAATGGATACTACGAAAATTCAAAGCAATTTGACAAGTACATAAAGCTTGAAAAATTCTTTTGATTCTCAACATCATTTAATAAGCTTCACCGATCAACAAAAGTCAGGCATAAAATGCAGTGACTTCCAGACATGCTAACAAGTAACAATTAATGAAAAAAAGAATATAGCAACTTCCAGATGTGCTAGCAAAAAGAAGGTTTTAAGAATATATATTGAGGAACGTAACTGAGAATGCCGACTGCTAGATGAGTACAAAGGCAATTGAGAAACTATAAAACAGAAATTCATCAAATAGAGCAACATGCCCACATATAAAGGGCCTATGTTTTTGAAAGTGTTCAACTTTTCTAATGAATTAATGCTAATTCCATGATATAGATTTTCGATAATACAAACAGGCTGAAATCTCAGTTCATCAAGCCAGGTATAAACTATAAAAGCGAAATCAACCGCGCCTAAAGCGAAAGTAACACGGGTTCCTTAGTCTGTTTTGATATTCTCAATGGGTGAAGCTATCCCCAGCTATAAGATAGTGGAATACAGACCTTCAAATGATACTGTAAAAATTGCCAAGCATAAACCCCTAAAACCAAAACCTGTTTGGTTTGAAGGGATTGGAAGGGAGGGATTTTGCTCCCCTCCCCTTGTTTGGCATTGCTAATTTTTTAGGAGGAGAGAGAATTTGTTTTTTTAAATTCTCCCTCCCCTCCCCTCCTAACCTTCCCCTCCAAAAGTGGGGGATTTGGAGGGGAAGGGCAATATTTTGTCCTATAGTGACCAATCTATTCATGATTACTTATGATATTCTCAAACTACCCTCGTCACTCTCCGATTGCACCAATTTCCGCACCTCTTCTTGCTTCACCACCACTAGCTCTTTCTCTCCATCCTCTTCCGTCAGTGACAATAGAAAAAAAAAAAAATTCACTCGTCTAATATTGGACCAGAATAAAGAACAAAGACAACAATCAATCATAAATAAACGACTGAAAAATGAGCTTAATAAATTATTTGATAGTAATTCGTATTGAATCTCAATGATAATTTATTGATTTTTATAAAACCTACCTAAGATTGTGGAAGAATAGGGGAAGGCGCCGATATTCGTGAGGGTGGCCACTATCCCCAAAATTTTGGGAGTATCATTCATGATCTCCATTGTCCATCAAGGTGAATTTGATAAGAATATATATAAAAAAAAAACGGTGAAAATTCCAAGAAAAATAAATAAAGAAGGCGAGAATAATAATATCTAACCCTTTCGGTGGGATGAGATTTACATATTCTTGAATAAAAATGACAAAATATTATTAAATGTATTTGGTTTATATAATATAATCACCTATTTCAATACTTACTTAACAACACACACACACTTATTAAATATGTATTATTATATATTAGCTATTAATTTTAGGGATAGGATATTGTCACTACCATTTTTTCACGGTTAGATCATAATCTTATATACTTTTATCATCTCTCTCTCCTATTGAGATTCTGATCTAACAGTGAAAAAGTGGTAGTGACAAAAAATGGTAATGACAATATCCTATCCCTTTTAATTTTAATTATATTTGTTCTTGATAATTATAAAATTAAAGTTTTATATATTAAATATTATTTATATTTATATTTCTTAAATATCTTATAAAGTTTAAAAAGCAACTTAAATAAAATAAGGGTAAATTACTAAATTTTGTCCATATAAAAATACTTTCCCCTCCACTCCTCTCTTAAATCAAACACACTAACATTAAAATCAGTACTCTCCCCTCCAGTCAATTCAAACTAAGTAATATTAAAATCTTTCTCATTCCCTTCTTCTCTCCTTCCCTTCCCTTCCCCTCCATTCAACCAAACAGACCCTTTTAAGTAGCTCCTGATAGTGTATCGTGTGCACATTTGTAATTAATTTCTTGCTCAGGATACCAGATCTTTCACAACAAAAGCATGAAGTAAAGTCTCACAAACTTATCACAACAAAAGAACTCCCAGAGTAAAATTAAAGAGTAATAAGAAAGCATGATACAAACAATTCCCTTCATCGCCGGAGAAACACACATACACAAAAGGTTGGAGAAATACTAATTATCTGTTAGCAGTATCAGTTTCTCTGCTCTATCCGATCTATTGCCAAATTAATGCAAGAAAGACAGAAAAGACAACAAACAGAAGCAGCCTCTTCAGGTAGTAATCTTGTTGTCTTTGACCTGTATACCGAGGGAACCCATGAGCATGGCCACCCTGAAATGAAGGAGCATATCCATGAGGAAAACCAGTTGCTCCACTAAACATGGCCCCAGCATGAAACCCTTGCAGCTGGAAGTTAAATACGGATGGTATTAAGCCACCAAATGCTGCTGACAATGTGAAATCCCCAAATCTTGCTGTTTGCATTGGGGAAAATCCTCCCAACCCACCCATAAATCCAAATCCATGCTGATGAAAATGATTTGGTTCTCGTAAAGGGGCAGTTTCAGGTCTCTGACCAGCTGGCCGATGAGGGATATTATCACCTGGAATAGATTTTGATCGTGGGTCAGTTGATGTCTTTCCTCTCCCATATAAAGGGACCAACTTTTTCTCCTCGATTAGGGCCTTGCAAACTGGGCATTCTCGTGACTTAGAATGAAAGTGAAGCCATTTGTAAAGACAAGGCCAGCAGAATAGATGGCCACATAATGTAATTATAGGATCTTGTGCTAAGTCAAAGCAAATATTGCATTCAAAATTGCCCGCGTCATTGTTCTTATTGTTGCTGGAGCAGGAAGGGCTTGGGGTCGACCTGCTTGTTGATTCCCCAAACCCACTTGCCATCACCTTCAGATTCCTACACAAACCATATCTAGCCAATTATAAATGGCAACCTTCATATTATCAAACACATTTCGGTGTTTCGGGGGTAGCCACTAGAGTTTAAGATGTTAGTGTTCATATTTCCGAATCAAAGGCCCGTCCATCATTTCCAACCGATCGAAATACAATTTCAAATTTCAAAATAATTCAAAAAAGAAAAAATGTATAACTTCAAAGTACATTTTAAAAAAAAAGGCACTTCTCCGGTGCGAACGAGGAGACGTTGACGGGATTGAACGAAGCAGTGGTTGCATGAAATAAAAAATCGACACAGTTTCGTTGAGCAGAATAAACCAAACAAAAAATCGGTATGCATACTCAACTTCGTAAAATTTTCACAAAACTTCTAATAAAACCCTAGTCCACAAGGAATTCTCACGATTCCAGAAGTCGATTCATCATGGTGATCAATTTTACAAGATTTATTATGAGAAATGACAGAATCAAGAACAGAAGAGATAAAGGGTTTACAGAATCCAGCCATGACAATTAAGGAAAGCGGCCATTGAGGAAAGGGCAAACAAGTTAAGGGGAAAAAGGAAATGAATCACGAACCTGGAGAAGAAAACAGTGACGAATCGACCCTCGAATTCAAAACAGAAGGTGAATACCGTGAATCACAAAGTGGGTGGGATTATTCAATGGACAAGGAAGGACATCATGTTATTTTCTCTAAATAAATTGATGGTGGCGAGATTCCTTTCCCATGGACCGACGTGCCTGATTCATTTGGGTTTCGCATATGGAGAACTTTTCACGAAAATTAGATAATGATTCCAGCTGGCGCAAGATAAGTGGTCTGAATGGTAAAAAGCGCCTGATGACAGCTTTCCCTTTTAAGCAACTTAATGACAATTAAGGATCCTAAAATGGTGTGCTCGAAAATATCACTTATTTATAAGTTTATTTTGACCAAATTTTACATATCAAGGAGAAATAGTTAATTCAATGATTATGAGGTAAATTTTAACTTTGTTCTCATTTATGATTGAGTATTTTTCAACTATTTATTCTTCCTATCTTTATGAGTACAATTCATATGGGTGAAATTGTTACAATTTTATTTATTACATGAAACTGGACTTATAAATCAGACCAATTTTTTTAGTTAAAATGAACTTATAAATAGGATCAAAATGGGAGTACAAAAAGAAAGAAGTCCAAGATTCTGAAACCCGGACCGGTCACCGGACCGGTCTAGGTACTGGGTCAAGGGTCAGTGGGTCAGACCGGAGTCAAACTGGTGAAAAATGAAAGATTTTAGGGTTATTAGTATGAAATACTAAAGAAAATAAAAAAATAAATTTTTTTTTTTTTTTAAATAAAAATCGAACCAAAATTTAATCTATTTTTTGTATCTTCAGAGAAGATTGGAATCATAGGGTTAAGTTAAGAAGTTGCAAACTCTCTATTACATATATCCGTTAGAACCGGTATTTGGGTATTTCTGTTTGACCCCTGGACCGGACCGGTTTATCCATCGGTTTGCCGGTTTCCGGTCCGGTCTGGGTCTGATAACATGGAGAATTACCCAAAACAATATACTCCCCGTGATTTTAGAACAAGCAACTTTTTTTTTTGGTGCTGGTTTTTAATACTGACTTTTTTTTTTTAATGTAGATTTTACTTTTTATTTACATATATTTAAACTCCTTCAATTTTAAATACTTCCTCCGGTCCTAATTATAGGAGCAATTTAACCGATTTTGGGGGAATTAAGGAGAGGAGTTAAATTAGTTAATTTTACTCATTTTCCTAAAATGTCCTTATATAACTTTAAAATGACACAAGTTGTCCTAATTATAAGTGTTTCTAATTTTCCTTACGTTAGACATCCATGACATATTAGTTTAATATATATGTATATTAGTTGCTTTTTATATAGCCATGTGTATACATATAGATCTAATTTCTTTTCCACACGATTTCTAATTGAAATAATGGTATTGCTATGTAAACATATATGTGTGTATACATATAGATCTATCTACATATATAGAGACACACACATATACACACATATATATATAGACACACACACATACATACATACATATATATATAGACACACACACATATATCTACACATATATATATTGACACACATAAACACAGATATGCATATATATGTACACATAAATATATATAAATGTTCTTAATAATAAGTATAAATAAGGGTATTATAGGAAAAAATTGACAAAAGTTAAAACTTGCTCTTATAATTAGGACCAAAACCAACTCCAAAATTTGCTCCTATTAGGGATGGAGGGAGTATAAGATATGATTGACTTTTTTAAGAAATTAAAGAAGATAATTAAATTATTTCAAAATATTTTTATTTTTTTCTCTAAACTAATTTATTTGACTTATAAACTGATATATAATTTAATAATACACAGCATATTATATAATTAAATAACTTATTTAGCTTACTTTAGTCCCTAAAAAAATCAACTTTGTTTTGTATTTAGGACTAGAGTGTACCACTCTGATTCTATTTATAAGTCCATTTTGACCAGATCTTACATACCAAGGAGAGGTAATTAACTCAATGATTATAAGATAAATTTGAGATAGCTAACTCAATGATTATGGGATAAATTTTTAACTTTGTCCTAATTTATGATTGAGTATTTTTTAACTGTTTCTTCCTCTTTATTTTTGTGGATACAAAACAATTAATAAAGATAAAATTGTCACAATCTCATTTATTATATGAAACTGAATTTATAAATAAGACTAAATTTTTTAATTAAAGTGGACTTATAAATAAGATCAGAGTTGGTATTAATTATCCCTAAATCATTACTAATTTTTTATTTATTTAATGATTTATTATTCACTCACTCTCATATTTTATTCTCCTTTTCTCTCAGATTCATATGATCTCTCGATGTGACCACTCCACAGGTGGAGGCCGTCCATTTTCGGAGGTACTATGAGAAACGATGTTAAATTGTTTTTACTTTAAAATAATTAATCTGCCTTTATCAACTTTCCGTCTTAAACTAAATTATATTTAACACCCCATCGTTGATTGATCAAATCCCCCAGGACCACGTCAGCAATCGGCCCGCTCCGCACGAACTAAAAGTTCAAAATAGAGAGACAGGAAGAGGATAGAAGGGGAAATTGACTAAAATGATTTTTGAAAAAAATTTACCTAATTAATTCAGATTAAAAATATTTTACCAAAGTAATGCAGTTGGTGGCGCAAAAGCAGGTCACTCCACAAGTGACGTAAAAAAGATTCACGCCACTGACACAAAATATATCAGTTTGTGTCAGTGGCGTAAAGAAATTAAACCCCACCTAATGGTGTGAAGAAATTTCTTTTAAAAAAAAATCATTTTGGTCAATTCCCTAGGAAGGGAAGAAGAGGAGTTCCGAGTGGCCGCGCAACCTGCAAATACACAATGACATCAGCGATGATTCCATTTATGTTCAGTTTGTGTTCCATTTATATGAAGTCCACCCCCAATGCATCACACATTCACAGCTAGCGGTAGCGGTTGTAGTGATGAATCTTAAAGATAAATATTTGGGGATTAAATATATATTCATTAATTAATTTTAACAAAATATTTAGAAGGTTAAATGTATAATTTTTTGGGCTAAATAAAAAAATCCATTTTACATTAAATATTTGGGTCAATTTTTTTGGGGGCATGGCCCTGATTGTCTCTAAGAAGATCCATCCCAGAGTGGGAATAGGTCGACCCTATCAGCGACTCCGCTGCCCGACTGTTTAGAGTCCTGTCGACTTGGTCGGTTTGTTAAATAGGTCGCCAGAAGCCTATTTAAAGACCTAAATGTGTAAATAGGTCCACCTATTTTGTTAATGTCGGGCCTATAAGCTTTCAGGCTTGGCTTATTTACATATTAAATAAATATATTTATATTTATATCATATAAATAACACAATATGTATTCTGTTAATTCTTATATTCTAATTACAAAGTCTACTTATGACTTTTAAAGCCTGTAATATGAGGCATTTTTAAAGGCCTATATTGTAAATAGGCTTTTAAAAAGGCTTCAAGCTCAATCAGGCCTTATGAAGATTCAAGCTTGAGCCTAAAACAAAGAATGCATCCAAGCTCAGGTCTTTTACCCTCACTACAGAGTCAAGCTTGTTTAGTCAAAGCTTGGTCTGGCCTAACCTATTTCTATGCCTAATCATAATAGTTAGAAAAATTATGACCAAGTGAAGTACTCCCTGTGACCCTTGTTATAAACACCAACTAGTAAGTGTATTTGGTCTTTTTTATAAGATATTTGCTTGTTTCCAAAGTGCATTGATTATTTTTTCCATGTATGCCCATAATTAATAAGGATAGTGGGTGAGAGTAATAATTAATATAATATTAGAGTTTAGTGCAATTAGTAGGAGTAATATTGGAAGTTACTTAAATTGTTGGACAATTTTATTGACTTTAATTTTTTTTTTATTGATTTGTGAGAATTGTTAGCCGGTGCCTTATAATAAGGACTAGAGGAAGTAGTTGTTAGAATTGCACAGGGTAATTTTGCCAATTCTATCAAGTTGTGAAAAAAACAGATATTTTTTAATTTAAGAGGGCTTCTTGATTAAATTATTTTATTTTTTATTTTTAATTCTTTAAAAGTGTCATTTTTTATTTCCTATATATATTATTAGGACGTTCAATATATATTTTATTTATTTTGAATTATTCCAGAAATATTTTAACTTTATTAGTAGTTTTTTAGGATATTATTTTAAGATATGTGAGTTTTCTCAGGAAAAAAAAAATCATCTTTAGAATATTATTTAATATCTTATTATTATATCTTGATTTAATTTTTATAGTTGACATTTTATTCTCAATATATTTAGAATATTTTAGAGTGTCTTTTAAAATACTTTTGAGTCCTATCGTGATTAGGAAGTTTCTTTATTTAATGGGCAAGGTATACTCAGGTATTCTTGTGAAGTTATGAACGTGGATGAGAAATTTTAATTACCTGTGTTTTTCAGTAGGTTATTGCTGATCAGTAATCGTTCGTATACGTTGGGAACTTGGGATTTCTGCATCAGCAAGTCGGAATCAGTTTCTACTCGTCCGGACGGACAAACTCCTAGCCGTTTAGATCTTATTTTTTTTAATAAGAAATAATTTCAATGGGTAGAAAATCTAAAATAAAATTTACCTTTAAATTAACATTTTTCAAAAAATGATTTTTTTCATGTAGAAAATAATAATAATAAAAATATATGGGTTGTCCAGATCTAGATCTGGACGGTTAGGAGCTCGTCCGTACAGATGAGCTCCCCTTGCTTATCCAAAAGATAAGCATAGAAACTGATTCCTCAGCAAGTCAATGTCAAGCTGAAGCCTTCACTCATAAGCCCTTCATTTTTTTTGTTTTTTGGGGTTGAGGGATGAATTTAATTGAGTAAATACCCTTTCTCAGTCCCCGACAAAAATACAAACCCATTTTGGTCCCTTACAAAAAAATGTTCTTTTTAGTCCATAAAAAGGACGAATAAGAGTCGATTGGTTGACATTTTGATCCCTCGCAAATTTCAAAAAATTCATTTTTAGTCCCTAAAAAGGACGAATAAGGGTCGATTTTTTTGTAAGGGACCAAAATGGGGTCTGTGTTTTTTGTTAGGGACCAGAAAAATATTTACTCAATTTAATTCAAGTCCAACTCGTTTTCATTCTAAACATTTGTAATGAGTCATAATCCTGCACGTCAATTATATATCACCATCTCAAGAATCATGGAATTGGTTCTGATCGAGGTTCTGAAATCAGACCGGTCACTAGACTAGTCGGGATATTGGGTCAAAGATCAAATCAAAGTCAAATCGAAACTAAATCAAGGGCAAACTGGTGAAAAATAGAAGATTTAAGGTTATTAGTATGAAATTCTAAAGAAAATTGAAAAAAATCGATTTTTTTTTACCAAAAAAAAAAGAAAAGAAAAAGTGAACCAATTTGCCCCTTGGATTGGAACGGTTAGACCGATTCCTCGGTTTCCAGTCTAGGCCAGTGAACATTTGTTTTGATTACTAGGGAGAGTTTATTATAATTAAATCATTAGACCTAGTTTTGGACGGCTCAAATTTTAACATTTAAGAAAATAAAACTAATTTTTTAACTATTGCCTTTTTAAAAAATAATTTTTTATTTAAAACTTGTCATTTGAAAATGAGCCCTTCCTACTGACTTTTAGTTTAATAGGGAAATCTGGTACAGTTGGCTAAGGCGTCGGCCTTCACCCCAAAAGGGAGGAGGTTCGATTCCCACTGGTCGATGTGAGAGCCTCATTGGTAGGCAATCTGTAAGTACTTCTATAAGCGTTCTTTGAGTCTGGAGGCATGTCCTGATCCTGGTGGGATACCGATGTCTACCCACACCTAAACTTTTAGTTACCACAGGGAAACCGGGCCCCAACACCCTCGTACACAGTGTCTTCATTCCTCTAGACGATGACGTGACGAGAAAAAAGAAACATGGAGCATGTTCGTATTCTAAGGAGAGAAATTTCATTAGTCAAAAACAAAACGTTGAGCAGGTTAAGTATAATATATTTCATTCTTAGACGTCGAAGACTGCAAATTTATGAGTCCGGTTTCCTGTCCATCTCTCCTCATATTCAGATCTTAACCGTCGAAATCTTGATTCAAAGGTTCAGATCATTTTTTTGAACTACCCCAGGTGATAAAAATTACCGCATGCTATTTATCTAGACCCTTAGATCAAAATTTCGAAGACAGAGCTGAAGATAAAGATGAGGGATCTGACTTTCCTTCTATGCAAAGGAACGTCCGCTGCGTTTTTTTACCTAATAAATTAATACCGCATGCGGTGTGTGTACCGCATGCGGTAAATTATTAAGTGTTTTTTGTGCAGCAGACGGTTCTTTGCATCGGAGGAAAGCTAGATCCAAAGATGAGGAGGGATGGATAGAAGGTACTCAAAATTCATGGTATAGTTTATTCCTTTTAAACAAACTTTCCAGTTTCCACCCCATCAAATAAGCCAAAAACAGATAAAATTCTCTGGTCAAAACTAAGAATACGACTCACACCTGCCCTTCCCAAAATTCATCCCCGCTAGAAGACTTGCCAGATTCTTATACCACACAATTGGAAAATCCTCTTAAGATTTTGCAAGAGTTTCAGTGATCACAGTCTCTATATCAATTTTGATGGCAGGTTCTGCTGTAAAATATTGGCTAACAGAGCACCCATTAATCGTATCATTCCGATGGAGCCCCACCGAGTTATGGTTTTCAACTTATTCCTTCATCATCAACGCCATTTCTGCTTATATCGTCGCCGCTATCACTCTACATGCCATTCTCACGATCTGCGGCCGCCGCCGTCCTGTTCCACTGGGTCCTATCCCCGCCGTTCACAGCCTCGCCATGGCCTTCATCTCTGTCCTCATATTCCTCGGCATGCTCTTATCCGCTGATGCTGAAATTCGAAACACCCGGTGGCTATGGCGGCGAACAAGAACAACCCCTCTCGAGTGGGTCCTCTGTTTTCCACTGGGTATTCGTCCCTCTGGACCGGTCTTCTTTTGGTCCTACGCTTTCTACCTATCTCGCTTCCTTCACCTGTTCCGAACATTCTTCACCATTCTCCGTCACCGGAAGCTGTCCTTTTTCCGGCTCTCCAACCATTCCATCTTGCTCCTCACCTCCTTCCTCTGGCTTGAATTTTCGCAGTCATTTCAGGTATCGGCCATACTGATCACAACCTTTGTTTACTCGTTAGTGTATGGGTACAGATTCTGGACAGAAATCGGATTGCCCTCCAAGTGTTTCAATTTCACTGTGAATCTCCAGATGTTGTTGTTGGGTTTTACTTTTGTGGGTCATGTTGGCGTGCTTGCACTTCATTTTATGAGAGGAGGGTGTAATGGGATTGGAGCTTGGGGGTTCAATGCTGTGCTGAATGCTGCGATTCTTTTAATGTTCTTGAGGTTCTATGTTAAAGTGTATTGCCGGAGACCAGTTACCGTTGGTTCAGCATATTGGGACGGCCGGAACGCCGAGAAGCGTGCAACGCGTTCTGCTAAATTGTCAAAGATAGAATTTGGACAGCACAATGGAGGAGAAAGGAAAGAATCGTCAAAGTCGAGTCTTTGACCAGTTCCTCCATCTCCGTCAACTGTAGATAAATATTAAATAGTGTTCTTAGTACAGAAACTCCAAGTTCTGGTCATGGTTTAACTGATGAGTTACAGATTCAAAACGTCCCTGCTTCAGATTATACAATACAGATTCTGTTCGCACTCGCAAGCATTTATTATGAGTTTTGTAATTCTTATGGAGGATTAAAAATGTAATCATGAGAACAAAATCTTATGAGTCGTTTGAATAGGTTTAGCAATTGGAGAAAAGAATCCAGAAATTTGTGGCTTTTGAAGTCTAAATTTTGAAACTAAAACATAAACGGGATGACATTGACCTTATATTTGGTTTTCTCAAAACTTGTTTCTAGAAGTTTGTTGTTAATTGCTAGGCTGCTTCCTATCCAAGACATATGGGTCAATTTTGTTGTCTCTGTGATTTACAATTTATGAATGCGTAGAAATATGGGTAAGGATGAGAATTCTAATCGAAAAGATATATGACTAATCAATAATCATGATCAACTACTTTTCTCTAATACTCCATTGAACGGTTGAACCCCTTGCAATTGGGAGCGTAGCTAATTTCATACATAATTAAAGTATTGACACAACATTACCATTTACAAATTATGGCCATATTATAGTACACGGGGGCACTAATTAATACGTGAGCATCCGGCTTACATATTACAAGTTAACTCATGAAACCAACATACTCGTTATAAGTCGTAATTAATATATAGCTGATGCTCGAGTTATCCATCTCAGCAAGACATTTTTTCTAAAAATGTGATAGTATGACTATATGCATGAAGCCGGAGAAATAAATTGTATCCATCACAGTCCATCATGTAACGACTCCCCCACAGGTAAGGATTGGTAGTCCCCCTCACGGCGCACCGCTTACACCCATGGTTGGGTCGGGCCCGGTGTGAGGGTTGGTAGGCCCCACACCGAGATGGAATTGTCCTCCTCCTCTTAGAGGATTTGTCCCTTGAGTAAATACCCAAGGGCGCGAACCTTGGACCTGAGGAATAAGTCCAAAGCTTAAGAGCACCTTGGTATCCATTACAATCCATGGGAAGAAACGTTCAAAGAAGACACAAAAGCATGACATGAGAAGCACTGCATGAAGTCCTATTAAAAAAACGCTTAACATGTAAAACGCAAAGGCTTTGTTCCAACTAAATAGTAGCTACCCATGGAAGCAGTAAGGCAATACGAAGGAAGAAAATAAAGTATCATGAAGTGATCCCAGGATGTGATGGCACCAAATTCATGAGAAAATTTGTTTGAATTTTTAACATGTTTCGTTGTATTAATTAAGGAGGGATATACATGAGGTGATGAGATGAGCATGCAGCGTTCGAACACACGGTACGCACGTCCCAACCTCAATCTTAAAATTGGTCACGTAAAGATTCGACCAAAAAGATCAAACTCTTGATCATCACCCCAATATAAATTCTCATGAAGTGAACCCATAAATCCTCATATCCAAAACACAACACTTACTCTTGCATTTCCTTCTTTCAAATGGCTTTTACATCTCTTCTGCTTCTCCTTCTCCTTTCTGCAGGTTACCTCCTCATTCATATACATTATTTTGCTTCGATCTTTTATCCAGTTTCAATTCCTTTTTTCCTCCTTCTTTCTAATCTACATTTTCGATTTTCTTATGGTTTTGCAGTTACAGGTTATGTGGAATCCACCACAAACTTCACAATTCAAAACCGGTGCAACTACACATTGTGGCCTGCGACTCTTTCCGGGAACGGTGTTGCAATTCTCGGCGACGGCGGGTTCTCCTTGGAACCGGGACTATCTTTTCTCTCGTCGCTCCACCGGGTTGGTCCGGACGCTTCTGGGCTCGAACCGGCTGCGACTTCGATAACGCCGGTCAAGGAAGATGCGTCACCGGAGACTGCGGTGGACTGAAATGCCGGTTGGGAGGTGCTCCACCGGCGACGTTGGCGGAGTTCACCCTCGGAAACACCAGCAGCGACAAGGATTTCTACGACGTGAGCATGGTGGACGGTTACAATGTGGAGGTGAGAGTGCAGGCAATCAGAGGAACCGGCGATTGCCAGGACGCCGGGTGCATCACAGACTTGAACAGCGTGTGTCCGAGAGAGTTGCAGGTGAAGGACGGTGATTCGGTGGTGGCGTGTGAGAGCGCGTGCACGGCGTTTCAGGCGCCGGAGTTCTGCTGCGTCGGCGACCATGCAACACCAGAGACTTGTGCGCCCACGATGTACTCAGAGCTGTTCAAGAGGGCATGCCCAAGAGCCTACAGTTTCGCATACGACGACCCTTCCAGCACTTGCACATGCTCCAGCCCCGATCATTATACCATCACATTTTGCCCATCCGAATCTTTCTAGCAAAGTGCTCCTCTATTAATTCCATACATGCTATGATATTATATTATAGTTCAACGTAATCAATAAACCAGCACCTTATGGTTGTCTGGTACGTAGTACTGAATTATTTTGATGGATTGGGATTGGAACTGGGATAGTGCCTGAACCTCATTAGGTGTTCTCTATGGCCAAACCTTCTTGCACATGGAGATTACCAAATTACTCTTAATTAATCACCTCACCCATCAATTTGATTCATGTTCATTTTCTATGATTACCTTTTTACCACTTCAAATGAGGAAGACTCGAAATCCATGCATCGTTAAATTTAATCCCAATCCGTATGCAACCATAACAAACCACTTAAAAAAGTTCAACTATCGTAGTAACTAACACTTAAGGACATGAAATTTTCCGTCTATAAATAAAGAGTTGTTCAATCCTATTTCTAACTTGTTAGCGCCTTGGATGTCCATGGACCAGACTGGATCGGGTTTGGGGTCAATCCGAGGTCTGGTCCAGTCTGGTCCAGTTTGGCACCAGCCCGAGCTCAGGCTAGATCAGACCGGTCCAGTGGACTGCCTGGACTGATCTAGGTAGTCCGGACCTATTTCATTTTTTTTTTAGTTTTTTCCCACTTCTTTGGACCAATAATTAAACATACAAACATGCAAACATTTTAAATCCAATCATACACAATTACACATATAAGAATCTCCAACAACATTGAACAAAAATACAAAATAACAACATTCTATTGGGTCGAATCAAGAAGAAGGGAAGAAGAAGAAGATTGAAAAGGGAAAAAGACTGCGGACATTTTTTTGGCCGAAGAAGAAGACTCACTAATGAGTGATGAAGAATAGTAAAGAAGACAATAAAGAAGGACAAATGGTTAGGTTAAGTTGTGATTATGTATATATATATATATATATATCGGGCCGGACTAGACCAGTCCAGGGGGTCTAAGACCCTAGACCGAAGTCCGGGTCCCAGACCAAAAAAAAAAAAAAAAAATTCCAGAGACCGGGTCGGGTCGAACCACCTAGACTACCAAGTTTTTTGGACATCTATATTAGCGCCTGCTTATCTCTTTTTTTTTTTTTAGAATCGGAAAAAATATAAAAACAAAACCAATGTAAATTCCTCTATCAAAAAATTCTCTAAGAACCCAATGATATATATTCCAAAACTGAATTAACCTTATTAATAACTGTGTGACTATATTGATAAGTTCATATAAAATTATAGAATGGTCATTGATAAGTCTATCTATGTCAATAAGATAATTTTACATTTGAAATTTGAAATCTATCTGCCTAAAAAATCTTTCTTAGAGAAATCTAATTGAGACTTTTTTAATTTTTGTCCTTGGCATCTAAGTGCGATTTTCCTTTTTTTTTAAAAAAAAAAAAATCCTCAGTTACGATAAAAATTCAACACGTACATGAATTAAAATATTTTACATAGATAGGGAATAGTGAGGAATCAAGCAAGCTTTGAAACTCTCTGTTCCATTTTTTTTTCAAGACCTTCGGCCTAAGGTGATAACATTACAACAAGCTTCAATTCCTTCCCCCTTCCTGCACTTTTCCTCTACAAAAGGCTCTCCTCTTTGGAAGCCCAACTGTAACCTACTCATCCTATTTTCCTACTTTTAATTCTACATCTAAGGTATTACATGCCACCTTCATTCCCTAAAAAGAAATTACAAGCCAACAACACCTCCCCAAAAGAGGAAAATGAATTGACAACTAAAAACTAAGCTATACATTACAGATATTCCATCAAGGAACTATCTCTCAAAGAAAAACTAATTTGCAGGCGACTATACCACGGCAACTTCATCTGACCAGCACCAGTGCACTGACCCTCTCCTTCCCCTTCACTGCTGAAGAGAGTCTGGTCAGAGCAGTCAAGTGAAGCTCCACATGCTAAATTATATGACTGACACGCCGAATGACACACTCGGAGCCTGTTATCTCTGTCCTTGTCACACTTCTGTATCGATATCTGCATATCAAGTACTAAGTTCCTCAGCTGTTATGTTAAAAAAAGTGTTACAAGTTCGAGAGCCACATTGCTAGACAGAATCAGCAGATGTCAAAATGACATGAACAGTATAACACTGAACCAAGTGGGAAAACAAGGGAAAGACAAATTACAAAAGGATGAAAAAAAAATCTGAACAAATGTTTATCATACCCAGCAGGCAAGCCATTTAGCAGCTTCGTTGCAGTAAGTGCCGCCCAATATATTAAATAATTTCCAAGCACAGCCAGGGAATAAGCGGTGGTAGTTAGGCATGACAACCGCTTCTTCTAGCTGCTGTAGTAGGCTTGGTTCACTGGGAGCACAATGATGTCCAGACAAATCATTTCCCAGCACATTTTTGCAAACTGAGAGACTCAATAGGAGCGTAGAGCTGTTCTGGCATGTGTATCCCGCGTAGTCAGAACAACGAAATTCACAAACTCCATTGTCACAGACCCTCCATGAAGGCTACATTGCTCATCACAAGCAGCTGCATATATGTGACAGCAGGGAGAGGTAAAAAAAAAAAATGCCTGTAGCACAAGAATTGAGTAAATGCTGTTACAGATTAAAATCATTGTTCAACAATATTGATTGAATCATCCTGCCTCTGTTAAACTACATAAAAGGGATCCAAGTTAAATATCCTGAAGAGACTCAACTAAAGTACATGTCAGTTACTGCATATGATTTACTTCATATCATCATATGGAATAACATTCTTCAAAAGCCGACCCTTCACATACTATACATTTTTGCAATGCTCTCAGTAATTAAGTCTGCAATTGAAGACATTTCTGATCACAATGTTTTGTTCAAAACTCATTATTACATACCAGTTGAACAGTCGATGCCAGTATACCCATTTTTACATTCACAAATCCCATTGGAGAGACACTTGCCATTACCACTGCAATTGCTGGGGCAGGATTCTGAAAGGAAATCAAGCAAAGGATTCATTTTGGTTCCAGCATTTTAACCCAGAACACTAAGGTTCATATATCAAGGGAAAAAGAATTTGTTTTAAAAATAAGAAATACATAGTTTCCGTATAGAGAGTAATTCAAAAATTAAGGCACAATAAATACAAAAGTTAAACTAAAAGGCAGGATATGAGAGCTCACGTTTGCTACAATCATGACCATGAAATCCAATAAAGCAGTGACAACTTCCATCAATGCAGTCTCCATTGAAATTACATGCATTAGGACATTGACCAGGCATCGCAAGTGTATTTGTGCTACAGAGCTCGTGGTATGCAGGGCAGATTAATTCACCTATGGATAAATGATTTAGAGTAAGGTGTCAGTGTCACTATACTGAAAAAACATTAAGAAAAAACTAATAAATAAAATAATAATAATAATAATAATAACCATTAAAGCCAGGGAACTGAATGGGTCCACCAACTTCAGGACATACTTTCCAGATACCATCTACTTCAACCTGTTTGGTCACATTACAGAACTACGTTTAGCAACAACTTCAGCAAAAAGGAAAAAGGGAGAATGGGGTTCACATTAGATGCTTTTCTTTAGGTGCTTCTTATGTGCTTCTCCCTCTAATTAGAGGGATTAGACATTTTTTTTTATTTTTTTAAATATTTTTATAGATTCTATTTATTTAGATTAGATTATATGTTGTATCGTGAAATTTTTTTGCACCCAATATCTCAAATTAATTAATTTTCAGTCCTGCATTCAGAAATATTTTTCCTGTAACTCAAGTATCCTGGAAATTAATTAATTTAAGATACTAAGTACAAAAAAAATTTCAAGATGCAGCATATAATTTAATCTAAATAAATAGAATATATAAAAAAATATAAAAAAAAGGCTTAATCCCTCTAATTAGAGGGAAAAACACATAAGAAGCACTTAAGAGAAAAGCACCTAATGTGAATTCGGTTTGAGAGTGAAAAAACAGAAGCAGCAGTCCAATATTCAACCTCCCTAGGCTTCATTAAGAAATTAATGTAAAAAAGATCAGTTACTCAATCACCATAAACAGTTAATACTCTCTTGACAATCCTAAGTGAACCATACCTCTAAAGAATTATTTGCACACCTATGTTGATAACAACCATTTCCTTGGGTCATAGAGCCTCGCACAAATCCCATGCGCACTAAAGTAGAGGCCATACACCTGCATTAAAAAGGGAAATCAATTAGAAACTCTGTACCTTTAATTTCAAATACTCAATGCAAAGCAGACTGAAGATGCAAGCTAACAGTCACAAATCTGACCTAGAGTTGCTCCCTCGAACTTCACCCAGCATTCGATCGGGTGCACGTGCGCTGTTGACATCTGTACAAGACCCATCTGAATATGCGACTAAATAAGTGCAATAATCAGCCAATGAAGATTGTCCACCTGCAATGATCAGCGAACAAGTCACCAAAACTTACCACTATTGAGTTTGCTGATTGACAATAACCACAGACAGCTTATGTTGAAAAACAATAATAGTGGAAACTAGAGAAATCTTTGCTGTGTGTTGGAACTATAGAAATAGAAGCAATATATGAATTACAAAGCAATGGCACGAAATGAAAAATTAATTGCTTGAAAATCAGTAGTGAAAAAGCTGGCATAAGATGATGATAGAGGAGAAAAGGCATCGCCTAGCATTTAAAGGATTAAAATCAATCAACCTTCAAGGATATGAAGGCATAATTTGACATACCTTCATTAGCTTGGGAAAAATATTGATTCCACTGAGGCAGGTCTCCAGTATATTTTACAATTGGGCAGTATCCCTCTGCCTCCCTGTTATATGTACAACCAGACAACTGTGTTTTGTTGCAATGATAGGCCCCCTTCCAAAAATTGCAGGGGGAGGTAACAAATTCAGTACCTTGGTTGCGACCCCAATCAAGACGGTCTGCCATGCTATAATTGGCACGGTACCATCCACTGTCTTCTAAAAGAGCTAGAGTCATTTTTGAAACTACAGATCTTGTATCCACAGAACCAGTCATAATCTCATTCATCATAAGCCTTTTTTCCCAGTGAGATCCTGTCATCAAAAGGAAAAAAAATACATCTCTTAACTTTGTCAGTGGGTGGCAGAAGTACAAGTTCAAGGACTTTGCACATGGTGTTCCCACTAAACAAGAGTTGCTATGTTTTTATTTAAACTTATAAGTATCTCCAGGGCAGGATTCTAAAGGAGCAGGTGGCAGATCAGTACTTTATCAAGTTTTTTTACCATACAGGAGACCTCACTTAATTTTGCATTTATATGTCAATTTTCTAATGTTAAACTCTGATCATATTTGCAAATATCTCAGAAGCATGATGTAGCGATCACATTCATTGGGCACTATATTAATTATTAAAAACCTGAAAAAACAAAGGATATGCAAAAAAGAAAGTAAAGTGCAACTGTGTATTTCAAAGGAAAAAAAATTACGCCATTACATTAGTAAAAACTAATCTTTATCAACAGCCTGATTAGCCACATGTATAATCATAAACAACTATAGTGATAATATTCTGAAGAAAGCAAGAAAAATTAGAGTATCACATTTAGAACTTGGCAAAAAATTGATTAAGAAAAGAGAAATACCTGAAGTTCCACGCCCTCCCCCGTCTTCCAGCTCCAAACCAGTGAAATATTTGGAAAATGCCTATCATCAAATAACTCATTAATCATTTGTGAAAGCTCTAATTAAAAACACCAATCAAGTTGTTGAATATTTTAAGCAAAATCATCGCATTGAAAATTCTTGTTTCATTTATGGAAGAAGGTGAATATATATAGAGAGAAGTGAATGGCAACAATCCTGCCATTCAGCTACTGAAAATCAACTATAATACAAACACCATGATGGCAGAGAAATCCTACGAGCTATAGACGAAAAAGATGGTGACAATCCACTAAAAATATATCGTCACAATAAACAGAGAATAAATGCATAATAAAACCTAATTACAATCACATATAAGAAAACTGATATAGGGAAAATATTCTAAAGCAAATACCCCATAATGATGTCTTGAATGCATGACAACACGTGGAAGCACCACACGTGTTACCAATCGCCAAAGCTTTTCATCCATGACTTGTTTAGTAACCTGCAAGGACAACAAGCAATTTTGAGCTTCAAAATATGAGCCAATAAAACACCCAACATGGAAAGGAATGATGCAGAAACAAAAATTTTCTATAGTGAATTATTATATAATTAAATAACTTATTTAGCTTACTTTAGTCCCTAAAAATCAACTTTGTTTTGTATTTAGGACTAGAGTGTACCACTCTGATTCTATTTATAAGTCCATTTTGACCAGATCTTACATACCAAGGAGAGGTAATTAACTCAATGATTATAAGATAAATTTGAGATAGCTAACTCAATGATTATGGGATAAATTTTTAACTTTGTCCTAATTTATGATTGAGTATTTTTTAACTGTTTCTTCCCTCTTTATTTTTGTGGATACAAAACAATTAATAAAGATAAAATTGTCACAATCTCATTTATTATATGAAACTGAATTTATAAATAAGACTAAATTTTTTAATTAAAGTGGACTTATAAATAAGATCAGAGTTGGTATTAATTATCCCTAAATCATTACTAATTTTTTATTTATTTAATGATTTATTATTCACTCACTCTCATATTTTATTCTCCTTTTCTCTCAGATTCATATGATCTCTCGATGTGACCACTCCACAGGTGGAGGCCGTCCATTTTCGGAGGTACTATGAGAAACGATGTTAAATTGTTTTTACTTTAAAATAATTAATCTGCCTTTATCAACTTTCCGTCTTAAACTAAATTATATTTAACACCCCATCGTTGATTGATCAAATCCCCCAGGACCACGTCAGCAATCGGCCCGCTCCGCACGAACTAAAAGTTCAAAATAGAGAGACAGGAAGAGGATAGAAGGGGAAATTGACTAAAATGATTTTTTGAAAAAAAAATTTACCTAATTAATTCAGATTAAAAATATTTTACCAAAGTAATGCAGTTGGTGGCGCAAAAGCAGGTCACTCCACAAGTGACGTAAAAAAGATTCACGCCACTGACACAAAATATATCAGTTTGTGTCAGTGGCGTAAAGAAATTAAACCCCACCTAATGGTGTGAAGAAATTTCTTTTAAAAAAAAATCATTTTGGTCAATTCCCTAGGAAGGGAAGAAGAGGAGTTCCGAGTGGCCGCGCAACCTGCAAATACACAATGACATCAGCGATGATTCCATTTATGTTCAGTTTGTGTTCCATTTATATGAAGTCCACCCCAATGCATCACACATTCACAGCTAGCGGTAGCGGTTGTAGTGATGAATCTTAAAGATAAATATTTGGGGATTAAATATATATTCATTAATTAATTTTAACAAAATATTTAGAAGGTTAAATGTATAATTTTTTGGGCTAAATAAAAAAAAAATCCATTTTACATTAAATATTTGGGTCAATTTTTTTTTGGGGGGCATGGCCCCTGATTGTCTCTAAGAAGATCCATCCCCAGAGTGGGAATAGGTCAGACCCCTATCAGGCGACCTGCTGCCTGACCTGTTTAGAGTCTGGTCTGACTTGGTCAGTTTGTTAAATAGGTCAGGTTGAAGCCTATTTAAAGACCTAAATGTGTAAATAGGTCTGACCTATTTTGTTAATGTCGGGCCTATAAGCTTTCAGGCTTGGCTTATTTACATATTAAATAAATATATTTATATTTATATCATATAAATAACACAATATGTATTCTGTTAATTCTTATATTCTAATTACAAAGTCTACTTATGACTTTTAAAGCCTGTAATATGAGGCATTTTTAAAGGCCTATATTGTAAATAGGCTTTTAAAAAGGCTTCAAGCTCAATCACCTATTTCTATGCCTAATCATAATAGTTAGAAAAATTATGACCAAGTGAAGTACTCCCTGTGACCCTTGTTATAAACACCAACTAGTAAGTGTATTTGGTCTTTTTTATAAGATATTTGCTTGTTTCCAAAGTGCATTGATTATTTTTTCCATGTATGCCCATAATTAATAAGGATAGTGGGTGAGAGTAATAATTAATATAATATTAGAGTTTAGTGCAATTAGTAGGAGTAATATTGGAAGTTACTTAAATTGTTGGACAATTTTATTGACTTTAATTTTTTTTTATTGATTTGTGAGAATTGTTACTTTATGCCTTATAATAAGGACTAGAGGAAGTAGTTGTTAGAATTGCACAGGGTAATTTTGCCAATTCTATCAAGTTGTGAAAAAAACAGATATTTTTTAATTTAAGAGGGCTTCTTGATTAAATTATTTTATTTTTTATTTTTAATTCTTTAAAAGTGTCATTTTTTATTTCCTATATATATTATTAGGACGTTCAATATATATTTTATTTATTTTGAATTATTCCAGAAATATTTTAACTTTATTAGTAGTTTTTTAGGATATTATTTTAAGATATGTGAGTTTTTCTCAGGAAAAAAAAAATCATCTTTAGAATATTATTTAATATCTTATTATTATATCTTGATTTAATTTTTATAGTTGACATTTTATTCTCAATATATTTAGAATATTTTAGAGTGTCTTTTAAAATACTTTTGAGTCCTATCGTGATTAGGAAGTTTCTTTATTTAATGGGCAAGGTATACTCAGGTATTCTTGTGAAGTTATGAACGTGGATGAGAAATTTTAATTACCTGTGTTTTTCAGTAGGTTATTGCTGATCAGTAATCGTTCGTATACGTTGGGAACTTGGGATTTCTGCATCAGCAAGTCGGAATCAGTTTCTACTCGTCCGGACGGACAAACTCCTAGCCGTTTAGATCTTATTTTTTTAATAAGAAATAATTTCAATGGTAGAAAATCTAAAATAAAATTTACCTTTAAATTAACATTTTTCAAAAAATGATTTTTTTCATGTAGAAAATAATAATAATAAAAATATATGGGTTGTCCAGATCTAGATTCGGACGGTTAGAGCTCGTCCGTACAGATGAGCTCCCCTTGCTTATCCAAAAGATAAGCATAGAAACTGATTCCTCAGCAAGTCAATGTCAAGCTGAAGCCTTCACTCATAAGCCCTTCATTTTTTTTGTTTTTTGGGGTTGAGGGATGAATTTAATTGAGTAAATACCCTTTCTGGTCCCTGACAAAAAAATACAAACCCATTTTGGTCCCTTACAAAAAAATGTTCTTTTTAGTCCATAAAAAGGACGAATAAGAGTCGATTGGTTGACATTTTGATCCCTCGCAAATTTCAAAAAATTCATTTTTAGTCCCTAAAAAAGGACGAATAAGGGTCGATTTTTTTGTAAGGGACCAAAATGGGGTCCGTATTTTTTGTTAGGGACCAGAAAAAATATTTACTCAATTTAATTCAAGTCCAACTCGTTTTCATTCTAAACATTTGTAATGAGTCATAATCCTGCACGTCAATTATATATCACCATCTCAAGAATCATGGAATTGGTTCTGATCGAGGTTCTGAAATCGACTAGGTCACTAGACTAGTCGGGATATTGGGTCAAAGATCAAATCAAAGTCAAATCGAAACTAAATCAAGGGCAAACTGGTGAAAAATAGAAGATTTAAGGTTATTAGTATGAAATTCTAAAGAAAATTGAAAAAAATCGATTTTTTTTTACCAAAAAAAAAAAAGAAAAGAAAAAGTGAACCAATTTGCCCCTTGGATTGGAACGGTTAGACCGATTCCTCGGTTTCCAGTCTAGGCCAGTGAACATTTGTTTTGATTACTAGGGAGAGTTTATTATAATTAAATCATTAGACCTAGTTTTGGACGGCTCAAATTTTAACATTTAAGAAAATAAAACTAATTTTTTAACTATTGCCTTTTTAAAAAATAATTTTTTATTTAAAACTTGTCATTTGAAAATGAGCCCTTCCTACTGACTTTTAGTTTAATAGGAAATCTCAGTACAGGTTGGCTAAGGCGTCGGCCTTCACCCCAAAAGGGAGGAGGTTCGATTCCCACTGGTCGATGTGAGAGCCTCATTGGTAGGCAATCTGTAAGTACTTCTATAAGCGTTCTTTGAGTCTGGAGGCATGTCCTGATCCTGGTGGGATACCGATGTCTACCCACACCTAAACTTTTAGTTACCACAGGGAAACCGGGCCCCAACACCCTCGTACACAGTGTCTTCATTCCTCTAGACGATGACGTGACGAGAAAAAAGAAACATGGAGCATGTTCGTATTCTAAGGAGAGAAATTTCATTAGTCAAAAACAAAACGTTGAGCAGGTTAAGTATAATATATTTCATTCTTAGACGTCGAAGACTGCAAATTTATGAGTCCGGTTTCCTGTCCATCTCTCCTCATATTCAGATCTTAACCGTCGAAATCTTGATTCAAAGGTTCAGATCATTTTTTTGAACTACCCCAGGTGATAAAAATTACCGCATGCTATTTATCTAGACCCTTAGATCAAAATTTCGAAGACAGAGTGAAGATAAAGATGAGGATCTGACTTTCCTTCTATGCAAAGGAACGTCCGCTGCGTTTTTACCTAATAAATTAATACCGCATGCGGTGTGTGTACCGCATGCGGTAAATTATTAAGTGTTTTTTGTGCAGCAGACGGTTCTTTGCATCGGAGGAAAGCTAGATCCAAAGATGAGGAGGGATGGATAGAAGGTACTCAAAATTCATGGTATAGTTTATTCCTTTTAAACAAACTTTCCAGTTTCCACCCCATCAAATAAGCCAAAAACAGATAAAATTCTCTGGTCAAAACTAAGAATACGACTCACACCTGCCCTTCCCAAAAATTCATCCCCGCTAGAAGACTTGCCAGATTCTTATACCACACAATTGGAAAATCCTCTTAAGATTTTGCAAGAGTTTCAGTGATCACAGTCTCTATATCAATTTTGATGGCAGGTTCTGCTGTAAAATATTGGCTAACAGAGCACCCATTAATCGTATCATTCCGATGGAGCCCCACCGAGTTATGGTTTTCAACTTATTCCTTCATCATCAACGCCATTTCTGCTTATATCGTCGCCGCTATCACTCTACATGCCATTCTCACGATCTGCGGCCGCCGCCGTCCTGTTCCACTGGGTCCTATCCCCGCCGTTCACAGCCTCGCCATGGCCTTCATCTCTGTCCTCATATTCCTCGGCATGCTCTTATCCGCTGATGCTGAAATTCGAAACACCCGGTGGCTATGGCGGCGAACAAGAACAACCCCTCTCGAGTGGGTCCTCTGTTTTCCACTGGGTATTCGTCCCTCTGGACCGGTCTTCTTTTGGTCCTACGCTTTCTACCTATCTCGCTTCCTTCACCTGTTCCGAACATTCTTCACCATTCTCCGTCACCGGAAGCTGTCCTTTTTCCGGCTCTCCAACCATTCCATCTTGCTCCTCACCTCCTTCCTCTGGCTTGAATTTTCGCAGTCATTTCAGGTATCGGCCATACTGATCACAACCTTTGTTTACTCGTTAGTGTATGGGTACAGATTCTGGACAGAAATCGGATTGCCCTCCAAGTGTTTCAATTTCACTGTGAATCTCCAGATGTTGTTGTTGGGTTTTACTTTTGTGGGTCATGTTGGCGTGCTTGCACTTCATTTTATGAGAGGAGGGTGTAATGGGATTGGAGCTTGGGGGTTCAATGCTGTGCTGAATGCTGCGATTCTTTTAATGTTCTTGAGGTTCTATGTTAAAGTGTATTGCCGGAGACCAGTTACCGTTGGTTCAGCATATTGGGACGGCCGGAACGCCGAGAAGCGTGCAACGCGTTCTGCTAAATTGTCAAAGATAGAATTTGGACAGCACAATGGAGGAGAAAGGAAAGAATCGTCAAAGTCGAGTCTTTGACCAGTTCCTCCATCTCCGTCAACTGTAGATAAATATTAAATAGTGTTCTTAGTACAGAAACTCCAAGTTCTGGTCATGGTTTAACTGATGAGTTACAGATTCAAAACGTCCCTGCTTCAGATTATACAATACAGATTCTGTTCGCACTCGCAAGCATTTATTATGAGTTTTGTAATTCTTATGGAGGATTAAAAATGTAATCATGAGAACAAAATCTTATGAGTCGTTTGAATAGGTTTAGCAATTGGAGAAAAGAATCCAGAAATTTGTGGCTTTTGAAGTCTAAATTTTGAAACTAAAACATAAACGGGATGACATTGACCTTATATTTGGTTTTCTCAAAACTTGTTTCTAGAAGTTTGTTGTTAATTGCTAGGCTGCTTCCTATCCAAGACATATGGGTCAATTTTGTTGTCTCTGTGATTTACAATTTATGAATGCGTAGAAATATGGGTAAGGATGAGAATTCTAATCGAAAAGATATATGACTAATCAATAATCATGATCAACTACTTTTCTCTAATACTCCATTGAACGGTTGAACCCCTTGCAATTGGGAGCGTAGCTAATTTCATACATAATTAAAGTATTGACACAACATTACCATTTACAAATTATGGCCATATTATAGTACACGGGGGCACTAATTAATACGTGAGCATCCGGCTTACATATTACAAGTTAACTCATGAAACCAACATACTCGTTATAAGTCGTAATTAATATATAGCTGATGCTCGAGTTATCCATCTCAGCAAGACATTTTTCTAAAAATGTGATAGTATGACTATATGCATGAAGCCGGAGAAATAAATTGTATCCATCACAGTCCATCATGTAACGACTCCCCCACAGGTAAGGATTGGTAGTCCCCCTCACGGCGCACCGCTTACACCCATGGTTGGGTCGGGCCCGGTGTGAGGGTTGGTAGGCCCCACACCGAGATGGAATTGTCCTCCTCCTCTTAGAGGATTTGTCCCTTGAGTAAATACCCAAGGGCGCGAACCTTGGACCTGAGGAATAAGTCCAAAGCTTAAGAGCACCTTGGTATCCATTACAATCCATGGGAAGAAACGTTCAAAGAAGACACAAAAGCATGACATGAGAAGCACTGCATGAAGTCCTATTAAAAAAACGCTTAACATGTAAAACGCAAAGGCTTTGTTCCAACTAAATAGTAGCTACCCATGGAAGCAGTAAGGCAATACGAAGGAAGAAAATAAAGTATCATGAAGTGATCCCAGGATGTGATGGCACCAAATTCATGAGAAAATTTGTTTGAATTTTTTAACATGTTTCGTTGTATTAATTAAGGAGGGATATACATGAGGTGATGAGATGAGCATGCAGCGTTCGAACACACGGTACGCACGTCCCAACCTCAATCTTAAAATTGGTCACGTAAAGATTCGACCAAAAAGATCAAACTCTTGATCATCACCCCAATATAAATTCTCATGAAGTGAACCCATAAATCCTCATATCCAAAACACAACACTTACTCTTGCATTTCCTTCTTTCAAATGGCTTTTACATCTCTTCTGCTTCTCCTTCTCCTTTCTGCAGGTTACCTCCCTCATTCATATACATTATTTTGCTTCGATCTTTTATCCAGTTTCAATTCCTTTTTTCCTCCTTCTTTCTAATCTACATTTTCGATTTTCTTATGGTTTTGCAGTTACAGGTTATGTGGAATCCACCACAAACTTCACAATTCAAAACCGGTGCAACTACACATTGTGGCCTGCGACTCTTTCCGGGAACGGTGTTGCAATTCTCGGCGACGGCGGGTTCTCCTTGGAACCGGGACTATCTTTTTCTCTCGTCGCTCCACCGGGTTGGTCCGGACGCTTCTGGGCTCGAACCGGCTGCGACTTCGATAACGCCGGTCAAGGAAGATGCGTCACCGGAGACTGCGGTGGACTGAAATGCCGGTTGGGAGGTGCTCCACCGGCGACGTTGGCGGAGTTCACCCTCGGAAACACCAGCAGCGACAAGGATTTCTACGACGTGAGCATGGTGGACGGTTACAATGTGGAGGTGAGAGTGCAGGCAATCAGAGGAACCGGCGATTGCCAGGACGCCGGGTGCATCACAGACTTGAACAGCGTGTGTCCGAGAGAGTTGCAGGTGAAGGACGGTGATTCGGTGGTGGCGTGTGAGAGCGCGTGCACGGCGTTTCAGGCGCCGGAGTTCTGCTGCGTCGGCGACCATGCAACACCAGAGACTTGTGCGCCCACGATGTACTCAGAGCTGTTCAAGAGGGCATGCCCAAGAGCCTACAGTTTCGCATACGACGACCCTTCCAGCACTTGCACATGCTCCAGCCCCGATCATTATACCATCACATTTTGCCCATCCGAATCTTTCTAGCAAAGTGCTCCTCTATTAATTCCATACATGCTATGATATTATATTATAGTTCAACGTAATCAATAAACCAGCACCTTATGGTTGTCTGGTACGTAGTACTGAATTATTTTGATGGATTGGGATTGGAACTGGGATAGTGCCTGAACCTCATTAGGTGTTCTCTATGGCCAAACCTTCTTGCACATGGAGATTACCAAATTACTCTTAATTAATCACCTCACCCATCAATTTGATTCATGTTCATTTTCTATGATTACCTTTTTACCACTTCAAATGAGGAAGACTCGAAATCCATGCATCGTTAAATTTAATCCCAATCCGTATGCAACCATAACAAACCACTTAAAAGTTCAACTATCGTAGTAACTAACACTTAAGGACATGAAATTTTCCGTCTATAAATAAAGAGTTGTTCAATCCTATTTCTAACTTGTTAGCGCCTTGGATGTCCATGGACCAGACTGGATCGGGTTTGGGGTCAATCCGAGGTCTGGTCCAGGAGGGACCTTGGGCTGGACAAGCCAGCCCAAGGTCTGGTCCAGTTTGGCACCAGCCCGAGCTCAGGCTAGATCAGACCGGTCCAGTGGACTGCCTGGACTGATCTAGGTAGTCCGGACCTATTTCATTTTTTTTTTAGTTTTTTCCCACTTCTTTGGACCAATAATTAAACATACAAACATGCAAACATTTTAAATCCAATCATACACAATTACACATATAAGAATCTCCAACAACATTGAACAAAAATACAAAATAACAACATTCTATTGGGTCAGACCGAAGAAGAAGGGAAGAAGAAGAAGATTGAAAAGGGAAAAAGATCATGGACATTTTTTTGGCCGCAGAAGAAGACTCACTAATGAGTGATGAAGAATAGTAAAGAAGACAATAAAGAAGGACAAATGGTTAGGTTAAGTTGTGATTATGTATATATATATATATATATATCGGGCCGGACTAGACCAGTCAGGGGGTCTAAGACCCTAGACCAAGTCCGGTCCCGACCAAAAAAAAAAAAAAAAAAAATTCCGAGACCGGGTCGGGTCGAACCACCTAGACTACCAAGTTTTTTGGACATCTATATTAGCGCCTGCTTATCTCTTTTTTTTTTTTTAGAATCGGAAAAAATATAAAAACAAAACCAATGTAAATTCCTCTATCAAAAAATTCTCTAAGAACCCAATGATATATATTCCAAAACTGAATTAACCTTATTAATAACTGTGTGACTATATTGATAAGTTCATATAAAATTATAGAATGGTCATTGATAAGTCTATCTATGTCAATAAGATAATTTTACATTTGAAATTTGAAATCTATCTGCCTAAAAAATCTTTCTTAGAGAAATCTAATTGAGACTTTTTTAATTTTTGTCCTTGGCATCTAAGTGCGATTTTCCTTTTTTTTAAAAAAAAAAATCCTCAGTTACGATAAAAATTCAACACGTACATGAATTAAAATATTTTACATAGATAGGGAATAGTGAGGAATCAAGCAAGCTTTGAAACTCTCTGTTCCATTTTTTTCAAGACCTTCGGCCTAAGGTGATAACATTACAACAAGCTTCAATTCCTTCCCCCTTCCTGCACTTTTCCTCTACAAAAGGCTCTCCTCTTTGGAAGCCCAACTGTAACCTACTCATCCTATTTTCCTACTTTTAATTCTACATCTAAGGTATTACATGCCACCTTCATTCCCTAAAAAGAAATTACAAGCCAACAACACCTCCCCAAAAGAGGAAAATGAATTGACAACTAAAAACTAAGCTATACATTACAGATATTCCATCAAGGAACTATCTCTCAAAGAAAAACTAATTTGCAGGCGACTATACCACGGCAACTTCATCTGACCAGCACCAGTGCACTGACCCTCTCCTTCCCCTTCACTGCTGAAGAGAGTCTGGTCAGAGCAGTCAAGTGAAGCTCCACATGCTAAATTATATGACTGACACGCCGAATGACACACTCGGAGCCTGTTATCTCTGTCCTTGTCACACTTCTGTATCGATATCTGCATATCAAGTACTAAGTTCCTCAGCTGTTATGTTAAAAAAAGTGTTACAAGTTCGAGAGCCACATTGCTAGACAGAATCAGCAGATGTCAAAATGACATGAACAGTATAACACTGAACCAAGTGGGAAAACAAGGGAAAGACAAATTACAAAAGGATGAAAAAAAAATCTGAACAAATGTTTATCATACCCAGCAGGCAAGCCATTTAGCAGCTTCGTTGCAGTAAGTGCCGCCCAATATATTAAATAATTTCCAAGCACAGCCAGGGAATAAGCGGTGGTAGTTAGGCATGACAACCGCTTCTTCTAGCTGCTGTAGTAGGCTTGGTTCACTGGGAGCACAATGATGTCCAGACAAATCATTTCCCAGCACATTTTTGCAAACTGAGAGACTCAATAGGAGCGTAGAGCTGTTCTGGCATGTGTATCCCGCGTAGTCAGAACAACGAAATTCACAAACTCCATTGTCACAGACCCCTCCATGAAGGCTACATTGCTCATCACAAGCAGCTGCATATATGTGACAGCAGGGAGAGGTAAAAAAAAAAAATGCCTGTAGCACAAGAATTGAGTAAATGCTGTTACAGATTAAAATCATTGTTCAACAATATTGATTGAATCATCCTGCCTCTGTTAAACTACATAAAAGGGATCCAAGTTAAATATCCTGAAGAGACTCAACTAAAGTACATGTCAGTTACTGCATATGATTTACTTCATATCATCATATGGAATAACATTCTTCAAAAGCCGACCCTTCACATACTATACATTTTTGCAATGCTCTCAGTAATTAAGTCTGCAATTGAAGACATTTCTGATCACAATGTTTTGTTCAAAACTCATTATTACATACCAGTTGAACAGTCGATGCCAGTATACCCATTTTTACATTCACAAATCCCATTGGAGAGACACTTGCCATTACCACTGCAATTGCTGGGGCAGGATTCTGAAAGGAAATCAAGCAAAGGATTCATTTTGGTTCCAGCATTTTAACCCAGAACACTAAGGTTCATATATCAAGGGAAAAAGAATTTGTTTTAAAAAATAAGAAATACATAGTTTCCGTATAGAGAGTAATTCAAAAATTAAGGCACAATAAATACAAAAGTTAAACTAAAAGGCAGGATATGAGAGCTCACGTTTGCTACAATCATGACCATGAAATCCAATAAAGCAGTGACAACTTCCATCAATGCAGTCTCCATTGAAATTACATGCATTAGGACATTGACCAGGCATCGCAAGTGTATTTGTGCTACAGAGCTCGTGGTATGCAGGGCAGATTAATTCACCTATGGATAAATGATTTAGAGTAAGGTGTCAGTGTCACTATACTGAAAAAACATTAAGAAAAAAACTAATAAATAAAATAATAATAATAATAATAATAACCATTAAAGCCAGGGAACTGAATGGGTCCACCAACTTCAGGACATACTTTCCAGATACCATCTACTTCAACCTGTTTGGTCACATTACAGAACTACGTTTAGCAACAACTTCAGCAAAAAGGAAAAAGGGAGAATGGGGTTCACATTAGATGCTTTTCTTTTAGGTGCTTCTTATGTGCTTCTCCCTCTAATTAGAGGGATTAGACATTTTTTTTTATTTTTTTAAATATTTTTATAGATTCTATTTATTTAGATTAGATTATATGTTGTATCGTGAAATTTTTTTGCACCCAATATCTCAAATTAATTAATTTTCAGTCCTGCATTCATAAATAATTTTCCTGTAACTCCAATATCCTGGAAATTAATTAATTTGAGATACTGGGTGCAGAAAAAATTTCAAGATGCAGCATATAATTTAATCTAAATAAATAGAATATATAAAATTTTAAAAAAATAAAATAAAAAAGCCTAATCCCTCTAATTAGAGGGAAAAGCACATAAGAAGCACTTAAGAGAAAAGCACCTAATGTGAATTCGGTTTGAGAGTGAAAAAACAGAAGCAGCAGTCCAATATTCAACCTCCCTAGGCTTCATTAAGAAATTAATGTAAAAAAGATCAGTTACTCAATCACCATAAACAGTTAATACTCTCTTGACAATCCTAAGTGAACCATACCTCTAAAGAATTATTTGCACACCTATGTTGATAACAACCATTTCCTTGGGTCATAGAGCCTCGCACAAATCCCATGCGCACTAAAGTAGAGGCCATACACCTGCATTAAAAAGGGAAATCAATTAGAAACTCTGTACCTTTAAATTTCAAATACTCAATGCAAAGCAGACTGAAGATGCAAGCTAACAGTCACAAATCTGACCTAGAGTTGCTCCTCGAACTTCACCCAGCATTCGATCGGGTGCACGTGCGCTGTTGACATCTGTACAAGACCCATCTGAATATGCGACTAAATAAGTGCAATAATCAGCCAATGAAGATTGTCCACCTGCAATGATCAGCGAACAAGTCACCAAAACTTACCACTATTGAGTTTGCTGATTGACAATAACCACAGACAGCTTATGTTGAAAAACAATAATAGTGGAAACTAGAGAAATCTTTGCTGTGTACTGGAACTATAGAAATAGAAGCAATATATGAATTACAAAGCAATGGCACGAAATGAAAAATTAATTGCTTGAAAATCAGTAGTGAAAAAGCTGGCATAAGATGATGATAGAGGAGAAAAGGCATCGCCTAGCATTTAAAGGATTAAAATCAATCAACCTTCAAGGATATGAAGGCATAATTTGACATACCTTCATTAGCTTGGGAAAAATATTGATTCCACTGAGGCAGGTCTCCAGTATATTTTACAATTGGGCAGTATCCCTCTGCCTCCCTGTTATATGTACAACCAGACAACTGTGTTTTGTTGCAATGATAGGCCCCCTTCCAAAAATTGCAGGGGGAGGTAACAAATTCAGTACCTTGGTTGCGACCCCAATCAAGACGGTCTGCCATGCTATAATTGGCACGGTACCATCCACTGTCTTCTAAAAGAGCTAGAGTCATTTTTGAAACTACAGATCTTGTATCCACAGAACCAGTCATAATCTCATTCATCATAAGCCTTTTTTCCCAGTGAGATCCTGTCATCAAAAGGAAAAAAAATACATCTCTTAACTTTGTCAGTGGGTGGCAGAAGTACAAGTTCAAGGACTTTGCACATGGTGTTCCCACTAAACAAGAGTTGCTATGTTTTTATTTAAACTTATAAGTATCTCCAGGGCAGGATTCTAAAGGAGCAGGTGGCAGATCAGTACTTTATTAAGTTTTTTACCATACAGGAGACATCACTTAATTTTGCATTTATATGTCAATTTTCTAATGTTAAACTCTGATCATATTTGCAAATATCTCAGAAGCATGATGTAGCGATCACATTCATTGGGCACTATATTAATTATTAAAAACCTGAAAAAACAAAGGATATGCAAAAAAGAAAGTAAAGTGCAACTGTGTATTTCAAAGGAAAAAAAATTACGCCATTACATTAGTAAAAACTAATCTTTATCAACAGCCTGATTAGCCACATGTATAATCATAAACAACTATAGTGATAATATTCTGAAGAAAGCAAGAAAAACTAGAGTATCACATTTAGAACTTGGCAAAAAATTGATTAAGAAAAGAGAAATACCTGAAGTTCCACGCCCTCCCCCGTCTTCCAGCTCCAAACCAGTGAAATATTTGGAAAATGCCTATCATCAAATAACTCATTAATCATTTGTGAAAGCTCTAATTAAAAACACCAATCAAGTTGTTGAATATTTTAAGCAAAATCATCGCATTGAAAATTCTTGTTTCATTTACGGAAGAAGGTGAATATATATAGAGAGAAGTGAATGGCAACAATCCTGCCATTCAGCTACTGAAAATCAACTACAATACAAACACCATGATGGCAGAGAAATCCTACGAGCTATAGACGAAAAGATGGTGACAATCCACTAAAAATATATCGTCACAATAAACAGAGAATAAATGCATAATAAAACCTAATTACAATCACATATAAGAAAACTGATATAGGGAAAATATTCTAAAGCAAATACCCCATAATGATGTCTTGAATGCATGACAACACGTGGAAGCACCACACGTGTTACCAATCGCCCAAGCTTTTCATCCATGACTTGTTTAGTAACCTGCAAGGACAACAAGCAATTTTGAGCTTCAAAATATGAGCCAATAAAACACCCAACATGGAAAGGAATGATGCAGAAACAAAAATTTTCTATAGTGAATTTATTAGAAAACTCAAGAAATTCTGAAAAGTGAAATAAAAAAGAATTATAATGCTAATAATAACAAACTGAAAGACGTAACCAATATTTAGGATCTCATATTTAGCTAGGCTCACTTTAAATTATCCAGCCATCAAACTGCCAAACTTCAAGATAAGATTTGGTTTCAGAACAAGTGGTACAAGTATACAGGACATAATGTTAATATCTAAAAATATGAGTCTTAGAGTATGCAAGCCAGCATACCACATTACGCCGTCTTTTCCTTTCATCTCTAAAATGAGCAAAGGCATGAGGATCAAATCCAAGGACATGCATAACCTGGAAAAGATCAAATCTAATCAACAGTGCCTTCAAGATTTCCGATTTTATTATTTAAAAACCCAACCAACCTCATGTATGAGGGTAGCGGAAAGCAAAGTCTCAGACTCAGCTGTCAAATGGCGAGGAGCAACATTTACATGTCCTGCAAAGATTGGAAACTTCAATTCCAAAGCCTCCCAAATGCAAGGTAATGATGAGCATTCAAACTAAGATAAGATTCTAGGTAAGCTACCAGCTATGGCACGGCCCCATTGATCACGTTCACAAGCCACTGCCCATGCAAGAGTGTTCCCAGCGGTAGGTCTTGTAGTGACCAGAAGAACTAAGTCGGCGTCAAAAACACCCTCTGGGGAAGGTGAACAAGTAGGCCACTTCTCAAATTTCCAAGTAAAATTATGGGATGGAATTTTATTAAGAATACAATGTCCACATAAGGCAGATGATCAATTAATTATACCTTCAACATATTCACGAGGAACCTGCACCCCTCCATCTTGCCCACATGCAGAATACCCACTTAGACGCAAGTTTCCCTTGACAGGCTCAACAGCCAATGCTCTCTTAAACCAGTCAGTTGTCTGACCCAATGCCTGCAATGGGTTGCTTTCATGGGTAAATATCCTTGTTCAATCTTTATCTGAAACTAATTCGTATTATATAAATCTAACAATACTCTCAATGAGACCTTATGAAGGCGTAGCTTTTTGTCATCTCCTGTGATATCTTCGGAAGTGCAGTTATGCCAACAATCACCAGATATTGGAGGATTACCATGGGGATTACAGGAAGGGTTCCCAAGAAGTGAAGTCAAGGGAGGCTCCCCAAGCTGTTCAAATAAAAATATGCTTTAAAATTAATAAACAGAATGAGATAGAATGCAAATGTTATGTCAGGTCAGGACATACGAAATCTAAAGAGAACTTTTTTTCACATTAAACACTCACTTTGACAATATCACCAACATTTTGGCAATCTCGGTCAGGTGAATGGCCAACAGCATCATAATTGAGATATATTCTAATAGGTTGTTTTGCATCTTTTTGAAGCCCTGATGATGTTGACACTCCAAGTAACGCCCTACCTTTATAATGAAGGGGCTTCATGTGACTAGGTTCATAGACTTGTGGGGCAACTGAGTACACCTTGCGCCCAGGTCGCTTCCTCTGTTCAAGTATCTGATCATGTATACAAGAGTGTGGGGCAATGTTATTTTCCAAGCCTCCTGTTCGAAGTCGGTATTCTTGGGGTTTTGCATCATTGGCTTCCAAGCATGCCAGCAACAATACAATCTGAAGCAGGAAGTGGAAGTTTAACAACAAATAACAGCCAACTGAGAAATCAAAGTGTCTGGTTCTTTATATAAAGTGAATTTGGTAAACTGTGAAAACCAAAACTTTTCCTTTTTCATCCCTATTTTTGCATGCAGGCAGAGTACATCAAATTGAACACCTATCTAAAAACACAAGATGATACAATACAAAAAGGAAAAGCTTTAAACGTTGTCAGCTCCACAACTTAGTTCACTATTTGCCAGAAAAGAACGAAGTTTCCATCAACTTAGTTCACCATAGAGCTACGACTGGCAAAAGCTAAATCTTGAATCAGCAGAATTTTGAAATTAAGCTTTTTAAAACAAAAAAGGAAAACAAGTAATGAATATTTTGTGACTATACCCGGAGATATGCCACTGCCCACTGAGCAGCGTGCATTTAAAGGTAACAACTGATAGGTGTCGGGCAAATGAAAGAAAAGCTAAAGATTGAAGAGAACCAAATATTCGAAATTATAGAAATATAGATTACTAATCCAGCACCTTCCAGGTTAAGCATTGATCTTCTAAATAAAATCTGACCATGGGGATACCGCTCCCGAACTAACGAAACCAACAACAAAAACTTATTCTAAATTAAAACTAAGCGTCTGATCCATTCGCTAATTGCGGGAAAGCTTAGTAATAGGCCGGAAAATACACACACACACACACACACATATTGTTCTATTCTTTCTTTCACTCCATGATGACCAATTGGAATCTGAGCATAGTTAAGCAGATGATTTTGAAAGGCCTAAACCTTAACATTATGGAAACATTGAACTAAAGGGATGATTAAGATAAGAAGGAATGTAGATGATGAACTAAAAGAGCTTACCTCGAAGACAAGGACGGTGAATCGAAGCTTGCAATCAAACCTGGACAGGACAGAAGGAATACACCGAAGCATTGCCTCAATGGAATGTTAAACACACAACCAAAGACAAGGTTGTTTCCATTAAATGTTCAGCGGTATTTTGATCGGCTTTAGGACCCAGAAAAATCCGTGGCTCTGATGCATGTTGCAGAGCCTCGTTCAGATATCAATAGGAAAAGGGAAGTAGTGGGGGATTACCCCTTTGGGCTATAGAGGCTTTATTTTGAAGGAAATTAACACTATTACAACATACACGTGAAAAGGCGGGATTTAGATTCCTCAAGTAGTGCTATTTTTTTTTCCGCCAACTCAAGTAGTGCTATTGTTGTAGACTGGTTCGGCTTATTACATGATATTTTCCGCTCGCTCTCCATAAAATATGCAGAAAAGAGAACAGTGAGGGGTAACAAGGCAAGCAAGAGAAAGAAAAGAGGGGAGAAAAGGTGGTGGAGTTGGTGGCCAAGCTCTTTTTTTTTTTTTTTACCAGTTTTGGGTTTTACGGGAAGAGATACTCTCCTTATCATTTTTCTCATTGTCTCTCATTGGCCACATCTTGGCCATTGATTTGGAAAAATGAGAGAAAAGTGAAAGTAGTACTTTATTAATTGGATGGATGTGATTTAGAGATTATGAGGGACAATGAGAAAATGATGATGAGAGAATTCTCTAAAAAAGTGCCACTTTGTGGCGGTTAATTTATAGCGGTCAAAATAAACCGCTACAAATATGCGAATTTGTAGCGGTTTATATCGAAACCGCTACAAATTTTGTAGTGGAAACCCAACCCTTTACGGAAGGAGATACTCTCCTTATCCTTTTTCTCATTGTCTCTCATTGGTCACATCTCTCATTGTCTCTCATTGGCCACATCTGGGTTTTACAGGGTATAATCACTTTGTGCGGGGGACGCCAGCAAATAAAAATCAGAAATTTTGCAACTTTAAAATGCCCCTCATAGTGCCCTCAAATTTCAAGTTCAACCAACTTTAATAAAAAATAATTTCTCACAATATCCGTGTCGATATTGATAGTTTTATAAGAAAAAATAAGGGTTAATGAGCGAAAATACACATGAGCTTTACCTCAGGAGCGCCCAGCACCACGAACTTTTTTCTAGAGCAAAAGTACACACGTGATTACGATTCAGGAGCGCCCAGACCACGGCGGTTAGTTGACCGTTAGTCATCCGTTAACCTGGATGGAACGATGACGTAGCGCTTATTTGGACTGATACGCGTAGATGCTGTTGGTAAGTAAAAAAGAGAAAATTACCATTTTGCCCTTAGTTTTAAATAAAATTATCATTTTGCCCTTAGTTTTAAATAAAAATTACCATTTACCCTTAATTTTAAATAATAATAAAACTAAAAATACCCCCTCCTCTGGTGGGCCCCACCACCGGCCACCCCACCGCCGCCGGCCGGCGGTGGTGGTCGGCCGCCGGGGTGGGGTGGTCGGTGGTGGGGCCCATGGGGGAGGGGTATTTTTAGTTTTTTTTTAACTTAGGGCAAAATGGTAATTTCACCTAAAACTAAGGACAAAAGTGTAATTTCACCTGTGTTACTGTTCACTTCCATCCAAGTTAATGGTTGACTAACGGTCAACTAACCGCCGTGGTGCTGGGTGCTCCTGAAACGTAACCATGTGTGTACTTTTGCTCCAGAAAAAAGCTCGTAGTGCTGGGTGCTCCTGAGGGTAAAGCTCATATGTATTTTCGCTCTTTAACCCAAAAAATAATATTAAAAAAGCCTATAAGTTGTGAATGGTTTGTTTTTCATATGTCAAGGATAAGCTATGGAAATTTTCTTTTTCTTTTTTTTGTCGGAATCTTAGTGTCTTTTCCCTAGTTTTATTATCCGGTTAAGGAGCAAGAATACTTATGAATTTTTACCCAAAGCACTTCTAACATCAAATACATTTCAGATATGTAAAAATACTTATGAATATTAAAAAAAGAACAAAAATACTAGCACCATTAAATATGGGAGAAGGGTGTCTCCATTGATATCCTTCTCCATTTACTCTTAATTCAATGTTTCCTCCATTAGATTAAATTTCAATGAATGAGATTTAATACTATATTAAAATATTATTATAACATTAATTGAAGGGAAAATGACAAAAAAAATACTGTTAAAATATGTAAAAGACAAATAAGGGTAGTGAATTTCAATTTGACTAATTTAGAATTTTGAAATGTCGACAAATGTGTGTAATTGCATAAATGTCCTTACTTTTTATTTTATTTTTAAAAAAATCTCTAAAACCCCTTGCTGGCCGCCAAGGTTCTAGCTGCGACTCGTCACCGGAGCTCTAGTGGCCTGATATTTCTTTTCTTTTTTAAAATTTCTCAAGCACAAGTTGCCAATATAGATGTTTGAGTTGTTAATATCGATACTAAAGTTGTAAATCACAGCCTAATATATTTGTTAACAAAATTTCTCACGCAAAAGTTGTTAACATAGATACTTAAGTTATTAACAAATACTCTATTTACAATTTTAGTATATCGTCACTAACAACTCTAGTATTCAATATTAACAACTTTTGTCTGAGAATATTTTTTAAAAAAATATTAGTCCGCAGGAGTTTCGTTGAAAAGTTATTAAGAAATATTCAACAAATGTCCCACTTATCGCTATTAATAACTCAAATATCAATATTGACTACTTTTACTTGAGAAATGCAAAACATATATTATACTGGAGCTCTGGTGAAAGTTATTAAAAAAATATTCAATAGATACCTCGTTTGCAACTTTAATATCACTATTAACAATTCAAGTATCAATGTTAACGACTCTTGCTTGAAAAAGGGGGGGATTATTAGATCGCCGGAGATCTAGTGAAAGTTATAAGGAAATATTCAAAAAATAACCCATTTACAACTTTAATATATTCAAGTATCCATATAGACGACTTCCGCCTAAAAAATATATTAGGTTGTCGTTTACAACTTCAGTATCGCTATTAATAACTCAAGCATCTATATATTGACAAATTTTTCTTAAGAAATTTTTAAAAAATATTTATGCTGCTTCAGTCACCGGTTGCCAACGCCCAAGCTCTTGTGGCCGGCAATGAGTTTTAGGGACCTTTAAAAAAAATAAAAAGTAAGGGCACTAATGTAATTGTACACATTTGTCAATATTTCAAAATTCTAAATTAGTCAATTTGGAATTATTGAACATCACCACCCTTATTTTCTTTTATATATTTTGACAGTATTTTTCTGTCATTTTCCTTAATTAAATGTAACAAATCTCATAGAATAAATCTCAACTATTAAAACTTACTCTAATAATAATGGAGACATTAAATTGAGAGTAAATGATGTATAAAAAATTGAGAGTAAATGGAGACGGAGATCAATTGAGACATTCTTCTCCTGTTAAATATAATCTAACAGCTTTACATATTCATGTGTAAAAAGAGGGTGGGTCTCACTTTCACTACAAAAAATAATAGTGTTAGGTAAAATTTAACAGTTCTAGACAATATTGCTCTCATCTTGAATGTTTATGAGTATTTTTATACATTCAAATAGCATATAATATTGGACACACTTTGAATAAAAGTTCATAGAGTTTTTTTTTTTTCAGCTTCACCCTTTTTATTACTACCTTTGGTCTTAAATATATCAAAAATTTTATAGTATAATTTATGCTATAAATTATGTCTTATATTTAAGACCGATAGAGTATTTATAATTTTAAAACCTTGCGTTTGCATGAATTCTGCATTATAGTGATGAAAATTAGGGTGCCCTTACAAGCCGCGTTGAATGTCTCATATAATATTCAACAGGCAATTGGGTCTCTTTCGTTGCAGTTGTGCGTTCAGTCGGTGGCTATAAATTATTAGAATTTAATTATATTAATCAGCTCGCCTTAATAAATAATAATAATTAACTTTACTAAGCTTTAATGCATTGTATAATGTTTGAAGATAAGTTGTGCGATTCTATTCTATTGCCACTATAAGTTTTATCATTCACCGGTGCATGATTAGTTGGGTTGAGTTTCTCTCTTAATCATTTTCTCATTATCTCCCATCATCTCTAAATCATATTCGTTCAATCAATCATAATATCACTTTAACCTCTCTCTCTCTTCTTCCCAATCAACAGCTCAGATAGGCTGATGAAAGAAAATGAGAAAAATGATGAAGAGAATATCATTTTCCCATGTTATGGTGGACATAGCAAGATGCCCCTATAATGGGTCTACATTCCTACGAACCGTAGTAATCAGTTACTAGTAACATCAAATACGGCTAGATTAATATAAAAAATTATGATGGTCAAAGTAAAATTTAAAAGGAGAAAAAATATATTTAAAGACAGTTAAAGATAATAATAAATATTTTCATATAGACCCACTATGTTTTTGAAGTGTAATTAAAAAAATCAAATGAACATGTGAATTAAGATTTAAATTCATGTTGAAAGATATGCTTATATTTAGTATCTGATAATTGCTGCCTCTAATAAAAGAATACATATATATGCTTACAAAAAAGATAAAATGAATAGTTTCAATATTTGAAAATGAAGGAATCTCAACATATAAAATATGGTTTAATTTATGATCCTTAAGTATGGATGGATGGCAAGTAGGGAAGGATACCTAAACAAATTTAAATTGATTTTGTAGGGTTAGGCCAACCAATTAAAATTCATTGACAAGCAAATTAAAAGACAGAAAAAGACAAGGGCTTTATCATTATGTGTACATTAAATATAGTTAGATTGGATGAACAAATTAAAATGCTGTGGATATATTATTATTCCAGCAGAGTCTTCAAGATAATTAAATTCAAAACATCCTAATCTCATGTTTAATTATTAGACGCCCAGCGGTACGCTGAAAAGAATTAAGATACAAGTCGTCCACCTAATTGCTGTTGCTGTTTCACCAAACGCCACAATTATTTTGGTTTCGAACAATATTATATTGGAATACTAGAGATTAAGATTAAGCATATCCAACGTTGTAACGTTGAGCTACCTTTGACGTTGTTGCGAGGAAAACGTATGTATGAAGTATGAAACCCTAATGATCCATGCAAATGCTGGAGATGTACTGAGAATTATTATTTCAAGCCACAGGATAAGACCCAGGTAACAAATTAAAGAAAAGTTGATGATTAATCGCATCCCATGTTTTAAGTTTCAACTTTCAACTCTTTGACCTGCATGATATATAATGTTACGTTACTCCTCGGTTCTTGTTTATTATAATTGAATGTATTATCAATTGATTATCTTTTTGATTTTGACCTTCTGGGAGCGCAGAATCTTCCAGCCTAAGTTTTACTGGACGTTAATGAATCATAATACATTAAAGTACAAAAGATATAAAACATTTAATAGTAATTAATTAATTTTCTTCGTGATACTCGGTCCAAAACAACTCTATTTTCCCTCCCTCCCTCCCGTGGCTGCATGGTCATGATTCATCAATACGACAATTACATCGCACTTTCCATTATTATTGTACATGGTTTAAAATTATTACCTCCGGTCACTATAAACTACTTTGCTCTATATTTAGGACCGGAGTAAGCATTTAGAAGCTCGTATGACTAAGAACAAGATTATGTTCTTTCCATAACTAAAAATTCAGTAATTTACGTTCTGTGAATGAGGGATTGTAAATAAACGAGATTGTAAAGGGAATCATCAGAGTGTATGCATAATGAGGGTGTCCCTAGTGGAGATTTTGCGATAATATATAGATACTGAGCAGATATATTTTGAGGTTGTCTGGGATTTTAATTTGGATAAACATAAGGGCCGATGAGGTAGTTGCGCTGTCAAACTATAAAAAAGGGAAATAAAGATGGAGGGTCATTATTGACAGCATCAGTCTCATAATTTGTTATATATATATGAGATGGCAAAGTCAAAGTCAATAATATATTGCATAGTAAAGAGATATTGGGTCATAGCTAGGGTTAGTTACAATATCGGTGGTATCTCTATGAGACTATGATCCATGACAATTATAATTAATAATATGTTGTTCATTTTATAGGATATCTTGTTCGATCTGATCTAATACTAATATTTTAGAAGAGGCGCACTACGTCACACGTCTAGAACAACCATGTTCCACATTATATACATATTATTTCAATACTTGTATGCGTATCAGAGACAAAAAGGTGAAGGCTCTTCCCCTGGTTACGTATATCACCATATCTAAATACATGAATCTAGGGGAGGCGTTAGCCTTTGATATATACATTACACCTTTTTTTTCAGGTAAATGCTGCATGGATAACAGCATAATGTAACGTCTAAATGCTGACACATCTCCCGGTGGGAATTTGTATTTTTTTTTTTTATTGGTTGCTCATCCGGTATCCAAAGCTTCGCCCTGACTAATCCGAATCTGACTCGCGTTGTGCACCTGGCTATAGCAGGAGAGTCTCCCAGTAGAGCTTTTATGCATTCACAAAGCTCGAACTTGATATCTTGCTTAAGTGACACAAGCCGTTTACCACTTATACTAACTCATTTTGGTTGGGAATTTGTATATTAATTTTTCAGTTTGCTGCATGGATAAGATTTTTTTTTCGCTACTAAAATTTTAGGAAAGGGGTTGGGCTCACCCACAATCCAATGATAGGGCAAAGTCTCCCTTCCTCCTAGGTGATATCAATGTTGGGCAGGGCGAGCCGTCTATTACCTTCAGACGTTTACCTAGACACCCAGGAGCTAAGATGCCTCCCTCAACGCCTTGACCAACTCCAGGATCGAACCCCCTCCTTTTGGTGAGAGTGTCCGACCCCTTTACCAGTTGAACTCAAGGACGAGGGTGCATGGATAAGAATTGGTCCAACGTAGAGCTTCATCCATAATAATTACACGGACCGTAAGTGGCCCATTAAAATGGATCTGGGCTCTATTTCAAGGCCCGTTTAGCAAAACAAGGAAAATTTTGATGATGCGTCACAAGCTTAGCAGCCAACTCAACCCAAACGTGATCAACAATTTTCATTGCGCTCAGAATTTGACGTCCCCAGCTTTGCACCGAGGTCTTGCGACTTTGAAACTTTGTAGTTTTTTTTTGGATGCCCATCCAGTATCCTAAGCTTCGTCCTGACTAATTTAGATCCAACTCACGTTGTGCACCTGGCTATGGTGAGAGAGTTAACTAGACAAAACCAACACTATTTACGAACCCAAATAAGTAACCCGACCACAAAGCCTTTAGTAGTAATAATAAATCATTAATTTATAAAAAAAAATTATAGACTCTTAATATAAGATTCACTTCATACTTTAATTTTTTCATTAAGATGGATCTTATATAAAATATAAGAGGTATTATTATTTATAATTTGTAAATAGCACCCATATGACATCCAATCTAATCTATACCTAAATTTTTTTATTGCAAATCTATATGTAAAATTTGATCAAGTGCATACTCTTGTTTTTTCAAAACAAAAAAGTTTTCCGGAGCTCATTAGGGTCAGGACATATCTCTTGACTTAAAAAAATGTTTATAGATCGTTGGTCAATAATGCCCTCATATTATTTGGGTTCGAACTCACAACTTTTTGTTTATGAGCCAAATGGTCATGAACCGCATCTTTGAGAACTATTATTGCTGACAAGGCCTAAAGGAGAGACCCATAAAAAAACGGGGCTCCAGGGATGTTGTATGACGTGGAACTATGTACAAGGCCCAATTTCAAGTGTGGGCTGTGAGTTGGGCTGGATAGCAGGCCTGGCAGAGTTGGTTGTACTTGTGGAGGTCAAAATTGTGAGATCGCATCAAGTGGTGCAGCTTCACCATAAATCGGCGGCGAAAGTAGCCCTGAAAGGTGGGCTGTGTGGAAGTCCGGAGGAAGAAGACGTAGGCCAGAGCCACATGCAGCGACGACAAGAAGAAGCATATTGGTTCCATCACATCCCAACTTAGCTCCCAGAAAGTTAGCCTCATCAACCCAATGGTCTGCGCCACCATTACACCCAGCCCAACATATAGCTCCCTCCAAACCATCGCTCTCGCCTTCTCCTCAATCTTCTTCTTCTCCTTCTCCATCTCTTCCAGCTCCTTCCTCCTTCTATCATTCGGAGACGCTATCGTCTCTGACATCAACCTCTCCATTGACTTCACCACCTGAAACCATACATGTCACACCATCTTTATTACACCCTCGCTATTTAATATAACCCCAGCTGACTTTTTTTCCCAGAGATTAAACAAGCTTTAATACATTATATATATTAGATTATATATTAGTTTATATGGTTAAAGTAAAAAAAAGAAGAAGTAATTTTGTCCTACATGTTATCTCAGTTAATTTTGACTAAATATATTAAGCTGACAGACCACATGTAATTCATGTCATTTTTGTTGAAGTACAAATTTATCCCAAAAATTTTAAATTTAATTTTTTTTTTAAAAATGAAATGTACATGAACTTTAAGGACAAATTTGCACATTAAAAAAATGACACAAATGATATGTGAACTCAATTTAGCGTATTTGGTTAACTAACGATTAAAATTAATTGAAATCATAAAATTATTTCTTTTTTTATACTTCCGAATATAATTACCGCCTGAAAAATTTTAGAGGCGAAATTAACCCATAATACTAATTTATAAGTTAGAGAAATTGATGAAATACAAAAATATAGATGTAAATACTTTAAATAATTTATTCCACTCTCTTGAAAAGCCAGAGTACTTAATGACCTTTTTATTATCAGGAGAACGCAGGGGGTTGATTGATTACCTGCTCCGGCTGTAGAAATACGACGTTTCCCAAAACGATGACGTTTCCTGAGTCATCCAGCTTCTTGGCAAACTCGGTGCCTTGATCTTCATTCTCACAGCCTTCAACGCAGATCCGAACGTATTCAGAGTAAGAAATGGAGGTCTTTGGGATCTTCCTTAGTTTTGCTTTGAGCTTCTCGAGCTGCGATGAGCTCAGGATCTTCTTGGCCTCCTTCACAGATATTCCGTACAGTGTATCGCCGGTGGTGGCTGGAGGGCTAAGGCCACGATAGTCTTCGGTAGCATTGATGATGCCTCTGAGCTTCTCTCCAAGATGGTCTCCGACGGGAAGTGACAGAAAATCAGGGGTGCTCGTCTGTCCGGGGTGACACACGACTCTGCTATGGAGAAACCGCCGGAAAGATCGTCTGTCAAGTAGGGTTCCCGGCGAGGTTAGGTGGTGGCTTTGGATGTTTATTTTGGAAGCATTGGGAGGAACGGTGCGGGAATATTGAGGTGGTGGAGAGGAAATGGATGTGAATTTTTTGAAACCGCCAATGAGGCGCTTGGTGAGTGATTTTTGAAGCGCCATTGATGCGGGAGAAATAGGATCCGTACGTGACTCAGACTGAGATTCTGATTATTGTTAGAATGAATCAGAGAAGCATCTTGGGAATGTGAGGAAAGTTTTGGTCTAGTATATATAGGTCCAGACTCGTGGGAGGAGAGAGAGGATTATTATTATATTTTTTTATGGGTAGGAGAGAAGAATCTTGTTATTGTTTATTTCCTCATTTCTTAGATATTTCCAAGGGTATATAATTCACATATTTTATTTTGAAGAGAATGATGGGGTTATCATCTGGAATTATATATTTTCCTCTCTTAAGTAAGCCTAAATGGATTTTGCCTTTTGATAAACATGTATAAGAAAATATTTTTTGTTGGCTTACGAGTGTAAAATACTTGTCATACAGTTTATTTAAAATATTTGTTAGGTTTTTCTTTATATATTTTGGTGTTGCGAAAGGGTAGCAAATGGCCTTGAAGTTTAATAATAATACGCTTTGTTCTTCACGCAAATCAGGATTATTTGGGGGTTATTTGGAGAGTTAAATAACAAAACACTGTAAAATATTTCTCAACGAAGAAAAGTGCGTGTGTGTGGCAGGGGCGGACCCAGAAAATTACAAAAGGGGGCACAAATCTGCACAATTAGTGGGAGGATTTGGGTTGCCCCCGAATTTTTTTTTTTTAAGGAAAATTTTAAATGCATTAAAAAATAAAATAATATAAATAAGAAAAAAAAATATAAAAATATATTTATGAAATCAAGTGAATATTGATGATGTAATAAAAGAGGAAATTATTTTACAAATTTTTCTAAAGCAAGGCTAAATACTTTTAGAAATGCAGCTACATAAATTACAATGAAGGGTGAACACTCAATAAGTTCAAGTACATATATTTTAATTAAAAAATATATATTATATTATAATAAAAATAATTACAATGTCATCTTTCTAGGCCTTATCTTTTGGAATTCCATCATAATTGTCTTATTATCAATGCTATCAAATACATATTTTACAATATAAGGTATTAAACAATTATTCAATCATATTCATCCTCCATCCGATTATGAAGTGCAATCTTGATGTATTAAGGGTGGATACTTAATTTAAAGATGGACAATCATTCAAACATGTATTAATTCAAGGAAAGTAGATAAATAATGCTAATGCTAATGAAAATTTGAAACCATTATATTCAAGTTATTAATTCTAACTCCTTTAACTTGATTTTTTTCTTTTTAAATTTCCCAAATTTTTGGGGGGTAACCATTAACCTAGGTCCGCCTCTGTGTGTGGAGAAAGCATCAGGTATTGAAATTTCTCCATCAGCGCCATGAAACAAATTTGCGTTATTTTCCCCTTTTTATTATATTATTCTATAGTTTAAATTTAAGTATCAGAAACATATTATTGTGGCTGAGAAAAATATATTAGTCAATCAAAATAAGAAAATAATGGGTGATTAAAACCATGACCACAAAAGCTAGGCGCAGTAATCGTTAAAGTATAGAAAGTGCAGCCAAAAACCATGACAAAAAAATGACAGAGATAATGGAGGGCCAAGAATGCCCCCAATTTTTTTTTTTGGTTGGTGGGAATCATATGAATTGTCGTGGCATGTTTTAGTATACGAAGAGAACTTAATCTCGCTTTTAGTATGTAAATATGATAAACACACATAAATTTTATATTTTCGTTCTTCTGTCTTGATAATACATTTTTTTTTTCCTTATTATAAGACGCATTCTATGAGAAATAGATGGAGTAGAGTACTAATTACATTTTTTTAAAGATTGCTCCTATATATTTAAAATATCATTAATTGCAACTTATGTGACATGTTTAGTGTAATTGATATTATTAAATATGGATATTTTTATTTTTAGATAAAGTTAATGACTTGATGAGTATTTTTCTTCTTCTTAGTTTTAGTGAGGCTAGAGAGAGTATTAGCATTATTTATCCAATTTTATTAATTACTTGTGTATTGATAATATAATTATAATTGTTTGTATTGAACATTACTACAAAAAAACAGCGAATTACCGATGGAATTAGAGACGGAAAAAATTCCGTCGGAAATTACCCACGGAATTCCGTGGGTAAAAATTACCGACGGAATTTTGTGGGTAAATTTCTGTTGGAAAAAACGCCGTGACAATTTTTTTTTTTCACGACGTTTTTTCAGATGGAAATTTACTGACGAAAATAAAAAATTACCCACGAAATTTTGTGGGTAATTTTCGATGGAATTTTTTCCGTCCCTAATTCTGTCGGTAATTGTAATACCCTAAAATCTGACTTAGGGAAAATATCATAAATGAGTAAATATACCTATTGAAAATAAGTGAATATGAGGTTTCGAACACCTTGTATTGGGTTTACCATGTTGTTAGGGTAATTTCCCTTGAAAAATGATAATTTGCAATTAGGTCCCTAAGACGTTTGAAAATTTGCAAATAGGTCCCTAAGCACATTGTGGGTTATAAATACCCTGTGAAAGCTATAAAGGAAGCAAGTAAAAATCTATTTGAAATAGGGAAGGATATTGTCCCTAATTTAGGTAATTTATTAAATTACAAACTTGGAGAAATTGTAGAAGAATACTCAAAAAGTAAGGAAATGACCGAAATACCCCGTAGATACTAAGATAATCTGAGAACACATGGAAACAAATGTGTCGGTGTAAAAGTTATGAGGTAATGAGGTGTTATAATTAAGAAAATTATCAACTATTGATAAGAAAGTAATTAAGTAATATTGGGCTAATTACTTAAGCGTAAGCAAAGGAAAATTCATAGATAATTATGTAAAGCTCAAAAATTAGTGGATAATGGTTGAAAATTAGTAAAAGTATATTTACTAATTAATTGGAAATTTTTGAGAAAAATAATTGAGTTTAGGTATTTTTAAGCCTAAATGCAAGAATGGACCAATGGGAAAATTCTATAAAAATTATGTAAAATTAATTAAATAATTAAATCAAAAATAAATATATAAAAAAAACGAAAAAATGGGCAGAAAATAAAAAAAAATGAAAAAGGAAATGAAAATTATTGTTGCAAGTTGCATATATTATACAATATAATTAATTAAAGTGAAAAAGGGTGAATAGTAATTTAATAATTAGGAAACGGATCCTATCTAGAGATCTAGGAATGAGATTTCCAAAGTCGGGGAAAAATAATGATCATTGGAATTTTGTCTTCCGTTATACTCTTAGGAGAAAATTGAAGTCGTTTGTGCATTTCCTAATAAAACAAAATAGGGAAAAATGCATATAGGTATATTTTTGGATATAAGGAAAATAAATTCTAACTCAACATCTAGGCATGAGTTTGAATTTATTTTGACATATTTGGAATCAGTGAATTTTTCTGAAGAAGTTGGTATTTTGAAATGCGTTACGAAGCCGGACGCGATCGGACACGTTTTCGAGGAAACTTCAACTGGACTGTTGGAGCCCTATATGGGATCAAAATTTAGGTTAACTTGGACATTTCTACTAAGTGAGGAAATGGTTTCAAAGTTGTAAATCCATAATTTTGAGATTTCTCCAAAAACACGCGAATCGGGTATCGATCGGGGAAATTCTGCTAGACCGGGTTAAAGTAACATGAGTCACCATCCTTTAGCCAACCATGGGCTGCCACCTCAGCTCCATTATGTCGACCAGGGGGTCTTGAAAAAGAGAAAAAAAAAGCCTAAAAAAAGGGAAAATTACAACTTTGGACCCAAAATTTGAGAAGGGAAAATTACACCTTAGGACCCACTTTTTGCCTATATAAAGGCATGAGTTCCTCTTCATTTTCTCACCCCATTCTCAAGTGCAAAACCGATTCTTGAGAGAGAAAGAAGAGAGGGGCTCGGAGAAGTTCTGCAGAAGTCTTCAACGGGTAAGTCCTTCGGTCTTTGGTCTTTAGTTCGGTAGTTAGTAGAATTGTTAGATAGATTTAGCAAATAGGGAGTGAGATTCCTACTATTGTTTTCAGGCCTCATTGCATTGAAATATATGCCTGACGAGGTAGAAACATGGTAGGGATCGAGTCCCAAAGTGAAGTCTTCGTAGTTCTTTCACAAGTAGGTGTTATAATGCTAGAATAGCCTTTAAATTTTCAAGTATGATTGGGTATCATATGGGAGGGCTATTTTAGTCTTTATTTTGAAAATCAAAATGGCGTCGAAGTTACGGCAAAATTTCGGGAAGAAAATTTGTCGAGTAACGAAATCTTGGCGAAATTCCGCCAATTAGGGGTATAGGGGCAAAATGGTAATTTTTACCCAAAATGGCGATATAGTACCAAATCACTAATAAAAGTGATATTACTCTTATAGGACGCTTGAAACTACGATTTCTTTGTCGTTCTGTTGTCCGACGGGGCGTTTATTGTTTTACGTCAAAGCAATAGTTTTAGTAAAACGTGCCAGAATACCGTCAACGAAGGTACGTTCACGTACTGGTAACCTTAACTCTGATGTCTATGTATGCTTATGTGTGATGAATGGTAACTATATGTTTGTTGTGTGGTTATGTAGTATTGGTGTATGTACGTGCGCGTACTGTAACACTAACTCTGATGTTTATGGTATGCATATATGTGGTAGGTGTGTTGTATAGATGTTATACTGTTTGAATGCATATAGTGGTTAGAGGTTATGTTTGTATCTTTGGTGCAATGCATGCGTATGTTGGGTGCAATCTGTCAGTATCTTTGGGTGCAATCGGTGCGTATCTTTGGGTGCAATTTGTCTCGCATCTTTGGGGGCAATACATATGCATGGGTTGTGATAGAGTGATGGTATGTGCTGATGATGTTGTGGATGTCATCGTTTGTATGTGTATACATAAACATGAGGTTAACTGTTACACGAGATCAGTGCTTGCTGGATCTCGGCCCTTAACTATAGCGTCGGAGTTCGGGAGGGGCCAGGGGCCAGGAGAGAGGAAAGCGGCGAGGTTTGAGGATCCGGTGAAGACTTTCCATTATTATCCTTTACTTTTTGGAAACTCTCGGTTAATATACCGTTTATGTAACTAGCCAGTGGGCATTTTATATCAATATATCAGTTACACTCTTGTTCCGGTGCTCTACTCTGATGAAAAAATTTTATACTGCTTTCGAAAAGTTGGGATGTTATAGTAATTCGTTGTTTTTTTTTGTAGTTTATTCTGAGCATGAAATTAATAATAATGTAGAACTCAGAAATCAAGAATACGAATAATGCAAGTGGAGGTCTAATACGCCCATTTTTGTGTCGTGTGCAACACATGCATATGCCACCCAATAATCCGAAGAACAAGCTCCCAAGTTGCTTCAATTTCATTTGGTCATATTGAAACGTAAGCCCACTAACAGCAGCGTGGGTCTTCACATGAATCATCAATCCTATCTATCCATGTCGTAATTTGTTTTTCAGATATGGCTCTTGTGATCACAGTACTTGAAATGATAATTGCTAACGACAAATGTTGGTGTTGCTAATAAAGACGTACAGCCACCAACGGGGGTTGACACAAGTGGTAAGCGGTTTGTATCGCTTAAGTAAGGTCTTGAGTTCGAGCTTTGTGAATGCAAAAAAGCCCCGCTGAGAGACTCACCTACCATAGTCAGGTACATGACCCGGGTCGGATCTGGATTAGTCAAAGCGAAGATCTAGATACCGGATGGACAACCGAAAAAAAAAGACGTACGGCAGCCTCACAACTCATAAGGTTATAAATCCAAATTCAATTATTGGTGTGAGGTCTTTGCAAATAGATTATTGGTAAAGGTCTGTGTCAGCACATTATAAACCTATTGGCATGTCTTGACCGTGATGAACCACTGAACTCAATTGAAATATTATTATTATTTTGTTTTGTAAAAAACATATATATAGTGTGTGTGTTTTTTATATCTAAAGAATGACCATAATAACAATAGTTTGCTTTATTTTATTTATAGCTGCTCTTTTGAAAAGAACTTTATGCAGTGACGGCCAGTGATCCATATGGACGAATTTGCAGGGGAGCAAATAATATAATGGTCCACCGAGGTGAGCTCATCACTTTATTAAGTTGATACGCATCGTCAATCCCAAATAATTACTGCTACTATTCATTATTTAATATGAATAAGAGACTAAAGGGGCCGGCACTGATTGTTTGAGATCATCATCAGCAAAAAGAAATATACATGCTCTACGCGATGGACTCATACATTGATTATCCTGAAGCAATGTCACTCAAAGTCTCAAACTTGATTGGTGGCTTCCACGGAAGACTCAAATATGAAACAGTCATGGTTTTTGAGGATACATGGTTAGACAATAAAGCTCAACATTTATAGAAAAGCATAATAATGCAATTTGAGAGGCTAATTACGTCACACTTGATGACTTGGATTCCCCACTTGCATGCATTGCGTGTTAAAATAACTTAACGATCTAAACATGTTAAACATAGATTAACATATAGATCAATGCGGAAAACTGAAGTAAGAGATCACAAATACCTCCCGCCATTGATTTGTCTCCAGAAGCAAACAGGACGAACTCTTCTCCAAACAGAACGAATCCAAGCCAGCAAGCAGGAACAAACTCCGAGTCTCAGTCCTTCTGATCCTTCTCTCTGAATCTGCAGATGGTGTGCTTTCCTCAAGATCAGAGCGGTTCAGGGGACCAGACAGAATTACACCGTTCGTTTCCCCTCTGGCCATCACAGAGCTAAAAAAATTGAATACGTATTGAATACGAATCAAATATTCCAACATTCTCCCACTTGGTCCACATACTTCAAGATATACCTCGAGAAACAAAATGCATGAATCATAGCGATAGGTCCTCTTAAAGCGAGTAATATCTTCCATGTATCACAAAGTGCATTATGTTTCCTATGCCCAAGTAACTTAATGAATAAACCCTACGTTTATTCTTGGTCCAAACTCAATGATGTTCCTCAAATAATTTAAACAAATAAATGTGTACACAACCGAAATGAGAAAAACATCACAAATGGAGTTTCATAAATAACATCGTTCTTACAACGAAAATCACATAAGGGAACCAGGTCCCATTCTTTACGCATGATCTGAAATTTCAATGTAGGCATGCCTTTAGTTAAAGGATCATCAATCATCAATTCGGTGCTCATGTGTTCAATAACCACTGTTTTATTTTTAACACGGTCTTTTATGGCTAGACACTTAATGTCGATATGCTTGATTCGACTACCACCTTTATTGTTCTTAGCCATAAAAACATCAATTGAATTGTCACAATATAATCTTAATGGCTTAGAAATTGGATCCATAATTCTAAGCTCAGAAATGAAACTCTTCATTCACACACCATGTGAGATAGTCTCAAAACAATATACAAACTTATCTTATATAGTGGAAGTAGCAATTAAAGACTTTTCACTACTCCATGATAAAGCTCCATCGGCTTAGCATGAAAATATATCCTGAAGTGGATTTTCTTAAGTCCATGCAACCAAGATAATCGAATCGTAGTAACCAGTCACTTCCAAATTGTCAATTAGTTTGTACTTAAGCACGTAATCTTTAGTTCCTTGAAGGTATCTCAACACTTTCTTCACAACTTTCCAGTGGTCCATACCGGATTACTCGATATCTCCCCAGCATTCCAACAACAAATGCAATGTCAGGTCTCGTCAGACATGAGCATACATAAGGCTACTTACTGTTGAAGCATAATGATTGTTTTTCAATTTGTTCCCGCTCAAAGTCATTCTTTAGGCACTGGTCCAAATTGAATCTGTCACCTTTCACAATGGGAGCTACACTTGGTGAACAATATCTCATCCAAAATCTTTCCAAAATTTTATTGATATAGGTGTCTTGAGACAAACCTAGAATACTTAATGTCTGTCTCTATGTATCTTAATACCAGTGGCGTAAGATACAACTCCCACATCCTTCATGTCGAAGTTTTTCAGAAAGGAATTGTTTCACCTCATATAGTAAATCACTATCATTGGTTGCAAGCAAAATATCATCCACATATAGAATAAGAAAACAAATCTTGCTCCCACTAACTTTCTGGTTTATACATTCATCCATAATGTTCTCTACAAAACCAAATGAAGAGATATCATTATGAAACTTTAAATACCATTGACGGGAAGCTTGTTTCAATCCATATATGGATTTCTTGAGCTTGCACACCAAATGCTCACCATCTCTAGAGGAAAATCCTTCTGGTTGTTTCATGTAAACCTCTTCCTCTAGTTCTCCATTGAGAAAGGTCGTTTTCACATCCATTTGTTGCAGCTCATAGACAAAATGTGCAACCAATGCTAGAATGATGCGAAGAGAATCTTTCCTAGATACAGAGAGAATGTCTCCTTGTAGTCGATTCTAGACTTTGTTAGATGCCTTAGAATTTGTCGCATCATTCATAGCATCATACCATGATCTTGACTCTCTACAGTTCATGGCTTGTGAAACGTTCAGGATCATTTTCAGCTTCTACATTATAGTCAGATTCCACAATATATTCACTTGTTATCCTGATCTTCTTGTTCCAGTAGATCTCCCTAATGTTGTTGCATTATCTTCTTGATGAACTTGTTGTTCAACTAGTTACTCAACAATTTCTTATTGTTCCTCATCAACAACTCGATCTTCTGGATCAATCTCAGCAGGTTGTTTCGAAATGGAAGGTCGATTATTTGAAAATGTTTTTCGAAACAAGGTTTCGAATTGATCGCTCCCACTAATCAAGTCATATTGAAGAAATTCTCCCATTTGTATTTTCACCTTCCTCGCTCCCGAGCACACATGGTCAAAAGTTCATTAATTGACCATTTGTTCTTATGTGTGTTGCAGGATATCCTAAAGGGTCTATATGGCTGTGGAAGAGTGTTCAGAATATAGTGTACATAAAAAGGAATCAGACATATCAACCTCTAGTGATTTTAGTTGAGCCGCAATGTCCTCATATTTATGATGTGCTTACACACATCTTTTACTATAGTGAGTCTCAAGAATGAAAACTTCATAATTGGGGTGCCGACAAATGCCTTATCTGAAGTCCAAGTTGTTCATCAATAACCTTGAAGTGGCCTAATCTTGTTATGTAGTTTGACAGAACCATGAATGCCAACGAGAGATTGAGGTCTTTATGAACATAGGCGAGAGGTGATTAGATCTCTCCCACCTTTCATACAGATCAATCTCATCCGGAGTGTTGGTCTCGGTGATAGAAAGTGGTTCATCTTTCCTAATAGCATAACCAATGTCCATCCACCCCAAATAATGATACTTTGTAGTTATCACCCTCAATTCGGGAATGTCGCATTTCATATCGAGAAAATTCGTAGGTTGTATGACGTGTAATATTGAACATACATGCTTATAACAAAAATTTAAGACTAATAAACCATATCATGTTTTACCAATGTAAATCATGCTTTAAAAATATAAATCTCTTGACATACAACTTGCTGTGGGCTAAAGTTATAATTCAATTAGATCCATACATATAACTTTATGATAAAAATATCAAATTATTTCCTTATTCTTAATTCTTGCGGGTACATTAATAATATAATTTGATATTAATTAATCATATAGTTAAAAAATTCGTATCACTAAAGTCTACCTGTAGGTAAAGACATTAGCATAGCATGAATTTGTCTCAAATTGATGAAACTATAATGCAGTTATATCCCCAATGTCATGGGCTACTTAGAAAATATAATGCCATTCCATTCCACCCTAATTAAAAACTATGATCATAATTATCTACCCGTGGGCAAAGATTAATTATAACCACATATTCAACTACAATGGATGTCTTTAAATCATTGTGTGATGAATTTTGTTCATTAGAACAAAATAGAGTGTATGTGCCTAGTGAGGATGTTTTGGCTACTCCTTGATTCTACATACTCATCACAAGGACATCATACCATTGTGTATATTAATTGTACATATGATATCTATAGGAATTTTGATTAATTAATTTAATCAACATAAGTGACTAAATAAAATCCTCCCACTTTGATGAAATTAATGTTACCAATATTAATCACCAAAATTAATCTTGTGCATTTAGATTCCAAATATGCACAAATCTTTAATGAGAATTTAATTGATCAATCTAATCAAATAAATGTGATTAAATAATCATCTGTGACAAATTCTCCCACTATTTCGTGCAATAAATCCAATATATATGCACATCTTAATGGAGGGATTATAATCAAATTGAAAGGAAAAATCCTATCAAATAAATGTGATTAAATAATCATCTTTGACAAATTCTCCCACTATTTTGTGCAATAAATCCAATATATATGCACATCTTAATGGAGGGATTATAATCAAATTGAAAGGAAAAATCCTATCAAATAAATGTGATTAAATAATCATCTTTGACAAATTTTCCCACTATTTTGTGCAATAAGTCCAATATATATGCACATCTTAATGAAAGGATTATTATCAAATTGAAAGGAAAAATCCTCCCACTGTTTTATGTATTCAAATATTGTTTAAAAAATTAATTTTGACAATATTCAACTTAAAGTGGGCTTCAACAATTTGAAAAAGATATTTAATTGTCTAAAATTAATGTTTCCAAAATATGTAGACAATTAAATAACTCAGAACTATTGTAAAAGTTGCCAAAATTAACTTTTCTCAATTTAAACAATTAAATGTAATATAATCAGAATTATACATAAAACAGAAGTTTATGAAGATTATAATCTTTATTTAGCAAACAATTTGCAAATTATTTAACCCACAATTCAATTCTCAGATTATTATTTCAAAGCGCAAAGCACAAATTTCTTTCAATCATTCCAGAGCCCAAAACATGATAAAATCAATCCAAAATATTAAATCACAAGGTTTTCAAATGATGCTTAATGAATGATAGAAATAATGATTTTGCAACTCTGAAATTTTTGGCCTGACGCAAATGCCAACCATTAAAGCATACACATTATGCAATCCAATGTGGTTGGCCCCACCCAAAAAATATTCAAATGCCATTTGATATTAATAAATCATTTAAACGTAATAATGATTCATTTTGCAGATGGAGGGATTAATTGATTAACTAAATAATCAAATTAAAACAAAAATCCTCCCAATGTTTTATGTATCCAAATATTGTTTAAAGAATTAATTTTGGCATAATTCAACTCAAATTTGGCTTCAACAATTTGAAAAAGATATATAATTGTCTAAAGTTAATTTTTCTAAATATTTAGACAATTAAATAACTCAAGAATAATAGTAATAATTTTTCAAAAGTTTCCAAAATGTGAAAGTTGCCAAAATTAACTTTTCTCAATTTAAACAATTCAAATTGATATAAGAAAATATATTCCACATAAAACAGATTGCTAAGAAAATATATTCCCCATTAAGAAATTTTTCTAGAAGGAAATAAAAGATTTAAATGCCTAGAATAATTGCTCTCCACATTTGAACAATTGGCCCAGTGGTTTAAGATTCCAAATTAAGATATTAATCTGGAAGGGCATTGCCTTGAATATCACTTTTGACATTATGAAAATTTTGCTTATCAATTAATAAATCATTTAAACCAATAATGATTCATCTCCTCACATATATGTGTGCGTAACCACGCACCCACAGATCTTAGGTTCGAAGCCCAATTATGACATTTACAAAATTTTCTCACTGAATAATAAATCAGGTATATTTATTAACAATTCACATTTAACCAAATATGAAGGCGTGACATACTGGCAGCACCCAGGCACTCAACACACATGGTCCACTATTCGAATCCTCCCAGGACCATTCCAGCGTTTTTTTTTTCTTTTCAAATCATAAATAAAAAATAAAAAATAAACACTGTAGATCATCTTCCTTACCCGGTTCAGGACCCGACACATCAACCCGAAAAATTCCCAGAAATTTCAGGCGCACAGAATGATCAGGAAAAGGCGTTTTTTACCGTAAAAATCACAGAAAAACCGATTTAAAGAAGCAAACACAAAACCCAAAAGAAATCTCGATAAATGGTTTCGTAAGGCTCTCCAAAATCATCCATGAATAAACATTATGAGCATATGAGAAACAAACATACATATATCCGAAAACCCATATGTTTATTCGAAAAGCCATACATCTGATTTCTTGATGAAATAAACATATATACAGATCAAAAATCCGAAAAGCAAAAACCCGATTTCAATATATGCATACAATTTCATCGAACAAAAATCAAGGCAGAGGAATCATGGCTCTGATACCAAATGTTAGAATAACTTAACGATCTAAACATGTTAAACATAGATTAACATATAGATCAATGCGGAAAATCAAGTAAGAGATCACAAATACCTCCCGCCATTGATTTGTCTCCGAAGCAAACAGTCGAACTCGAGTCTCCAAACAGAACGAATCCAAGCCGCAAGCAGAACAAACTCCGAGTCTCGGTCCTTCCGATCCTTCTCTCGAATCTCGCAGATGGTGTGCTTTCCTCAAGATCGGAGCGGAGTTCGGGGGACCGCATGAATTACACCGTTCGTTTCCCCTCTGGCCATCACAGAGCTAAAAAAGGAAACGTATTCAATACGCACTTATTGCGAATTAATTAGGCCGTTACGGTATTAATGGACGGTTACAAAACCAACAATAATGTGGGCCATAAATAGAAATAAAGGAATATTGAATACACTATTAAATACAGAATCAAATATTCAAACATTGCGGGTATCTAATGAATCTGAGACGCTATTGCTCTTTTTCTCTTATTTTCTGATGCAGATAAGTTCACATCATCGACTCGTTCCTAGTATTTTCTTTCTTGTGTACTGGGCGTTGATATTGTTGAACAATTAACATTTGCTTAGTAGTAACTCTTTCTAACTTTGCTTCTGCAACGTTCATCACAACATGCACATTTGGAATATGCTACCAATATATATAACTACTTATAGTGTTTGTACTTGTGCATATTGGCTTGAGCATTTGTAGAAAGGATGAGAGAGAATGAACAAAAAGAAGAAAAAGAAAAAGGTTCCAAGCCGTAATAATACAGCTCATAGAGCAATTTGTGGGTGTTCTTTTTCGGGTCATTTATTTGGGAACTCGTTCCAAGATGATATTGGGAGGAAAAGAAACCCCAACTCTGACAAGGAATCTTTTGACTGAACAAAAGTTTGTCGTTTTTAACTTTTTATGACGTGTTTCGGTGTTTTATTGGAAAATAGATTGAATTGAAGAACAGTGGTTGGTGTACGACTTGGAGAAAAATGTTCGATCGAGGCGTGTAACAAGTTTATGAAGGCGTATCAAAGTAAGCAAAACGATTGTAGAATTCAAAAAACGGCCGGTTAGTGTAGAATGTAGATACGTAACCATCACGATCCAAAACTTTTTTCCTGCAATTTCTCATCCACAATGCTTCACTTTTGTACCTCCTCATCTTCAATTTGCCCAACAGTATAACATTGATATACATTTCTATATATCATCCCCACTTAGCAGAATAATCATAGCTTAGTTCTTAATATAAAATTCGGTTCGTATTTCAATTCTTATATTAAGGAGAGAGAGAGAGAGAGTATTCATATGAATGATATCTTATCTTACATTTCTGTCGCGCCCATGCTGGATTTCACTAAAAAGCTAGCCACACTCCATAACTTGCACGGGATATGAACAGTGTACAATATTTTTGTTTTCTTTTGCGACATTAATGACGTTGAAGAGGGGGGAAAATGACACACATCGATCGGAATATACCTAAATAACTTTAAGATTTCATTTGATCATGGGGTTAATGTGGCAAATTTATTTTGAAAATTTTCACTAAAGACTAATGTTGACTTATAAGTTTTTTTTAAATTTAATGTCATTTTAAAAATTTCAAAACGTAGCAATGTTGCTTTATACTATTAAAAAATTAACGTTGCCCTTTAACTTTTAACAGTAAGAAACAACATTGTTCTATTGAGTATAATTTGCATTGGTTGTGATTGTTGAGTATAATTTTAATTTTTTAAAGGAGCACATCGAAGTTTGCATGGCGGACCAATTCCCTTGAGAAAATGAGAACCTTCGCGTTGAATTCATTACATGGGCCAGATGAAGCCCAATGTCATTCTCATTATGAAACAAAGCCCAAGTTAATCTACCTCGGGACTAGGGAGAGGGCGTTGCAAAACACGTATGGTCGGTTCCCTTCATGCATTCGGCGGTATCAAAATCTAGCCCGCCCTCTTGTTTAAATATAAAACAGAGTTACCCCTCGTCCTTGGGTTTAACTGGCGGGGTCGGACTTCCTCACCTCAAGGGAGGAGGTTCGATCCCTGTGTTGGTCAAGGCGCTGGGGGAGGCATCCTAGGGGTCTGGGAAGCAGTGGAAACGCTGGTAGAGGTGGAGGCATGTGTACTCTCTGTCCAGTATGCCCTGCGGACTGGGCTCCAAGCGCCCTATGATGGTTCCGTTGCTTTATTATTTGGTCTGTTATTTAGCAATCCCAAAGTTTCTTTTTTTTTTTTTTCAAATCAAAATCAAATGTAAATGCTATATAGTTATATTATATATATTAGATATATATATTATTTATATAGATATATTATTATTATATACTTATAGAAGTATAAGCATAAGAAAAAGTAAATAACCCTTTTTTTCTTTTTCTCCTATTCATATTGTTTCTCATATTCATATTGTTTCATAACATAAAAATTAAAAAGAAATAACCACTTTGTCATACCACTCTTTCGATACATAATCGAATGGTTTTGAAAAAATTTCGCTTTCGCATATCGAATTCGAAGTGCCATGCTATTATTGCTTAATATTCATATGGCGAAGGCATAGTCTTCTTCTTTTTTTCCTCAAATAAAAGACTCATTGGCGCCAAGCGTGAGGGAATGCTATACATTTAGTAGGTTCTCCTCCTAGGAGAAGAAAACATGCCATTGAAGCGGCTGTTCCTATGCATAGTGTCTGTACATCTGCTTCCACTGTTTGCATCGTATCATAAACGGATACTCCGGTTCGTATCCCTCCGCCCGGAGAATTTATAAAAAAATCAATATCTATGGTAGAATCCTCTATATTGAGATATGTAATAAGGCCAACAATTTGATTCCCCATCGTAGTATCAGGCCTTTGGCCTAAAAAAACAGCTATTTGCCGATAAAGTCGGTTGATTAGGATAAGATTTTATCCCTTAGGAGCCGTACATGCACCTTTTGATGCATACGGTTCACAAAAAATCGTGAAAAAATCAATGTGTAGATTTCAACCCTCTTTCTTTTTTTCTTTTTCATAACAGACTTTTTCGAACTTCTAATGAAAGGTATTTTTCTTACATTTTTCAAGAAAGACGACTTTTGACCTTATCTATATTATCTATATTTCCTTGGATTGTGGGTGAGCCCAACCCCTTTCCTAAAATTTTCTTATAAAATATATATATAATAGAGTTAATTTTTTGGGAAAATTCCAGATAAATACCAAATGAATTTGCAAAACCCCCAGAAGTCTGTTGAATTTGTAAAAAGACTGAGAGGTACCAAGGACCTATGAGGGATATGCAAATTCGTGTGAAATTACCTTTTTGCCCTTAGTTTTAAATAAATAAAAATAAAAAATAAAAAAGCCCAACCCCACCACCCCAGGCAAGTGCCACCACCACCACCGCCACCGTCGTTGGTGGTGGTGGTGGCCGGCCACCGTTGGTGGCGGTGGTGCCCGGCCGACCACCGGCGGTGGTGGTCGCCGGCCGGCCGGCGGCGCCGCGCCGCCACGGTGGTGGTGGTGGTGGCCGCCCGCCACCACTGGGGGTGGTGGGGTTGGGTTTTTTTATCTGATTTATTTAAAACTAAGAGCAAAAGGATAATTTCACACGAATTTGCATATCCCTCATAGGTCCTTGGTATCTCTCAGTCTTTTTACAAATTCAACAGACTTCTGGGGGTTTTACAAATTCATTTGGTATTTATCTGGAATTTTCCCTAATTTTTTTAAGAGATTAAATAAATTATTTAATCATATTATATATTATGAATCCTCAGGTTATATATCATTTTATTAGTTAGGAAAAATAAATTGGGAAAAAATAACAAATATAAATATTTTGAAGTAATTCAATTAATTTTTTTAATATCTTCAAAAAAATCAACTCTGACTTATATTTAGAACAATAGGAAATAACATATTTAGAGAGTTAATTTTAATCCTAAATATAAGATATATTTGTTCCCTAATTTGTCCTTATTAATGCTTTTTCGACAATAATCAAGGAGGAAATGAGATGAGAGGATTATGTAAGATGACTAAGGTGTTTTATAAAAGGGAAAAGTATTTCTCCAGTCACTGGACAAAACTACGTCATTTTGAATTAATGAAGAGTGTGTTAGTAATTTTAGGTGAATTAATAAAGGGTGTTTCGGTAAAATTTATATGATTAAAAAATAAACAAAATTACAGAAACGCCCTTCATTAATCCAAAACGACGTAGTTTTGGGGTCACTGGAGATAGAGTGACTGGAGAAATCCATTACCCTTTATAAAATACATATTATATGAAGGGATTAAGATTTCTCCAATGACTGGATATAAAGTTATCTCCAGTGACCTCCAAACTACATCATCTCACACTAAACAAAATTAAAGAACATCTAATTCGCTTACTGAATAGAGAGAACAGGGCAGAGCTCCGCGAGACCTTGAGAGGAGATCACTGATCAATCTTAATCTTCTAGCTTCTTACTTCTCGCCCTTGCTTTATAGTCAACGACGAAATTCCTTACTTACCACCATCACCGCCAACGACCTGAGTTATTCCAGAAAGAGAGCCGTAGATCCAATGGCGGATCTTATCAATGGCCCCCCCAAAAAAAAAATTGTTTAAAATTTTTTACTGGAACTTTTTCTTGTTCTTTTTTAGTGTAACAATGCAAGTTTGATCAAAAAAAAAATTCCCTCTTTTCTTTTTCATTTCCTCCCGCTTTCAGTCTCCATCATCTCTCAATTTCTCCTTATTTCACGGTTTATTATTATTATTCTTCTTTTTCTCTCAGTCTCTCCGTCTCTCCATTTGTTCTTCTTCTTTTGTAAAGGATCGTTATAACTTATAAGATCTTAAGAATCCAGCCTGGTGTCTTTGAATCCGAGGTTAAGAAAGCTTTTAGACAGCTTGCTTTGCAGGTTTCATCTTTAATCTTTCTACTGTAATTGTTGCCCCAAATTTTTGACCTTTTGTTTATATAATTATATCATAAGATTTTAGTTTTGAAAGTAATCATAGAGTGACTAATCATCCGAGAAAAGGAAGGAGCTATTAATTGTTGGCTGATTTTAGCGACGTTATGTATGACTGGCATTTGAAGCTCCTTTTTCTTTCGGTTGAAGAGTTGGAAAGGTGTAACAATATCCAGCTTCAAAACTATGTGGAATTCTTTCTCCAGTTCCTAAGTACAATATACCATTATTTCTTCAAAACTATGTACTATTCGTCCTGGATAATTGGCTGCATTTCAAAGGTTCAAAAAATGTAAAGATTGAGCGTATTTGGGTCCGTGAAGAGAGACGTAGATATAGCGTCCTGTACCTCTTTGAGTCGAGCACTCGCAAAATCAAAATAAGGTGGATTCCGCTTCCGCTTCTGGTTCTGGCTTTAATTTCCATCGTGCCTACCACCATCAACACATATGGGATGCAAAAATATGAAAGAACCCTAAAATTTGCCAATTGCAGAAATTGAATTGGAGAACTGGGGAGTGGAGATTGATACCGATGACCAAAGAGCAGGTCAGGTGAAGAGCAAAGAGATCGAAGTGAGCCGGAGAACGAAGGATGGCTTCCAGTTGTTGGGGTTTAGGGTTATTTGGGAGCAAATTAGATGTTTGTTTTAGTGAAACGATGTAGTTTGGGGCTTACTGGAGAGAGTATTATCTTCAGTCACTGGAGAAATCTTAATCCCTTATATGAACTAACTCAACCAACTTTCTTAATCTAATAAAATTATATACATACCTCTCTATCCTATTTATAAGTCCGTTTTGACCAAAATAATTAATTTTATTTATAAGTTCAGTTTCAGTATAGTAAATGAGATTGTGATAATTTTGCTCATATTAATTGTACCAATAAAAATAGAGGGAAAATAAAGAATTAAAAATTAGTCATTCATAAGTGAGGGTAATTTTTTTTTATAATTATTGAATTAGTTATCTCTTGATTTGATATGCGTAATTTAGTTAAAAATCACTTATAAATATTATAAGAGCATACGAAGGATATTTTATATTCCTGATTTGGACAAAGAAAGAGTTTGTGAAGTCTTTTCACCTTTTATAGGGGGTTTCATAGTCTTTTACTCCACACACACACACAGATTTATATTTTATTTGAAATTCGCTATGCATTACGAGCAACATTCACGAAAAAACCGTGAAGAAGCCAACATTTTATTAATTGTGTTACAAATAAAAGGAAGCAAGTGAGGCCAAGGTGGGGCAGAGTATTAGTAGACGGATATACGAAGAAGAGGGGCTCGAGGTTGGAAATAGACAAGAGAACGTGAATTAGAGCAACCCAAATCCACGTTTGAAAGCTACTCATCCTTATTGTTCACAAACAAACCAATTTCAAGTTGTTTAACTTACATCTGCGACTACAAGCAAAAAGGGACAACACAGTATACACCAATGGGAAGGTTGTACCCAAAAACAAACAATGGGGTGGGGGATGTACTGTACTACTACTTATTATGATGAGAGAGAAAGAGAGGTAATGATCCAAAGACAATGTCAAAAGAAGCTGCAAACCCACACCTAACTTTAATGGCGTGTCTCGTTTGTTTCTGTTTTTGTGGGGATCCCTATTTAATGTTCTACGGCGCTATCTTCTCTTCCCTGCGTCACCCTCTTTCTCACTTATTCTCTTCTGTGATTTCTCTCCTTTTTTCATTTTTATTATTACTGACTTCATGCTCCTTTTCACTCCAACCCTCACAAACATTACCTATTCCTGTATTCCATTATCTTCTCGTTTATTTTATTCATCGGAGTCGGAGACGATTCCTAGTTCCTACACGAGCTCTCTCATATAATACTGTTCCTTTCTCTTTATCTGGGGGAAATTCCCATAGAAATGAGACTTTGGGCGTCAACATTCAACAATAACCTTACTTTTTTAGTGTTCTTGTTATTTTAATGGCGTATGGGTCTACAATTAATGGACGGCTTATCCGAACTTTGCCTATTTCACCACAATAATGTTGGTTGGAGATCGGGACCACATGGACCTACAGGCCTATCATCTCAGATATAAACGTTGAACATGGACATGGCCTGGTGATGATACAAGACACACCGAAAACTAAGGACAAATTCCAACCAAAAGAGAATAACATAGGTTTGAATCATGAGATGAAGATTTGTCAGGAGTAACGAAAACCATATGAAATCCTGGATGAAATAAAGAAAAAGGGGCAGTTCTTGATTCTAAAACATGAAGAAAGGAGAGTTCTCATAAGAATCCAGATCTTCTGCTATAGAGATCATACGAAGTTGGTTGAAAGTAACACTGTCTGGTTTTTGTTGTTTGGATTATAAGGGTCAAATTACGTGGTTAATCTGTCATGTCATGTTCATCTTATCTCCTATCTCTGTCATAAAATCAAACGGCAAATATATTCATCCCGGAGAGATCTGGGCTTTTTGACCGTAATAATCTTTGTAAAAAAAAAAATTATCAAACTAAAGCGGATTGTAAAGTATTTACCGGAATGAGTCTTACGCCACAAATGGCGTAAGGAACTGCTGCGGAACTTAGGGTGTGAGGTCCAGGTGGCGGCTGAAAATTCCACGCCACCAAGGTGGCGGCCAAAAAGTTCACGCCACCTTGTGGCGTGAAACTTTTCACCGCCACAAGGTGGCGTGAAAAATGTCACCGCCACAAGGTGGCGGTAACATTTTCTCCGCCACCTTGTGGCCGTACACGCCACCTGTCAACCCCCCCTCCCCCGCGCAGGCGGCCACATGTGGCGTGGAAAATGTCACCGCCACAAGGTGGCGTGAACATTTTCTCCGCCACCTTGTGGCAGTACACACCACCTGTCAGCCCCCCCTCCCCCCGCGCAGGCCCCCGTGTCAGACCCCACCAGACCCCTTTTTGACCGCTTCCCCTCCCCACACACCGACACTCCTTCCTCTCCCTCTTCGTTTTTTCTCTTCGTTTTTTCTTTGCTTCGTTTTCATCTTCTTCTTTCTCCATTTTCATCCTCTGCGCGCACCAGCACCAGCACCAACCCCCCCCCCCATTTTTGACCTCTTCCCCCCCCCACCCCCCTTCCCCACACCCACACCCTCACCCTCGCCCTTTTTTCGTTTTCGTTTTTTTCTTCATTTTCACATTCTTCATTCTTGTTTACTCCTTCCCTCTCCCATATTCACACACACATACACCTCCTCATCCTTACAATATCCACCTAATCTGAAGAAGAAGAAGCAGGAGGCTCAATCTTTCTCACTAACTTTACCTCAAGTCTGATCTGAACAGGTAACATTTAATTTTTTTGGTTATGTTTATTGTGTATTAAATATTTGATTTAACTCTTAATTAGATACATTGATTTATTATAGATGTTTAATAAATGTATGACAGTATTAGGATAGATAGATGATTATCATTTAAATTTTTTGTTAGGTTTATTGTTTAATAAATATTGGATTTAAGTCTTTAACATTTAATTTTTTTTGTTATGTTTATTGTTTAATAATGAGATTTAAATGTTAAACATTTTTTTAAGTCTTTAACATTTAATTACTTATAAATTATTATATGATTAAAATCAATAATTTATGGAATTAGAATATTTAAAATTTATTATTAACCTTAGGATAGAAGACTAATTAGGGAAATAATTATTTCTTTTGTATGTTAATTATAATCCTTAAGATAAATGACTAATTATTTCATATTTTGTAAAATAATTAATTTCGATTTTGTGAAATATGTTGTAATATTTGTTATTTATAGTACCCGAAAATAGTTAAGATAATATTAATTTGAGAATACTAATTACTCAAATAATTAATTCAAATATTTATTATTTAGAGAATAATAATTAGTGACTTAATAATTTGTTGTGTTATTGTAAATTTTTATTAGTCAAATGGATGACCGACGTCCACACACGGTTGAGCCCTACCCCAAAGTGTGGGGAGTTCTTAAAGAGGAGGTGCAACACCACACCGATCACAAGTTGTGTGGAACAATGGAGATTGTGATGTGTTGAGGGTGAGGCGAGCCTCACAGGGTCCGGTGCGATATCCATAACCTGCATCTATTCCCACTGATTTCCAAAGAAGACCTTATGCGTGCGGGTTTTCGGCATGTGTCTCGCATGAAGAGACTCCGTGAAGTTTTAACATTCTTTATGTAATTAATTTAATTATACGCATTTAGTTGTTTGTGCATGATACGAATAATGTTGGTGCAGATTGACAAATACCTTATTTCTGCTTTGGTTGAGAGGTGGAGGCCGAAGACTCACACCTTCCATATGCCGGTTGGTGAGATGACTATTACTCTACAAGACGTAGAGGCCATCTTAGGTTTGTCAACTGAGGGTCGAGTAGTTTCCGGTCGGACACATGGCAACTGGGCGGCAATTATGCAGCAATACATGGGAGTGACTCCACCCCCAGAGGATTTGATTGGCGGAAACATTAAGATGGGATGGTTTGACCATCATTGGGGCCGCTGGAACGCCTCGCGACATTGACGGAAGGTCCAAAAAGTATAAATGCGTACCGTCAACCTGTATGACTGGTTTGCACCATTGGAACGCCTCGCGACATTGACGGAAGGTCCAAAAAGTACGTTGAAACACCCGGTACCCATTAACAACGTGCCGATTAACAATATACGGTCCATCTTGAATATGATAAATGTATCCCGGGCAAATTGCAACATGTACTCAAACCATCTTGGCAAGAACGCATATGACTCTTCCCAATCACCGTAAACCTTAGCTATTGCTTTTTGTTTTGCCTTCCATGCCTTCCTGTAAGAAACATGATAACCAAACATTCCAGTCACCCTTTCTTGTATCATGACAACAGCTATCGAAGGTGTTTCCCGACCATATCTCGCAAAACCAATTAAATTACAAAATTTGTACACTAGGATTGTTATTTATGTGCACCGATAAACCCAAATAAATTCATAAATTATCAAATGGTATTGTGCATCATACCTATTATGGTCTCAGAAATAATTTCTGAATCAAGTTGTCTGTGATCTTGGGAGAGAATTTGGCTCACACAACTATGATTTCCATCCCATTTAGTTACCACCCAAGCATTGTTGTTCTTCGGTTTAATTGCTCTTACTCTCCAATCACAACCTTGTTCATGATTCCGACATTTCATTATCAACTTCGTTGTACTACTCTCAACCACATGAGCTTCATGATGTTCCTTCATGCAATAATGTTTTATTGCGGCTTGCATGTCACTCTTGGACGCGAACTCTTGTTTAAGATATAATCCATCTCCTCTAACCCACTGTCCCCGGCCTTCATCCAAGATATCCTCATGTGGGTAATCTTCATGTACAGCCTCATAATGTGGAATGTCATGCCAAAACGGTGTAATATCTGCATGCTCACACATAATACAATTTATGCGAAAATAAAGTAACCAAAAAAAAATAAATTATATAATCATTACCTCGATATTCATCATCTGCATCACTATCATTCTGTTCATGTTCATTATCTAATAAAGTGTCTTCATCTTCTTCCTCTTGCTCCTCCTCATTGTCAAGTTCATTTAGCATGTAGTCACCTTCTTCTCCATGGGCAACGGTTGATTGTGTTGGTGAGAGACGTACTGAATGAGCCATATAATCGATGTCTCAATATTCACATATAACTCAAAGAAATCCAGACGTACGGTTTTCCACGAATGTTTGTACAAAAACATCCAGATCCTCATCATCGGATATCTCAAAACCCGCGTATTTACGGTTTCCACAAGGTACTCTACCATCCACTGATGATATTACCTGATTTGGTTGCAACTTTAACTTTCGACGGACCTTTTCATGTAAATCTTCAGTAGACATGCCTCGAACAATATACATTCCTCTTCTTTCACCTTCAAAGCTCATACCGTTTGGACCTATCTTTTTAGAACCATTAAAATACACAATTGAACGAATTTCATTCATTTTTTTTCTTATTTTATTATGAAAATGAAGATTAATTAAATTAAGATAAAACAAATGACAACAACACAATTGTAACTTAGCAGAAGAAGAAACAGACTACTGTAATACTATATAAATGGAATTAGATAAAATAAAAAATAAAGAAACAAATGATAAAAAAGATGGAGGACAAATGGTGGTTCCAAGTGACAAAGAATGGTGGATGGAGAGAATTTTTAAAGAGGGGGATGAGGGCTAAAGAAGCAAAGTGAAGAAGAGTTAGGAATGAAAAGAGTTGGAAGGAATGAAAAACACGTCTGGAAGCAAAATTTTAGAGGAAAGGGAAGAGCAAAAGAGTGAAGGAGTGAAAAGAAGAGATGGAAGCAAAGTTTTTTAACCGATAATCTTATAGGAGCCAACAACACGGTAGAATTTTTGAATATTAACGGGAAGAAAAGCCACAGGACGCCGTGGTACGTTCTGGAAAAAAGCCAGAACGGGAGGGAAATTGGTGCACAAATGGCGTGGGGATTTCCCACGCCATTTGAAGTCAAATGGCGTGGGAAATCCCCACGCCATTTGTACTTCAGATGGCGTGGGGGTTTCCCACGCCATTTGACCCAAATGGCGTGGGGGTTTCCCACGCCATTTTGCAGGTCAGACTTCTTCCCCAAATCGCGTCTCCCTTTCTTACGCCTCTTATATCGTTCTGTCAGATGCCGCCACCAACTGCATTAGTTTAGTAAATAGTTTCAATTTTGATTTATTTTGGTAAATTTTTTTTTTTAAAAAATTAGATAGGTAAAAAAGCCGAGAGATCTGTCACTCGCTTAAAAGTTTGAAAATTATGGCATGGATTTAGATTAAAAGTCCTAGGCACGAGCCAAGTGTCGATGAGACAGTTGTGGCAAGAAGTTTGAGGGGGTGCTGATATTTTGGTACTATTTTGCTACAGTAGTCTGGGGATGGGTCCAAAGCAAGGAGTGGGTCCCAGTTTGATCTTAAAAATCCTCTGATGTGAACGCTCTAGGGCGTCGTCACCCCCCACCCCCCAGGTTACCTGGTGCCATTGCAAAGCCTCAGTCAAATCACATCCCTCTCATCTCATGAAACTCGCTTACTTGTACCCTTTTCTTTGGCTCTTTCTCTTGGTCTTAGGCTCCTAGCCCCACTTATGGGACAAGCGCGAAGAAAATAAAATGAAGAGATGGTCACTGTCTGTTTGAGAACGTGGTCACATATCATAATCTTGTTGAATCTTCTCCACTGTGAATTAAATAATAAATTACATGAATAATGAGGGAATATTTATATATATTTTTAATCCCTGACTTCTACGTCCAATAGAGACTCATATTTACTTTAAAAAGCCTGCCCTGAGCCCGTGGAGAGAAGAATACATACTTACACACATACATACATTCGGATTAGAGTAGAGCAGAGGAGAGGACAGCTACTTCTACTTTAGAGATACATTGAATGAATAATGGAGAAAATAACCGTTAAGACTTCCCTAACCATCCAGTCGTCCCCAAGGTGACATATTTACACAAGCCTATGAAACCAAAAAGCAAAGGAGGGAAAAAAGGAGCCTCTATAGCTACTCATACTGACCTACATCTTACACAGACCAGAAACATACAAGCCGCACACAAATATGTTACATGCCAGGCAGGTAGGGAAGCGGACATAGATAAATAGGTCCAATTATCTGTGTCAGCATACGCAGTATTAAATTAAACTATCCCTTGTGATTCTCATCGTTTTACTTCATCTCATTTCATTTGCACATGGTCTTCAGCCTCTTCGCTGCTTGAGCGAATCCCATAATTACCTGTAACTCGTCCATTTGCTGCACAAACATCATAATAATAAAACACACTCAGCTTCTAATAATGCTCAACTGACAACTAACAAGGCAGAGATAAGAATGCCGCTATAATCTCTGGGTACCTGTGACATGAAATGCCTCTGAACAACATCCACTAGCTGTTCTTTTGAAGGGTTTGGGACGGAATCCACCTACAAAGTCCATTGTAGATATCAGTAAAAAAACAAGAGTCATTCCTGAGTTACACTTATCAAGAATACAGGTCAGAGAATTTACAAGATTAAAATGTCGCCAGTATCTCCACAATGCAGCAATTTCCAGTTTGCTCAAATCAACCTTCTACATCGAAATATTTAAACTTGCATTTATAGTTGTAGTATGAAGAAACTTATTCTTTACAATGTAAAAACATGGCCAAGAAAATAAACATTAAAGTGATTTACAGTGGACCGTTGAGGTGTGGAAATGGATCCCTTCGACTGTGAATCACCAGAGAGGGACCTGCTAAAAATCTTGTGAGATGATCCCAATGATCTTTGGGTTCTGTGCCTCGATTTGTGGGACTTTTGAGTATCATCCGATGCTGAGATTAAAAGATGGCTCAAACAAAATCAGAAATAATGGTGGGGCCAATAAAAAGATAAAGACGTGAGAGCTTTTAGAAATAGTAAAAGAGAAAGGTGAAGGCATAATGGATCCAATGTAACAACCTCCACCACTTTCTATACCCACGGGCATATATGGGACAGAAAGTAATCAGTTAATTGAAATCTCATATTTTGACCCCAAAAAAAAAAAAAATTGAAATCTCATATCATCGAATATGAGCACACATGAGACCGGCTCTAGTGTAGACGTACTTGAATTGGATTCCTTATACCCCCATCCTTCTACACCCCATACCCAATTCTTAGTCCATGGACCACCAAGGTGATTATTATGAACACTAATATCATACAATAAATGATTAACACCATTGAGTGTACGATCAGATTGTGAAGTAGTTAATTACTCTGCTGTATCACAGTTCAGTAGGAAAATATTAATAAGCGTGTCAGTCTATAATACTACTACTTTATAGTGAAACAGAATTAAAATTTTGAGCAAAAAAACAGACTTAAAATAGACCACACCTCTTTACACCAGTAAATATGGCAAGGATGATCAGGAGCGGTAACACCCCTTTTCAACCAATGAGTTTAAAAGTTCCTAAGAAACGGTATAAAAAAAGTAGAAAGAATAGCTATACTTTTTTTTTTGGGGCCGGTAGGAATCTTAAAGATCAAACTCACCCAAATCTAATCCATTCCACCGTGCATTTTCAAATTCAAGGTCATCGTCTTCCTCGTTACCAGTAGGTGCTTCAATCACACTAAGAGCATTCCTTTGTAGTTTTACTTCAATACCATTTGTAAGAACCTGCAAATTTGTTACCATGCACAATGTGAGAATCATCCAGACTACACAATGCTAATTAAACCAAGAAATAAAAAAGATGGTCGGTTGAAAGGAGAATTCTGCATCACAGCAAACAAATTCCTTTCCATCATCAAAAGTTCAAACCAGGCAATGCCAACCTTCAGACAATGTGAGAGTGTAACCATTAATTAGAACCCAAATCCCAAGACAAAACTAAGGAGACAGGACACAGTCCTGATGAATTAGTATCAATCAGCTCTGTAAGCACAGAGACAGTTATGGAGCAGAGTTATAAGAAAAAATTTAGCTAATTAGGCTAAACCAACAGAGATTTAAGTGTCGAAAAATTGTAATATTCCAACGATAATCCTCTTATCCTCATCGAGAAATAAGAATTCGGCCCGTGATGTGTGTGTAAAATTATTTAATATTCGGAGGCATCACAGAGTGTAAGCCCAAGCGGGAATTGCCCAGTTGATCGGGGCCACTCAGTATATGAAGAAGCTAAGTAGGTCTAAATATAAATCAATGAATTTTTATTTCATTCTTCAATCAAAGGAATCATAATCAGAAAATGCATGCGCCACTCAAGCAAGAATTTCATATGCAATATCCCACGTCAGCATGAGAAAGATCCCCAAGCAAGATTAACATGCATTTAAAAACCACTCGTCATAATTAAGTTATCAAAACAAAGAGGGTTTTGGCCTCCTTCGAAGATAAAGAGCGCACAAGAGAAAAATTAAGCGACTGATCGTTACAAGGAACCTTCTAGAACACCAGATCCATGGATAATCTCGAACATGCAATGGATACCGACATATAGTGATCGAAAATTGCAACAAGAAACATATACACACTAATAAAATCGAATCAAATTGCAACATAAAATAGCCAATATGAGAAAATTTCAAATTAAGAGGTGTCAATAAAGTGACCGAGATAAGAAATTATGCGAACAGGGGCTCATGATCTTCGTGTTGAGTTCAAACATAAAAATATCAGCGGGCAATAGACTTGGAAGTGATAAATTCGACCATGAAAAGATTGAAGCGATAACGAAACAGCAATACAATATGAAAAAACAACACTGACATTGCTGTTGGGATAAAATAATTAGGACGATAAACGACAATGTAACCCAAAATTAGTCTCAGGCAATCCCAATAAGGCAATACCGCAACCCATTTTCCCGGAAAAATCAAATTGGTCCAGAATGTTACCAGCCAATGCCACCCCCCAAGTCCAACGGCCTTCTTGACCACTCCTTGCAGACCCACAAGAACCGATTTGGTACGGTTATTCCCGGTTACGACGACCTTGGTATGACGGGGGAGCACAGATAGCTCCTCTTCACTACTATCTCCACAGCTCTGCAACTGGGAGAAGCCACCATTGACGGAACTTTCCATTGCTTCGAGCATTTAAGCTTTCAACTCAGGGAATTCAGCCAGTGGAAAAATCAAGTAAAAGCTCCCAAATTATCTACTGAAATTGTATATAATCGGAAGATCATGCGTCGGTGATAAAGTATCTGCCAATTTCAGGAGCAGAAGAGGTTGGACTGAAGAGAAATTCAGGGAAAAAACTGCAGAGAGAAAAACACAGATGAGAGAGAGAGAAACAGCCCCGGTGTGTGAGTAAGAGACAGAGAGAAAGAGAGGAAGGGGGTGAGAGGGACTGGTATTGTTAATTGGTGTGTTGGTATGAATCCCGACGAGAAGAAATGATCGAATAAGAGATTGCCACGTCAAAGGGGAAGGTGGGCTCTTTAATCACGCGCTTGAGGTGTGCCGATGTTACGGCATGAAGGGCATGAGGCAATACCACGCGCTGCTTTGGGATGGAGCTTCTGTAGTTGACCTATTGACCGTGTCGTATCCCAAGTTCCAGACCAAACTGGCCCCCCTTTTATTCAATGACGAAACTGCCCTTTCCTTCTTCCCGCCGGTCTATCACGTCCTTTTCCCTCCGTCCCCGTCCAAATCCGCCGTCGGTTTTCGGAAATGGTCAACTGTTTTTGCTTTATTAGTCCCAATCTAAACTAAACACTAGTGCGTGCAGCAGCACTACCAAAATGGTATATACGGTTATTTGACTGAATATTTTAATGGGAGATTATAATCCTTCATCTCAAAGGGCTATTATTGTAAACTTGAGACGAAGAGGCGCACAAACATTATATAAAACAGTAAACATGTCTTATTATAATAAAAAAAATATCTACTTGATGCAGGTTTCCCGCCACTGCGGAGCAAGATAAGCCGTGGATTATAGATAGGGGTCGCGGCCACCCTTGGATCGTTGGCGCCACAAATAGTAATCAAAACAGAGAATCAGATTAGATTTTTGGAAAGACGCTTGAGAAATGACATGGGTATTTGGGAATGAATCAAAGATAAAAAGTAAGAGGGCGTGAAAGGACCACAATTGGGATTTTTTTTTTTTTTTTTTTAAGGAATGCAAATTTACAGTACCATTTGACAGAGGAGAGGGACCCGCATAAGGGAATTTCTTTGGCTTAATTATGATTCGAAAAGCTTATGAATATGATAATCATGCAGGAGATCCCACAACATGAGCGAGACAACATTACTCCGTACATTATTAGGATTCATAATGTTCCACTGCAAGTGCCCTCCCAAGCCTGAGGAAAGAAACATGTTCTCAGTCATCGCGTCTCTGAATTCCCCTAATCTTTTTTTTTACCAAAAAAAAAACAAAAAATCTGAATGGGAAAACGACAAGGGAGCGGTAGATAAAGGAGTATTTGGTTGTGCCGTTTATGTCTCCGTAGGTGTCGTTCCAATCAAGTAATGGCCAAACTGGACTGAGATAATGGAACTCCACGGTCCAACAACTTTCTCATTTCTTCTGCCATGTTTGCTACGTGTCCCCCTAAATCATCCATTCACAATTATTACCCCCAAAAAATATTCAATTAATTAAATTAAATTAAATTGCTCTAATATAAAAATTATTTTCCTCCATGTGTTGTCCCTCTGGGAATGGAAACTTCTATTTAGTGTCGCATTACATATCTAACTAATTTATTTTTTTAATATTATACGAAATGATCTGCTACAATAATTTATTGTTCCTAATCAGGCATGAAAAAAATATTTTTTTATTTAAATTTTTCAATTATGAATATACAAAGTCTGGAAACAACAAATTGGTTATATCAAAATCTCAAATATAAAGTTTAATCTGTTTTATTCGTCTCAAGCAACGTATTTTATGTCATGCTAGAAAACATGTCTCATGGGAAATTCTATGCACGACGAAAATCATGTTTACGATATCTAATAGAATTATTTTTCTATATAATTCTTTGAATAATTAAATTTTCTATGCCTATATTAAATAATGTTTTGATTAAGAAACCGATAATAAAGATATACTACCTCCGATCCTAATTATATACATATCTAAATAAGTTACTTAATTATATTATATGTTGTATATCCTTAGATTATATATTAGTTTATTAGTCAAACTAATTAGTTTAGAGAAAAAAATAAAAATAAAAATACTCTAAAGTAATTTAACTAGTTTTCTTAATTTATTTAAAAAAATTAACTTTATTTTATAATTAGGACCAGAGAGTATAATAGTAATACAAATGAGGTACAAGTTTTTCAGACTTGTCAAAGGGCCACCAATATTACTGGGTCTAGGAGCAATCAAACCCACAACTCACAAGCCCATCTAATCCTACCGGCCTGTTCTGGAGTTTCCAAATTTTATTTAGTCACTTATTTATTTCTACTTCAAAATCGAACTTGGCTCTGCTCTGCGCTTCTTATTTCATTTCATGGGCAGTCAAGCCTTTGGAATTGGGAATGGTAACTAGCAAGCATGGATGTTGAGTCACTGAATAAAGAGAAGCTTGCACAGTTTTTGGAGACTGGTTTATACATGTTTGAAGATTCTAATGTTGTTTTCGTCGATCCTGTTCGTGTTCTGAATCGTTACTATAACCACTTCAGGGTTTCTCCTTCTTCATACTACACTCGTTTTTTTGAATCCCAGCCTTCCAATCAAGATCACAGGCTTAGTTCTACTTCCAGAAAACGAAAACGAAAACAAAATGTTAAGGAACCCCTAGCTCTGAACGAAAGAGAGCGTATTGCTGAACAGCGTCATCGGGTATTTCTCTTTTCTGGTCGTTAGGGTCCTCTGTTAGTGCAAACAACGTGTATAACAGTTTTGCGACAGTGTTCTCTATATATAATATCATAGGGTATTTTATTTTGAGGGGCAGGAAGCGAGGTCTTTTTTACTGAAGGCGCATGAATCATTGCAAAAATCTACTGGACTCTTAGATGTCTTGAGCAATTTGAGGAATGGTCCTAGTTTCTCAGCAGATTGCGGATTCTCAACATTGCCAGTGGTTCAGCAGTCCTTCGTTGAATTAGGACAGGTCTGGCAAGCTCCACTATATGAGATAACTCTTAATGTACCTCTTAGAGGTCAGACAAATGAGGACAAAGGTGAGATTTGTAGCTGGAATTGGCCATTGATTGGCGCTTTCATGTGAATGGTCACTAGCTGAATTAGTAATTATTTTCTTCAGAATAATTTATTGATTCTTTCAGAATGTACACATATAATTAACCAAAAAAGAATGTACACATATAACACATCAGAATCTGTTGGAACAAAATTATCCTAGGGGAATAATCGTCTTTATTTGTCTATTCTCTCATTTTTTCAAAGAGACATCTGTACTGTATGTTGAACATGAACATAAAAATAAAATTTTCCCCATATTTGTTCTTATCCGGATTTTCCACACAATAAGTTACCATTTGGTGGTTTTGCAATAAGTTATCGTTTGGTGGTTTTTTGTTGAGTTCTTTATCTGCCTAGCTACCATTTTGCTTATCATCATTTTCTTATAAAATCTTACCGCATGAATGGATTTTGGTTTCTCAGACGGTACAGAACAGAGGATGCTTTCTGCATTCAATAATTTGATTGCTAACGAGACCACTGATGATGTAGAAGCTGAATTTTTGAACAATCATTATATAATACCACGAGAGAGTTGTTTTTACATGGTATGTCAAATCCTCCATGATTATATTTGGTTTGATTATTCGAAGGTTGGTTTTGCTTTGGTGACCTTCTGGAGTCCTTATCATTAGTGTATCTTACATGTTTTTTTGTTTTGATCATGTGGAAGTCTGACGTGGGACAGATTCACAACATAGTTCCTGGTAATGGTTTTGTATATAATGACTCTATTTTTATTTATCGACTCTGTTTTCAGATGTATAAGTAGTGTTTTTCTCTAATTACAAACCTTGGTTCCTGAATGCATGTGATAGCTAACCTGGATTTCTTTACTCTAAAGCAATAAGGCTGTTAGCCTGTAACAGCGATATTGTAGGATAGCCAGTTCTCCTGGATGATCTTAGAGATGCCAACTTGTTGAAAAGCCTAATTTGAGCCATTAAGAAATCTCTACATGTTGTAATGATGTTTTTCTTAAATTTTTTATCCAGCTGATGCAGATTCTGGTTTCAACCTCATAGTGGTGGATCCACCATGGGAAAATGCTAGCGCCCACCAGAAATCAAGGTTTATAAATAGACATCCCTGCTCTTTTTTTCCTTCTTTCCATCGTAATATGCATAGTATCACTAGCTGATATAGTTGATGAACGAGGAAATTCTCACTCTGATCATTAAATTATGAAGATTCCTATAACTTACTTTTGGCTTAATTATGAAAACTCTTACTTTACGTAAACTTACTTGGATATGCAGCTTGTCTTCCTGGATAGTTTGCTGCTTTCTAAACTTCTTTGTAAATTTAATTTTTTCTCTCTTCAATAAAGGAAATATTTTCTTTAATGCAGGTACGCAACCTTGCCCAACAGATATTTTTTATCTCTTCCTATTATGCAACTTACTCACACTGAAGGAGCACTTGTAGCCTTATGGGTGACCAACAGAGAGAAACTCCGTGGTTTTGTTGAGAGCGAGCTTTTTCCTGCTTGGGGAGTCAGCTATGCTTCTACTTTTTATTGGTTGAAGGTGATCTCCTGTCAATTTCTTCCTTTGCTTTCTCTGATACGCTGTGATGTCTCTCTAATCCACAGTATTTCTTGATTGTTTCAGGTGAAAGCAAATGGATCCTTGATTAGTGACTTGGACCTCTTTCATCATAGACCATATGAAATCCTTATTTTGGGCTACAGCTGTGGAAAGGTTAGAACTAGCAATTTTTAATTGGCGGGTTTTTTGGCAATTGGTTGATATTTTGTCCATTTATTTATATTTCTCATGTTTTTTATTCTTTCAAGGCCACAAATTCAGGCAGGCAATCAAATTTTAGACCAATAAAAGATAATTATGTGATTATGAGCATTCCTGGGGATTACTCAAGGAAGCCTCCTATTGCAGGTACTCTTCTGATCAATCTCTGGTGTTTTTTCATTATATGGTGGTACCGGTAGGATATATAATTGAATTCAAGTTCATAATACAAGTGAAGTTAGTAGAACTTGTTATAATAATTGTGAGGGTTTGGTTGGATATTTAACTTGAATTCAGTGCTTTATTGCATCGTGTGACTGCTGGATTCACATTATATTTTTCCTACGGTCAGATTTGTTAATGGAGTATGTTCCTGGGGTGAGGCCGGCCCGATGTATTGAGCTATTCGCCAGAGAAATGATCACTGGGTGGGTTAGTTGGGGGAATGAACCCCTTCATTTTCAAGACAGCAGACTTTTTCTGAGAAGATAGGAGCATGATTCATGCAAAAAGTTTGAGACAGGCCATTTGCAACCCTCTTGTCAACCGTTCGCTTTCTGTTGCATGAGCTAATTTCTCATGCCTGCTAAGAACTTAACCCATTTTTCCTTATGGAATATGGACTTTAAATATAAAACTCTAAGAAGCTTTTCTGAGAGATGCCTATTTGGTGAAAAGGAAGATACGATGAAAGAGCTAATTGATCTGTCTGCCAAGAAAATTATTCGGAGACAATAGGTGTTCCAAAGAAAGTCGTACAAGTGAGCCTATTGTTGGTTACCTACAACACCAGGAACCAAGCAATTATATGAAAATATATTCAATTTGTTTTAGATAGTTCTTGTTGCATCTGTAAACAAGTCTAATTTTATTTCAATTATAGTGCCTTGTATGAGTTTTGACCCAAAAAAGTGCCTTGTATGAGTTGCGTTCATGTATGTCTAATTTACCCATGAACAAAAGGGAGAAACAGTAGCCTCTCTGGTTTTTGTGACCTACCTCAAAAAGAGGCAAGAGAATGAAAAGACTTCAAAGCCCGTATTAAGTTTTTTTTTTTGGTATACAAGATTGATTGTGCAAAGGTTTGAGTTGGAAGTAGTTTTGTTCATCTTACCTTTTCATTTTTTTAACGTGGTCATCACTGCTGGCAAGTAACTATTATCACAGACGACAGTAAGGTTTTCCTTGCCTTATCCCACAACATATACGGTAAATTAAAGTAGATGAAGCTGTTTTTTCGGACTTGCCTTGGGAATGGTTTGTTCCTTAATGTTAGTTAATCTTTTCTGACGAGGTTAGGCCATAGGTTTGCAGTGGTGCTGCTTTTGCGGCGTAGAAGAAAGGAAATCATATTGACACCTTGTTACTTGTTCACCGTTGGCAACTCCTTCACGGATCTTCCCATTATTCTTTCAAAGATGACTGTAATCGTAGAAGAACGTGATTACCACTGCTCTTGTCTAAAAGTTTCACCATTTTCAATTTGTCTGCTTATCACGGCATTTCCCACTTCCCTTTTTCATCTCAAATTTTCGCACTTTGACCCATTAAAGACAAGTTGGAACTTGGACATAGCGCACACAAAATTATCAAACATTTCAGACAATGGCCCCCCTCCCAAAAATGTTAAAGCACAACAAAAACTGGAAAAAGTGCTTCGGCATTTGCCAAAACATTGCCTGTCCCATTATGAACCTTTCAGTCTCTCTCACCCGCAGCCTCATCGGTTGATCATTTCTTCGCCCCCGGTGTGGGTCCCACTGTAACTGTTTGGGCCCACCTCCCCCAATAATTATGTCATCACACCACACTCCAGCAGCCCCCCAACAAATCTCATCGTATACAGAAACGCCCCTCCAAAAAAGAAAAGAAAAAAGCTGAGGAAGCACGAGCTCATGAACTTGTTGGGTGAAGCTGTATGCAGGGGATCGTACCCCAAATTTAGCTTTATCTTTTCTCAAACCCGGAGAGATTCCTCCACAACTTCACATAACACATCCAGCGAAGAGGAGGAGAGAGCGCATTCCTCGTGAGCCCACTACTTCTCTCCCCACGCTTTGGGTTTAAATCTCCTGCGACGCACCTTCTCTCCTTCTTCTTCCTCTTGTCCGCCACAACAGAGATTGAGACCATTGCCGGAAAATGACGTCCGACGGAGCGACTTCGGCGGCGACGAGTCGGAGGAAGCCGTCTTGGAGGGAGCGGGAAAACAATAGGAGGAGAGAGAGGAGGAGGAGGGCCTTAGCTGCTAAGATATACACTGGGCTCAGAGCTCAGGGAAACTACAATTTGCCCAAGCATTGTGACAACAACGAGGTCCTGAAGGCTCTCTGCACTGAAGCTGGTTGGACTGTCGAAGAAGACGGCACTACATATCGCAAGGTACTCTTCTTCCTTTTTGCTTAATCAACGGCCCAATTCTGCTTGTTCTAACCATGGGATCCTTTTTTTCATGTTCGAGCGCCTCGATCTCACTGTTTTATACTAACAAATTCCTTATCTTTGTGGGATCAAACCTGTTTTGAGCTCCGAGGAGGTTTACCGGAATTTGGGTTGGTCGATGTAGCAGTATCCATAGATGCCGGGAGATCTTATTTTCTGTCCTTTTTCTTTTTCTGTCTGAATGAATCTGTTGTTTTGAGGCTATCTTGTTCCGCTCTTTCTTCCGCTTCCTCATCAGCCCATGTTTAGAATTATTCAGTATTCAATCGGAGTCTCTTGTGCTTTTGAGGGAGAACGAGATTCTGTGAACGATTAAAAGATGTGCATCATGATTCATGGAGAAGAATCATGGTTATGTAGCTATCTATTTATGCCACGTCGGAATCACGAAGTAAAATCGTTCCGATGAAGCTTTCTTACTTTGATTATCTGATGTATTAGATTTGTGATTATGATGAAGTTAACGTATCTGCTACTAAGCTACAGCTAAATGGAAAAAGAAACTAAACTTTGCCGATCAAATTGTACATAGATTATGTGATTAACCTAAATCTTATTCATTTGTAACCTACTGATTTCTTACTTGTTATTGTTGTTCATAGGGATGCATACCACCCCCAGGTGATACAACCGGCACTTCCACCAGAAACACTCCATACTCTTCCCAAAATCCTAGCCCCTTTTCTTCAGCTTTTCACAGTCCAATTCCTTCTTACCAAGTCAGCCCTTCATCTTCCTCTTTCCCGAGTCCTTCTCGTTTGGATGGCAACAACGCAGCAAATCTCATTCCTTATATTCGAAATGTCATTCCTGCATCTCTGCCTCCCCTAAGAATATCAAACAGTGCCCCTGTGACACCACCTCTCTCTTCCCCAACATCAAGAAACCCCAAACCAATTCCCACATGGGAGTCAATAGCCAAAGAATCGATGGCCTCCTTCAATTATCCTTTCTTTGCAGCCTCTGCCCCGGCTAGCCCAACTCACCGCCACTTTTATGCTCCGGCCACTATACCTGAATGTGATGAATCTGGTACTTCAACTGTTGAGTCTGGCCAATGGGAGAACTTTCAGGCATTTGTACCCTCTGCATCTGCTGCACCAACCTCTCCAACCTTCAATCTTACTAAACCTATGGCTCAGCGCACACTGCCTGATAATGCAATGGAACAAATGAGAAAAGGTTCGGAAGCAAACTTTGGTGTACAGGTAATGCCTTGGGTTGGAGAAAAAATTCATGAAGTGGGATTGGATGATCTGGAACTCACACTTGGAAGCGGGAAGGCTCGGAGTTAGGCAGGCAGAACATATAATTCATATAGGTTATTTGAGACTGCAAGGTTGTTTTTGCTAGCTAGTTGGTTGTTCGTTCAACTTGGTGTTAAAGCACAATGGTTCCCTCCTGGGTTAGCTTTCATGGCACAAGCTACATGTCTGGATCCAGATTTGTCGTGGGAACTGGAGATTTTTATGTTCAAACTGGTCTCTATACATACCCGGGATAAGATAGAAGTAGTATTATCGTCTTTTGTTTAATGAGGAAGATTCAAAACTCAAATTGTTCAAAGGCCTTAATGGGCATTGTTATTAGTGATGCCATGGGTGATATATGGATTGAATTGTCAAGGTTTCATCGAAGTTGGCTTGTCCAGAAACTCGTGAGATCAGATTTATTTATGGCTTACTTTGAATTCTTAATGATCTTTTTTCCTGACTGTTTTGCCTATCAGACAGTTCACGCATTTCCACACACCAAAGGACATTCAAATAGTTCATTTCTGATTCAGCGTGCCATGGGCAGAGCCATGAAAGATGTGCTCTATCAGTCTATTGTCCTTGTAATTCTATGCGTAATTCTATGTCTGGCATCCGATTTAATGCATAATTTATTTATTTATTAATATTAGGGCCTTAAAAGGTGAAATCTGCCCTCATTGGAAACCGAAAGTCTGAATTTAAATTCAACCTATCTATGAAAAAGATTACAAATTATATTATAATTTTTGAAACATGTACTTTAAATTATCTGTAATTAGAAATAGTCTACACTAAATTAATTAAAGAAAAGAGGATAGCTTAATATAAATATATATTCTGTTTTTTTTTCATAAATAAATATATGTTCTCTTTACACATGGTACTCATAAATAAATATATGTTCTCTCTAATATTTTACTTAAATTTCAATAATTTTAATCAAGAAAATTTAAGTTACGTAGCGCTCTCAAGAAAATGCTGTAATTTTTCGGGAAAAAAATTGCTTCACGCTATCATGTCCCTTTAGCGGTGGGTTGTTCGTCTATTTATGGCGTGGACCGAAAGTGAGTGGCTCACATTCATATCGATGCTCATATTCTCATTAGACCCATGATAGATTAATGTGGATAATTCAAAGACGTCCATTTGACTAAATGTTCTGTTTCCAATGTTTTCTGATCACAACATATACAATGATTTGAATTTCTATACAATGTTTATTTCATTATTTACTAAACGGTTATGAATTTTGTTACTGATAATTCTTATTATCCTTTTCTTTTCTAACAAATACTATTACTCTGTGAACTTCAAGTATAACGATTATACATAAACAAATCCCTCTCTTGTAGGGAAAATACAATTTACGAGTTTCATTTATATTCACATTCTTAACGAGCGACTGATTTCGTTCCCTGGAGATTTTGAAGGGAAGTGTGTGAGTATAACGAGGATAAGTTTTAAATATGGTTCGAATTACATGTTTCTGAAATCATTTTACCGGGCAGGAGTTTAGGGGAACCCAGAAAGAGCTGGGCAAAACCTTGATATTTATGTTACATTAATATAGCAAGACACATACATAATGCGGCTTTTCAATATCCTTCCGAGATCCTAGGTTTGCTCCTAAGTAATGATGCTAGTGCCCAAACAAAAGAAAGAATAGGTATGCATTACAGAGTTGGAAATTTTATTACGGAAACATACACATTAGAACATAAGATTATGAGCATATATCCTAAAAGAATTCCCTTAGGCCATAACTATAACACCTAAAAGAAGCATAAACGTTCACGCGGAGGCATCAAAAGAGAAGTAAAGATCAATTATTTTCTAGTTAGGTTAGGTGACAAGCAGCAAATTAACAAAGCAAGCCATAAACTTTGGGGATCAGAAAGTAACCTCGGAATCGCTATTCTAATGTGGTTTCATTTCGAACCTCCTTCTCCTCAACCTGTGTTTTATGTTCCTTTTGTATCGTCACGTTGCATTCATGGTATCTGAAGCACGTTACTAGATGATCATTAACGAGTCCTGATGCTTGCATGAACGAATAAATCACAGTAGGCCCTACACATTGAAAACCTCTGCGCATTAGATCCTTGCTAATGAGTTCTGCTTTTGGAGTCTTTACGGGTACGTGACGTCCATAACGAAATTCATTTCTTATTGGCTTGTGGTTTACAAATCTCCAGCAGTAGTTGCTGAACGAACCAAACTCCTGTTGTATCTGTACGTGGATAAATCAATTCACATTGTTAGAAATCAGAATTAACTTGCTACGGCGTCTTGTTGGCATTAGTTGTAAATTAGAGTTACCTTAAGCAGTCGGTTAGCGTTTCCCAGAATGGCACGGAGTTTTGGTTCTGATAGCAATGGGTTGCCGTTTATTTTCAAAGCTAGCAACTCCTTTTCGGTAATCTGAGCGACGGACGATGGTTCAAAATTTTTGAAGAGCTTCCTATCAGTGACACCAGACCACAAATGTCAGATTATGTTTTAGATATATTAGCAGTAATCATATGAATCTAGAGATAGAGATATACCTGAATACGTCTCTAACGTTAAGAATTGCTGGCCAACTCAATTCTGCTAATGCTTGTGAAAACACCAGCAGCTCGAATAGCTTCCTGTCATCATGAACCGGAACACCCCATTCTTCATCGTGGAAAGCAGCATAAAGAGGATCTGTTTTTTGAAACAGATAACATTTCTTAACAAGGCAACTCAGTCGGTGGATATGTAGTAATATGCAACTGGAAGTGACAAAATTCTTTTCCAAGGATCAAGCTCACACTCTCATGGAAAAAGTAATTGTTTTATCATTGCACAAATTGAACTAATTATCAATTCAAAATACAAAATGGCAGCGTATTACAGAAGGCAAAATGTTCGTTCTGTACCCAGGCCAGAACAGAGAAACCCATGTAAACTAAATGTCTTTTTTCCCCAAACAAGTTAAATTTTACCGAGGTTTGAAAAACAGAAGAAAATGAAGGAAAGAAAGAAATAATGCATTCTTAGTGCAAAAACTTGTAACTCCTGACAAACTTACCAGAATTTGGAGTGATCCAGTCACACCTACTGGAAGGACTTGCACCCTTGAGAGACAATGCCGCCCCAACGACACCGTCCGGCACAATCTTTACCGGCTTTAATCCATTCCGCCTGACGGTCCTTCTGGAAGTAAACTTTTTCGCGGATGAATTGCTCGATGAATTGGAGGAGCATGTGCTGTCGGTAGACACATTATTGGTGACAACGGACTGCGGAATTTTTGGCATCTGCTTTGTTGGACGCGGTGGATTCTTGAGACAGTCGTTGTTGCGTTTATGATCTTCGGAAACCCTAACTCTGTTCCCGGCGGGCCCTAGAATGGCTCGCGGTTCAGAAACAGATTTAGCTGAAGAAGGAAGCTTCGTGGCGACAGGCATTGGATTTTGAATTGTATATTTTGAATTTCTTAGAGCACAAACTTCAGTGTCAGGGTACAAACTCTGGAGAGACGAGCTCAAGGAGATTTCTGAATAATTGAGAAAAGCTCCGATCCAAAGCGATAAACTATGCAAGAGCTAGTTTGAAGGAGAAGATGAAGATGACTCGGGTTTATGGAGGTTTTAGAGGCCGAAAAAGCTGGGAATGGACGAAATACCGACTAGTGCCGGTCCTTTGTGCTCGCGTGGAAGTGAAAGCAACGGGAACTTTGGGCGAAATGTCCATTTTGCCCATATCACCCACCTCTAATTGCCGCCGTATCCTCACACTTAATTAATTGACCACCTAATTCCTTCTAGAGAAATGCAAATGCAGAGCCAGAGCACAGAGCCTCTCACGTGCAGAGACACAACAAAGCCAATTTAGAAATTGCAGAGCCAGAAGAAAAATGGCTGGGTTTAATTTTTCTTCCTCAGTGGACGTCAGGTTTGGAATTATCAGTTATTACATGTTGTGATCACATTGGCGGCAAGTTATCAAATACTGGTAAGCTACTGTAAGCTCCTCCTAATTATATTACAGCAATGATTGATAATAGAAATGTTGGAATAAGTGGTAGAAAAGTTAATCCGATGAAAGGGACAGGTATAAATTAAGTAGCCTTAATATGAAGGAATTTCAGAAAGCTATGTGGAGGTGATAGTTAGACAGTTGAAGTTAACATTCAAAAACTAATTTGTAGGGACTTGAAATGAAAAGCTTAAAGAAAAAGGATAAAAGGGCATAGAGGGAAGAGAGGAAGAAAGGATTAGGCAGGGAGTCGTATTCGTTTGGTAAATGAGTAAGAAGGAACAAAGGGGAATGGGATGTGGTGTGAAGTGAAGTGTGTGGCTTTGGCTTGTGATGGAGAGGTAGTTACCGTTAAGAAAAAGAATCCAAAGCCACTCCACCAGAAAAGGCAGTTAACCACTATCCACTTCAGATGAGATCCAACGGCTGTGGGTCTTCGCCCTCATCTTCCCCACCTGCATCTATTCCACGCTCGCGAATGTTGCCCACCCAAGTTGTTGGGCCGCCCAGCTCAATTTCTGGACATTCTGATTGGGCTTGGCCCAATAAATAATATGACAGTCTAATACATGCGGACCAATGAAACATCACAAAAGTCTCACTAGGAGAAAGCCACAATGTTCATGGATATTGGATATCAGTATGATGGTGCGGTGTCATAACTTTCATTGTCATAACCATATGAGTTGGCTTAGATGGTAAGGGATCCAGGATTAGGCCCTTGGGTCGTGGGTTCGATCTCCTCTGCCGTCGCTGGGACTCCTTTGGTAGGTGATCTCGTAAGTCCCCAGTAAGTGCTCATAGAGCCCGGGGCCGTGCCCTGGCCTTGGTGGGGGACTGATGCCGAACTCCTCCAAAACTTTTCCTTTTCAAAAAAAAAAAAAAAAAAACTTTCATTGTATCAAAAAAAAAAAAACTTTCATTGTCATTTTATGCTGACATTGATGATATTATATTCATTATTTTATATAAAAATAATAATTTAATTTTCGCTTCTTCATTGGTAACCTTATTACTAATGAAAATAATATTAAAAAAAAGGAGTCAATGCCTAGAAAAATTAGACGGGGGGATGCCGTAAAGCTCAGACTGCTATTAATAGCTGAAGTGCATTTTGGAAAGCGACTCTTATTTGGTCTGATGTAGTTGTCATGTCTTAAGACTTACTCCCTCCGTTTTTAATAGACATATTTAATCGATGTTGGAGAGATTAAGGACATGAGTTAAATTAGTTAATTTTACTCATTTTTCTAAAATATCCTTATATAACTTTAAAATGACATAAGTAAAAGTAAATCAACAACTTCGCCACATATTTCTCCGACCAATTTTTCTTTCCATACGTTTTCTAATTGAAATAATGGTCTTACTATACATACATTTATGTGTTTATATATATATATATATATATATATATATATATATATATATATATATATATATATTTATATATATTTATATTTACATACATACATATTCACACATACATGCATATATAGACACACACCCATATAACAGAGATATATACCACTCTGGTCCTATTTATAAGTCCAGTTTGACCAAAAAATTTGGTCTTATTTATAAGTCCATTTTGACCAAATAAATGAGATTGTGACAATTTTACCCATATTAATGATGACGAGAGAGATTGGCTAGTTATGTTGAGAAGAGAAAAAGATGAGAGATTTGACAATAAATTTTAAAGGTACCCATTCATAAATGAGGGTAAAGTTGGAAATTTGCTCTATAATCATTGAGATATCTAACTTTCTTTGGTATGTGAGATTTGGTCAAACTGGACTTATAAATAGGACCAAAGTGGTATATGTTTATATATATGTGTGTGTACACACACATATATATTGACACACACACACAAATATACATATATATACAGACACATATATATAGACACAGATATACATATATATACAGACACCTATATATAGACACACACATATACATACATACATACATAAATACATACATACATAATACATACATGAATCCAGCATATAATTAGTACCACTCTGGTCCTATTTATAAGTCCAGTTTGACCAAAAAATTTGGTCATATTTATAAGTCCATTTTGACCAAATAAATGAGATTGTGACAATTTTGCCCATATTAATGATGATAAGAGAGATTGACTAGCTATGTTGGGAAGAGAAAAAGATGAGAGAAATTTGACGATAAATTTTAAAAGGTACCCATTCATAAATGAGGGTAAAGTTGGAAATTTGCTTTATAATCATTGAGGTACCTAATTTTCCTTGATATGTGAAATTTGATCAAACTTAACTTATAAATAGGATCAGAGTGGTACAGTAGATTCTGCTTGATAGGGAAAGAATTCGGATCCAGGTTCCCCCTCATGCCATGCCAGTGCCACTATCATCGTTGACCTCTCCTTTATTTAAAACTACACTGTTTTGGATAACGGTGTTTTTGGGACAAAAAGGGATTAAGAAATCCCACTCCCGATCCTATCCTGAAGAAGGCACGGGAAGGTAAATCATCCCTATCCCCAAAAATCTCAAAATGTGTAATGTTTCAGAATTTTTATGAAATCTGAAATTTATCTAGTATTAATTAAAAAAAGTGCAGCAACTCCTCGCTTGATTTCTAATATGAATATAATGATTTTGCTCTGAAATATTGTTTACTCACTCAAAAATCTCACACACACACACATATGTAGTTCAGGATCAATAAGTTTCATTCTCAATTCAGATCCCAAATTTTTTTTATTAGGACATGAAGAACCGGAAAAACTTTAAACACCCCTAATTTTGGATGTAAACTGAGAGGGTGATCTATTTTTTTTTTAGCAAAATAACATTCAATAAGTATTTTTTCCACTAACACACAACATTCTAAAAAAAAATTGTTATCATGTATCATAAAATAATTTTTAGCAGCTTCCTATCATTTTTTTAATTAAAAATAGTAAAAGACCATGACTTCATGCCCATTGATAAAAGGATATTGCAAATTTTTTATAAATCAATTGGAAAAAGATTTTTGACAAAAAAACATAAAGAAAAAATAAACCCAAGACCTCCGTACTATCTTATTTTTCCTAACTTTCCACTTACTATTGGTATTTAGAAGTTTGCAAAATTTATATATTATAAGTTCCTAACCATTATCAATTAATTATCTTAAATTGAAAGATCATAAATCAATAGAAAAATATAAAAATTTTGAATAAGTTTTTAGTCCACATATAACTATTTTAATGTGCCATCTAGAAATTTTTACATATATAGATCAAAATACAATAAATAATTGTTTTTTCAATATCCGTTTGGTAAGAAAAAAGCTATCCGGTAAATAAATGTTGTACTTATGAGTCTAGTTTTTTTCCTGTATTTATTTATTTTTTATTTTTTACCATGAGATTTTGTTCTCTGGTCTAAGGTTTTTTTTTTTTTCCTTGGCTGGGTTCTGAACTAGTCATAATAACTACTCCTATTAACAAGTACTGGAGTCGCATCTATGTGTTGATTTCGTGTCAATTTCTCAGCAATTTTATCTTTCCCACCCATGCGCGCGCGCCAGCCTCCGTGAAATTTCCAGATTTCTGAGAGCATAAGCTTGTTCATGTTCCTATATATACCTATAAAGAAGCGCCTGCCAGGGCCATTATGAACGAGAAAGATTTGCTCTCAGTCAATCGGGTTCCTACCATGGATTGCGAAATCGTGGCCCTGGATTCTGAGCCGCCCAAATCCAGTACCAAAAATCCCGATCCTGTTCACCACGAGGCCTCCACCTCCGACGACCTTCTTCTTCTCAGTTCCCACTCTTCTGTCTCCCCTGACAGTCTCCAAGAGCAAGAGAATAGATTCGCTCCCTACGTCAGACGCGATATTTACGGAGCCATGGGACGTGGACCCTTGCCGATGAAGGAGAAGCTCCTGCTAGCTCTGGCATTGTTCACATTAGTACCGATTAGGCTGGGCTTGACCATCGCCATCTTGATCTTCTATTACTTCATTTGTAGGATCTGCACACTATTCTCCGTCCCCCATCGAGAGGATGGACAGGAAGATTACGCGCACTTGCGCTGGTGGAGAAGGTATGTGATTGTTGGGTTTGGCAAGGTTCTCGCCAGGCTCATGCTTTTTGTTCTAGGGTTTTACTGGATCAGTGAGAGCTATAGGGCTAAGCCCCCCACTGAGGTAATTCTTTCATAGTCCTTAGATATATTTGGGAGTTAATTTTCTTGCTAAAGCTTTCATATTTATCTATTTTTTCTTAATTTACTCTTGTTGATATTGGCTCACCAATAATCAAGGAAGAAGAGAAAGAGAGAAAGAGAGCGGAGGAGTGGTTAAGGAAGATGACAATAGTAATACATGTCAGGTTAACACTAAGGTCCTTAATCTAATTAAATTAAGTAAATATTAGATAAATATGTTTAATATTAAGTAAGGGAAGGAGTATGTGTTTATCTTTAAAAAATGTTTTTTAGCTGCCGCTTATGGCTAGGTGCTTGACTTAAAATCTGTTTGAGAGGACTGATGTGATCGAGAGAGTTGTACTCTCCAGTAAGTTCTATGGACACACCAGTTTGTTTCTAAATACATCATCTCACCCTCTGCTTTTTTCCAATTTTTTTCTGGAACTATGTTTGCTATATCATCTTAAGAATTCTAAGTGTTGAAAACTTGCTTTGAAATGGTTTATTTCCTACTTCACCGCTGAGAAGTGCATGGTGTTCGAATATTTGGATAAATATTAATCCAATAAAAATCTTTTTATTAGAAGAAATTTTGACTTGAACAACATTTTAAACGGGAAATTTAAACTTCAAACTCAAATGATAAAACTGGAAGAGAAAAGGATAAAAATAATGATGATGATGATGGAATAGAAAGAGACATGGAGCCAATGTAAACCGTACTGTTCATGTGGCCTATAGATACTAAATAGTACATCGAAGGAGAAGCCACATTGGTCATCGCTTATGAAAATCGTGGCATGTATGAGAATTTATATATATATATATATATATAAATTAGAATTGAATATAATGCTCAACCAGGTATTATGTACCTCAATAAATAATTATGGTTGTAAGGTTAATTCATGTATGCCTATATTCTAATCTTCTATCTCATTTGCAATGCTATAACGAGAATATGCATTTTTCATTGAAATTTTGTGACTCTCTTGATTATTTGGGCTGCCGATGTACCTACCTAGAATTAGCACCTTCTTTTTCCTCCTCCCTCCTTCAGGGGAAAATAGAATGTGATTGAGCAGCAACAATTAATATATTTTAGGTCCAGCTTTCTTATCTCTATATTTTTGTTTTGGTATTTGTCTAAAGTTCTACTAATTCTCTTCTCCTTTCATGTAAGAAGAAAGGAAAGAACCAAACTGAAGAGACGGGAAGACCTGGAGTAATAATATCTAATCACATATCATACTTGGATATTTTGTATCACATGTCTTCCTCATTCCCAAGTTTTGTTGCAAAGGTCTGTCGTGTAGTCCCATGTAATTTTTATTGAATGTATACTGCTCATCTTGCTGTAATGACCTCAAGTATGTTGCTGACACATGTTTCAAACTATATATGCCAATCTTGGATTTTGTTGCTGAAGGCATCGGTGGCTAAGCTTCCTTTAGTTGGTCTCATCAGGTTTGTTAGCTTGCTATTGATGCTTATCCATTTTCCTATGTTTCTTGCTGTTTAGGTATTGCTGTGATGGCCCTTTTTTCTTCTCATAATGCAAAATAAGACTTTCTTGAGTTTAATGATCATGCTGCATCTTATCTCTGCCTTAATGCATACTCTTTTATCTTCACCTATGAAACAATTTAAAACATTGGGCTCAAACATAATTGCATGTTTTGTGACAGTAAGTGCCTTGGCTGTGTCTATGCTCGGCGGGATTCAAAGTCATCAGACTCCACAGGTGTTTCAGGTGCTTATTGGTGCGCACGCACATTGTAATGCTTTTGACTGTATGCAAAGAATTAATCCCACCCTCTCAGGGGGGCTCTCTTCCAAATTTCTGTTCTGCATGGTCCTTTTGTTCATATTGAAGTGCCACACTAATTGCATGGGATCTTTTGCTTGCTGAGTTTATAAATAAATTGTTCAAGAATGCAATGGTTATAAGATATTACGGCGTTTTAGGGGGAAATAAATGAACGAATTATCCGTGCTGTTTTTGAAATTCAAATGCTGTTAGGATCTGAATTCCTTTTTAACTCTTGGGTATAGGCTAGCTAATTTTCGTGTGTCATGTCTAAAGCTGTCCCGCCCATTCGTGTTATGCATACCAACTTATGTTAGTCAGTATAAGTATTTATATCTTGAAGATTCTTAATGTTCTAAGTTGAGCTTGAACTAAGGGAAAAATAGGTCGATAAATTATTAGGTATAACTAAATTGCAGATGTTTCCTCCTGCAGGTGTTGTCACTGAAAGAATTCAAGAAGCTCATCATGATAAGGCTCCCCTTATGTTGTTATTTCCAGGTTATTATGCTTCTGATTAGTTCATGTTATCTATGTTTCTTTAGCTACCCTTGTTATACAGTTCTAAATCAGTTTCATGGAATAGGAATCAGTTTCTTATGCAATGCATCACCTTTCCTGTAAAATTTATCTGATAATTGACATGTGTCCTACTGAATAAATGTATTGCGTATCTTGGTTTTCATTGGTGAACATTATTAACTATTTTCTGGCATGAGATTTCTCAGAAGGGGAGGTATTTTTCCTGATCTTTTTGACTCATAAGTTTTAATTCAAGTTTATTTTTCAGCTACTTAATGTCTGTTGTCGTCAATAATTTACTTATTTTCATCCATAAAAAAACCTCATCTCTTAATTTGTTTGTCTTCAAACTAGATAGGTGAGCCTCATGCATTGCATGGAGTATGAGGAATGAGCTGCGTTATTTATGACTTGTGAATATTACAACTTGTAGATTGATTTTATATTGATACTTCTCTAAACATTAAATCTCTAATTTATTGTGTTGCTGGTGTGTGAAACATTTGGGGTCTATGGTAGCACTTGTCACATTATAATCAAATATGTCTCTCTTAAGTCTTGTCATTTTATATTTTCTTTCATCCATCAAAGGTAGTATATGTCAGTACATCAAGGATGGTCTGTTGCATCTATTCTTTTCATTCTTATTGTCATCTTATAATTGTTTAAATTTAATGATACTGAGTATTCTACACTCTACAGAAAGTACAACCACAAATGGCGACTTTCTTCTTCCATTTAAGACTGGTGGCTTTTTGGCAAGTGCGCCTGTAATTCCTGTAATTCTAAAATACCCTTACCAGAGGTTTAGTCCTGCCTGGGAGTCTATGTCTGGGGTGAGTCGTTATAAAGTTTTAGTTTTATTGTACCTTCTGAATTTCCACCTTGAGGACTAATTATATTAAGTATCAACTAGCATCTACGCAGTTATGTTTTGCAAAGTGGGTCACATTTTGAGCCTATGGTTGTGCCTTGGCATGTATATGTTGAATTTGCTTCTGTTATTTCTTAAACTTTATTTCATGTTTAATTTTGATGGAATGCTCAAGTCCTCAGCAATTTTGAGGGAGCCAGTGCTTGGTACTCTTAACTTTTCTTCATGTGGAGGTGGAAAATGTCAGCAGTACAACCCCCTACACGTGGAGGGTTTTGGATAAGAAAATTGGTCTCTCCCTCCTACCCTCCAAACTGGGGAGTTTTTAATTATAGTGAGACCAAAATAACCTTTTCTGTTTTTAAAAATTCCAACATTACCATTGACGTTAATGAAAATAAACCTTGGGCTAAATATGTCATGGCAACAAGCAATTATGCTTAAATGTTTTACATGAGTGTTGATAGTAATGGAATTTACAGATATTTCCCTTTTTTTATTCATTTTCAAATTCTCTTTTAATGTAGTTCAAATTTACCACATATTTGCAGACGCGCCACATATTTTTTCTCCTCTGTCAGTTTGTAAACTATATGGAGGTGACAAGGTTACCTGTATACTATCCCTCCCAGTTAGAGAAGGATGATCCAAGACTTTATGCTAACAATGTTAGAAATTTGATGGCTACTGAGGTATGAAATTTCAATACATGATGTAAAAAGTTCAGGAAGCCATTCATATCAGATGTGATACTTTATCAGCATGTGTTTATTCTAGTTTTTTTATTGTGAATAGGTCCTTTATACTTATTTTAATACCTTGGGATTTGGAAGTATTTTGGCAGGATATGGGTAGTTGCCTATTCTACAGCTTTTACAATGATATGCTCGCATGTGTGGACTATTTTTTACTTGCAATTCTAGTTTCTGCTTCACTGATTATATACTACGATTTCCTGACTCCAATTTGAGAACGAGTCGGTTGTAGTGGGTGCACATTAGATTTTATTAAATATCCTAATGCACGTCGTTGTTGAAATTAAATATTTGAATAAGAGGGAGAAAACCGTTAATGTCCTGACATTAGCTTGATTTCTCGTCCTTGGCATTCTTGTTTTCATCTCCATTTTGTTTCCCCCCTCTCTGCTCCAAGAAGCATAGCCTAATGATAGCGAACCCTTATATTATTAAAGAGGGTAACTTCTATCGGTTTTAAAGTTTTTGGGTACATGGAAGATCTTATTATTTCTTTTGTTTTGCTGAAGTCGCTGTCGATTCTAGCTTGATATTGCTTATTATGTTTTGCTTGCAGGGTAATTTGAAGCTTTCAGATATTGGGCTGGATGAAAAGTGGATATATCTTGATGCTCTCAATGGTAAAAATAGCCCGCCTAGTGTTATGCATCAGAAAGACGATTGATAATTTCTTGGCGCCCCTCTCACATGATATGTTGATCCCTTTGAGTTTCATAGTTTCAAACTTGGCATTTGCACTTGAATTGACAGCTTATGCGAGGGTGTTTATAACCCATACTTACCCCAAACATCCGAGTGGTACATGTGTATTCTTACTGTAAATATATGGCTAATTAAGTGTTCTCAATTGCTGGTGAACTCTTGTTGAACTTGAAGCATTTATTTCAAGAGTCTCTTGTAGAAATGTTCAATGTGGTGAATGACCTGAGCTCTTCCAGAATCTTCTCTTAGTGTTCCTGCAAGTTTCTTTTTTTCGCTGATAACTCAGATTCGTGGTCTGTCATTCGTTTTGTGGTTCTGTTAGTAAGGAAAATGAAATTAAGACAGCATAAAAAGAAATAAAGAAAGAAAGAATGCTGTGTCAGAACTAATATTCACAGGAGGACGTCTCTGATTATTGATCTGCCACTAGAGCTTTAAGGCGAATTTCAAAGCAGTCTACGTTTCTAATATTATTTGGTAAATTTGTAGGGGCCAAGTAGGATCCTCTCCAATGTGGATTGTTTTAAAACGGCATTGCTGATTCTGATCATTCGATGCATTGCATGTGAAGAACTAGTCTTTTCTTTTTTCCTTTCTTTTTTTGGGGCCAAAAATATGAAGAACCAGTCTAGGCTGTAAATTTGTGATATGCTGATAAGTTTTATGCAGATACCCACTAGACCTTTATGTTTTTTTTTTTCTTTTTTTTGCTTAGAGCGTCCGATATCCTAGGGCAGACCATCTTTCAGGCACATCAACGGCCCCAGACTAATCCGGACCGAGACCGGGTTGGCCTCTTTCGGGGGGAAGCCTCTACCACCCACGCTTGCTGCATTCCCACGTCTCGAACTCAAGACCCGTGGTTAAGTTAGGACAACCCCTTACCAATTAACCTTACCTTTATGTTTTATTTGACCAGTGCACTAGACCTTTATATGGTCGTAGGTACCTAGTTTAGAGGCATCTGAATGTCCTGCCAGACCAATACCCCTCTTTCATGGTGAAGACTGAAGATAAGCATCTGAAGTTTCTGTACGTCTTGAGTCATGAGATGTATGCTATTGTAGGTGGTAATTGTTGTAATATTTTAAAACTAAAGATATGTATTTCTTTTAAAAGTCATGTTTTTTATATTTTGAACACATCATCACATCATGCTGAAATGATAGATTATTAACAATTAGTGATATAGGAATAAACTCTGTAACTATGATATAATAGAGGAATGTGGTTGAAAATTTCTAGACTAAAGAACTTGCAAATTGATTTGAGTTATAGGGATTAATAGAATATTACCGTTAATTAGTCTGTTTTTTTCACATTACATTGAGTGTTTAGAAAAATTTTCTTCATAAACGATATAAAAATTCGAATACAAAGAATGTTAAAAGAGGAAACAGCACAAATGAGACACATTGCAACGAGGGCTTATGATCAAAAAAAAAAAAAAAGGAAGGATGAAGATCCGAGGGCGAGGGCTTGTACTTAAAAGACCAACTCAAAAAACACCCCACAAATCACATTAGAAGCATGGTAATTTTAACATGTAATGTACACACCGTATTTAATCTGCTACAAATACATACGAAAAATTATTGATTTCTCTACTGAGAAAAAAGAGAACTCTTGGGTGTATGCCACCCAGATTTGGATTGCTTGCGGTGCCTATTTCTAAGCTATATGCTCAAATGTAGAGTATTTGAATGAAATTGAATCTAATATGAATATACTTGAATAAAATAAATACGTTACTTTCATGATTGCAATTGAGCATTGCCCCGAAATAGGCTCTCCAAGTGAGCCAAATCCAAGCCAATGTTAGAAATTGTATATTTGTGGAGTCGATCATTTACAATCTACCTGAAAAAATAGCCGCAGCTACGCGAACAAGTAATCACCTGAATTTACTATATGGATCAATCTCATTGTTGATAGACAGCAAATTCTCATTAGGGTTTCTTTGCCCCTCTTTGTTGGCACTGACAGGTTAGAGAGCACCTAGCATGTTGAAATGAGTCCATGCCTCCTACATTTCAAATGCAGACAATATGATTCGAGTTTCAAAAGAGGTTAAGAGCATGCTGAATGAGCCAATAAATATAGGTATATCTCCTCATTTCCTACACTCCTATGGTTTCCAGAAATATAACTAAACCCAAGCCATGATTTTCATGAAGATATTGGCACTAAATCTTTGTTAAAACGTCCACAGTCATTCCACAGCACAGGGATCAATAAGTAAATGTTTGATAGGAGGAAAACACTTCCTCAATTCCTATTCAGAAAACACTTTTTCCTATGCCAAACATTGCCGCCTAACATGTATTCCCAGTTTCAATCAAGATGATACCTTAAAAGGACATCGAATGATACTTTACTACTGCAAATAGGTTGCCAAATATGTTACCTGCAAAATATCAAAAACTTTTTCTGCAATGTATTTTTGATGAGAAGCAGCACCCTTCTGCTGCAGCTTATCTGGATGTAGACAGAGTAAAGCTCTTTGATAAGCTCTTTTCACTGCATTCCCTTCGATTATATCAACAAGAGGCACAGGCTTCCAGCCGCTGTTAGGCCAAAGCACCTATATTGATGAAGATTGCCAATTTTAATAATAAGTACATCAAATGAACTTCAAGAACTAGCCTCCAAATATCATTTAAAGGCATATCAAGAGGCATTATCTTTGTTAGCAAGCAATAAAAACAATCGGAAATTTTATATGTAGAATTGAATTTTTAACTCAGGTTTGAACATGTTTGATATTGCTCACATATTGTAATGTTGATAGCAGGGACCGTATGTTTCCTTGCTTCCCGTTAGACCATTGTCGTATCTTATCATCAATTGCCTGTATTATCCACAACATTATACAGAGTTGTGCTCTAGTACAACCTCAAAACCAACATAGCTTAGGTAGTGACATAATACTTTGATTTCTTGATTATCCTGGGTTTTCAAGACTTCATTCTCATCTTGCGCCAACTCCTTTACCTGTTGTGAAGAAACAATGTTAAGCAGCTCATCAGCACTCAGCACATAAAAGCTCTCTTCTCTGATCCCTTTTTTTTTTTTTTTTGCAATAGAAGGCAATAATTCAATTTGCACTACAAGATGTCAATTTACATGTCTTAGTTAATATTCCACTGAATGAGATAGATTAAACATGATAACAACCTACCAGAAAATTCCCATGGAAAAAAAGCCCGTCTTCAACTGCAACTGTACTATCAAGATCTGCGAACAATAAAAGGTACTCCATCAAGTGACATCAAATGTACCACGAAATTCATATTTACACACAGCATTTGGACCATATGGTACTACTTATTTTTTGCCATAGTTAGGAGAAACACATTGTGGGCGAAAAACTGTAGGGTCATGAGAGCATTTTGATATCAAATTTGATGCTCAATGTTTGTCCTATAGTTTATGTCTTGCGAGAGAGAGGGAGAGGGAGAGCATATTCATAATTACTTGTGCCTCCCACTGAGAACCTTAGTACAAGTCAAATTCTCAACTGATGGAAATTTTTATATTTGGATAACTGACCGGTACCTGGTGGTGAGGCATCATCCTTCCGAGACAAATTATTACCAGAAATGTTGGTAGTCTCTGTGGTAGGGTCCTCTTTCTTCGACAGTTGAGGATTATCTTTTGCCTGACAATTCTTTGAATGAAATCTCAAATTCAGCTGATAAGAAACTAAAATATTTAGCTTTTACATTACATAATTTGACAACAATTTTCTTGTAGGTGTTTTCAGGTTATTTAGTATTGGCATCCGTTTTCAAGATGAATTTCTTTCTTGTTCATCCATGTTTTGTTCAGTTGTGCCAACACTTACTTCTTCTGTTGTTCGTAAACCACTTCTCAGCTTGTGTTCAGATGATTTGGTGCGAACTCTTGGCTTCGTACGATCTTCTTGGCTGAATATTTGAACAAATTCTTTGACTTTTCCTTTCACTTTGACATTCTCATCCAACCTTAACGAACTTTGCAAGGCAGCTTTAGTTGCTTCTACACCCTTCAAGTCAACTGTCTTTTCTACTTGTTTTTTCCAATTAGTACTAATGTCGCTAACAGGAGATGACTTCATAGTTTTGCTTTCTTTTCCCTTCTCCATTTTAATCTTCTCAGTATAATCTGACATCAAGAAATAGAGGGGGGTTTCAGGAATGGGAGACTGGAAATATCCACATATAGTGAGTGGTGTAATTGGCTTTTACCTTGTGTGTTATTACTTTTGCTGAAAAGAGAATATAATGATTTTGACTCAGCCTTGTGAGTTTTAATTGTCTGAACTAACTCCTCTTTCATTTTGCCAGAAACTTCTTTCTCACTTACAGAATTGATACTTGATTCTGCTTGAGTATCAGATGATAAAGCACTACCAGGAACATCTTTGATATCATTTTGAAAGGTGCTTAAGGATGTCGAATTAGGTTTCGCAGAAGTTCTTTCTTCCAGCGAATCTGACCCATTTTGAGAAATTACAAAAGTAGTTGACCAATCTTGTCTTCTGCTTTTCAACGAAGAGGAGCTGGTATTTGCTAAAAAACCATTATTGTGTGAAGTACTTTCTCTTGCTATAAAATCCTTAGCGCTTGAGCATCTCTCAAGTTTAACATTTTCTTTTGTTCTCGAGTATCTTTGAGTCCTAAGAGGCGTCAAAAGTGGTACTACCCCTCTACTAGCCCATTTATATATTGAGAAATGAAACTGACCTGCACTATCGCCTCCTTTGTCTGCTTTATCACATATGCTCAAGTCTGAAATATCTTGTGATGAACGACTTGGCCGTAGAGCTCCCGAACCATTCTTTAACTCCTCCTTACCTTGAGTAGCGTGGTTTGAAAATCTAGATAGATGAGTGGCTGGAGAATCTGAAGAACTTAAATCATTTGAAGAAGCATCCTTGTTGCTCATGCGTAGGCTCCTTGTAGCAGGGGAACCAAACGTTGGAAGGTCCGTCCCTTTTGTCAATTTGGCGGGAAGGCTGAGGAAATTGAACAATGAATATGAACTATGAAGGTTTTATTAGTGCAGTGAGGTTTTTTTTTTTTTTTTTGTAACAAATCAGAATAACGAAAAATTGAAGAGGCCACCAAAATGGACATAAGCCATAGATGCGTAATTTCGGCAGGAATCGATGACCTATGGTGGGCCGCATTTCTGTAGGTTGTGATAGGCCCATATTCATTTCAGAGACTAGCCCATAAATAAAGTGGGCCCTGATGTCCAATAGGTAGCTTTAATTCTTTCTTTCTTTGGTCCGACCAGAATGGGCAGCTAACAAAAAGTACGTCAATTTGCTTATATGGTCCAATTTTACAATCAAATCTTGTCATGTGTCATTTTTATTAAAATTTCATCAATGTGATTTCTTATTATTAAAAAAAGGGTTAAGGAGTAATTTGGCTAATCAACTATTACCTTAGGAGTGCCTAACACAAAAAACTTTTAAATAGATCAAAAATACCAAAAAACTTTAAAAAAATGTGCAATCAGCACAAAAACGCAGCAAAATTTTTTTGTACTTGACGCTCCTGAAGTAAAACTTTTTTGTGTTGAATGCTTTTGGAGTAAAATTTGTTTATGTTGACTTCACATTTTTTTAATTTTTTTTGTATTTTTGGTTCATTTAAAATTTATTTGTGCTGAACGCTTCTAAAATAATAGGTGGTTGATCAAATTGCTCCTTACCCCTTAAAAAAAAGTTCACTTAACAAGACCTAATTGTAGAAAGAGCTCATGGATACAGGTAAATGAAGTTAAGTTTTGTCATATTCCTGACCACCAAGCTATCTCTCTTATTTAATAGTCTCATTACAATGAACACCACATAAATAAATTTTATTTCAAACAATCATCAGTTAATCTTGTAAATCCATTTTTATTTTATATTTATAAGTAAAATATTTTCTGGAAATAACTAGCTTCAGTTTTGAATTTACTGATTTTTCTCGCCATTGCAACCCAAAGATAAATCATGGCAATCCTTGGAATTATTTTCGCAGAAGATGCGGCGTTAGGAAAATATCATCTAACAGCTAATTAGCTTGCAGTATACAATAAATTTTGATTCTGAGCAAAAAAAATACAATAAATTTTGAGAAAATTTTTAAATAAATAACATTTCAACATGAAAAACCCTAAAAAGTCTGTTAACAGATGAGAAGAGTGAAAGGTCTCAAGTAACTAATATAAGATTTTGAAATATTGTGTTTTTACCAAAATGTCCATAACATTTGAGAAAAGAATTCTCATGAGACGTTAGAGTTCTGGTGACAATTTGAGTAATAAAATTAACTATTTGAATATATGTATTGTCTACTTGAGCTTCCTATATTCTATCACGTGTCATTATCAAGTTAAATAAATACAATGACAACTTGAATATTGACAATGACAAATTGAGTGTAGTCATTTTTTTTGATATCTAGTGTAGTCATTAATAAACTTTGAAGCATAATTTGTCAATCGATATATTCAAATTTTCATTCTTTTTTTTCAACTTGTTAACGACATCAGATAAGGTTGATGGAGCTCAAGTAGTCAATCCTTATACTAAAGTAGTCAATCTTATTACTCAAATTGTCACTAGGAGACAAGGGTTCTTTCTTTTAAAAAAAAAAACTTAGAAAGAAATATATTTTGATAAAAACACAACATTTGAAAATTTGAAAATAATCCTTTAACACCTATTTGTTATTTCCATGTTATAACCGACTTTTTTTTTTTTTGTTACTTTTTGGGTTTACCAACTTCAAACGAGAATTTTCATAGAAATGAATTTGAAAATAGTTTTTTATTTTTACAAGGAAAACTGGAATAAGATTAAGAAATGGTGAGCAGATGGTAAACCTGAATGTTGAAGGAATAGAAGGAGGAGCAGAGGAATCGGGTACGGGAGGCAGAGGAGGGGCCGGGCTCATAATTCTGGAGGCTGGCGTCGAAGAGAAAGGGTGTCGTTCATGCTTCACCGGAGTACGACAGGGAGACTCATCTCCCCTGAATATATCGTCATAGAAGTTATCGTTTGTGTGCCGCCTTCTGTTCAAAATTTCTTCCCCAAACACAGGTTTCTCGCGAACTTGAGGCCACGCGCACCAAGCACCATCCTCCTCCATTCGCGATGTACTGAAATCCGGCGATTCGCCGATACCGTAACACACCTCCTGAATTGAAGACCGCCTCGGCGGGCCGCCGAACACATCGTGGAAATCAACGTCCGAGTTTCGGAGCGGCGTGCTCGGGTTCGTGGACGGCCTCTGATGATTGTAGCCTAAGAGGATGCCCTCTCGAGAAAATCTCTCCATTTTTGCTCCCAATAGATCGAGTGATTGACGAATCCTTGTGGAGTTATTCGAAATTGGTAGGGAATGTAGGAATTGGGACTGGCAAAAGAGGAGGGGGAGGGATTTCGAAATTCGAAGTGTGAAGCCACAAAATTGGTAGAATCTGGATAAGATGACGAGGAAAATTCCAAATCTTACTAGTGACTGCTGCGCGCCTTGCCAGTCCTTAAGTCGTGTTCATGTGCTCATTTCTTTGACGCAAAATACTCGTGATGCTAATTAAATGCCCTGTCTTTGTCCGGCGTCCGCTACTTAAGTCTTAATAATCCCTACACCTCCACTGCTTTTATTTTGCTTTTCCAAGTTATTTAGGATATACGAGGGAGGGAAGTATTTGAAAAGAGTTTTCACTCTATTTATGTTAATGTTTTTGTTCTAAACGCAGACAGGCCCGAAAACATCTATTTACTTTAATCACCAAATTTATTTTTTTAATAAAATTATTCTTATTAATTGTAAGGTAAAGAAGCAATTTTACACGTGTTTTACCCCGAGAGCGCCCAGTACCATGAGCTTTTTTCTGGAGCAAAAATACACACGTGGTTATGTTTTGGGAGCAAAAATACCACAGGCTGTTAGTTGACTAGACGTTGACTGTTAACTTGGATGAAAGTGAACAGTAACGCAGGTGAAATTACCTTTTTGCCTTTAGTTTTAAGTGAAATTACACTTTTGCCCTAAGTTTAAAAAAAAAAAACTAAAACTAAAATTATCCCCCGCCGGTGGGCCCCACCACCGGCGTCCAGCGGTGGGGAGGACGGTCCGGCCGGCGGTGGGGTGGCCGATGGTGGGGCCCACCGGCGGGGGTATTTTAGTTTTTTTTAACTTAGGGCAAAAGGGTAATTTCACCTAAAACTAAGGGCAAAAGGGTAATTTCACCCGCGTTAATGTTCACTTCCATCCAAGTCAACGTCTCGTCAAATTACAGCCCGTGGTATTTTTGCTCTCAAAACGTAACCACGTGTGTACTTTTGCTCCAGAAAAAAGCTCATGGTGCTGGGCGCTCTCGGAGGTAAAACACATGTGTAAAATTGCTCCTTTACCCTTAATTGTATATATTAAAGAGTGTATATTCAATCAAGAAATATAGTATTTCTAAAAATCCAATCTATATTTGCTATAAATAACTAAAATAGCTAGTTATTTTTCTTAATTTATCTAAATTAGTCAACTAAATGTTATATTAAGAATTGGAGATAGCATTAAATAGTTATTTCTTCCTAGATATAAATATAAGACCTAATTTAACTAGCCCCTGCACTTAGGATTGGAGAAAATGCTCCCTCTTGTTCCAAAAATGAGATGTATTTGAGAGTTTTGACTTCATCCTAATTTTAAGGGGCAATTTTCTTTTATTTCTTATCATTGTTTTTTCCTTTATAATATATACCCCTATTTATCGGGGCCTTTTTACCTTTTTGTATTAAATTCTTATCATGAAATGACAGGGTCATTTTTTTTTAGAAAAAAGAGTGGCAATTCTCTACATATTAATTATAACTTACTAGCCTGGCTATTTTTCTTATCATACGAATTTGATAAGAAGATTTTATATTTAAGATTGGAGGAGGGATCGAATAGTCAAGTTTGACACGTGCATCAAGTTTCACCCATTTTTCAGCACCACCAATAATACAGGCAATATCATATTAAGGATTTTCCATGAGGGAGTGTACTTTTATATATATATTCAGATTTGAAGTTGTGATTTGTTGTTCAGCAGTCCCCACCAGGCCTCTATATATCATGATGTGGGAGTCGGAGTTGCATATTATAATAATAAATCCCTAATAAGATGTATATATCTTATAATATGGAGGCGATCCTTTCTTTGCTTAGACGATGATTGCATAGTTTTGGCGTGGTAAAGCTGTTGAAGCCAAGAGAGCATTCTCATGGCACCAGCTGAAGGGAGAACTTACCATATTGATTCAAGGGCTCGCAAAAGTCTAAAGTTGAACCACTCTAACGGATGAATTTCACAAGGTCAGGGTATTTCCATGGTAATATGTAGTTTTAAAAGCCAGAAGTACCCATCGTCGTCGATGTAATGGGACCTGCATGCTCGAATGAGAATTGATCGCTTGGCAATTGCAAGAGCCGTCCAAATGACTTAGCTTCTACAGAAGGTGCTGCAGAGTTGGAGAACTTGGTTGGGGTTTTTAGGATGTTTCTGACTCATTATTTTTCTTTTTCCATGTTACGACTTTAATGGCTGGTTTTCGCACTGTTTTGCAGTTTCCGGATGTGAACGATTGTTTCGCAATGCGAATGATTTTTCATGAAATGAATGGACTCGGGTCATGTTTTGTGGGGATGCTTTCGTTGAAGTTCCACGAAATACTACTACTTCTCACATCCTTGATGTATAAGACATATTTGACTTTTTCAAAACATTAAGGAAATTAAGTACTCCCTTCGACCAAAATATAAAAACAGAATTAGATTTTTTTGAGAAATTAAGGAAGCTAAATAAGTTATTTAATCATATCATACATCATATATCTTTAGATTATATATCAGTTTATAAGTTAGGTAAAATAATTTAATAAAAACTGATAAATATAATATTTAAAATTAATTTGATTAGTTTTCTTAATACCCACAAATAGTTCAACTATGTCTTGCATTTAAGACTAGAGGGAGTAAGTTAGCAAATCATAGCATATGTCGTGTATCAATTGATTTTATATTAATTCATAAGTCAGACAAATTAATTTAGTATAAAAAAGACAAATATTAATATTTAAAGTAATTTATTTAACTTCCTTAATCTCTTTAAAAAAAGTCAATTATGATTTATATTAAAGACTAGTGCTATAGTAATACTCTTCGTTTTTCTTTTTAAAATTTTATAAAGCTCTAATTTTTTTTTGGTAATATAAAGTTTAAGTAAGTTGGATTCGGGGCTCATTAAGATCAGGACATGTCTCCAAGTTCAAAAGACATTTATAGAAGTACTTACAGATCACACTCATCAACAAAATTCTCACATTGACAGGATTCGAATGCACAACCATATATGATTATAAACCCCTTTACCAACTGAACTAATCTTTATTGGCAAAGCTGTAATTTTTGTTCTCGGCGTGACTGCATCTCTGCAATGTAATTGGGCCCAAGTTCTTGCAGCCAAAATGAGGCCTCCTCAGTCTACTTTGTGGACCCTATCAAAGATTTGGTGATTATTGCGGTCAGTTACTGTTTTTTTTGTTTTGATTTATGTTGTTTATCCAAGTCTAAACTCTAAAACCCCACCCCTTGTCTTTGGGTTCAACTGGCGAATGAGTAGGACTTTCTCACCTCAAGAGAGGGGGTTCGATCCCTGCGTTGGTCAAGGCGCTGGGGGAGGCATCCTAGGGGTCTAGGAAGCAGTGGAAACGCCGGTAGAGGTGAAGACATGTATACTATTATGTTGTTTATCCAAGTCTAAACTCTAAAACCCCACCCTTTGTCCTTGGGTTCAACTGGCGAATGAGTCGGACTTTCTCACCTCAAGAGAGGGGGTTCGATCCCTGCGTTGGTCAAGGCGCTGGAGGAGGCATCCTAGGGGTCTAGGAAGCAGTGGAAACGCTGGTAGAGGTGAAGACATGTATACTCTCTGTCCAGTATGCCCTGTGGACTGGGCTCCAAGCGCCCGCCTTGGATTGTAGGTGAGCCCAACCCCTTTCCTAAAATTTTTCTACCAAAAAAAAAAAAAAAACTCTAAAACCCCTCGTCCTTGGGTTCAACTGGCGAGGAGGTCGAACTTCCTCAGTTTAAGGGGAGGTTCGATCCCTGCATTGGTCAAAGTGCTGGGGGAGGCATCCTTGGGGTCTAGGAAGCAGTGGAAACGCTGGTAGAAGTGGAGGCATGTGTACTCTCTGTCCAGTATGCCCTGTGGACTGGGCTCCAAACACCCTGCCCTTAGATTGTGGGTGAGCCCAACCCCTTTCCTAAAATTTTTGTATAAAAAAAAAAGTCTAAACTCTAAAGAACATGTACGTGTATGATTTTATATCACCGCATGCGAAAATTTTGACTAGCAGATAATCGCAGTATCAGGCAGGGCCGGGAAAAAAAAAAAAAAGAAGAGGCCTCCCTGACAGCTCATTACATTGCATTAAATTTACATGCATGGTGGTTTGATCCAACTGATGCAATCTGGCCCACAACCACACTCCAAAATAAGGTTAAATACTAATTTTGCCTCTGAAGTACATGAATTACACGCCCAGGAGCAATTTTACCCCTTAAGTTTTCAGCGTAGCAATGTTGCCTCTGAAGTTTCAAAACGTAGCAATGTTGCCCCTCCGTTAAAAACCCTAACGTTAACCATTAATTGACCGTTAGGGTTTTTAACGAAGGGCAACATTGCTACATTTTGATACTTTCTAAAGTATCAAAATGTAGCAATATTGCCCCTCTGTTAAAAACTCTAACGTTGACTGTTAGTTGACCGTTAGGGTTTTTAACAGAGGGGAAACATTACTACGTTTTGAGAGGCAACATTGCTACGTTATGAGATTTCAGGGCAACATTACTATACTGAAAATTTAAAGGGCAAAATTGGTACTTAACCCCTCCAAAATACCAATTTTGCAGATTTGACTAACGTCTACCTTTGAGCAAAAAACTACCGCCTACCAGGACCATCTTCCTAATCCTATACAGTAGTCAGTAAACACACTTCGTCTTATTGAATGCACCGACAGAGAATGCAATTCCACCCTCATTCACAGACACGAGACATTTATTTCAACATGCAGGAACAAAAGCTTAAATATTTTTCACAATAACTGCAGTAATCTGGCTGCACAACAACTTGCCACTGCATGCCATAAAATAAAAAGATTTGCTACAATTCCAGCAGATTTCAATAGTACCTACCAATTATACTAGTTTCTGTACATCCCCTAGTCATAACAGTAATCTCATCTTCTACAGTTTCATTCATCCTTAATCTTCCTTAAAGATAAGGGCAACAACACGATTACAAAAGACAAAAGGGAAAAATTATAAAAAACAAAAAAAGCACCATTTGAAAAGTGCCTCCTGCCAACATAATCAGACCCTATGACTTGTTAGTGAACTCTGATGAAGGGAGATATCAAAAAGCAAGAAAGAGAAAAGCAACATCCCCCTAATCTTCAGCCGGAGCATTCCTCCCTCCCGTCGATGATCCAGCAACATCAAATCTCCCACCAAAAGAGGTGAGCAAAGCAGAGAGGCCACCCCTGACGCTGGCCCCGCCACCAGCACCACCTATGCTTAGACCAAGTAGATCACGAGTCATTGGCTGTCCCCCGAACGACGACGAACCCATCATCAAGTTGGCAAAACCCGTATTACCAGCAGACGGAATTCCAAGCATAAGGCCATCATCATCAGGCAACGAGTGACTCTCTGTCTTTACACGGCTATTCCACTGTGTCGGGGTACTATCGTTTTGTGCCAAGGAAGTTGCTGGTGCTAAGCCTAAACCTCGAAGCAAAGATGCGTTGGACGCTGCCGCACCCATTTGAGCTGCCTTTTGGAGTAGTGCGGTGGCGGAAAGTGCAGGCTGAGGAGTCTCAGTATAGTGCCGAGGATCGCGTTGGTCCTGGAACAGGGATGAGTCATTATTGGAGAGAAAACGCGATGTGGAGAGAGACAAAGATGTGGGCTCTATCGCAGACAACGTTGGGGTAGTAGTTGGGCAATCCGAACGAGCCAAGTTAGACATCATATTGGAATACGATGAAAGTGTCGACGATGCTTGGGAAGGAGTAGCACTTGAGGATGCAAATATACTGGCGAAAACTGTGGTAGAACTGGAGGGAGTACTGTTTGCCACGGTGGTTGCTGGTAAACATGTTACGTTCGAGGACGGCGGCGACAACCTGATTGGGTTTTCCGAGACTTCTGATACAAAGGGAAAGAAAATGGACAGGAATACAAAAAGAAGTCATAAGAAACAATGGAAAGCTCAACACTTACAAAGCTCTACTATATAGATAAAATATAAAGAGAATTACTACCACTCATGAAGCATTGAGTATAAAAGCTTTTTCTGTTTTCTAGAGACTTGGGCTAGTAAATCATTAGATCTTTACTGGCACTAGCTTGAACTTGGATGGATAAAGAGCAAAAGGAGAAGCAATAATAGCTTCCTTTCCCGTTACTCTCTATTTGCTCTTCGCCCTTCATTAAACTTCAAAACCCATCATATATTACTACATCATACGCGGACGACTTTGTCTCTCTCATCTCATATTCTCCGCAGAACAAACAAACTTCATACCGACTGGTTACTACAACTGACTTAGTTACTACTTGATTGTCAGCTTCTCCACACCAGAACAAAAACAAATTAATAATAAAAGAAAGCTAAAACGACATCGGTAAGAGACAAAACACATCCTTCAAATCATGTCTGACTCTTGCGTCTCAGACCATTAAATTTTAAATTCTTTCGTTTGAATCTGACGAAACTATTTCAAAATAAAAATTAAAAGAAGTGTGCAGCTTTGACCGCGAAGTATAAATGTGTATTTACTACCTGAGCTCTGAATGGACAACGCTGGAGACACCACAGACGTTGACGGAGTTAGTGGAGGCTGCGGTGGCGAAGCCATAGCAAACTTCGCATTCGAATTCCCCTCTGACCCTTCACCAATGGTTAGGGTTCGGGTTCTGGCGCTTTCTTCCGCCAAAGCATCGCAAAAGGCCCTGTGAGTAATGAAGCTATCCCTCCTTCACAGTCCCACGTACGTACCAAGCACGAAGTAAATAATTACAATCAGAACCTCCGTAACTTGAATAAATCGAGGAGATAAAAAAGATTATTCCCTCGGCACACGAACATGAAGCTAGAATATCAAAATAATCAGGGGAAATAGAAAAGAAAGAAACCTAGAGAATAAGGTGCCACAGTCACATTTGTACTCTCTAGTTCCGCAAGTCTTCATATGAGCCTTCCAATCGGACTGTACGGCGTATTTCTTGGAGCAACGCTCACACTTCCACTTCTTTTCGCCATGTTTCCTACAGAAATGCTTCTTGATGCCGGTAAGATCACCTAGCGCCCTCGACGGGTTATGGTGGACACAGGAAGGCTCGGGGCACACGTAGACTCTCTTGCGAATATCCTTGCTGGTTCGCTGCCGTAGTTTCCATGGCAGATTGTGGCCGCGTCGATGAAGTTGCAGGTTTTGGTCTCGTTGAAATCCTTTATTGCAGATCTCGCATACAAAACGGTTCGTCGCCAACAGTGTTTTGGGCGATAAAGCAATCACCTCGGCATCTGGATCTGAAAAGACAAAGGCGAAATAACCACAAAAAATTAGCATGAGCTTAAAAGTCATAAATCTTACTTTAGACGATTCAATCAATATTGAGAACTCCAGACTATGGACAGAGTTTCATGTACCCGGCATTCCAGGGAGGTTTCGCTTCTTTTTCGGGGGAGGGAGTTCCCCAGGTTCGTTCTGAACGCCAGAGGATGAAAAGCTAGCTTCTCCCGAAGCTGCAGAAACTGCCATTGAAGATGGATTCTCCAGTTCCGCCATGACATGTATCACAATCAAAACAGTCAATCGTCTAGCTGCTCAATCAATTCAATGATAATCACATGCTTCCTCTTTCTCAGGCTGACTACTTCTCAACTGGAGCCTTGCCTATTCTTTGGAGTGCGACGATAACCTAATCTCTAATCACTAGCAGAACCAATTAACTGAGATTCTGAGAATGCAAAAACACTATTTAAAAAAATAATTACCCTTTCCGATTGCTTCTAAAGAATATTAAGTATTTAGGAGAAATCTATTCGGTTTCTCCGGTGAAAGAAGCTCCTCCACCTTCAAATGAGGGGGCGATTAACAAGATAGACAAGCCATGACAGCCGACGGAAGACAGTCGCATACGGCGGCGGGATCATGAAGAGAGTGAAAGAGGAGGAGAGACTTTGAATGCGCTACAAAAGTAATAACAAATGGCGAAAGCGGCGCCAGTTAACCATGGTTTAGTCTCGAACCCTTCCCATTTTTAACTATAGTCAAAGATAACCTGGGCTTCAAGTCTCATCTCGCGGCTCCTGGCGCAAATCTCACCGTCCACGTGTCTCCATTACCGGGTTGATGACCTCTGTCGGGAGGAAGTCGGACTAGGCGGTGCTTGTCGTGTAGTGTAAAAAGTGAAATGGGTAAATAAAAATAAAACCCTGATTTTTAATATACCAGTAGGACCTCAAATTTTTAGGCCCCATTCTTTCGAGAATGACGATTATGCCACAAAAGCATATAAGAAGTACGGGGAAGGCTGTGGCTTTTTCGTGATTATGTTCTTATTTTTGTCTTCTACTGCTCTCCCACTGAGAATAATGAGTGGTCCTGCCTAAGAAAACCGTTGTAAAAAATAAAACGAGAAAAGGGTGGCAGGGGAACGTGCCATGTCCTTCGAGGAGTGTAAGTAATAATTATAATAATATTAGGGAAAATAACATCTAAATCCCAACCAAAAAATTAATAAATTAACAAATTTCATAAATTATTAATAGTAATTTATTCATTTGTTATCTTCCTTCTCGCTTATCACAGTGAAAACTTTTCTAATATTATTTCGTTTAAATTAGGATCTAAAAGTCATTATCTCTCACACAATAATAACAGAACAAACCATAAGGCCAAATAATGGAAACAAAAGTCAGTTACGGCATGGGAATATTCTCAGATCGGACAGGGTGCCTAAAACGACACAGTCTCTTACACCATACGACTCGCAAAGCTGGGTAAAAATGTTATGATATTCAGCGTTGCAGTTGGAGCATGAAAAAAGTGTACTACATGATAAAATCTCAGTAGCATGACAATGAGGAAGCAAATCCACGTTTGGGATACTCAACTTGGATTGTATTATGATATAATTAATTAGGGTTTACTTAAAAGGGTAAAAAGGCTATTGTCTTTATGGGTAAAGTGACATGATATGTATATAATATGCCCAAAACTCCTTTATATGGAAGAATTCAAAGAACGTCATCGTGAGGTTGATCAATGAAGGACGAGGGTGTTTTGGTAATTGCAGAGGCGATATGTGTCATAATGAAAGCCTCACTGGCAGCTGCACCCCACACACACGCATATTTTCAGACTTTAATCAAATGATGACCCAGTGGAGGTGGACCCACCAACAAGAGAAGTCCAACTTCTGACGTGGACAAGGAACAGTCATCTTGCACGCCCCAGTTTCTTTATAAAAAAAAAGTTCGAATCAATTAGATTTTTAGTTAGGTTGTTCTCAGAACTTAAAAATATTTTTTAAAAAAAAGTCTACACTTGAGCAGTGAAATTATAAAATAAGGAGTTTATTTGAATTAACTTCGAGGAAAACATATTCATGCAAGTTGAATAAGGATTTTTCTTACAAACTTACTTTATATATTGTAAATTAACTTAAAAAAAATAGTTCATCCGATTTTAATTATAGGAACACATTTTGGAGTTGATCTTGATCCTAATTATAGGACCAAATTTTAATTTTTGTCAATTTCTTCCTAAAATACCCTTATTGATGCTTTCTTAATAATAATTAAAGACAATAATAATTTAATAATACACCTATATATTCTATAAAGTAATTAATGTTTGCAACTTATTAATGTCATATACACATCAATTATACTGTTTTTTTAATAAAATAATTTTGAGGCATTTTTGTCATATCACCCCTACTAATACTTCCTCCAAAATAATTAATTTAACAACACGCTTATATTATATCAAGTGAGAGGTTCTACTTCATTTTTTATTTTTAAATAAAATAATTTTAATATTTCTTTAAAATTGGCAAATTAAAATAAGATAATTAATGTCATTTCAAATTCCAAATTAGTCTATTTGCAAAAATGAAATCACACAGAGTATAACTAGGGTGATTCTATTTACAGCTAAAAATGAAATCATAGAGTATAAAGGGTTTGGTGTTTGGTGTATGTAAAGAAAAAAAAAAAAAGAGGGAGCTGAGAAGAGCGGTAAATTAGGGTGACAAATAAGGGTATTTTTGAAAAATAATTATAATTAACTAATTTAACTTCTCTCCTTAATCTCTCCTAATTCTGATAAAGTGTTCCTATAATTAAGATCGAAATGAGTACTTTCTAGTTAGAGACATATCAAATGATTCTTCCTCATCATAGTGAGGATATTATTATATTGGCATACTATCAATCAAAAGGTTCGTATGTGTTGATTGGAACGCAGCCTTATCTGATTATACTCTAATCATGGATGATGTACCAGTTAGAGCAACGTGATACTGTGCGTTTTTGTCCTCCAACAATCATCACTCTCACTTGCATCCGATTCAAGCCTCGTTTCTTTGGGTCTTTTGTTTTTTACTTTTCGTGGTCGTACTTCTTCTGGTCTTTATTATAAGGCACAAATTAATAAATTTATTTGATTTTTTTATAAGACACTTACTTGTTCCCAATGAATATTGATTATTTTTTTATGTCTGCCCCTAATTAATAAAGGTAATGGGTGAGAGTAATAATTAATATAATAATATTAGAGTTTAATGTAATTAGTAGGGGCAATATTAAATATTACTTAGATTCTATAACAACTTTATTAACTTTAACTACTTTTATTGGTTTGTGAGAAAAATTAGTTGGTGTCTTATAATAAAGACTAAAGTGAGTACATTTTATTGGGACCAGATTCTCTCAGTATCCTTCCCCTCAATATCCATGCATCCTGACCGTCTAAAAATTGATCATAACGTCTAGAGAGAGACACCTCATCTACTTTTTAAATTTTCGTTTTTACCGTGTGGAGTAGTTTTTACCACATGCGGTAATTTGAAATACATGAGGTGTCTCTTTCTAAACGCTTGGATCAGTTTTTAGACGGTTAGGATGCACGTATACTGAGGGGAAGAATTATGAGAAAATCCTTATCCACATTTTATTTTGGTTTTCCATTATCATTTCTCAATTTCTTTTGCCGCCTACTATTCCTTGTTTTTATTGATTAAGTTTATGGTCGACTTAGCGTTTGAATTTTTAAAAGTATAACAAAATTCCTTTCATATGTTTATTTTTTATGTAATAAATTAAGTTTAAAAAGTAGTTTTTATCGTGAATCTAAATAGATACTCAATTCTGAAACAAGTCTTATTTGAATTTCCAGGCAACTCCAAAGAGATAATTAATTTACTATCACTCTTGGCCTTCCAGACAATATTGAATCTATTAGGATCTTCGTATGCAATGTAATATATAGTCTAATTCTAATGTCCAAAAGAAAGTGTAATAGTTTGATTCTTCGAACTCATTCGTCGTCGTACGAGCTTTTTTCTGTGGCATGTGCATCAGGAGTATCGTCATAAAAAAAAATGCTTTAACTGATGTCGCGTACGTTCAGGTCCCCAAACATAACAAGACAGAGAAAAAGCACTGGTCTAATGAGTTAAGGAGTTAAAAACATAAACAAGACAAGGCGGAGCAACACTGATCTAAATAGTTAAGACACAGTCGTTGATATGGTAAATGAATTACGATGACTTTTTTAACATGAGAGTGGGCCATTGGAAATATCGATCAATATTTTGACTGTACCGTAAGCTCGGACAAAACAGTATACTGTATATATGCCTCTCTCAAACTCTGAACTCTGAAGAAGGGACAATTAATCCACGAGTGTTCACTGTGAATGAGATTAATGGGCTTTCATGGCGTTATAACAGGCACTGACTCGAAGAAAACTTTGATTCTAGCAAAGGTTGAGCCTTTCAACATCAACATTAGGAGGGTGACGATGATCATCAGAATAAAGAATTTTGCTTATGTTCAAGGAGTTACATACAAACAGTTCTTGCAAACGGAGTCCATTTTCATTTAAAATAGTGACTAGAATCTTCAAAAAATAATTTTTCAATCGTGATTTACGGTATATGGGATAAATATATAAGAGGATTTTTTATCTCGATTTACGTAAATAAACACTTTTAATACCCCAAAATCACTATAATATCGCAAAAAAGAAGAAGGAGAAGGAATTGATTTTGGATGGTTTAAATAATTCAATCCTTCATGAGCTGCAGGGCCACCTGAAAGGATGAGGAGAAAAATAGAACAACAAAAATCCTTTTCTCCCTTTGATCAACCTAGAAAAATTTGTTTGTTTGTAATAGCGATTAGAGTCTTCAAACACAATTTAAAAAGGGTTTTGTTCCTATTTATGTAAATAAGTGTTTTTATACCCCAAGAGTAAGTGATGACAAACAAACAGTAGTCATGAAATATACTTTTATCTACTAGCCATGCTCATTGCAAAATAGACTGTCCTCCGTTCTAATCAGCAATGCCGTCAACTGTATGGTATCACCATTTTGGCTGGGGTGGGTGGCGTTTAATTAAGGATAAGAAGAAAAGAGGAAGGTAGGGACACTGGGAATAAATTTTTTAAAAAATAATAAAGATATGAGTACTATTTTAAAAAATGTTCGATTATAATATTCCTTCATTCATAGTAATTTTTTCCCCGTCCAAACCAGGGTTAATGTGCAAATCCCTCTATCCCAATTCTAAAATGTTCATGTGTGCCTTTCAATTCGAGATGGTCAAATATTTTCCTGGTGCTAGTGATCGATGAGAGCAACACCATCACCATTGGGAATGTCATCATCAGATCAAAGAATTTTGCATTTGGTTCTGCCCATGTTAAGACATGTGGAAACAGTATTTGTCAGCAGAGTCTTGTACTGAAGATTCCAGTTTCATCTTTTATTGCTTCATAAAATGAATCCGATCCTTATAAGAATTGAAGGAATTAATTTTGGATGGTCTAATTAATTCAAGGGAAAATTTCAGCCAGCTGTTCTGAAATTTCACTGCATCTCCATATCATGGTTAAAATGAAATTTAATTTTGGGTAAAGGAGTAAAAATACACATGTGCTTTACCCCGGCACCATATGCTTTTTTTGGGAGCAACAATACACACGTGGTTACCATTTTGGAGTAAAAGTCACATCTCACCGTTAAGTTATTGTTCACTGTGATGAGTGAGAAAGAACTGAAATGAACAGTAATATAACGGTGGGATGTGACTTTTGCTCTAAAATGGTAACCACGTGTGTATTTTTGCTGCCAAAAAAAGTATATGGTGCTGGGCACACCCGAGGGTAAAACACATGTGTATTTTTACTCCTTTACCCTTTAATTTTTGTGGGTGAAAAGATAATCATAGTCTTCTTATATATTTTTTAGAAGAGTTTCTAACTAGACAAATAAAGGTACTCGGAAGAATTTAGGGAATTAATTTTTTTTAACTATTTACAAGACAAATATAGTTATTTATAAGATAAAAATATTTACAAAACAAATAAAGGGATTTTAAAAAACTTAGGAAGTTGAAAATATTTTGGTCATTTACAAAACAAATATGTTAATTCACAAGACAAAAGTAAGCATTTACAAGACAAATAAAGGGATTCAAAAGAACTTAAAGACTTGAAAATATTTTTGTCATTTATAAGACAAATATGAGTATTTATAAAATAGATAAGGCAATTTATAAGAAAAATAAAGTAAGGGCATCATTATCTTTTCTACCACAAAAATTATATTTTGACCATAAGACACACTGAAGTTTTAAAAAGTTGTAGGGTAGATTAAAATTAATTTGCTACAGAGGGGCTAATTAAAAATTCTCCTTTATTCAATCCTCATGAGGTCCAGTCTCCAGTGGCACATGATTCATGAAGGATGTGAAGAGAAAATAGACTGCATTTAGTACAAAATCTCAGTGAATAGCTATAAAATTTAGACGGATACCCCTTTAATGTTTTTTTTAAAGAGTTTAATAGTCGTATTATATGATTTAAGAAAACGGTTAAAATTAATTAAAAATAATAAATATATCTGAAATATTTTTAAAAAATATATTCTTATTTATAAGGAGGCAAGCAAAAAAGAAAAAATGAGTAATAAATAAAGAAAAATAAGAAAAAGAATGCAGAACAGTAAAAATATAAAAGATGACAGGGAAAGGAATGAAAAATAAAAATAATAAAAGTGGTATAGATGAAAAAAATCATTAAATATAAAGACAATTATTATTGAGAAGAGCAAGTCAATTTTGAATTTCAGTCTCCTATTTTAAAAAAGGGTTAAGGTGCAGATTTGCCAACTAACTATTACCCGATGAGCATTTGGCACAAAAAACAATTGAGGGGACCAAAATTACCAACCAACAATTAAAAAGTGAAAAAAAAACACAATTTGGTGCAGATTCGCCAACGAACTATTACCTCATCACTGTCTTGGTATCTCCGTCTTTCATTGACTGTCACAGTGTCGATGAGATCGGCATCTCCAAAGCTTACATTGTTGCTAGGTGTTCCACTCACCCTCTTGAGCTCATCCAGCAATCCACAGCTTTCGACCGGCACGCGCCTTCTGGTTTCATCCCTCTGATGCAACAAGACACACCCGTCGCTGCCACAACGCCTGCTCCCATGGGTCTCATCTCTGTTGGTGTTTGTCTTATCCAACAAGAAAGCTTAACCGCTCTTTTCTCCAATATCTTCGCCATCGTCATATGCCAGTATCTCATATTTTAACTTAATTGTGATAGTTGTTTTTCTTAATAGTTATTTGGTGTTTTTTTTCACTTTTTAATTGTTGATTGGTAATTTTAGTCTCCCCAATTATTTTTTGTACCAAATACTCTTCGGGTAATAAGTGGTTGACAAATCTACATCTTAACCCTTACAAAAAAAAAAAAACGGGAGTGAGTAGTAGATAAGGAAATGAATGGTCGGAGATGATGAGAATAGGGTGGCTGAAAAGCAGAGGTAGATGGCTAAATGGCAAAGTGAGTGGGAATATATAATAAAATAAGAAGAAGGAGAGAAAGTAATTGGAGGGAAAGAAAGAATGATGGGAGAAAGGGCACTAAGAGAGATGTAAACCGTGAAAGGGGTACGAAGTAAACACAGCTGGAAGGGGTTGGGACGCATAACGTCAAGAAAAGTAAAAAAGCATTTGAAATGTCGTCCACTAATCATTCCTTGTTTGATTATCTTTACACTTTGTTCCTCCATCATTCACTTTCATGCCTCTCGCCCCACCTTCTTTATTCCTCCTTCCTATTTCCTTCTCTTTCATTACACTCTCTTTGATTTTAAATATATTACACTATAAACTTTGTCATATATTTAGAATCAGAGATAATACCTAATTTAGCCTTAAATGGATTAAGACTCAAGTCTGATTTAAAAAAAAAAACTGTTATGTAAATATAAGTAGAGCTGGGTTTCACTTATGGTTTATGAGCGTTGAGAATTAAATTTAGAAATATTAATTAAATATTATTATCAAGGATATCGTTTAGTACTCTCTATGATTCTTATTATAAAGCATCAATTAACAATTCTCACAAACCAAGAAAAACAGTTAAAGTCAATAAAGTTGTCCTAGAATTTACGTAATTTCCAATATGACCCCTACTAATTGCATTAAACTCTAATGTCATATTACCACTTTAGTCCTATTTATAAATCCATCTTGACCAAAAAAATTGGTTCTATTTATAAGTACAGTTTCATGTAATAAATGAGATTGTGACAATTTTACTCATATTAATTGTACCTATGAAGATAGAGGAAAAAAAATGGTTGAAAAATACTCAATCATAAATGAGGGCAAAATTGAAAATTTACCCTATAATCATTGAGTTAATTACTTCTCATTGGTATGTGAGATTTTGTCAAAATAAACTTATATATAAATAGGACCAGAGTGATAATTATTACTCTCATCCGCTACCCTTATTAATTATGAGCATACGTGGAAAAAAACATAATTAATGTTTATTAGAAACAAGCAAATACCTTATAAAAAGGACCAAATACACTTGTTGGTGCTCTATAATATGGATTAGAGGAGTATTTATTAATATTAGATATGAGTATTATATTTTAGGAATATATCTTAATGATATTATGATTTGATTATATTAGATTATTATAGATTTTAGGATTAGAGTTAGCCTATTAATTTGCTTTTATAAATATCTCTTTATATTTTTTTTTTATTTTTAAGGATGAATAACATTTAAAATATTTCCAATATGATGTTTTAATCTCAACGAGGAGTTATGACAATTTCCGATAGAACCATACTAGGGAATTGAGAGAGTACATAGTGTGAATAGGTGGGGGAGAGAGTGGGGAAGAGGAGGACAATGGAACAGTATAGTGGAGTAGGTCACTGTGCCCCCACATGTGAGGCTGTGGCCTATTGTCCCCCACGGATAAGGGATTTTCGGTTTCACCCTATTTACTAATTTCACATATGACAACTATAATCGCATACTTCCAAAATATCTTTTCATTTTGGCCCAAAAAGAAAACATCTTTTCATTTTGGCCCAAAAAGAAAACATCTTTTCATCTGCTACTACCTAATGTTCAAAACCAATCCAGCTGAATATTTACGCTATGGCAGGTCCCTAGGCGCTCCAATCTATTGGGCTTTTTATAAGAGGTACAAATTTCACACAATTTAGGCTGTTGCAGATTGTGACCCCGCTTGTACATTCGTTGGGCCAAGTCTGCTAAGGAAACAAGCCTAATATGGTCATTTTCCAACACAAGTTCAACTTGTTACAGAAAAAATAGTCATTTTATCTCTATAAATTAGTGATATATGTTCGCTCACAAGTAAAAAAAAGCATGGTCATTTTCATGGTTTCACATCAAATGTCATTTTAATAAAATTTACTGGTATTATGATATCATTTAGCACGGATACCTTTGTTGCATAAAGAAGGGTGGTCCTTAGATTCTGTTATAGTACATATTCCCGTATTAATTATAAGATATATTTAACTGATTTTGGAGAGATTAAGAAAAAAAGTTAAATTAGTTAATTTTACTCATTTTCCTAAAATGTCCTTATATAAATTTAAAATGACCTAAGTGAAAGTAAATCAATAGTTCCTACTACATGCCTCTCCAACCTTTTTTTTTCCCTCATGCTATCTAATTGAAATAAGGTCTAACTATATATACATATATATATATGTGTATACATATAGACACACACACACATATATGTGTGTGTACATATATCGACAGACACATATAAGCACACACACCCCCCACAGATATAAACACACACACAAAGATATACACACACACATATATATATATATATGTGTGTGTGTGTGTACACACACATATTGACAGATACACACAAATATACATATATGTACACATACCCACATATATATGTGTGTGTGGGGGGTGGTCTATATATATTTGTGCGCACACACACACGCACATATATTTGTGTATAGACACACACACACATATGTGTGTGTGTCTATAGTGTCTATAGATATATGTGTGTAGACACACACATATATACATGCATAGATACACACATATACATATATATATCTAAAAGTTTTATTGACTGGGAGAGTATACACGTCCACATACATATATTTACAAAAAAATCAAACACACTAGAGAGAATAAAATAGAGGTGTTTTAGGAAAAAAATAACAATTATTAGAATGTTGTCTTATAATTAGGATTAAAACCAACTCTCAAATGTTGTCTTATAATTATGATCAGGGGGAGTATTATTTTTTCTTATTTGAACTAATCTCACGTGACCAAATAATTATGATTTTATTGCTGCTATGAGTATAAACTGTCCCCTTACCATTTTCTATGATTCCACCTGCCCCCAGGACTGCCCTAGCTGAAAGAAAGTAAAAAAGGATATGAAGTTAGTGGAGAGAAAGGAGCATGAGAATAATGAATACGACATGGGTTTTTAATTCAAAAGAAGCAAGGTTCTTAAACTGGATCAGTCATTAAACCAGTTTAACTTGAGACCAAATTATTGAGAAATTAAAAATTTTAGAGTTATTAATATGAAATTCTAAAGAAAATTTTAAAAAATTTAATTTTAAAAAAATAGCAAACTTTGTTGAAGCCTAAACGAGACCGGTTTATCAAATGGTTTGCCAGTCTGATCAGAATCGGTTGGTCGAGGTTTAAAACCCCTGTTCTAAAGGTTGAAGAAACAAGATAGAGTACTTGTTTTTTTTAGCAGGCAGGGCAGAGTAATTTTAGTAATGAAGAGACAAACATCGAGGCATAGGGTTGCAGAGAAAGTCGAATATGCATCTGATGATACTTTGAAAATGGAGTGAACAGAGGGGGCAGAGACAGAGTGCGTGGGCTATTTTAAGCTGTAACAAATTGGAAAAGAAAAAAGTTACATAGTAAAGGATTACCGGGAAAGAAATTGGAAAATCTCAAGCTTGATTTCTTATATAGAACCAGTGCATGTTTGGACTTTTGGTTTAAAGGTTCAAGACTTCAAGTAGGCCTAGAAACCTCAGTTTTATAGCTCTAAAGAGAAATAGGTATGGATTATGCGGAATGCTAAAAATGAAGCTGGGAGGTCATTATCTATCTAGAGGATTTATTTAGAAAAAGTTCTTTGATCATGTCTACCTATTCTTATGAAAATTTAAACGATCTATGAAACAATGGCTTCATGTCTGTGTGACAAGTCACGACGGCCAATAGCTTTGTGCAAAATTCATCAGAGGGTGGAAGGTCACTGATGTAAACTTTAAATTTCATATTGTTTTCCCCTTGTTTGTTCTTTCAAGTTGACACCAACGTTGACGTAAGACATGAAAAATAGACATGTAAATGTTGGCCTTTGGAATCGGAAACTTCAACGAAATTAAGAAGCAGGCATATTTTTAGGCGGGATTGAAATTAACGCATAAACAGGCCAGTGGGGATCAAATGCTGCTTCCAATTCCGTCAACAGAACGACAAAACCTAACAAAGTTAAAGGAAAAGAATGCTTGTCTAATCAAAATGTTCCATATATGCGAAGGACCACCAAAGTGAAGGATGACAAATAAAAATAGGGTTAACGTGTGATTTGGCCAATAAATTATTGGCTCAGGAGCGTCCAACACAATTAACTATTAAATGGATTAAAAATACCAACAAACCTTTAAAAATGAGCACCCAGCACAACGCTGTTAACATAAATTCCATCTAACATTATTTGATTAATATGTGCACTTTTACATATTTTACTCTAATTTTCTCATATCATTTATCATACATTCTTTTTCTCATAAAAATTATTATTTTATTTAGAAGAAATTTATGTGAGTTTTATTATAAAAATAAATCATATAATTTTTTGTTTAACATATATAATAAATTATAAAACACCTTGAGTTTTATTTAAATCATATAATTATATTTTTAATTAAAATTTTTGTTTATTTTAGCAAATTATACTTTTGACAAAATTAAAGAATGAATAATTTTCGTCCATAAATATCTATACAAGTAGTTTTGAATAATGACAATTGAGAAAAAAATTATTTAATTTAGTAAAATTTAGAATTTTGTGCTGGGCGCTCCTGGAGTAAGAGTTCGTTGGCTAATTTGCACATTAGATAACAGATGTTAACTTTTTGTTAACGGCGTTGTGTTGGGCGCTCCTTTTTAAAAGTTTATTGGTATTTTTGGTCCACATAATAGTTAATTGTGTTGGACGCTCCTGAGCCAATAATTTATTAGCAAAATCGCACCTTAACCCATAAAAATATTAAAAGTGAAAAATTCGTATTTTCAAGCCCGCTTTTATATGTCTTCCCACCTCAAATATTTAATACTCCCCTCGTTTCTAATTATAGGAACTATTTATCATAATTTAGAAAGATTAAGGAGAGAAGTTAAATTAGTTGATTATAATTATTTTCCAAAAATACCCCTACTTAAAATTGAAAATTACATCAAAACAACATTAACAACATATAGGTATGGTGTGTGTGGCCTAACACTTTGAGTTGGCACTTGGCAATACACAAACATAAATCCATCGGATAAGATTTATATTCTTCTACTAAGCAAGGTATAGACCCCACACATCTCTTCAATTCCAGTTTCAACCCACGAATATAATGATAAAAAAGATATGTTCATGATAATATATAACACTATTCATCAAAATATTAATTTATAAGGTATTTTCTTTCCAACAATAACTTTTTTACATCAATATGAGTAATAATTAAAATTAAACAATCTAAATATCTGTCAATAATGCTTATATGTACACGATCTAATGATATTACTGCGGGCAAATTTAATTTAGGGAAAAAATTAATCACTTTGGACGGATAGCTAAAAAAAAAAATTGTTATAGGAATATTAAAAATATTTTATTTAAAAATAAAAAATAAAGTAGAATCTCACACTTGATAGAATATAAGTGTTGTTAAATTAATTATTGTGGAAGAAACATTAGTAGGGGTGATATGAGAAAAATATGATAAAAATTGCTCAAAATTTTTTTATAAAAAAATAATAATTGAGGTGTATATAACATTAATGAGTTGTAAACATTATTTACTTTATAGAATATATAAGTGTATTATTAAATTATTATTGAGAAAATATAAATAGGAGTATTATAGGAAAAAATTTACAAAAGTTAAAACTTACTCTTATAATTAGGACAAGAACCAATGTCAAAATGTATTCCTATGATCGGATGGAGTAATTTCTTTATAGGCTCCCCAACTACATATATATGGGTTCATCGTCCCCTTCGCTACGCACCAGACCAGTGGTTTCTAACATAACAACAGAAGATCCACCTGACCAATTTGATTGGTTTCATTTCATTTGTAAAACCCAAAATCTAGAACACCTTCTAGTATGCCACCCAAAAAAAAAAAAAATAAGACTGCTCAATTGAAATGCTAACTATTGTAAGGCTTTTGCAATGAGCTGACAATATTAGGATTGTTCAACAATCAAATATCTAAGTCGTCGGTAGACAATCAATTCAGCATTGTTATTGCAATGTGACCAGGTCACACTTCAAATTGAAGTAGAGTATCAATCGAAAGGAAAAATTCGCCTGAGGACATCAGATCTCAAATAAGGGGATATGATGAAAGCACACTGCTACATCTCGAAATTCCAAGTGGTTTCAGCGCTAAGTTTTGGAACTTTCAATTCCTCAGCCAAGTTAAGGGATGCTGTAATCTGAAAATAGAGAGCCTTCAGTGAGAAAATATCGTTCACTCCCCATGAGAAATGAAAGAAATAACGAACAGAAACTTACGTGGTAACAGGTCAATCGATCTGATCAAATTTTATAAACAATAGAAGCATGGCAAGAAAAAAGATTCAATATATTGAACCTCTTACGGGAGGGTGGACACAGCAATCCAGAAGGATCAAATACAAATACACGAACCCAGGAATCTCCTGAGAATCGTTTCAGTTTTCTAAAATCATAACTACTAACATACATGTGATAAAATAAATGTCTTCTGCATGAGAGTTAATTATGCCTCAACCCCGTACTGAGTAGACTATACGTAGAGGAAAAATGTGAGCTGATACATCAAGAATATGGAGTGAATTTGTGCTCTTGCTTGATCTTAAAGTACCAACCTACAAATAAGTTCTGTAGTTCTTCAAAATTATCCTTCAAACACAGCTAACTTTTACTTTGATCTTGGAATTATATTGCTAGCCAGAGGAAGAATCTCATTTCAAGCGGCCCCTATTCAAGTGGAGTAATTACTGCCGCAAAATGTACAACTTATCAAAGACCCTAAAAAAGCAGGTAAGTTAAAGATCCTTCTCTGCGTAGACCATTGGATCTTTGGTCAAAGAACCACTTACTCCCAATATCATTAGTAAGAATCCAACTCAAGCTCACATTTTAATAAAGCCACCAATTCTCTGGGTATGCTAAGATTATATGACAATTTATTTGAACAGATGTTGGGGAAGACACGTGATTGACGCCTCAAAACTTAACATCAATCTAGTAAGCTTTAATTGAGACCAAATAGCAAGAATTATACAGACATTTAACAAGAAAGAGACTCCAGTGTATCAGCTCTAGCGAATTCACAATGTCAGAGTTAGCAAGTCCAAGATTCCCATTCATAGCAAAAATTAGAGCGATAGCACATCTCTTGCATGATTCATTGGCAGGAAGTAAAAAAAGCACTATATACAATTCCTATTAATTTTTTTTAAAAGGGAACTATTTACACCAACATATGACTGAGACAACAAAAAGGACATGTCCGGATTCTAAAATCCTATAAACACTTATCAACCAGAACAAGATCAAAATTCTTGCAGTGTATTGCAGGAAATGAAGGCTCATTAACCTACCACCTGAATCCCCCAGAGACTGAGCGCTAAAACAAGGAATTAATGGTCTATGGTCAAAACACGTATGAAGCCTCCTTACTGTTCTCTTTCACGAAAACAAATACAAAGGGAGGTATGCAATGCAACCCAAAAAAGGGAAAAAAAATATTCACCTTAAAGCAACCACTCTGCTTTGAATTCCGCGACCATTCTAGCCCCAAAAGTTTGCTTGATGTCTGGTATGAGGCCTTCAACGAGTCATCATCGTAAAGTCTCCGTGAAACAGCGAAGTCCCAACAATTCTTAGCCAAATCGTAGGATGGCTCGAATGTGGCCACCCCCGGATGAACGTAAGTGTACTTAAATTTGCAATTTCCAGAACCAAGCGCATGGTTAGCCGACAGCTTATTAGCGGGATCGATTATCAATGTTCCATCCAAAGCAGTTCTGTTATCGCCCCAGGTATGTGAGTAAGTCAAATTCAATGGCTTCTCGGCAATCCTAACGGTGTTCATAAACTGAAATCGAATGTCCTACGCCACCAAGGGAAAGTGATAGAGTATAAAAATGCAGGGAGCGAAAGAACCTTATCCAAGGTAAGTTATTAAAATTGTAAAAGCAAACCACTCCAAGTGAGAGCAAGAAATGCGGAATTACAAAAAACCAACAACAGAATAAAACTATTTTTGTGGATAAACCAGCATATATGGAGCGAAAACAGACCTTTAGACAGCCGCACTTTGTACAATATAAATCGAATTCTGTATTTATTTGACTGAATTAATCGACGACTAAGCAAGCACGTACTCAGGAACAAGCAGGAAAGTAGAAATTGGTGGAATTTTGGAGATACCTTTTTGGGAACATTGTAATCGACTATAAAGGAGCCAGGTTTCTCAACAGCTAGAGCCAACCCGGTTAAGCTGGGTCCATTGATGACGGTAGCATCTGTTACAGCAGCTCGAAGCTTGACGTCGCCGACGTTGAAGGCAACGGTTGCAGCAGCACCGCCGTTCTTGTCCAAGTCATACTTGCCCTTCAAAGCAGCCTTCATTGGGAACAACGGAGACGAGGTAAAGACAAGAATTGGAGGAGATTGTCAGAGACTGGACAGGAAATGAAATGAGAAATCCCCGTTTTTATTAGCGCGGGTTTTCTATTCCGGTCAAAGAGCCGTTTGTATATGGGCCTTGAGTAGGCCCATTAGGTTGTTGGGCACTCGGCGTTGATTACTAGGGACTCATAACCTCTATTGGGCCTTAATATTTTATTCTTATATATTTTATAATAAAAAAACTTCTAAAGTGTTACATGTGGGAGGAGGCAGAGAAAATAAAGAAAAAAGTTAATATAATTTTTGGTCCATCAAGTTTGCTCTCATTTAATTTCGGTTCCTGAAGGTAAAATGGTCCAAATTTTTATTAAAATTATAGGGACAATTGAAACGAAAATTGATGAATCAAAATAGATGATTTAAAATTTGTGGGACTAAAACAAAAATAGAGGCAAACTTAAGGGATAAAGATCACATTAACCCAAAAAAAAATAGTAGTAGAAATATCTTACCACCTCAACTTATCTTCTGTGCTGCGTCTGATTTCAGGGATAATTTAATGATTATTTTTAATTGGCCAAATGAAATATTTCAGTCATTCTATTGTTAAAGGGGAAAAAACTACTATCACAGACGAAAAAATTAAGTTGGCGGTTTAATTTCACACTTGAATGAATGCGGTTTTTTTTCTTTTTGCCTAAGATTAGCGATTTTAATTAATTGTTGTTACCCCTCAGTGATTATTTGTTGTGTTTGAGATGAGAAGATTTAGGCAGGCTGTTATTTCAACTTAAAGCCGTATCACATACTAAAAATACGTCGTTGCTCCACCAAGTTCTTGTGGAATATGCAATATCACCAGCAAAGACGAGCAAGATCCCCATATCGTGGAATGCAATCTCGTCACCATTTCGAAAGCGAGGAGAAAGAAACGAAATATATACTCTCACACATATATATCTGTGTGCACAGAACCATTTACATCCTATCCACAGGGAAAAACTACATATATATATATTCGGCTGGAGCAACGCATTTTGCTTTCTCTTCATTGAGAATTTTAATAAGCAAGTCACCCCCAAATCCTGTGATTAGGGTTTTGCCAGAAGGGGGGAGGGATCCGTTTTCTGCACAGTCCTTTCCTTTGTCAATATTTTCAAATAAGAGGGAGGGCCAGGCGGATTTTGTTTGTTTCTTTCCAATCTTCTTGATGAGGAAACTTTGTCCTAATTTTGATAACAAAGAAGGGTTGGAGACGGTGTTGGAGGTGCCATTTCCTGAAGAAATGTTGCGGAGTTTGGGGAGCTCTACATTTAGTCGTTGGAACAATCTTCGATCTCTCATGAAAGCTCAACCCATTGATGGGAATTATTCGCATCTAGCTTCATCCTCAAGAAATGAATTCATGGCATTGCTTAAGCTTGTTGGCTCTCCCCTTGTTCCGATTCAAGTTCAATCCGATCAGTCTTTATTAACGCGACCTCTCAGAGATTGTTCCACCGTAAGCATCACAAAACCTATTCGTTCTTTTGTAAACCATTACAACATTTACGTATAATCTGTTAAGGCCATTATATTCAGCACCATGACCATCGCCATGCAGGCTTATTTTGTGCCTCGAGTGATCATCGAGCTTTTCTTTGGATGGTTATTTGAAATTAATTATTAATTGATTTAACCTGACCTTTACATGTGAATTTTCGGCGGCTAGAATTCTAAGATTATAACTTCAACCACATAAAGTCTCAAAAACCACCAAGTCCAATGGCTGAGGACTGATTGATACAGGGGGACAACCTATATCGGAATATCTGAGTTTCTGAATCACTCTTAGATCAATGCGAGTTCTGAATTCCATACCCTGCTAGTCTGTATTGCACTTAGTCTGCTTCATTTTATCCTGATTAATAATGATTTTATAGTCAAAGGGGGACATTTTGGGTTAATGTATTTAATTTGTCTGACATTAATCATACACGAAAACTAGCTTTCTCTTCTAATTTCTCGGTCATGTTTTTAAATACCAAGTACTCAATGCTATGACAGGAAGATTCCACGGCGAAATACATAGTACAGCAATATGTTGCAGCTACAGGAGGACAGGCTGCTCTGAATGCTCTGAAAAGTATGTATGTAATGGGACAAGTGAGAATGTTGGGGGCGGAGATGCAAATGGGAGAAGATAGCGTGCACACAGGAGGCAGGCCTGAATTTGGAGGCTTTGAGCTATGGCAAAAGAACCCAAGCTTGTGGTTTCTGCAATTAGTTGTTTCCGGTTTCAAGGTTAGTGCAGGCAGTGACGGGAAGGTAGCCTGGAACCAGTCTTCTTCTCATCATTTTCATGCAAACAGAGGCCCTCCTAGACCCCTTCGCAGGTTCTTCCAGGTAATTAATAATTAGTTAAGTTCAAGCGATTACTTCTGCTATTTCATACCTGTGTATTCAATTATAAACGATATGATGACTTCTTTCTGATCTCATTCTCTGTGCTTGTTAATTCCAGGGGTTGGACCCAAGGTACACGGCCAATTTGTTCTTAGACGCAGTATTTGTAGGAGAGAAAGCCATAGAAAATGAAGAATGTTTCTCTCTCAGGTTAGAGACGTCAATGCACATTCTGCAAGCACAGAGTTCACCTAATACTGAACTTGTGAGGCACACAATATGGGGATACTTTAGCCAGCGAACGGGGCTACTTGTCAAATTTGAGGACAACAAGCTGGTAAGAGTGAAGCCCCCCCAGGGAAGTAATGACTTAGTATTTTGGGAAACAAACATAGAGTCTGTAATGGAGGATTATAGGTCTGTCGATGGCATTAACATAGCGCATGGCGGGACCACCGTGGCGACGCTTCACAGGTACGGTGGGCTGCATAATCAGAAGAGGAAAGTTGAGGAGACGTGGAAGATTGAAGAGGTTGGTTTCAACATCCATGGGTTGTCCGATGATTACTTTCTGCCTCCCTCTTTTTAGGATTAATTAGGATTTTCCTTTTCCCTTTCTCTTTATGGATCGATATCAGCTGTGTAAAGAAATCTGTGTGTACATATACAACTTTAGGCGAGTGAAAAGTTTATGGCGCATCCTAATCTTAAAGGCGCAGGAACATTTCTGATATGGAATTGCTCTACACGTCTTTGGTCAGCTTTGCATTTTAATTTCCTCCTTACAGTGCTCCTTTTTGCTATCGTTTCATTTTGTTTTTGTAGTTTGGTCAGCTTTTTGGAGAGCTACAGGAAATATATTCTTCAAGAGTTTAATTGTTCACATTCGATAGGAAAATAAGTTTTTTTTTTTTTTTTGGTAATTTGCGTGGGTCTATTGCACCTGAGGCTGGGCACAGCAATCCATGAGGATCAAATACAAATACACAAACCAGGATCAAACACATGTGAGAAAATAGTCAAAATACATGTCTGACGCATGCGAGTTAATTTTGCCTCAACCCCATACTAGAGTATTCTCCTCTTCTAATTATAGGAACACTTTTATAGTGTAAATTGTACTACAAAAGTGTTTTTATAATTAGGATCGGAGGTAGTAATAAACTTGACGTAAAGGAAAAGCGTGAGAAAATACATCAAGACTATATTGTGAATTTGTGCTCTTGTTTGATCTTGAAGTACTAACCTGCAAATAAGTTCTGGAAACACAACTAGCTTTATTTTGATCATGGAATTATATTGCTAGACAGAGGAGAGGATCTCATTTCAAGCAGCCCCTATCCAAGCGGAGTAATTACTATCGCAAAATCTACAACTTATCTAAGACCCTAAAAAATCAGGTAAGTCAAAGATCCTTCTCTACGCAGACCATTGGATCTTTGACTTACTCGCAATATCCTTGGTAAGTATCCAACTCAAGCTCCCATTCTAATAAAGCCACCAATTCTCTGGGTATGCTAAGATTATATGACAATTTATTTGGACTGATGTTGGGGAAGATATGTGATTGAATTTTCAAAACTGATAACATCGATTCCACTAGAGCTCCTAGAGCTCCGTCGGTTGGCACCACCTTGCCGCGCGGGTCTTCAGAGCTTCGGTGACAACTTGAATAATGAAATTAACTACTTGAGTATAGAGCTTGACTATTTGATCTTCATGTGTCCTATCAGGTGTGGTTAACAAGTTAAATATAGGCAATAACAACTTGAGTATAGTCATTCATAACCTGGGAGCGCCAATTTTCAATTGTTATATTTAAATCATCATTCCCCCTCAACTTGTCAACGACACGATGAGACTAAGGGAGCTCATTACTTAAATTGTCATCAGAGTACTGGTCGCCAGTGCCAGATGAAACGTCTTTCCATTTTACTTAACATAATGACTATTTAAGGGTTGATTGACCACTAAGTAATGCGTCATCAATTACCAAAATATACAAAATAAACAAGATTATGCAAAATTAGCCTTAACATGACAATATACAATCATCCAACATATACCAAAAAGACGGAAGCACTACTTTCGGCAGAAGTAGCGTAAGCTTCTGAGGTATTCTCTGATGGACCCGCATCGGAACTATCACCTGAAAAATGTGGTAACCATCAATCCAAACTTATTACGAATACTAATATGTGCTAGTGAGGTTCCAAGTTGAACAATTTATATAATAAAGTATTAAAAATATAATTTACCAATATACATGTCACAAATTTTCATGTCATGAACTCTGTATCAAAATTACGTATCATAGTTTTCATTAATACAATTCCCAAGATGCCTCCCACCAATCCAACCGAACCGCCTTATTTCCTCCGTTTATACCCATGAGCTAAGTTACATCCATATTACTGGTTACTCAAAAGCTCACGGGTCATGTGATGAGATTCGGCTAAAATCTTCAGAGCACATGTCCCAGACCATGGGTCTTTTCCCCTCATTGAACTAGTGGGGTGTCATAAGCCCTCATTGAACTAGTGGGTCAGTCCCTCATTGAACAGGTGAAACAATAGAAAGTCAACCATCATGCATCAATGGTGGTCTCACCACGTGGTGGAATAAACTACCTCATTTCTTCACAATTCAACCCTTTTCATAATTATCACAATTCTCAGTCATATATAAAAATATGTATATATTTCACAACTCAAATCATAAGATTCCACAAGGAATTTTCTATTAAAATATTCATAATCATTTTCACAAAATACTCACAACAACATATCAATATGCATAACAAGTGGAAAGTGGTTACATCTCGCTGGAGCTAACTATTATCACACTACTCCTAATCCAAGAGCTCAAACACACGCCAAAAATCAATCTACCACAACCAATTTACTAACCATTAATAACTCTTCTAAAACTCTACATAAAATTATAACTTAAAATTCATAAAATAAAAAAATATAAATTATAATAATAAATTTGGAATGCTTGAAGTAGGCAAATTATAACGGTACTAAAAAAAAATTAGGGAGACCATTGTAAATATTAATTCTCCTTTCGATTTACTATTAATTAATAATTCCCTTTCTATTTATTATTTATTAGTAATTTCCTAAATTATTTATTCCATTTTTACTAATAATAATAATAATTATTATTATTTATTTCATTAACTATTAGAATTTATCTATAATTATTTTAAACTCTCAGGGCCTATCCTAACCCTTTAAATTAGGAATTTAAATAATATTAACAACATAAATATATATATATATATATATATATATATATATATATATATATATATATATATATATATGCTTTACCTATCTTACCTACCTCTGCCTACCCCTCTCAAAGCCGTTAGATCATCAGATGATCCAACGGCGGAGATTTCAGATATAAAATAAATTTTCCCCCTTTCCCCCTCTCGATGCGGGTTAGGTTATCAGATCGTTCCGTGTCGTCGGCTAAAATACTGCTCCTCCATCGTTCTGTGTCATCGGCTAAAATACTGCTCACCATCGATCTTCGTCGTTGATGGACACTTCGAACGGTAATTTTGCTCCCATTTTGCGCGGGCACCGTCGATTCCGAGATCTTGATGGATTTTGTTTTTTTTCATTTGCAGAATCGAGCAATTTCTTGAACAATAACACCGAAATATTCTGCTTACGAGTTATTGTACAAATTGATAACGTATGGAAGTTTGCTTGTTGGACTTAATATTTGTGTGTTGCAAACTACCTATCCTGTGAGACCAACAATTGCGTTACCACTTCTGGGAGAGAGGAAACCATCCAAACATGTTAATCTTCCCTTCGGAAGGAGAAGTGGTAACGCAATTGTTGGTCTCACAGGATAGGTAGTTTGCAACACACAAATATTAAGTCCAACAAGCAAACTTCCATACGTTATCAATTTGTACAATAACTCGTAAGCAGAATATTTCGGTGTTATTGTACAAGAAATTGCTCGATTCTGCAAATGAAAAAAAACAAAATCCATCAAGATCTCGGAATCGACGGTGCCCGCGCAAAATGGGAGCAAAATTACCGTTCGAAGTGTCCAGCAACGACGAAGATCGATGGTGAGCATTATTTTAGCCGATGACACAGAACGATGGAGGAGCAGTATTTTAGCCGACGACACGGAACGATCTGATAACCAAACGGCATCTGAGAGGGGGAAAGGGGGGAAAATTTTATTTTATATCTGAAATCTCTGCCGTTGGATCATCTGATGATCTAACGGTTTTGAGAGGGGTAGGCAGAGGTAGGTAAGATAGGAGTAGGTAGAATAACCTATCCCTATATATATATATATATATATATATATATATGAAATAATATAGGAATGAGCTAGATAGATCCAATTATATAGGAGTAATTAGTTGAATCAGATTTTATCTTTTATCTTTTTGAATTCTAAATGCAACACGCAGACACCTCTATATATATATATTAATTATACTTGCATGTACATAGGATAACAACAACAAAAATCAGGTTTCCTCTTTTTTCTCAAATCATATTTATATATAGAAGTAATTAGTTTCGATTCCCTCATATAAATATATATATATATTTGCAACGTACAACCTTAATATATACCAGTACATTCACACTGATAGGAAAATACTGCATATATGTATGCATATCTCAGCAACGTCCTCCTATTTTAGTGATATATAAATATGCACACACAGACATGAATCAGTAGTTTCGATTTAGTCCTATGCCTCTGTTCTGAATACTTGCAAGTCTTATCAGTTTCCAAATGAGCAAAACCACGAGACCCATGTATGTCTATACAGTGAACATAACTTGAAGACGCAAACACAAGCTAAAACAGACCTGTTTTCAGTTTCTTCCACAGAGAATCATTGCTTAATTTCCTAAGGCTTATTACTTAGTATCTAGCGTTGGGAAAAATCATAGAACTAAGAGGAAAAAGAGACCCGAAGCTTATCTACAGATTTAGCTTGCACGTGCACGACGAGATCACCGTCAACACCCACAACTCCCCTGTTTCGGAAACTAAGTGCAGAGGAAAAATAAGCCACTGTCTAGATCTTTCTTCCTTTCCTCCTTCGTGGACTCCCTCTCCGTTCTCTGGTTCTCAAAATAGAGTATACCCAGCTCACTCTCTCTCTTGTCCTCCTTCTCCTATCAGCTCTCCTTTTTCTCTCTTGCTTATACTCTCTCTCTCTCTCGGACGCGTTTGAGGCGGCGAGGAAGGTGAATGAAAGAAAGCTAAAGGAACAACGATTATATAGGGGGAAAAGTACTAAAGTACCAACTTTTAACAAAAAAATATACTTAATCGGAGGACTTTTGAAAACATTTTCTAAAATAAGTGGCGTCAGTCAACTGACGCCACCTCAGCAGAGCGTCAGTTGACTGACGCCTCCCTTGCTGGGCCCTACTCCCCCCCACCCCGAACACACACACAGACACATGTGCCCCCACCCCCTCCCCCAGGCCCCCACATACACACACCACACGTCCCCCCAAAATAATTTAATAATAATATTTAAAATTATAAATAATAATTTTAATCAATTATAAATTATAAACAGAGTAAATAATAATTAGTGAATTAATAAAAATATTTTGTGAAATATGTTGTATATTATTATTTAAAGTAAATACCCTTTTTGGTCCCTGACAAAAAACACGGACCCCATTTTAGTCTCTAACAAAAAAATCGATCATTATTCGTCCTTTTTATGGGACTAAAAAAATACCTTTTGGAAATTTGTGAGGGATCAAAATGTCCACCAATTGACCCTTATTCGTCCTTTTTATGGATTAAAAATGACCTCTTTTTTTGTCAGGGAAAAAAATGGGGTCCATGTTTTTTGTCCGGGACCAGAAAGTGTATTTACTCTTAAGTTTATCTTATCTATCTTAGGGTACTCTATAAATAATAGAGTAAATACCCTTTCTAATCCCTCACAAAACACGGACTCCATTTTGGTCCCTGACAAACAAATGTCATCTTTAATCCATAAAAAAGACGAATAAGGGTGGATTGGTGGACATTTTGATCACTCACAAATTTCCAAAAGGTCTTTTTTAGTCCCATAAAAAGGACGAATAATGATCGATTTTTTTGTTAGGAACTAAAATGGGGTCCGTGTTTTTTGTTAGGGACCAAAAATGGTATTTACTCTAAATAATAATATACAACATATTTCACAATTTTTTTTATTAATTCACTAATTATTAATTAAAATTATTATTTACTCTTTTTATAATTTATAATTAATTAAATTTAAATATAATTATTAAATTATTTTTTGGGGGTGGGGGGTGGGGGGTGGGGGCCACAGGCGTCAGTCAACTGACGCCTCTGGTCAAAGGCGTCAGTTGACTGACGTCTCTGGTCCTGCTTTACGACGCCGTCGAGGCGTCGCTTTCGACGCCGTCGAGGCGTCGATCCAATCGACACCTTTGACTGCCTTATTTTGGGAAAATTTTGCAAAAGTGCTCCGATTAGGTATATTTTTGTTAAAAGTTGCTACTTTGGTGCTTTTCCCTTATATAGGGAGTTGGAAGTCTGCACCGAGGAGGAGAAGCCAACGGTCAAACGCTGGGTGAGGCTCGAGATGTGGTCTCATGTGGAGGTCTGTTGTTGCGTGAACGGTGTTGTGTTCCTCTTCTTTCCTAATCTGTTGCGTTGGCCGCAGGAAGCAGAGAAAGCCGATATGTCTAATGCTACTATGTGTTTTTGGTGGGATGCATTGGAGAAAATAGATCCCCTCTGCTACAGTGCGTTTTTGTGGGATCTTGTTTCTACGGATCTTGTTTCTAAAGCCTGTATCACGTGTTGAGGCTATTAGGGTTGATTGGGCTTAGTGGTATTTGCTATTTTATTTTTCTCCTTTTTCTTCCTAATATTAAAATTTAAATCCTTAATTCTATTTAAGGATTTTCTTTTTCAATTAAATTTCTTTTGGTCTTAAAATATTATCTCCAAAATATTTATGCCACAAATTATTCTCTAATTATTTGTCCTTAATTTATGGGAAGATATGCCTTAAATCCCAATAATTAATTCCATAATTATTTTAAGGCAAATTTCACAATTCAATTTCCCATTTAATATTCAAATTTCAATCCCTAAAATTTGGGATGTTATACCAGAGACCTGTTGGCGTGGTGGTGTCGGATGGCGTTGGCGGAGCTCCGATCCGACGAGGGTTCTTTAATTAAAAAAAACATTGAGGGGCATTTTGGTAAAAACACAACATTTCAAAAAATCATATTTCTCTTTTGAGACCCATTTGTCATTTTGATGTGTCAACAGACTTTTTAGAATTTTTCTAATTCACATAATATTTATGTGTCTTTTTCTCTAATTGCAATGTAAAACTATTACTTTAATATGGATATATTAGTAGTTTCTCATACACAGTGTGTATATTAAACTTGAGAAGTACAAATCACTGTTGGGAAAAAAGAAAAAAACATATATATAGAGAGAGGGGGGTAAAAATTGCCTGTGCCCAACATAGTTTTATATCTTTTTTCCTCTTAGCAGTACCTTCCTACATTACAATCATAGTAGTATGTTATAAAAATTAGGGTTAAGGTGTAAAAATATACATGTGATTATGCCAAAAGAGCTTACAACACCAAATACTTTTTTGAAGTGGAAAAATGACTATATGGTTATTAAAATGGTGCAAAAGTCACATTTTCTATTAATGTAAAAGATGTTGATCATGAAGTTGGACGGTTTGGCCAAAAATGGTGAAGTGTAGGATGAGGTGGAACATTGCAGTTATTTTATGTTGGTGGGGCCCACAATAGTGTCTAGGTCAGCAAAGTTGTTCAATTTTTTCTTCAATTTTACCTCTTGCAGATGAGATAGAGATGGAGACGGAGTTGTGAGGTCGGAGAAGTAGTAGCATCAGAGATGATGTTCGGCATCAGAGAAATTTTATGAGGGCTTTAAAACAAGAAGTTACCTATGATTGAAGAGGGTGGAGAGCTCAAAGGCGGACGTGGATGAAAGGTCTAGATCTGATGGTGCCAAGCTCGAGATCTATGAGGACAGGGTTGGAATTGCCGTTGTACTTGCCTGTGGGGATAATGCCGCTCTTGTCGCAACTGACCTACCAGAGCTTGGCACTTATCTGTTTGCTTCACTGATTACATTTCGCATAACTCTTTTTTTTCAATGTTTTATTCTTTAGGAATTTTTTTGAAGGATTGTTTATTTGAGGATAATTGATTGAGGTTCAATGATGGCGCGTTCACCAAAAGAAGATCATTGACTTTCATGATTACAGCTCCCCAAATCATATTATTGTCTTTCTGGTGAATGCAAGGCACTTGTGGCTTTTAAATGAAATAATATTGTTTGCAACTCCAGATGCTAAACAAATCAGAGAGATGTTCTGTTTAATGAGAAAGTGTTTCCATATCCAACTTTGTTCAAATCCTTACCTCCTAAATCAGTTTCAGCCTCCCCCATTCCTATTATACCTCCTATATTACCTATTCCAGCTTAGCCTTCTTCTTCCTCCTCACCTACTCCTCCATCCCTCCCTCCTATATCATCCTCTCCACTTGCTGCTTTTGCCATTCTAGCCATTCCCCAACCTCCTGTATCTTGCCTTGCACCTTCCCCTCCTGCTGTTTCCTCTCACCCTATGATTACCAGATCTAAAACAGGCAATCTTAAACCAAAGGCCTTTCTTGCCACTGTTGATTTTGTACCTGCCAATGTTCATGAGGCTCTTCAGTCTTCTCATTGGTGCCAAGCTATGCAAGAGGAATTTGATGCCCTTCAGAGGAATGGCACTTGGTGTCTTGTTCCTTTACATGTTGACAAACAAGACATTGGCTACAAATGGATTTTTCGCAAGAAAGTTAATCCTGTCACTTCTTCTTTTAAGTATAAAGCTCGTTTGGTTGCTAAAGGCTTTCATAAAAAAAGAAGGGTATGAATTTCATGAGACTTTTAGCCCTGTTATTCGCCCTATTACTATTCACACTGTTTTGAGTATTGTTGTATCTCAAAGATGGCATATTCATCAAATTGATGTCAACTATGCTTTTCTTAATGGCTATTTAAGAGAAGAAGTTTACATGAATCAGCCTCCTAGTTTTGAGAGCAAGGATAAATCCTTAGTATGTCGATTATCAAAGGCCTTATATGGCCTCAAATAGGCTCCACGTGCTTGGTTTGAATGTTTAGGTGGTGCTCTCACAAAATATGGTTTTATCTCAAGTAGGTGTGACCTTTCTTTGTTTATTCGCAACATTTCCAATGAGTTCTTGTTTGTTTTAGTCTATGTTGATGATATTCTTATTACTGGGTCATCTCATGATAGTATTAAGAAGCTTATTGTTGATTTGGATCATGAATTCTCTCTTAAAGATCTTGGCCCTTTGCATTATTTATTGGGCATTGAGGTTAAGACAAGGTCTGATGGTTCAATTCAGTTGTTCCAAACCAAATATATTAAAGATGTTCTAGCTCGTGCACACATGATTAATGCTAAGAAAGTTGTTACTCCCATGACTGTTGGTCTCAAACTTTTTAAGAATGATTCTGCTCCTGTAGCTGATCCTCATCTCTATCGCTCTATTGTTAGAGTACTCCAATATGCCACCATAACTAGACCTGAAATAAGCTACGCTGTCAACAAAGTTTGTCAGTTTATGCAGGATCCACAAGTCGCTCACTGGAAGGCAGTCAAACGCATATTGTGTTATCTGGCTGGCTCTACTACAAACGGTATTATCATTCGGCCTTGTCGTCACAGAACTATCACAGCCTACTGTGATGCAGATTGGGCATCAGATTATAATGATAGGCGAAGTACTTCTGGTTGTTGTATCTATTTTGGGTCCAACTTGATTGCTTGGTCCTCCAAAAAGCAACCAACAGTCTCTTTATCTAGCACAAAAGCAGAATATCGCAGTATGACCTCTACTGTTCAAGAGGTGTTATGGATTAAGTCCTTATTGCAAGAACTTCATGTTCCCTTCTCAAGACTAGCTAGTGTTCTTTGTAACAATCTTAGCACTGTTATAGTGACAACAAATCCTATTCTGCATGCTCGAACCAAACACATAGAGCTTGATCTTCACTTTGTACAAGAAAAGGCAATAAAGAAAGAATTCTTAGTTCAGCATATTCCTAGAAGAGATCAAGTTGCTGATGGCTACACTAAAGCTCTATCCTATAATTCATTCTCCGAGTTTAAGAAGTTTCTCAGTGTGCGTAGTTCAGGAGGGTAGTTCCAATTGAGGGAAGATGTTAGAATATATTTAGTTTTATATATTGTTATAACTTACCCACTTGTAACCACACTTCAGTATCTCAGTTGTAACATACTAGACACGTGTAACACTGCACATACTCACTGAATAAGACAAGTCAGTTTCCATCTTTTCATTCTACTTTACTTTTCTTATACAATGTAGGTCTACATGATCTACATAATGAATATATAATTGGTGAAGGAGGGGATTATGGTTACGGTGTAGGTCTGTGAACAAAAATAAGTGATTTCAAGTTTCTTGATCTCAAGATTAAACACACAGGTGTGAATCACCTATATGAGGAACAAATTAAATATGAAAAAAGGGAACAAAAAACCAAGCAAGAACACTAATAAAAGAAAAATTAGAAATCGAAAAAGTAAAGGAACATACCCGACTTACAAAATAGTAGAAGAAAACTTTAGTGCAAAGGCCTCCAATGAATTTTTTGTCGTTAGGGCTCTTACGTAGTGCGTAAACAATATTGTTCTGCTCTAATATTTCTTTTTTCATTTTTTAATAATTAGAGTAAAATACTCTGACCACCCTTCTGTTTTGCTTTAATTACACAGACATCCCCTCTATTTTGGAAACCTATATAAACCTCCCTTAAAATTAAACATATGTTACACAAACCTCCATTATATTTTGATATTCTATTTCCATCCACCCAAACCGTTAGTTGACTGGTAAGTTTGACTTTTGAACCTTTTTCTCTCTACTACTTCTTCTTATTTTTCTTACCAAAATATCCCTTTTCAGTATTAGAATTATTTAAACACACACACACACATATAGGCTAATAAAAATTTATACAACCAAAAAATTATTCTAATAGATTTTTTAACTTTCTAATTTGTTAAAAAAGTATTAATTTTGATATTATAAATTAATTATGACTTAAAATATATATTAAACACATATATTTTTGTCAAATATTATAAACTATATAAGTTTGAGATTGTATGTGTCATTTTAAAGTTATAATTTAATACTTTTTCACAAATATTTATAAACACATTTGATAAATCACATGTTTATTTAATAACTTACTTGAATATTCAACATCGTTTGTAATATTTATTACATTAATCAATCTAAAATCATCAAACAAATAACTATTTGTAAAGATAAAAATAGAAATTAAGGAACAAATAAAAAACTCTTAAATTCTTTAAAACAATTTTAGTCAAAATGTGCAAGACAAAATAAATACATCAACCATGTGTAAGTTTCTTTATATAAACTTAGTTAAAAAAATTAGTATTAAGGGTAAAATAGTAAATAAATTTTATTTTTATATAAACTTTAGTTAAAAATATATTTTTGGAATCTTTTTAGAATATTCTTAACGAGTAACTATTTGGACTTAAGCATATGTTTTCAAAATAAAAGAGGGGTATATATAATTAAAGCAAAACAAGAGGGTAATCAAAATATTTTACTTAAAAAAAAAAAGGTTCAAAAGTCAAATTTAACGATTAACTAACGGTTTGGATGGATGGAAATAGAATCTCAAAATGTAAGGGAAGTTTGTGTAACATATATTTAATTTTAAGGGAGGTTTATATGGGTTTCCAAAATAGAGGGGAGGTCTGTGTAATTAAAGGAAAACAGGAGGGTGGTCAGAGTATTTTACTCTAATAATTAAGAGATATAAAGGTAATTTGGTTCAATTTCTAAATCCCTAATTGTGTCATATAACCTAATTAATAATTTGTTAAATTTAGTAACCCAAATTAGAATTTAGATAATTCAACCGTCTTTATATGAGGTTCTCCATATATTATAAGTTCTGTGCACTTACAAAATTAGATGAATGATAAAATTAATCTTTATTTTTTATATATCAATAAGTCAAAATGATTTTTTTATTTACTCGAAATAAAATGCAAAATTTGTCAATTTCCTCGGTTTTATTTTAATATCTATACTGTTTTTTTTTTTTTTTTGTGTGGAACGTGGATTGAGCACTTACTTAAAACAGTAAAAGTTGGCCGAGAACGCCGTTTTCATATACGGTAAAACGACCGGATGGCTAATAAAACGGCACGAAGGTGCACTATAAACCCTAATTTTCGTTGGAAACCCCTATATAAATGTTTAGGTTGCGCCTTTTTTTAAGTGTGGAACGTGGATTGAGCACTTACTTAAAACAGTAAAAGTTTGCCGAGGACGCCGTTTTCATATACGGTAAAACGACCGGATGGCTAATAAAACGGCACGAAGGTGCACTATAAACCCTAATTTTCGTTGGAAACCCCTATATAAATGTTTAGGTTGCGCCTTTTCGATCCAGATTTCCTCTGTCTTTGCTTCCCTATCGAAATTCTAAGCTGGGCAATTTTGCATTAACGATTCATGGCGTAGTTGCATTACCCTGCTTTGACTTCGATTTGCTACGATTTCAGGAAATATATGTATATATATATATCCCTGAGTAATCAGGAGTCTAATCTTCTTTGGTGAAAATCGATTTTCATTCGAGATATTTAGGAATATGTCTTGCGCTTTAGTAACTTGTTTGGGTTGGTATTTTCACTATCTGTTTGTACTCACGCTCCCACTCTTACGTTATGCATCTGTTTACCCGCTTCATCTGGGGGTTATATTTCATTTCCAGTGGAGCTATAACAGGTGCAGAGATTGAAAGGTTGGCTTACCAGCCCATTGCACAGCGTTAATTCTTGCCTTGGGTCAAAAGATCTTCCGAAACATGTTTTTTTTTTGTGTTTTTTTAAAATGTCTCCGATTTGCGTAGACATTATGGCATGTGATGATTACTTTTAATTCGCTTATTGATATACTGATAAGCTGTGCTGATTTCAATTTATCTTTTTCTGATGCCATTACGTTGTAGATCCGTGCCATGTTTTACTGTAGCCATCATGACTCTTCTAAATCGTTGTATTCTAGGTCCTTATTCGCCATGCGATGTAGTTTAGGTACTTTTTGTGTGGTTCTGAGTATTTGAAACCTGAACTTTCCGTTTATCTGATCTTTTGATAAGGGATGGCAAATGATGTTAAAATTTTCTTATCCTACACACTGATCTCCATGAAGATTTGAAACTCCGCTTATTATCTGATGCCTTCCTTCTTTTAGCTACGAGTTTGAAATTCTTTCTATCCCCCATGTTTAAATTTTGGTTCCTGTACTTTTCTTGATCTTGGAAACTGTGTGGTTTTGCAAGTTCAGCTTAATTTAGTGTAATCAGTGATGAGAGAATGCAGACGGGCGGACTGAAATTGATGTAATGTTGATTGTCTGTCGTTTCCAAATTTGGAATGTCTCTGAGATTCGTGAAGATCGAGTGTTATACACTTTATTTTTCGTTTACATGGCTGGGGCTGTTTGATATTTCACGGGGTTGTGTAAGTTTAGCACATTTCGTCATCTTGAATATTGAATTGTGACTATATTAAGCCTGCTGTGATGAAGTTGCATAAATATGTCTGGACATATGAAGCTTTTGGTTCATATGTTTGCTACAAGTTTGAAATTTTTTCTATCCCCCCATGTTTAAATTTTGGTTCCTGTATTTTTCTTGATCTTGGAAACTGTGTGGTTTTGCAAGTTCAGCTTAATTTATTGTAATCAGTGATGAGAGAATGCAGACGGGCGGACTGAAATTGATGTAATGTTGATTGTCTGTCGTTTCCAAATTTGGAATGTCTCTGAGATTCGTGAAGATCGACTGTTATACACTTTATTTTTCTTTTACATGGCTGGGGCTGTTTGATATTTCACGGGGTTGTGTAAGTTTAGCACATTTCGTCATCTTGAATATTGAATTGTGACTATATTTAGCCTGCTGTGATGAAGTTGCATAAATATGTCTGGACATATGAAGCTTTTCTATGATTATTTGCTTCTTCTGAGCAGCATCATCAATACAGAGTTTATGTGCTTCTGCCCTGTTGTGCTCCGTTCTGAAATCACTATAATGCTTACTGTAGTTTTGGCCTGATATTGATTTCGTGATATCTAATCAGGGATATCAGAACCTATCTCCGGTGAGGTAGAAAGGAAATGGAACAAGTAAAAATGAGTTTGGTATTGTTTTGTGATGTTAGTTAGGGATGGAATATAACTGGAATTACTGCCCTTTAAGTAGGTCGTGTTATTGTTGCAGATTGCAACGGATTTATGACTATTCTTTGCCATATAAACTCAAAAAGGAATTCTAGATACGTACTAGTTTACAGTTTACACCCACCAGCCCCTCCCCCCAAGGCAATTTATTCTATAGTATCATACCTTTTCTTTCTTGTGTATTAATCTATAACTTCTGTTACTTCGATGTCTTTCACGTAATTTAAGTTTCGCGGCGAGATTTTTCAATTGATTGATGACGTTCTTGTGGTTAAGCCAGTGCCGTGCCAAATGCCAATCGTGTTGGAGATCCATTAATTGCGTAATTGCGTAATTCTTTCTACTGGATATTAGTTTTTCGTTTCCACGTCATTTGGTTGTAGTGTATGGATTGGCTGCCACAATGTGCGCGGATGGTCTAATATTCCCTTGTAATAAAGTGGGCGTAACTTGTCATCTGTTTCAAAATTCGTGCCCTCGATTTATGTTGTAAATATGTAATTTGTATAGCGTTCTGCTTTATTTTGCTTCCTATTGGTAATATTTTATTTTTCAACAAGGAAATGTTGTAATCAGTTTATCTTTTAATTTACATTATTAGCAAATAATTTTATCTGGAAATTTGGAATGAATGATAAATTCTGTATAGAACAATTTTCCATTTATAATCAGAGTAGGCAAACAGTGATTCAAATCCAAAAATAGTTTTTCACCAATGGTTTTTGTGGGGGTCAAATTTAACCAATGGTTTTGGGTAAGTAATCGAAACACTTTTTCTACAATTTATTTTTAAAAGAACTGTGAATAGACGGTGGAAAACAATTGTCTATTATAAGATATTTTTTTCCATCTTTTTCGGCAGTTGATCAAGTTATTCAAAAAAATCTAAGCACAGCATCAGTTTTCTTATTCCCCCTCCTGTGTCGCTAATTTGACTCTGTTTTCAGGCGCATACTAGAACCTGTAAGAGCAATCTTAATTTATAAAATTTATTTTACATATTTTATTTAGTTAGATTAAATTAATCTGACATCTTGAACTATTTTTTGTATTCGGTACTACAAGTTAGTTAATTAATTTTTAGTTCTTCGTTTAGAATTGTTTTCCTTGTAATGTATTCTAAAAATTAATTAATTTGAAATACTGAATAAAAAAATATCAGTATTCTGAAAATTAATTAATTGGATAAAAAAAGAAAAAAAATGTCCCATCCTTCTAATTAATTGGAGGGAATTATATAATAAAATAAGAACAAACATGAAATGGGAACACAACAAACATGAAATGTGACCCCATCACATCATCATGTTAGTGGATCAACCATATCGAGACAAACATGTTGAGCCCCTCAGCTCAATATCGACAGGAATGAGATATTCTCCTTATCCTTCTTCTCATTGTCTCTTATTGGTCACATATTGGCCATTGATTTGGGAAAATGAGAGAAAAGTGAAAGTAGTACTGTTGATTGGATGGATGTGATTTAGAGATTATGAGAGACATTAAAAAAAAGATAATGAGAGAAACCCAACCCATATCGAGACCACTGGAAATCCCAGGTCAATCATGAATCCGCTGGCAACGACTAAGATTGGAGATGTCTCACTGTATTTGATATTAGCACCTACCCTGTTCAGAGGTCCAAGACAATTATTGTCAATAGGGGTCCACTCCCTCCAGCTTTCCCGTCGATTCACCTTTCGTTGCCTTTCACTTTAGTCGTGAAAATAGGCACACCTTCTATCTCTAATTATTGAAAGATGAAGATCCATCCATAACAGTGTTTACGTTTACGGCCAGAATGAAGAAAGATAGCTCAGAAGCTGGACAAGCAATGGGCAAGAGCCACTACATGTTCTGGGTATTCACTGCCATCATCCTTTTAGCTTTTTGGTCTGTGTTTACAGGCTCCCTCACTCTCAAATGGTCTGCTCCCAATCTTTCCCGTTTCTCTTATGATTTGGATTCTCGGATTCTCGACGACCTCGATGTGCTGGTACCTTCCCACTTCACATAAACTATATATAAGCACTCTTGTTCTTGTTCAGACTGTGGATAACATTATTATGGGTTAAATTATGCGCTGTGTCCGTTTGGGAATAGGAGGTGGAGGAGAGGAAGAAGTTGGTGAAGCGCATGTGGGATGTGTACACGCACAGCAATACCATTCGGTTAGCTCGGTTTTGGTCGGCGGCTTTTGAGGCTGCTTACGAGCACTTGGTTAGTGATGTACCAGGTGTCCGAGACTCTGCTATCTCTGAAATTGCTCAGATGTCACTGCGTTCTTTTGATTTAGACATTCTCTTCAATTAGAACGGTAAGCTGAGCTGATCTCTGTCTCTTCAAAAGTCCTCTGTCTGACTGAAATTGCGAATCTTCGATTGTTTTGTGCTTTCGGCTTTCCCATTTTTCAATCTGCGCTTTTGATCGTTAAGAATTCACGAGATTCTCCTCCTTCCTTGTATTTCATGTGGTGGTTTTTGTGGCAGATTACAATTAGGATTTAGTGACTTTCTTCGTTCTTCCATCTGACTCACAAAGTGTTACTATGGCTTAGCACATAACTTCTGTCTCCCAACTAAGCATGTAGTTCATATATCTCTCTTGTTACGAATAGCTTCTCTTATTATTGATAACTCTACCTAGTAGTAAACTAGGAATCAACATTCAAGCTCTGTTGCTAACCTTGGTCACATCTTCAGGGTCAGAATGTGAAGGAAAATTAAGCAAGCAAGGAGTAGCGTGGGCAGTACAACTGGCAATGACAGATAACAAGAATCCTTCATTCTTACAGCGACCTTGGAAAGCTGATCCAATTAGCACTGTATTTGATGTTCAGCTCATGTACAGCCTTCAACTAAGTAAAGCATATCAATGTTTATGAATTCCCTTGTCTTTGTCTGGAGCTTACTTTCTAATGAATAGAAAGTTGTTCCTAGTCTAGAGGTGTCAGGTTGTTCAAAGTGCAAACCTTGCTGTTGGTTTTAAATTATCGTGGGTTGCATTAATTTACCATGGAATTATTTACCAAAATATGAATTTTCTTTCATATGCTGCGACATATTTTCGGTTATAGATCATAAAATATGTTTCAGGTTCTTGTTGAAGACTTGAAGTTATCTGTAGTTCCTTTAGTAGAGATGAACATTGGATCCTTTTGTTCTGTGTTTTAACCGCTATAATATTTTTACTCTCTATCTTAGACTGGATTTGCTTCCAATTATACACGAGTAGCTTATAATATTGAAGAGGGAGATTCTAAAACGCCCAATAGGTTCAAGATGAGACGTGACAAAGAATCACCGAGAGCAGATCTTATTAGATTCGGACGTTAAGCGTGGCAGAGATGAGAAACTGCAAGGAAATAACACTACTTAGCAAAATCATATATTACTGAACGAATGATATATACATATTACATGGTTGGTCATGGATTTTTCTAACCTCAAAAAACATAAAAATAAAGGAACACTCTTTCCTACCCGCACACTTTTCTGAGAAACCAAACAAGTCGTTACCAGTACGATGTGAGAGAACAAGTTGAAGAACACAAAAGAAATGTCTTTCCTTACGAAGACTGTGCAGAGAGACCTGGCATGTCAAAGGTAGACCAAGCCAATGAAGAACAACCACTGGCAAGTGTCAATTAAGTGTCTAGTAGGTCCGACTCCAGACATTGATACGTGACTGCTGTTATTCACTCGGGGATTATTAACATTAGCATTACTTGAGTTGAGAAAGCAATTATTAAAACCTGCAAAAATAGAGTATAAACATCGTTATCGCAAGTAATTCATTTTTAGAAAACAGAGCTTAGTGACCCAAAATCAAGTTGGATTGTCCTTACTTGGAGCAGTGGACGTGAGTGTAGCTGTATTAGCAAAATCACAGTTCTTAGGATCACGACCAGCAGTCTGATAATAAAGATTCATGGCATAAGCAGCATGAGCTTCAAGCGTGTCTGGTTGGAAACATGCCCCACCAGCTTTTATAGGGCCACAATCAATCCCATGTCCACAAGCATAATTCAGATTTTCCTGCAACTGAGCATCCGTTAATCCTGCTTTGGGCACACACCACACAGATCCTTTGCCTGGCGTGGTCGTTGTCGTCGGCGCCGCCGTGGGCGACGGCGTCGCAGTTGGTGCCGAAGTTGGACTTTGAGCAGACACAGCTTTTGAGGAATTCTGACTTGAGAGGCCAATATCATAGGTCACGGTCAGGTCAGGCTTGAAAAGCCCAAACGATCGCTCAGAAGTAGTCCCAGGCTTCAAGTCCTCATCATATAATGCAAATAAATACGTATCTACTGGTTTTCCGGGCATAAGTGGGGTCCCCGACATAGAACGTAAATGCGAGATTAAGTTACCGTTGTAAGCTTTGGCGTTCTCAATACTAGCACCGACCTCGTTGGTGTCGCCTTTGTAGGGCCAACCAGTCTCGGCGACGACGATCTCAACGTTCTTAAACCCCATGGAGTTCAACGCAGATCGTACGGAATCCACCTGAGCATCGAACATGTTCATGTATTTGATCTTCGTGTTTGAGTCAACTCGGCCCGAGTTGGGTTGGAAGAGGCAAAAGGCTAAAGTATCCGGCCTGGGGTCGCTGGTGTAAGCGAAGTATGGGTAAGGATTAATGGCGAAAGGAGAAGCGTTTGCGTCGTTAAATTCCAAAAGTCCTTTTAGGTTGGTCGTCAATTCGGGTTTGAAGGATCCGGAAGAAGGCGGTTCGGACTGACCCAGCACCGCCATGGCGTGGACAGTGGACACTTTGATTTTGCCGCCCAAAGAGGCGGAGTTAAGTGCGTCTTGGAGGTTCTGCATCGCCGGTAATAGTTGGTTTTGAAGATTCTGGTCGCCGAAGGTTAAGACTTCGTTGCCGACTGTGATAAGGATGATCTTGCTGGCGGGGTAGAATGGGATAACATTGGAGTCGATCCAACTCTTGGCGGCGCCGGGCTCGGAAGCGAGGGATGGTATGTCGCTGTTGGCCGTTCCGATGACGATGCCGATGTCGGTGTGAGCGAGAGCTTTGATGATGGCGGGGTCTGTTCCGTACAATCGGACCTTTTCGATTGCAGTGGATTGGAGAAGCTTCGCGGTGGCTGAAGGCGGTGGGAGATTGTCGGCGATTTCGCCATAGTTCACACCTATGAACGAATCACAACCTGCCAGCAACCATAAATCCAGTTGGTGAATATAGTACGAGTATTAAATTAAACGGAAAAGCGAGGAGAAAATACAAAACTATCAAGATCTGAAAACCAAAAGAAATGGTTTTGAAACGGATTTTCAATTATCTTCTGCTTCCCTTGCAGACTCACAAGAAGACAAATCAACCCACTCTTAGAGCAGAGGATAAACGAATATAAATAACCAAAAGAAAAGAATGAACCATATGAAACCAGAAAGGTGAAGTTAACTTTTGTTCCAAACCAGAGCCCCTCATAGTTCATAGCAAAACACTGAATATTTGAAAACAGAGACGCAGACTTGAGACAGATTAATAATTAACATAAAACAGAGCAGACTTTGGAGTATAGATATTTTGGGAAGTGTAAAACAGATTCAGAGTAGAAGAGTCACTTGAGAGATTGAAGGCGCCGAAGAGAAGAAGGAGTGGTAAAAGAATTGCAGAACGAGAGAGCAAGGTCATCGTCATCTTGCTTGTCTTGCGAGATTTGAAGTTGCGACAGAGAATATAAAGGAGGGCTGAACAGAGCTGCAGGGTACCGTAGGAAACCTATGTTTTAAAACAAAACAATAATTTTGAGCAAAAAAAAAAACAAAACAATAATTTTTAATCTTAGCAATCATGTCAAAAAGTTAAATTGTCCGTATTAACGTTAATATTCCTATTAAACAGAAGTACAACAATCCCAGTGTATATTTCACGTCCAATTAAGTTGGTTCTCATCGTTTAGTTACCAAGTCCCCTATCATCATCTTAAAATGAATGAATCTTTTGAAGTATGATTTGAAAAATATTTTTTTTAAAGAAATATTTTCAAGTGCATGTCAATTGATAATGATTATCAAGTTATTTCGCTTCCCTCTCAGTGTTTTTCCCTGTTAGCATCCACTTTAATTACGTAAAAAAAAAAAACACTAAGTAATACTGTCACATTTTACTGTGTTGAGGAAAATTAAATCTGTAACAAGACTATTGCTTGTTGCCTGATCTCATTGATCTTTTGGAACTTTTAATTGATATCTTATAATAGAAAGAGTAGCATGGAACTTTTACTTCCATGTTAAGAAACAGCATTATTTTCTATATTTTTTTCATGCCAAATAAAGTTTGAACCACGAATAAAGCAAAGCATTTAACTTAGACCAGACCATGAAAAGCAGCACCTGGTATTTGATCATGGGAAAAGAATTTTAAGTGGGATTAAGAAGGGACCAAGTTCAACGTGGAAGTACTTGAGCGGAAGTTAACGTAATAATTCATGCAACAATGAAAAGATATAAAAATAAAAGCTATACCCTACCAAGCCAAAGTACACTGTACATTGTCCCCGTTCACTTTAAATGTAAAGTGTCCTCCTCCAAAGTTCAGAACTTGCTCTTTCATTCAAACCAAAACAGGGGCCTAGCCGTTCTGCTAGATTTTGGCAAATTTGCTTTATGGCTTCAAGGGGCCAAAACTCTTTTCTTTTTTTAAACCCTTTTTGAAATATATAATTTCCCTCACAAACAAGTCAAATACAAATATTTATGCGCTAGCTCAATAATGCTGAGAAAAGATAATGACGGGAAATTGCATGAGTGTTCACTTTTAGTTTGGCTCCACTCTCAAAGTATAATAGACAGAAAAAGAAATAAAGAAGGCATTGGTATGGGCACTAATAATGGTGCTGTGTTTTGGAGAGACTTCCCCAATATTTTGCGGAATTTTCTCACCACTCTCATTTCTTAATCCACAAGGCACCATTTTTAGCCTCATATTACCTAAAAAGTGAAAAAAAAAACGCAGAGTTGTGGAGGAAAAATTAATCATTTTTGGAGAAGATTGGAAATTGCCATATAATTCAGGGGCATAAAGGTCTTTTTGGAGACACTTGTTAATCTCAGGTTCCTCCTATGGTTTTTATATATTGGCAGCATCTATTGGTCTTTTACTAATTCGAATTGTATTTTTGAGATTTTGTTTTATATTTTTTTTTTTAACGATGAAACAGGGGTTCGGCTTGACCAGCCCCGATATAAATCCATGACCTGTGGGGTGTACCAAACACTATGTTGTGTTTTTGGGTTTTGGGAAGTTGTCAAGCCCAAAAAAAATCAGAAAAATGACATGTGATAATCAGAAATTGGGCGTATTCTCTATGAAAAACTTTAACTAGTGATAATCTAAAAAACAATCCGAAAAAAAAAAAACTATAATGACATGTTTACAGGATTTTATGAGGGCTTCAGGAGGAAAAATTAATCTGCAAAAATATTTAGTTTTTTTTCCTCCTAGAGTATCGACACATTCTAGGTTGGAAATTAAAGATTTGACTCAAATGAAGATTTCCAGTTAAATTGGAAGGTATTTGAGATTTCCTCTTTCGCATACGAGGAGGATGAAGGAGGATTTCCAGTATATTATAGACCGAGTTAGAGCGAAGCTGGGGGTTTGGAAAGCTAAATGTCTTTCAACGGCGGGAAGGATAACTCTAGCTAAGGCAATTTTAAGTACTATTCCTTTGTACCCTATGCAAGTGGCCCGAATTCCTAAAAGTGTTTGTCTTGAGGTTGAAAGATTACAAATGAATTTTGTTTGGGGCCATGATGATTATTCAAAAGGGTTCCATCCTATTGGATGGGAACAAATTACTAGACCTAAGGAATATGGAGGGCTTGGATTTAGAAAGCTTGCCTCGGTCAACGAAGCTTGCGAGGCTAAACTGGCATGGAAGTTGCTGGTAGGTAATCAAGGCTTATGGGCTGAAATTTTAAATCAGAAGTATATGATGTGTGATGGAGATACTCTCCTTAATTACAGGTTGGGGGATTCTAAATTATGGCGGTTTATTTGCCCCCAATCTGAAATTGTAAATCTGGGCATGCAATGGAGAGTTAGAGACGGTCTTACAGTTAATTTTTTCAATGATTGCTGGCTTAGTGAGGGTATTAAACTCAAGGATTTGTGTATTAGGCAAGTGTCTGAAGCTGAAAACAATTATGTTGTAGGGGATTGGGTGCTGGAAGGGGCATGGGATTTGAATATACTTTCTGATGTTGTGAGTACTGCTGGGTTGCGCCGTCTGATTCCTATGCTTGTTCCCACATCAGATGCAGGGCACAATTGTATCATGTGGGGTCCAACGGGGGATGGTCAATTTTCAATTAAAAGTCCCTACTTCCTTATTGAGCAAAACCCTCCTCATTTAAAGAGATAATCTTTATAAAGTTATCTGGAAATGGGGAGGAGTTGAAAGAATTAGAGTGTTTATGTGGAAGGTTTATTTGAATAAACTTCCAACTAAACTATGGAGAAGCTCATGGTCACAAACATCAGCTTTATGTGATTTCTGTAAGGAGGGTTTGGAGGATATTCTTCATATTTTAAGGGATTGTCCCTATGCTAAACCACTGTGGTGTAACTTGGTTTGCCCAAGGCATATTCTTACTTTCTTTTCTGCAAACCTTAAAGATTGGATGAGTATGAACTTGAGATGTAAACGAGGCAATGGATGGGGAGGGTGTTGGAGCCTATTATTTGGTGTTGCTATTTGGAAGCTTTGGGAGTGGCGAAATTTGTTTATGTTTGATTGCAATTTTACCAAACCTATAGAGCCTGCTGCTGTCATTTCTCTGGTCTGGAGGAAGTATTGTTCTAATTTTGATTTGGGCAATTTAATGGATTTTTCGCGGAGAGGAGAGAGGTTGGGATTTACCTCCTATTGGTTGGTTTAAAATGAATGTTGATGGTGCAATGGTTATTCATTCATCAAAGGCTGGATGTGGGGGCATTTTGAGATACTCAAATGGAAAATGGATTGTGGGTTTCACAAAAGATCTTGGGGTCTGTAATGCTCATTGTGTTGAAGAATGGGCTATGTTAGAAGGCCTACAGCTTGTGTGGGATATGGGTGTAAACAGGGGTGAACTCAGAAATTTATTGAAGGGGGCACCATTGGCAGGGGGATTCGGGGGTTCGAGGCGGCGCCCTTTTTTTTAAGGAAAGTTTTAAACGCATTAAAAAACAAAAGAATATAAACAAAAAAAGAAAAGAATATCAAAAAAATATTCATGAAATCAAGTGAACACTGATGATATGATAAGAGATGCAATTATTTTACAAACCTGTCATTTAAAAAAGTAAGGTTAAGTGTTGTTAAAAATGCAGTTACATAAATTATAATGAAAGGTAGGCACTCAATATGTTCAAGTACATATATTTTAATAACAAAAGTATATTACAATGAAAATAATTACAATGTCATCATTCTAGGCCTTACTTTTTGGAATTCCATCATAATTGTCCTATTATCAATGCTATCAAATACATCTTTTTCAATATAATGCACTAAACAATTATTCAACCATTCATCCCCTATTTGATTACGAACGGTAGTCTTGATGTATTAATGGTGATCATTTAATTTAAGGGTGGACAATCATTTAAATATGTATTAATATTTTTTTAAAAACATCTCAAATTTAAGGGGGACTTGTCCTTGTATATGGATCCGATATGGGTGTAAAGAAGCTTATATTGGAGTCTGTATGCTGTGAATGTTGTTCAATTGATTTTGGATAGCAACGGTAGTTTTGATAGTATACTGATGCAGAAGATCAAAGCCTTGCTGCAGAAAAATTGGCAAGTATTGATAAAGTCCATAGAAAGGGATTGTAATAAAATTGTTGATGCTTTAGCTAAATTGGGCTTGTCTGGGTCTAAAGTTTTGGAGGATTGTCCTCTTTATTTGAGGTCTTGGTTAGATCAGATAGTTTGGGAATCCTTTCCCCTCTTGTGTAATTTTCCTTGTAATTTAGGCTTTTAGCCTTCTCTGTTATAAATAAATAAAAATCCGAAAAGGATAATTTTCCTATTTTTTTGGTCAATGAAAAGGATTTTTGTCAAGAAATTTATAAAGTTTAAAAAAGTTGTAATTCTCCTCGCATACTTACATTTTTTTTTAGTAAAATACATGTTTAATTAATTTTTATGTTAAGTAGGGATATTTTGGTTATAAAATATTTATAAGTCACACTTAATGGAAAGGTTGGGTGGATGTGAATAAGAATATATAAAAGAGGTTTTGGTAACATATATTTTAATTTTTTTAAAAAAATTATTTGAATATTCAAAATAGGGATGATAACTATGTAGTTATTGTAAAACCAATTAGTGGTTGGAATATTTTACTCTGAAATTTATTGATGCCAAATATTTGAATCTTCTTATCCAAATTCCAAATCCATGTAGCCGATTTTCTTATTTTGAGTGGACGAGTTTTTTAAAACTTAAAGGTTAGGCGCAATAAAATCTACAACAATATGAAATACTTTTTCATGTTTACTCTTATGTATTTTTTAATTTACCAGCATTAACGATACGCATTTATCTATATACATTTTGACAACAATATCTTCTATTATATTATATATAATTCTATATCTATATAATACCTAGTATTATTATTTTAAGAAATCATGGTTTAAATATATCATATTGATTGAATTTCAAAAAAAAAAAGATATTATCTTTAATTGACTTATTTGGCTAGCATCGGATTAAATTCCGAACTTCAACAGTGTGATTCTCAGAATTATTTTAAAATCCGGCCTAAATATTTGCACCATATTTCTGGTTGGGGATTTAGAGGACTTGGCTTTTATCCATTTTCCTTCTCATTTTCTTCTTCATCTTAACTGTTAGATTAAAATCTCAACGATTTAGATTTAATTTTTTATAAAAATATTAATAAAATATTTAAAAATACTCCCTTTAATCCTAATTATAGGAGCACTTTGTAGTGCAATTTGCATTACAAAAGTGCTTCTATAATTAGGAGGTTAAGATGAAGAAGAAGATGAGAAGGGACTTGGATGAGAGCCAAGTCCGGGGATGGACATAGTACTAAACAAAATACCGTGCAACAATCACATCTTTTTAAATTTACACGAGTTTTATAATTTGTAAACATAAAACATAATGCTTAATTATCAAAAATAAAGATAATGATAAATCAGTATCTTATACGGATCTTTCCTTTCCTTTTTCTTTTTTTTCAGCATAAACCGACTAACATTTGCCCATAAAACAATGGATCCCCTCAGATCCACAAAGATCAGATGGCGTTTACCCGCAGGTACTCTCGTGGTTCTTGTTTTTCTGGCGATGGCCTGGCTGGACATACGTCAAGATAATGAATGGTACTAGCTAGCTGACCTCTTAGTGACCTAGTCACGAATCATGCAAGGTACTTTTAAATCTGGAACCCTTTCTGATTTCGGAGCTCGTAGTTTGTTGTTAATGTTCGCATCGTAGTTATATGGAGCGTTTATTTTTCTTCCAGCAGAAACGAATGCAGTCGATGCATGGATCGGGTACTAATCTTCCATCAGATCAGATGCCGTTCTGGTTTTTCCGGTGATGGCCCTGGCTGGCGGGGTTTCGGAGCTCGTCATCTGTTTGTTTTTGTGGTTTTTGTATGACCTTTCTCTTAGGTACTCGGATCTTGAAGGCTGACATTCGGCTTCTCGTGTTCTTGTAAGCATAAAAGGACAGCAGATCGACGAATGTACAAGAATCTTGGGCATAATTGAAGGGATGGATTGGGTTTGGCGGTACAGGATTGCGATAGCGATAGAAGTTAATTACACAGTGAAGGCTAGGTATTTGTTATATTGCTTTTAATATTTTGCTTTAAACTTGTTGAATGGTTGTAGCTAGGCCTTTGCCATGACAGGTGCGCTTGCATGGCAGGCCAAACATTACTTAACAAAATTACTTTTTCCGGTTGGGGTGGGGATGGAGGGGGGATGCCACCGGTTTTTTTGGGTGTTTTTGTTATTTGTTTTCTCTGGCTGGCTCTCCCCCTTCCGGTGTGTGTGTTTTGTGTCGTTCTCTCTCTCTCTCCCCTTCTTTTTCTTCTTCTGCTACATCTCTCACAATTTTTCCGGCGATTGATCCGTTCAACAAGACGGAAACAAGAAAGAATGCGGACAAAATCACATTTGATCAATTTTATACGTCACGAGGCTCGCCCTTAACATGCATATTAGGGACTGTTTGGCATGGCGGTAGACAAGGAAAAAAGCACAGTGCACAGTAATAAAAGCTCAGTGAAGAACAATGTAGTCTTTTGCGTTTGGGATAGCTTTTTTCTTAGATTAGCCTATTTAACAAAAAGTAACTTATGATATAAGCTACTTTTTTAGTTTCTGGTGTGACTTTTAAGACCAACTTGTTAGATGAGTTTTTGGCTTGATAGAATCAAAAACCAACTTATTTTGGATAAGTGATCTAATAAGCAATGTGCTATACATTTCTATGCATTCTAATTTTTATACAATATGATTTTATTCATTAAATATATGACTCCCACTTGCACTAGGTGCTATCATTAATTACTCTAATTCCCATTGTCATAACATGACGCTCCTGTTTTGCTTGTGCAAGCGGCTTAGTAAGAGGATAAGCAACATTGTCTTCTCTTGGTACTTTGCATACTTTTATATCACCTCTATCATTGATTTCTTTGATAAGATGAAATCGTCTGAGTATGTGCTTGGTCTTTTGATGTGACCTAGGCTCCTTGGTCTGCGCAATAGCGCCGCTATTGTCACAGAGCGAATCTATTGGATTTGAGATGGTAGGAACCACCCCTAGTTCAGTGATGAACTTTCTAATCCAAACGGCTTCCTTAGCTGCATTCGATGCTGCTATATACTCAACTTCTGTTGCAGAATCAGCTACAGTGCTTTGCTTAGAGCTCTTCCAGCTTACCGCACCACCATTCAAAATGAATACATATCCAGATTGTGATCTGAGATCATCTTGGTCAGTTTGGAAACTCGCATTTGTGTAACCTGTCACACATAGCTCATCTTCCAATCCATCATATACCAAGAATAAGTCCTTAGTCCTTCTTAAGTACTTTAGGATATTCTTGACAGTAATCCAGTGACCCTCACCAGGATCTTGTTGATATCTGCTGGTCATACTCAAGGCAAATGAGACATCCGGTCGAGTACATAACATGGCATACATGATAGATCCAATGGCGGAGGCATAAGGAATCATACTCATCCGGTCTCTTTGATCTTGTGTACTAGAACACAAATCCTTACTGAGATGAATGCCATGAGACATGGGCATGTAACCCCTTTGGAATCCCGCATGCCGAATCTATGCAGTATCTTGTCTATGTATATGCTCTGACTTAGGCCTATCAGCCTCTTGGATCTATCTCTATAGATCCTTATCCCAAGGATGTAAGTGGCTTCGCCTAAATTTTTCATTGAGAAATACTTTCCTAACCAAGACTTGACACTCTGCAAGGTAGAAATGTCATTCCCAATGAGTAAGATGTCATCGACATAAAGCACTAGAAATACAATTGTGCTCCCACTAACCTTCTTGTAAACACAAGGTTCGTTGATGTTTTGAATGAATCCAAACTCTTTGACTACTTCATCAAAACAATGATTCCAGCTCCGAGATGCTTGCTTCAATCCATAAATGGATCTTTGAAGCTTGCAAACTTTACCAGAGTCCTCTGGACGCACAAAACCCTCGTGTTGTGTCATGTACACATCCTCAAGGAGCTCGTTAAGGAAGGTCAGTTTTGACGTCCATCTCGCCATATTTCATAGTCATAATATGATGCAATGACAAGAAGGATTCGATTGATTTGACCATTGCAACCGGGGAAAAGGTTTCATCATAGTCCAGTTTTCTCTTTGAAAATCCACTTGCACCCAACGGTTTTTACACCTTCAGGTGGATCGACTAAGGTCCATACCTCATTGTCGTACATGGATTGCATTTCAGACTTCATGGCATTAAGCCATCTTTCAGAGTTTGGTCCCACCACGGCTTCTCGATAGGTAGTTGGCTCATTTTGCTTAATGAGCAAAACATCACGGCTTCCAGTAATCAGAAATCCATATCTCTAAGGCTGTAGCCGTGTTCTATCGGACCTTCGTGGGCCTTGTGTTACTTGAGTAGGCTCAACAACTTGTTCTGAGTCTTCTCCGGTTTCCATCTGTGGTTCTATGTCGTCTTGTGGCTCTCAAACTTCTTCGAGGTACACATTACTCCCACTTGTTCTTTTAGAGATGAACTCTTTCTCCAAAAAGACATCATTCCGAATAACAAACACTTTGTGATCGGTAGGATTGTAGACATAGTATCCTTTAGTTTCCTTAGGATACCCCACAAATAGGCATTTTGAGGATCTGGATGATAATTTATCAGAGGCTTGATGTTTAACGTAAACCTCACATCCCCAAATTTTAAGAAAGGACAAACTGGGTTTCTTCCCAGTCCATATCTCATATGGTGTCTTTTCAACTGCCTTTGACGGAACACGATTCAGTGTGAACGCAGTTGTTTCTAGGGCATGGCCCCAAAAGGAAAGAGGAAGATCTGTTTGAATCATCATAGATCGAACCATATCTAATAGAGTTCGATTCCTCCTCTCAGAACCATCATTCCATTGAGGTGTTCCTGGAGGAGTAAGTTGTGAGATGATCCCACAACTCCTAAGATGGTCAATGAACTCTTGGCTCAAATATTCACCACCCCGATCGGATCGAAGGGCTTTAATTGTTTTCCCAAGTTGGTTTTGCACTTCATTTTGGAATATTTTGAACATTTCAAAAGATTCAGACTTTTGTTTCATTAGATAGATATACCCATATCTACTAAAATCGTCTATGAATGTAATGAAAGTACAAATGACTCCCTCTAGAAGATGTATTCATTGGTCCACACACATCGGTATGTATGAGGCCCAATAAATCAGTGGCTCTCTCACTGTGCCTAGTAGAAGACGCCTTTGTCATTTTTCCCAATAAACAAGGCTCACATGTATCAAATGATTCAAAATCAAATGAGTTAAGAAATCCATCTTAATGGAGTTTCGAAATGCGTTTCTCATTTATATGGCATAGACGACAATGCCATAGGTAGGTCGGATTCAAATCATTTGACTTGAACCTTTTAGTAGTTATGTCATAGATTCGTCCATTATTAGGATGTTCTAAATTAAGTACATAATGACCAAAGATGCAAATCACCATGAGCATAAAAACATCATTATGATAAATTGAACATTTACGGTTCCTAGTAATGAAAGTATAACCTTCCTTATCCAAATAAGAAAGCGAAATAATGTTACTACTCAAAACAGGACATAAAAGCAATTGTTCAAAATAAACAAAAGCCCATTGGGCGTAACTAATTCATAAGTGCCTACGGCTAGCAAAGAACTCTTGCTCGGTTTCCAACTCATAGGTCAACTTCGCCTTCTTCAATTTTCTCATCGTCCTTGAGACCCCGCACATTTGTACAAGTGTGAGATCCACATGCAAGATCTAATACCCATGTAGAAGAAGTAGAAAAATGAATATCTATGACATAGATACCTGAAGCGATAGCCCCGCTATCCTTCTTGTTCTTTTCAGACCTTCTTGATAGAGTTTGCAATTCCTCTTCCAATGACCCGGTTCATTGCAGAAGTAGCAGACCCATCCTTCGGAGGCTTTGCCTTCGTGGCTGCAGGCTTAGATTCGAGCCTGTTTGACTCATTGGTCTTACCAACTGAGCCATTACCCTTTCTTTTGCCCTTGCCTTTCTTTTTCATACCCTTTCCTCTCTGAACCATCAAAACAGTGCTGGGTTTCTTCTTAATGCTCTGCTCAGTTGTTTTGAGCATCCCATGCAATTTAGAAATTGATTTCTCCATGTTGTTCATGTTATAGTTCATGACAAACTGGTCGTAACTATCCGGGAGTGAGTTCAATATCATATCTGTAGCTAACTCCTGGCTAATGGGAAATCCAAGCCTTTCAAGGATCAATGTAGCCCTTCATCTTCAAAGCATGAGGACTAACTGATGTACCCTCAGCCATCTTGCAGGAATGTAAGGCCTTTGTGGTCTCATACCTCTCTTGCCTTGCTTGTTGCTGGAACATTTCCTTGAGATGAGCAAGCATCTCAAAAGCCTCCATGTGTTCCAGATCTCTCTGGAGCTCTGGAACCATAGTGGCTAGCTTCAGGCATCCTACATCCACAGAGTCATCATTATGCTTTGTGTAAGCATCTTTCTGAGCTCTTAGAGCATCAGCCGCAGGCTCGTCAGGAATGGGTTGATCAAGGACATAAATCTTTCTTTCCTGCTTGAGAACAATTCTCAAGTTTCTAAACCAGTCAAGAAAGTTTGTCTCATTAAGTTTGTCCTTCTCAAGGATAGATCGCAGTGATAGTTTTGCGGTGTTACTATTCAACATGATTCTACAATTAAAAGATATGCAAAGTTACTTAATAATCTCCCATTGAATTAACAACTCTCATTATAATTAGTGGGCTAAGATCCATATTTGGCTTAAAATTAATTCCGCTTTGGCAGGACGCTTAAAATCAAGTTATTTAGGTAGCCAACCTCTTTGCTAGTTACATCACATGTAACTATTAGATCTTTATGGGATTCGATCATCATATGACCGGCACGTTTGTATGGATCTTTATGGTCATATGATGATCGAATCCCATAAAGATCTAATAGTTACATGTGATGTAACTGGCAAAGAGGTTGCCTACCTAAATAACTTGATTTTAAGCGTCCTGTCAAAGCGGACTTAATTTTAAGCCAAATATGGATCTTAGTCCACTAATTATAATGAGGGTTGTTAATTCAGTGAGAGATTATTAACTAACTTTGCATATCTTTTAATTGTAGAATCATGTCGAATAGTAACACCGCAACACTATCACTACGATCTATCCTTGAGAAGGACAAACTTAATGGGACAAACTTTCTTAACTGGTTTAGAAACTTGAGAATTGTTCTCAAGCAGGAAAGAAAGGTTTATGTCCTTGATCAACCCATTCCTAAACCCTAAACCCAAAAAAACTTGAGAATTGTTCTCAAGCAGGAAAGAAAGGTTTATGTCCTTGATCAACCCATTCCTGACGAGCCTGCGGCTGATGCTCTAAGAGCTCAGAAAGATGCTTACACGAAGCATAATGATGACTCTGTGGATGTAGGATGCCTGATGCTAGCCACTATGGTTCCAGAGCTCCAGAGAGATCTGGAACACATGGAGGCTTTTGAGATGCTTGCTCATCTCAAGGAAATGTTCCAGCAACAGGCAAGGCAAGAGAGGTATGAGACCACAAAGGCCTTACATTCCTGCAAGATGGCTGAGGGTGCATCAGTTAGTCCTCATGTTTTGAAGATGAAGGGCTACATTGATCCTTGAAAGGCTTGGATTTCCCATGAGTCAGGAGTTAGCTACAGATATGATATTGAACTCACTCCCGGATAGTTACGACCAGTTTGTCATGAACTATAACATGAACAACATGGAGAAATCAATTTCTGAATTGTATGGGATGCTTGAAACAGCTGAGCAGAGCATTAAAAAGAAGCCCAGCACTGTTTTGATGGTTCAGAGAGGAAAGGGTATGAAAAAGAAAGGCAAGGGCAAAAGAAAGGGTAATGGCTCAACTGGTAAGACCAATGAGTCAAACAGGCTTGAATCTAAGCCTGCAGCCACGAAGGCAAAGCCTCCGAAGGATGGGGTCTGCTACTTCTGCAATGAACCGGGTCATTGGAAGAGGAATTGCAAACTCTATCAAGAAGGTCTGAAAAAGAACAAGAAGGATAGCGGGGCTATCGCTTCAAGTATCTATGTCATAGATATTCATTTTTCTACTTCTTCTACATGGGTATTAGATACTACATGTGGATCTCACATTTGTACAAATGTGCAGGGTCTCAAGGACAGTAGAAAATTGAAGAAGGGCGAAGTTGACCTACGAGTTGGAAACCGAGCAAGAGTTGCTGCTTTAGCCGTAGGCACTTATGAATTAGTTTTGCCCAATGGGCTTTTGTTTATTTTGAACAATTGCTTTTATGTTCCTGTTTTGAGTAGTAACATTATTTCGCTTTCTTATTTGGATAAGGAAGGTTATACTTCCATTACTAGGAACCGTAAATGTTCAATTTATCATAATGATGTTTTTTATGCTCATGGTGATTTGCATGCTGGTCATTATGTACTTAATTTAGAACATCCTAATAATGGACGAATCTATGACATAACTACTAAAAGGTTCAAGTCAAATGATTTGAATCCGACCTACCTATGGCATTGTCGTCAAGGCCATATAAATGAGAAACACATTTCAAAAATCCATTTAGAACATCCTAATAATGGGTTAGAAATGTTGAATTAGTATATCTCCATCATTCACATTTTTCTTATTCTTTTGTAATACTACTTGTTTTGTGATTTTTGCTTCCCCACTGGATGCTGATACATAAAAATCTTTTCGTCTACTAGCTAGTGCCTTTCTTTTTCTTACAGTTGTTGTTATAATTCTGTCTATTTATCTGCTGGATCAACTCTATATGGGTAAGTGATGGACCAGCATTTGAATCTTCTTCAAGGAAATCGTAATTTTCTCGTTTCCATTCTTCGCATTCATATTGAAGTTACGGAAGCAGGTCTTCAGATGAATAATAATGGATTATGTATCATTGTAACATTTGTGCGCCATAATTTTAGTTATTTTTAAAAGTTGGTGGCCTTTTACGATTCTTTGAAGGGTCCTCAGTAATTTTTAAAGTTGTTTTAAGAATTGATTGACCTATCCAATCTTGTTATATATCCTTCATTTCATTCGCCTTTTCTTAGCAAAAATATACAGGTTATTTTGATAGAAATTAGAGTAGATACGTCGTATTTATGAAAAATTCGTCATTCCATAATGATAATTCAAACTTAATTGAATAAATATTCTTTCACAGTCTTTTAGAAGTTGAAATTGCCAAGTTTTAAGATTGGAAATTCAAACGGGCTCTTGTCCCTGGAAAATTGATTAAAAGTGTTCATTCTTTGACAAATAACTCAATCATAACTATCTGTTATAAATATTGGACATGAAAAATGTAACATCCCAACTTTTAAAAGCAGTATAAATTTTTTTTTTATCAAACATCATTTCAAAATGATCAGAGTAGTGCACCGGAGCTATTGAGTAATTGATATATATATTAAAATACCCATGGTAGCATGTCTGACTGTTTAAACAGCGATACAGAAGTGTTTCAAAAGAAATGACAGAAAGGAGTCTTCAGATGGGACTCCTACGCGTCTTGCTTGTCCTTCTTCTCGATTCTCGGTCCACCCGATCCCGAAGCTAAGTTAAGAGCCGAGGTCCATGCATCGAACCCTGTAACGGTTAACCTCATGATTACATACATCATATATGTACAATGCACAATCTTAGACCTTTGGCAACATTTACTATGGTCAGACATAGGGTATACATATTCAGATATGTATGGCAATGACAATACAGTCGAATGACAGACAATCATACAGTCGGATGATAGACAATAGTACAGTCGGATGTACGGAGAATAGTACAGTCGGATGTACAGACAATAGTACAATCAAAGTACAGAGCAATAGTACAATCGGAGTACAGGCATGACAGACAATTGGCATGACAGACAATATACACATATGCATACAATAAACATCAGAGTTAAGGTTACCAGTACGCGAACGTACCTTCGTTGACGGTATTCTGGCACGTTTTACGGAAAACGGTCGTTTTGACAGAAAAATAAACGCCCCGTCTGACAACAGTAACGACAACAAATCGAGTTTCGACGTCCTATAAGAGTAATATCACTTTTATTAGTGATTTGGTACTATATCGGCATTTTGGGTAAAAATTACCATTTTGCCCCTATACCCCTAATTGGCGGAATTTTGCCAGCACTTCGTTACTCTTACAAATTTTCTTCCCGAAATTTCGCCAGAACTTCGACGCAATTATGATTTTCGAAATTCTAGACTAAAATAGCCCTATCATATGATATCTAATCATACCTTGAAAGATAAAGGCTATTCTAACTATTGAAAGAACTATGGAAGCTTAAAGCTTACCATTTTAACTTTCAGCTTTCGGGGACTCAATCCCTACCAAGTTTTACCTCTTTAGGCATTTTTCAATGCAATGAGGCCTAAAACAATAGTAGGAATCTCACTCCCTACTTACTAAAACTATCTAACAATTCTACTAACTACCGAACTAAAGACTAAAGACCGAAAGACTTACCCGTTGAAGACTTCTGCAGAATTTCTCCAGAGCTTCTCTCTCTTCTTTCTCTCCCTAGAATTCGGCCAAGGTAAGAAAGGAATGGTGTGAGGATTCTCAAGACCATGCATGCCTATTTATAGACTTTTGGAGGGACATATTTGGCATTTTCCAAGTTGTTTCAAACCATTAGATCATAACAAGTCAAGATGTCAAAACCTTGACCCTAGATCCCTTTGGTCGACATCATTGGGCTGAAGTGGCAGCAAATGATTTGTCCAAAGTGATAAATCAAAGTTGCTTTATGCCAAAGACCGATAGAATTTCCCGATCGGTGCCGATTTGCATAATTTCGAGAAATCTCAAAATTCTGGATTTACAACTTTGAAGACCTTCTCTTCCTCATCAATAATATCTATTTAAACTTGAATTTTGACTTTAGACAGGTTTCCAACCGTCCTATTGAAGTTTCTCGAAAACGTGTCCGAACGCGTCCGGTTTCAGAACGCATTTCTGAAATCACCAATCTCTTGGAAATAATTCACTGATTCCAAATATGTCCATATAAATTCAAACTCATTCCTAGATATTGAGTTAGAATTTATTTTCTTCATTTCAAAAATATGCCTATATGCATTTTTCCCTATTTTGTTTTATTAGGAAAATGCACAAACGGCCTCGGAATTAACTTCCGGAAGAGTCTAACGGAAGATAAAATTCCACTGATCAATATTCTATCCTGACTTTGGAAATCCCATTCCTAGATCTCTAGATAGGATCCGTTTCCTAATTTCTTATTTACTATTCACCCTTTTTAAATTATAATATTAAATATTGCAACTTGTATATAATATCTAGATATTCAAATCTTGCATTCTTATCCATTTTGAACTCATGATTTTCGGTCAAAAATCTGGTCCTTTTTATTTAATTTTCGTTTTTATTTAATTAATAATTAATTAATATTATATAAAATAATTATTTAATAATTATTTTTATATAATTTTTACAAAATTTCCCTATTGGTCCATACTTGTTTTTAGGCTCAAAAATACCTAAACTCAACTATTTTTCTCCAAAATTTACAATTAATTAGTAAACATGTTTTTACTAATTTTAAAACAAAAACCACTAATTTTTGAGCTTTACATAATTATTTCATAATTTCCTTTGCTCAGGCTTAAGTAATTAGCCAATAATTTCCTAATTACTTTCTTATCAATAGTTGATAATTTTCTTAATTAAAATGCCTTATTACCTCATAACTTTTACACTGTCATTTGTGTTTTCATGTCTTCTGTACTGTACTAAAATTTACGGGGTCATTTTGGTCATTTAGATACTTTTTTTTCCAGAGAATTTATCCTAACAACAAGGTAAACTCAATACAAGGTGTTTGAGACCTCATATTCACATATTTTCAAGAGAAGTTACCCTAAGTCAGATTTGAGGGTATTACAAAAAATATGTATGAATGAAAATTCTCTCCTATTCCTTATCTCTCCATTTCTCTCTACCTTCTATTGTATTGTTCATATATGTCTTTTTTATTTTTATAATATATACTACCTCCGTCCCTAATTATAGGAGCAATTTAACCGATTTTGGGAGAATTAAGGAGAAGAGTTAAATTAGTTAATTTTACTCATTTTCCTAAAATGTCCTTATATAAATTTAAAATGACACAAGTTGCCCTAATTATAAGTGTTCCTAATTTGTCTTACGTTAAATATCCATGACATATTAGTTTATATATGTATATTAGTTGCTTTTTATATAGCCATGTGTATACATATAGATCTAATTTTATTTCCACACACTTTCTAATTGAAATAATGGTCTTGTTATATAAACATATATGTGTATATATATATATATATATATATGTGTATACATATAGATCTATCTACATACATAGACACACACACACATATATTGACACACATAAACACAAATATACATATATATGTAAACACACATATATATAATGCTCTTAATAATAAGTATAAATAGGGGTATTATAGGAAAAAATTGACAAAAGTTAAAACTTGCTCTTATAATTAGGACCAAAACCAACTTCAAAATTTGCTCCTATAATTAGGGACGGAGGGAGTACTTTCTAATTAATTATCTTAATAGTTGCTGAAATGTAAACAAGCTTATGATTCGTATTTATTTATCTTCATTCCACCATCATTTATACATGAGCCGGGCATGTTGATTAACCTTTTTAACGAAGCATACCCAGTTTGTGCCACATTCACAGCTATATATTCATTTAGCTCTGGGCTCACGTTTGTTGTATATTGCTTATTTCACAGGAGTAGAATGGCGATGTGAATAACTTAAGGGGCTGTTTGGTATATATGATAGGAGGGGAGGGAAAATTTGTGAGATGGATTTAAGAAAATTATAGAAGTGAGTTTACAAATTTTTCCTACTCTTTTATATCTTACATCTCTTTATTAAAATTTTATAATCATACTTCTTCTATTTTTTAAAATCCAATTCATAATTTTTTTTTCCTCCAAATACTTATTGAAGAGCCGGATAATCGTCAAAAGCTTGAGACGAACAAAGCATATCTTTGTATTTGATCTTTATTATACGCAAGATTTTCAACTGAAAAAGCTTATCAAGAAATATTTCAGATTATTTAGTTAATTATTATTCTATTATTAGGTTTGATTTTTATTATCTATTATATGTATCTTAGGACCAAATATGGATATTGTAACTTAAATATTTTGATTTGATTAGGTTAAATTATATTTTAGGGTTAGCTTTAAGTTTACATCTGATCTGTATTCTCTTTTATTCAATAATGAATTAATCAATAATAACACAATATAATCCTTCAATTTCAATATGGTAGATTTGAATGGTTATATTGATGCTGAGAAAAAAGAACCTCTGAAATATTATTGATTAATCCTTGATAAGTGAAAGTGCAAACATGCCCTTTTATAGTCAAATCCAACCTTACAATCTAATTTAATCTAATCAAATAAAAATATCTAAGATATAATAAATGTTAAATAATAAAATCAAACATAAAAGTAAAACAATAATTAACTAAATAATGTTAAATATCTCATTAGGACACTTGTCGTGCATGAAGCATCACTCAGCAAGGTTGAGTCTATCTTCAGGGAGGCTGGATTAATGTTGAATATGGTCTATCTACCCAACACAGAGATTTATATTGTGGGTTGATTAGACATATCAAGAGGCAATTATCTTTGCGAAGAAGCAACCCCTAGCACACCTCTCTTGAAAAAACAAAGCGATCATAATATCGCATCTAATTTCTCTTAATAAGATTAATCATAGTTCACCTATTTGTTAATGACGCCATATCCATATAGAAAATGAGTATATATACTCTATAAATCTAAATATTTTAGACGAGTTTTCTTTTTCAATGGAATTCACCTCTTATGTATCTACACATCCTTATTTGTGAGAATGTTGATATTTGATACTCTATCCAGTCCTAGATATAAGACAAAATTTGTAGTGTAAATTGTACTACAAACTATCCTATATTTAGAACCGGAGGTAGTCGGATATATTAATATTTACTCTTATTCTATCTATAGTAATATAAATATGGGATATTATATGGCCAAACCATAAGAGCTAACGAACTAATCGTAAAATATAATGTAATCCTATCTAATCAAATGTAATCATAATAGCTCAAACTTATAAGATAGATACCGTATCAATATATATTAATGGGGTTTATACTTCTCATGTTGCATGAGAAGAAGAAGATTCCTATACACACATGAAATGGTGGGACCCACACATATATATAATGCTAATTATATATATATGTGTGTGTGTGGTCCCACCATTTCATGTGTGTGTGACATGAGAAAACACTTATCCTACAACATGAGAAGTGTTTTTCCCTATATTAATATACCATATAAAATAAGAATAATATAATTTTAATTTTGAAGTTTGTTTCTATGCTTCTATGTTTAACATGCTTATTGATTCATCCGGCGCGTTATTTTCATTAAGGAAATTAAGGAATACTTCTTTCTCCAATGCAGATGTTCTATATATAATTAATATGATGCGGCAATACTGAGGGATTTTTTAATCAAGCTTCTGTATTATTCTTTATTAGCCCAAAGTTGCTAGTATCACATTGGTATACCCATCACATGTTTGAAGGAATGCTTCACATAAATACTTTCACAGCCTACATTATTCATTCTGGAGAAACTGAGTTTTCTTTACACGACTCTCCTCTTCCACTCTTAAGTCCATATTTGGAAAATGGACGCTAGAAGGGTCTTATGGCGTCCATTTTTAACGGACGTCATTTCCAAACTTTCAACGTTACTTATATGTGTGCCCCTGAAAACGAACATGGAAACGTGTTATATGTATTATTGTTACATTCATCGAAGAGATTTTTAATTTGTGAAAAATAAAGACCATATTTGCTTTTGTTGTTGATTGGCTGAGGTGAGGTTGATGCCGCATGGAAATCAAACAATTTAAGAGATGGAAGCAAGGAAATCAAACAGTTCAAAATATGGAGAGAAGTTTGCATTGCTTGTGTTGATTGGCTGAGGGGTGCAAGTGTGCAACTATTGACTTGTCCGTATTCAAAGTTTGGAAAAGGAAGCAAAACGAGCCGCAAAAAAAAAAAAAAAAAAAAGGATGAGCAAATTAGAGTCTTCAACCCAATGGATCGCATTTGGTTACAGGAAGCAAATAGAGGGGTAGATAGAACTGAAATTCACAGTATTGCTTGGTCACCAAAATCTGGGGGGGGGGGGGGGAAGTGTTGTTCACAAGATCAAAAATGATTTCGATTAAACTCACTCTATTGTTTGTTTTTGGCAAATTGACACTTCTGCATCATGATAATATTCTCTCTCATATGAAGGAAATCATAATTCTCGTTAATGCCATTTGCAGAAGGCGAAACTTGGCTTTAAATGAATGATCAGTATCGAATTCACTTGCATTGGCACAGGAGATTAGAAATGCTATCTTATTTTCTGATCTTGCATGATCTCAACATTCAGATTGTCTGCTATGATATCCAATGATCCTACTTCGGAATCATATTTTACTTTCAACAATTCATCAGGTTGGGTTATTCTCCTTTGAAGAGTAAAAGCAAGAAATAAACATTTAATTTGTTATTTTATTTTCAATGGGATAGGAGAGTTATTCAAGGAGATCACACTTTTAACTTCAAGTGTTTTCGATCCTCCCTTTGTTGGGTCATTAATTCTCCGATCCCCTTCTTTTCTTCTGATATAGTGCTCAACTGCTCCAAGTGTTGACTTCAGCAAGCAAGTTGCAAAGATTTCCATGATCTCCAACCACCTAACAAATGAAGTTATCCTGATGGACGTCTCCTCCTTTTACCATTTATTTTCTTGTTTAGATCTAATAATAGTTAATGTTTCACATCCTCTATATTCTCTAAATTTCCTAGTCTTTATTCATCTTCGTTACTATATTTGTAATGTTACATTTTCTTTTTATTAATATTATTTGATCTATTTTTCTAGAAAAAAGGCAACATTTCCAAGTGTCAACTTGAAGGGCGTGTTGGAAAATTAGAAAGTATTAGTTGGTTAAACCGTTGGACTCTAAATAGGGTGCTTAGTATGTGATTTAGAGGTGTGAAGGAGAGTCAAATCTTCAACTAATAAGGAAAATTAACATAGTTCTCTACCTTATATGCCTCCAAGAATCCTTCTTGGGGCTTAGTCATTATGTTACTTCCAGGCAGGTTCATTGTATTGATTGATAATCTTTGTTTATGAGACTACTTCCTTCATGCTTGTTCAGCAAGTTAACATAGACGACTTAAAAAAAATACTCCACAAAATATTTTAGAATACTATATATAACCTGGAAATACTTTACTCGATGCACCTTAATCATGGAGGAGTTTTTTAAATTTTAAAAGCTATGTACAATAAAATATTTTTTTGTTGGAGACAATAAAATCCATTTACGTAGAATTATAATGAAATAAAATATTTTAGATACAAATATTAATATAACTTGATTTTCAAATATAGATAAATTATATTTGAATTGCTTAGGTATATAATTATAATTCTTCAGGAGACATCAGTATATTCATTGGTAACTGGTAATAATATATACCATGTCAAATACTTTTTCATATTTACTATATCTATATATGTTTATTTTACAGGCATTATAATGTTCATATATACTTTTATTAACAATATTTATACACACATATATACCTATCGATCTCGTAGGAAGTCACGTGGTTTAAAGATATTATCTTGATTTGGCGGGGAAAAGATATTATCTTGATTTGATTCACTTTACATTGCACGGGAATTAACACTTTAAATTTCTTAGCTCTTAATATCCGGGGAAATATCGCAATGCGCCGAAAATATAATTTTTTTGCCCATAATAATTTTAATTTATAAACGATCCATAATCCAATTTTCAAATAAAAGATCACATAAAAAAATTATCAAATAAATTAGATAATGATAAAACATCTTATATGGTTCTGTTTCGATTACGTAGAAACCGCCTCAAATTAATTTGGATATAAAAGAATGGGATTCCCTCTACTCTCCCAAAAGTCCAGAGCCAGGTAGTGATCTTCCATCGCGTTTACCTGCAGGTTTTCTCGTCGTCGTTCTGGTTTTTCCGGCGGCGTTCGAAGCAAGCAATACCGGTACTACTTGACCAAGAATCCTCTTAATTATGGAGTCGCCCATCATGCATGGTAAGGTATTTCAAATCTGGAACCTTCCTGATTTCGGAGCTTTGTTTTTGTCGATCACCTCACGGAAATCTGATATTTCTCTTAGGTAATCGGATCTTGAAGGAAGACAATCGATCGGCTTCTCGTCGTGTATGTTCTTGCACGCATCAGAGGCGGACAGATCGATGAACGTACAAGAATCTTGCGAGTGAAATTGATAATTGGAGGGAAGGATAGGGTTTGGCAGTAGAGGATTGCGATATACAAGAATCTTACTTGTTGAATGGTTGTAGCTAGGTAGGCCTTTGCCATGACGGGTGCGCTTGCATGGCAGGCCAAAAACTTAATCAATAAAATTTATTTTTTGGGTGGGGTCGGGGTGGAGGGGGAGATGCCGCCGGTTTATTTATTTATTTTTGCCCCGGCGGCCTCTCCTCCTTCTGGTGTGCGTGTGATGTGTCGTTCTCTCTCTCTCTATCCTTCCTTTTCTTTTACGTACGTCTCGCACAATTAATATTAATTTTCCGGCGACCCGTTCAACAAGACGAAAACGCAGATAGAATCATATTTATACGTCATACTCTGCAAATTTTATTCCCTAACGAACTTTCATCATCCAGAGGCTCAGCCTTAACATGCACTTGTTACGTGGTTTGCTCTGGGCACCCTTTATTATGCCCTCTTTTTAGCCAGCTAGAATTTTATTTTGCGAGACGCCACCGGCGTTTTGGGTGGGGTTGGAGGGGGAGACGCCACCGACTTTTTGGGTGGTTTTGTAACTTTTGTTTTGCCACCAGCTGGCTCTCCCCCTTCGCGTGTGCCAGTGTTGTGGAAAAATTTATTTATACATGTATTCTGATGCCGATGAATATGGTCTTTTGCTTTCATAGGTTGTACACTCTAGGAATTTTTTTTTCTTTGGTGAGTTTTTGTGTGATAGGCTACATTGTTAGTATTTTATGAGCGCTTTTTCTTTTTTCTTTTTTCAGATTCGGTTATTAGTGTTTGTAATTAATTCTTTTAAAATTAATAAAATTGACTTCTTCTTTTGGGGCATCTTCTCACAATAAGTGACTTGCTTTTGATTATATTGATAATTGTTAATGAAATGAACTTATCTTATTCATGATATCGAAGTCAGTCTACACATTATCTCAGACCTGCCTTATATAGACGCAAGCCCAATGATATGCACTCATGTTCTTTAATGCTAATACGAGACCTGGTTACATTACTTGTAATAACTCCAAACCAAACAACTAAATATTTAACCAAAATATTTTAAATACGGTCTATACTCAACATCTAAAACATCAAAATAAAAATTTAGTTCAATTAATAAAACGACATAACATGAGCTCTAGAAATACAAACAAGCTTTCAAGGCTCACTCCATAGGTGCTAGAACAATCACCTTAATATAAAAGGTGAGGGTGAGATTCAATGTCTTAATAACTACGGAATGTTTCTACCCACACATGATAAAAAGGAGTTGATTATGTATATATTTGTATGTATCCTCATATAAAACAATATACAAATCAATTCATCATTATGTCAATCTGTATTTTCATTACATCATATATTATACAATTATGCAATATATAATATGGAACCTCCTTTATATCACTATCCATCCTAATTATTATTATACCGCTAACTGAAATTATAGGCTAACACATAGTCCAATAATATAATAGAAAACTCATTCATTTGACTGGATTGTCCCAAGCTCACCAATTATAGGCTAACCTTAATTCTAGATTATGGCTCCCCTCTTTAAAAGAACACAACTAAGGAGGTGTCACACGTCCCACAGGTCCAATGTAATCTTGACCAAAGTATAACATGGAAGAAGGGCCCTAACAACAAGTGTCATCCACCGTGCATGCCAAGTGATGATATATCATGTCGTAAAAGATCTCAACATACAAATTTCTCTTTACTCTAACCCATCACTAGGGGTGGAACATGCCTCCAAATAGGCCTATCAAGCCAGCCTGTTAAGGAGGGTAAAATTGTAAATGTATTTTTTTTAATTAAAATATCTTTGCCTCACTTTCACGCTCTCAATGTAGGTGTAGCCCTAATTTCATTTTTACACTCCAGCCTCCAAGTCTCGATCTCAATCCTCAGTTTCTCACCGTCCTCAGTCCTCATCGTCGCACGTCCTCACCGTCTCATCATCCCTCATTGTCGCACATCCTCACCGTTCTCACCGTTTGGCGACCTGTTCTGACAGTGCGAGCCTGCGACTGCGAAGATCTCACTCTTAGCTTGTGTTGGTAAATCTCTCTCACTCTTAGAATTTCTATTAGGATCTCTGGATCTGCTATGGTTTCAATTCTATTAGAATCTCAATTATGGTTTTGCTCTCACTGAGTTAATTGATTTACTGTTTCTACTATGGTTTGCTCTCAATGTCTCGTTTTGGTTTTGCTATGGTTTGCTCTCAACGTATCAATTTGAGTTATTGATTTACTGTTTCTGCAATTCATCTGCTACCATCTGTGAGTTTTGGTTTGTCAGGTTCAATTATTAGGAATTAGCAACTCACCCAACAGATAATCAAGAAATGCTTACAATATTCTAAAACAGTAACCTACACCTATTTTTATTTTATTTTTCTACACCTATTAGCTACACATGTCATGGACTTTTTTTTCCTTCTCTTTTTATCAGTCATCTATATATCACAAATTCTTCTTAAAATACAGTATATCTAAGAAATAGAGCAAAATCTTCAAAAGAAGATTTGATCTAACTTCACATTGGCAATTTAGGATGTCTTTCCCATTGATAAGATTATTGGAATTCAAGTCTTTTAATCAAGAGCAAGCTAAGCCTACAGAAATTTATAAAGAGGGTCTACTCTGACGCTAAATGTTCAAGTTTTGACACATAAACCAAGGATAATAGGACTTGAATGCATGTTACAAAAGAATTCGTGCACATTTGTTTTAGTTTTTTAGACTCTTCCCATTTTCCCTCGAAAAAAGTTTAGATCTTTATTTGGCATATACTACACCTAGTACGAGAGAATTAGTACATGGTGTGGGAACAAGAGTGCCTAGAAGAAGTTAACACTCACACGGAAAACTAAGTTTTTAAAGTTGCGATGGACCAAATAAAACTTAACTATACATTCTGATTCTCCCTGTTTGATGCATTTTGATTCATTTTCAGCCAACTTGTTAAAATGATTTAATGTGAAACATGTTAAACTAAAACTACATTACTTTTTATGTTTCAGTTCTAGTTCATGTTATCTCTGTTTCAGAGTGAAACAATGTCATCTAGTTCAATTCCTCCAACTACAATTGAGGTCTCTCAACAAGCACCAACAGATTCAAGTAAACAAAATAGTCAACAAACTAATGATGCTATTGAGAAAAATGATACTGATGATGATGTTATTAAGAAGAAGAGGCGAAAAACCTCAGCCATTTGGGATGATTTTGATCAAATCATGAACATTGTTTGTGAACAACAAGCAATTCCCCCTATGAAATCAAAATTGGAAGCTTATCTTGAGGAGTGTGTTTTTATACCTGACGGCAATTCTAACTCCTTCACTACCCTAGAATGGTGGGAAAATAATAGTATGAAGTATAAGATTTTATCTAAGATGACTGCTGACATACTAGCTATTCCAATCTCAACCGTGGCATCAGAGTCCACATTCAGTGCTGAAGGTAGAGTTATTGATGAATATCGCTCTAGATCGAATGAAAAAACAATTGAAGCAGTTATTTGTGGTGGGGATTGGCTTCGTAACAAGTACGGATTAAAAAAGAAACAAAAGGTATAAATTTTGCATTGTTAAAAGGGTTAAGGTGCAAAAATACATATGTACTTTTGTAGGAGGAGCGCCCAGTAGCAAATGTTTTTTTTAGGTGCAAAAGTGACTATGTGGTTACAAAAGTGGAGCAAAAGTACACATTGACCGTTAGTTGACTTTTTTGTACTGAAAATGATGACGTGGATGTTGATGGTTTCTGGGTTGTTATGAATTACAGTTCAGCCCCAGACACATTTAAGATAATTTCAAGTTAGTCCCTCCATGAACTTTTAAAAGTTTCATTTCAATCCCTGGTCAAAATGACTTTAGGTCAGATTTTCACCTTCTTCTTCCCCAGAGACAGACCCGACCGACCTTCTTCCCCAGATTTTGACCTTCTTCTTCTTCGCAGACTGAACCAAGCTGGGACCTTCAGCCCCCCCACCTCCACGATCTGGACCGCCGCCCCCCACCTCCTCGATCTAGACCGCCGCCCCCATCTCAATCTGGACCGCCACCCCCCCAATCTCGATCTGAAACCCCCCCACCATCTGGATCTGGATCCACCCCCCTCCTCGATCTGGACCGCCCCCTAATCTCAATCCGAGTTTGAAAGAATGCTTCCTTGTCCTTGTAGCTCGGGGAAGAGAAGGCATCCATCTCGGACATCGTTCTTTATCTTTCTCGGCCCATCAAGAACTCGGCATCGAAGACTTATTGCTCTAGGGTACCTGATGGATTTGCTTTCCATCCTGTGGTGAAGACCCATTCCTTTGTTCGTTATATTCTATTGGTTCTCGCCCTAGCCTACTCTGATTTTCCAGACGGAGCTTTTTTATTTTCCTATTTCGCCCTTACTTGTCTAACTGGAGCAAAATGACTCCTATCTTAACTCATCTTAGTTGAAGAAGGAATGCTTAGTAGTGCTAATCAAATGGATTGCCCCAGACATATGTCAAAAGAGAATCTCGATAGAATCAATAAGAAAGCTCATTGGAATGAAACATGGCATCCATCTTCATCAACTTACAGTAAGCGCAGTGGAGAGAGTGGCTCTTGGGGAGCGGGCACTCATGGAACGTAGCAATAGGAAGGAAGGACGATGGTGGTGAATGGAGAAGGTGAAGTTTCGAAGGAATGAAGGAAGAAAGGACGGATGAGAAGAAGATGTGGATTTTTTTTTTTAATTTCTTCTTTCTTCTTTCACTACCAACTAGGATAAAATTTTGCTGAGTCAGCATCCATGTTAATGTTTTTGGTCAAACTAATGGTCAACTAACGGTCAATGTGTACTTTTGCTCCACTTTTGTAACCACATAGTCACTTTTGCACCTAAAAAAAGCATTTGCTACTAGGCGCTCCTCCGACAAAAGTACATGTGTATTTTTGCACTTTAACCCTTGTTAAAATAATATCATTTATTATACATATTACTTGTTCAATTGTGTTATACTCTAATTCTATATATTTGATTAATTTTTTTCAAGGTCTTTGAAGCCGAAGAAGAAATTATATTGAAAATTTGATGTGAACGTGTAGTGGCTTTTCATCGGCTTCATCGGTGGCTAAATGTTGGATGTTGTATGTTGGCTTAATGTTTTAAACTTGTATGTTTTAATATTATTAATGAAACTTTGCTTGAAGGAGTGCTTAAATGAAGTAATCATTTCATCTCTTTGACAAGTTCTTATAACAGCTTTGTGATGGAGTTATTTGAAGTGTATGCCTTATTGTTAGCACTGTCACTGGCCTATAGTTAGGTTCTTTATTTTTTTCCAAATCAATCTTCAGGGTCTTGAATACTTTATAAAACAGATGTTCTTGCTTTAAAGTAGGCCTGTTTTTGACCTATTTACATTAGGCATGTTGCCTATTACAGTAGGTCTGTTTTCGGCCTGTTACAGTAGGCCTGTTTTTTGCCTTATACAATAGGCCTGTTTACATTCGACCTATAAAAAAATAGGCCTCTTAACAGGCCACAGGCCAGGCCTGTATGCAGGCCAGGCTCAGGCTAAAAAAAAAGGGAAAATTACGCGCAGGTCCCAAGGAACAAAAATAATTACAAGAAAGTTCCTTGAAATCACCAAATTACACAGAAGTCCCAATGGAATTTTTTGATATTATTTGTATGGAAATAAAATCCTGGTTTTTAAATGATGTTGTAAACATGTGCATTTCAGGTTGTAAATATGACTTTTTCTGTTGTAAATGGCCAGATTTTAAATTTTGTTGTAAATACAACACCTTCTGTTGTAAATCTAGCCTTTTTTTTGTTGTAAATGACCTCTCAATGTTCAAAATCCAGGTGTTTAAATGTTGTAAATATAGGCATTTCCTGTTGTAAATATAGTTGTTCTGCTGTAAATGTCAAGATTTTAAATTTTGTTATAAATACAGCATTTCCTGTTGTAAATATAGCTTTTTTCTATTGTAAATGACCTCTCTACGTTCAAAATTCAGGTGTTTAAATGTTGTTGTAAATATAGGCATTTCCTGTTGTAAATATGACATTTCATATTCTTAATACAAATAATATAAAAAAAGTCCCTTGGGACTTCTGTATAATTTTGTGATTTCAATGAAGTTTTTTGTAATTGTTTTTGTTCCTTAGAACCTGTGAGAAATTTTCCCAAAAAAATAGCCTGTAACAGGCCACAAGCCAGGCTCAGGCCACTTCCTTGCATAACAGGCCTGGCCTGGCCTGTATCCACCCCTACCCGTCACAAATGCAACCGCTAGCTATGACAGATATATTCAATCACCAAAAATATAATTAAAATACAAGGTACAATAAAATCATTCTTCCATTCATATAAAATATAAATTTACAATACATACACATACCGTATACAAATAATTCAGTCCATAAATTTTAAATAAAAAATAGTCATTCACAATCATACACAATTCACAAGCATATGAAAGAATATCCAGAGTTACTTGTTACTCGTTAGCCAAAGAATAATTACCAAAGAATTACTCCAAAACTCTTAATGAGACTCTATACAATGATAAACATAAATTTCTATCAATATGACCCATAAAAACTAACCTAGTGTTATTATAAAACTACTGGAAATTTAGAGATTTTATATCAAAATTACTGTGATTAAGAAAATTGATGTCAAAATTCGATACGAGAAGGGATTAAAAAAATCTTGTATAGAATATCAAAACAATTAAAAATGATATATATAACTATATAATCGCTTTTGTGGCTGTGGCTAAAACGAAAGATTTTGGAGGAACTCAGAGATAATATAGAAAGGTACAAGAATTTAAAGGGGCTTTTTGATTAAAGGAAGAGGCAAAATAAAAATACACCTAACATATATTGTGGCAAAACATTGGTGATGGATGATGATTTAGTGTTTGTTTGGGATAGCAATGATGAAATGCTTTTTTTTTTTTTTTTTTCATATGGGTTTTTACAAATGGAAGATAGGATAAAAGTCATATTGTAAATATGATTTGTGTTTGGGATACCGGAAGTAAAAGTGATTTTTTTCCAAATTGACTCTTGTTTGGAATAAGGTTTGAAAAGTCATATGAGATATAAAATGACTGAAAATTATATAAATCCTATTAAATACTATATATATTAAAAATTTTAAATATAAATTTGATAAAAAAATTAAATTATTATTAAAAAATTTACAAACTCTAAAGTACTTAATTAAATATATTCTAATGGATAAATTAGAATGCATACAAATGTATATTTAATAGTACATTAATTATTAGATTACCTATTCCTAACATTTTTCTCCAAAAGCTAAAAAGTTACTTCTATCAGTATCATTTATTCTTTCTCTATGATCTCTTTCTTTTTATTTCATGAAGATATTTCTCCTACATGTTTTCTTTTCCTTATTATTCTTATCAATATTATTTATAATTGTTAATTAATCAATTTTAATAATTTTTTTCTTATAATATATTTATATTTATTATTATTGTTATTTTCTTTTACTTTCTAAGCACAACTGACTCTCTAAATCCCAAAATCAATGATATTACATTACTAGTTACTAACACTTACTCTCCTCTAGTTGAGGTTATATATATCAATGACATCCAATTATTTGCCAAGCAAATACTTTTGAACTTCTATTCCCAAGTCCCTTGTGAAGGAGGCAGAGGTGTACACAAGATACTCCCTCCGGTCTTAATTATAGGACATATTTAACCGATTTTGAGAAGATTAAATAAAGAAGTTAGATTAGTTAATTTTATTCATTTTCCTAAAATGCCCTTATATAAATTTAAAATGACATAAGTAAAAAAGCTCCTGTCACATACTTCTCTGACATAAAATTTTCCTTTTCACACGCTATTTAATTGAAATAATGATCTTATTATATATAATATATATGTGTGTGTATATACATATAGATATATATACATATATATGTGTGTACATATATCTACACACATATATATGAATGCACACACACACAAAAAGATATGTGTGTGTGTGTGTGTGTGTGTGTGTGTGTGTGTTTATATATGCACACACACATATACATATATGTACAGACACACATATTTGTGTGTGTGTCTATATATATTTGTGTGTAGACACACACACATATATACACAGACATACACATATATACATACATACATATATGTACACACACAACACGTGTGTGTGTGTGTCTATATATATTTGTGTGTACACACCCAGTGGCGGAGCCATGAATTTAAGTTTGTGGGTGCACAATTAATGATGAGATTTGGGGGTTCGGGCGCACACTCTCCGAATTTTTTTAAGGAGGATAAAGGCAACTCACTCCTTCGTAAAGTTTAGACCTAGAATTGGGGTTCAATTGAAAGTATTTCAGGAAATCAATTTAAACAACAATATACTCTAATCGATGACATACGATACTCAAATTGTTACACAATCGAATTCCAAAGCAACATGCGAGGAAAAATTATTATGGTTTATCATATGTGATAGGATATTAAAAAGTCAACTATCAACGAAGGAGTAAATGAGCATAACAAATGCTAAAAAAGTCTAATAATATTTATATTTAATTTAATCATATGGTCATATTAAAAAAAAAAAACTCATACTAAAAAAGTAAACGTTGGCTCTAGCAGTGGTAGTAAAGCTTGGGGCCCAGAAAAATAAAATCACCAATGGGTCTCATAACACTATATAATAATGTCCCATGTTTTGAGGGGGATTATGAGTGTTTATGTTAAAATATGTAGTAACTCAGCAGCTAAGGGAAAAAAGAAAAAAAGAAAAAAAAGAGCTCAATAGCCACAATTTTATGGGCGCACTTGCACCCACATACAACCAAGTGGCTCCGCGCCACTGTACACACCTATATATATACATACATAGATACACACACATGTATATATCTAAAAGTTTCATTGACTGGAAGAGTCTATGCACCCACATATATATACTCACCAAAAACTAAACACACTTGAGAATAAAATAGGGGTATTTTAGGAAGAAATTAACAAAAATTAGAATGTTGTCCTATAATTAAGACCAAAATCAACTCTCAAATGTTGTCTTATAATTAAGACCGAAGGGAGTATTTGGTTCGGTCCCACCTTCCAGGCTTTCTGATGTTCTCTGTGGAAAAAACGTACGGGACCACTATGAGGGAAATCAAAGTCCTTTTGTTTCTTTACGTTGATGCTCACGTGAAACCATCTTCCTTCCATTCAAATGGGTGGCCATGAACCACTAATTCCGTGTGATGTCCACCAAATTGTGTCGCTTACTAATAAATTGGAAGCTTTTTTCTGGTAAACGTCATTGTTGCACCATGATGAATATAATGCCATGTTTTCTCAACAATTTCACCCTTCAAAATTTAACTACTTACTATATTAAATATTGGGTCAATGAACAATTTAGCTAATGAACTATTACCTCAAAAGCGTTCAGTATAAATAACTTTTAAGTTGACCAAAAATACCAATAAACTTTTAAAATGTGCCGTCAGCGCAAAAAACTTTTACTCTAGAAGCGTCTAACACAAAAAGGTTTTACTTCAGGAGTGCCCAACACAAAAAAGTTTTACTGCATTTTTGTGCTGATTGCACATTTTTTAAAATTTTTTGGTATTTTTAATCCACTTAAGAGTTATTTGTCTTTGCGCTCCCGAGTAATAGTTAATTTACTAAATTGCTTCTTAACCTTTAAATATTTAAAAGTGTAATTGATTTTTTTAGAACAAAAACTTCTTCAAAGAGTATATTTAGTTTCAAAAGTAGCTAGCTCTTGCTCCATTCATCATTCTTTGGATGCATGCTCAAAAGAAAAGTCAATAAAAAAACTTTCCAATAATATATAAAATGGTAAGTTTCTAATTGATAAAGAAAAACCATTATTGGAGAAAGTAGCCGGGCTTATATTATTTTAACGATGATCAATATGACTGACCCTTAAACTCCTGTCTCAATTAATTTAGTGGTCGGTGAGTGTTTTGAACCTTCAAAAACAAATAATAAACCACAAATATCCAAGCGAATCGTGACTAGTGAGCTGGTACCATCCATTTGTGCCTTGTGAGATGACTATTTTAATGGCTATTTTAATTGGTGTAGATTTATTATTTAGTTGTCTTATGATTTTATAATGAATTTTTCTTTTAAAAATATATTATAATAATTAATAGGTTATTTGCATAGTTGAAATTGAATCAGATTTTTATGTTTTTTTAAAATATTTTTTGGGGTTCATATTATTATTATTTTCTCTAATTATTTTGTTTGAGGTAGGTGGAATACGCATTTAAGTGTTAATTTTATAAAATTTCATTATACATATAATTATTATAATTGTGTTTGTGATATCTTTATGATAATGTTTGTTTCATTACTTATTGAGCTATAAGAGGAAAGTAAAATTCTTATTTGGGATATCTACTGAAACTGTTAGTATCATCTTATATCTTATTTTGATTTACAATTGTCAGTTATTATTTATTTATATTTTCAATATTATGCGATATTATTTAGTTAATACTTCAATATGTTTATTTTTTGGCCCAGACTAAAAATATTTTCTGGTTCCGCCACTGTCTACCAGTAAAAAAAAAAACAGAGAAGGATAAAAAAAAACATGGAAGAAAATTGGGGAAATTTCTTATAGTAACTGACACCCACCCAAAAAATGTGGTTTCCTCTCAACATAAAACTAATAATAGTATAATTTGTCATTTTTCCATTGAATTGCAAGTATTTTTACAAATAATTTCTCATTCATGAAATTTCTAAAGCCTTTTGGTACTAAACTTATTTTACAACCAAAACAAGTACATTGAGATTTTGGTCCTAAAGCAATATAAAGAGTTAAATATTAAATAAATTATTCTTATGTAATATAAATAAAATCTATAACAAATGTACAGTCTATTTTTTAGATTTCATGCAATACATAAAACTTTTGTTAATCTATATATATTATAAAATTTTAATAAATAAAATTATTTATGAGTCACAGATATAATGAATTTATTTCTTAAATTTTATATGTGATGTATAGAATTCTCCCAAATTTCGTTTAAAGATGTAATATTTCAAATTTATTTAAAAGGATTTAGATATCTAGAATTCAATTTAAAGGAAAAAATTTAATTATGCCTTTTCTAGCACCTTTAAGTTTGGGGCTGAGAAGGCAAGAAGCTAGAAATATCTGCGCTTGGGGCGTCGGTCTGATGGACATAAGGTGCTTTTTTTATATATGTTCTTAACATGCTCATCCTTCTCTAATTAGAGGGGTGTTTTTTATTTTTATTTTGTAATTTTGATTTATATTATATGTTGCTTTTTAAATTTTTTTTAACTAATATCTTAAATTAATTAATTTCTAAAATATTTGTGTTATGGGATAAATATTTCTAAATATAAAACAAGAAACTAATTATTTTGAGATATTAAATGTAAAAATAATTCAAGAAAGCAATATATAATATAAATCTAAATATATAAAATATATATAAAAAAAATGTCTCATTCTTCTAATTAAAAGGACAGACATCTAAGAGGCACATAAGGAAAAAAAAAAAACAAAAAAAAAAACAACTTATGTGCTGCCGTCGGTACAATTTCCTGCCTTCCTGGTGCTCTCAAAAAATAACAATGAGCAATTAATTATAAATTTATAATTGCCTCTTTTTTGAAAAGTCTCGCTCACACTCACAAAAGCTGTGGCACAGTTGGAAGAGGAACTCGAAGCTGTGGTCCTCTTCCTCAGGTTGTTCCGTCTTCCATTTCCCTGCTTTTATGCTTTTCCCGATGTTTTTATTTGCCATAATCAGTGTGTGATTTCATGGCGATGTATGATATGAAATTGATCCATTTGCCTTATCTTTATTTTGATCTGTTCTACTGGCTGCATGCCTGCATCTTGATTTCGCGATCAATTTCGGAATGTTTTCTATGCGGTGTTATTTCTGTTTATGGTTTCTTTTATTTATCTAATTCTGTTTTTTTGGTTGTGGGAGCGATAGAGATTAGTTGTTCAAGACAGCACTAGTTTTTCTAGTTCTCGAGTGTGAAGGCTTCCGGTACAGGAATTTTCGGCTACCATGTTCCATCGCAGAAACAATTCTCAGCACGACCAGGAAAGCAATGAGCTTTATACTGAATCGAAGGTAACAGATCGTGAAATGGTAATTTGCATACTTCGCACGGTTTACTTTGTCTGGTGATATGATATTAACCTCAGATTCAACAATCTTAAATAAAAGATCCCTTTAAGGACGGTGAGACCTAGAAATTGGAATAGAACCCGTTTCCATTTTTTCTGGTGGAGTTTCTCGCTACTCCTGAATCAAAGCTTGCAGCATAATGTAATTACAATTCTAATACTTAATATTGCATTACCAGATTAAAGAGCTCAGGGCTGCAATTGGACCCTTATCTGGCCGCAGCTTGAAGTACTGTTCTGATGATTGTTTGAAGAGATATTTGGAAGCTCGTAACTGGAATGTGGACAAGTCCAAGAAGATGCTGGAGGAGTCGCTCAGGTGGAGATCAACCTATAAGCCTGAGCAAATCCGCTGGGTAAGTCATGTGAATTTCTCTTTTTTGTAATTGGTGTATTAATTGCTCTGAAATGTTCAATCAAATTTCCCAGCACGAGGTCGCAATGGAAGGGGAAACTGGGAAGTTGTACAAAGCAGGTTTTCATGACCGTCAAGGAAGAAGAGTCCTTATATTAAGACCCGGAATGCAGGTATTGTAGTTGAATCAACATGTTGAGCCTTAATGGGTATTGATACAGAAATCTTGATGCACTGGCTTGTGTTGCAGAACACGTCGTCAGTTGAGAATCAGATTCGGCATCTGGTGTATCTTTTGGAAAATGCTACTCTTGACCTTCCAAAAGGTCAGGAACAAATGGCTTGGCTGATAGACTTCACTGGCTGGTCCTTCAGTACCAGCGTGCCCATCAGATCAGCCAGAGAGACCACCAACATTCTACAGAACCACTATCCTGAGAGGCTTGCCATAGCATTTCTTTACAACCCCCCTCGAATTTTTGAAGCTTTTTGGAAGGTTCAATCTCTGCACTCACTGCTTACACTTCTAAATACAACACACAAAATACTAGAGTGTTTTCCTGCCCTGCTGGTCTCTAGAATCGAGACCTCTTAATTGCTAGCAGAATTAGAAAACACTCAAGTGTGACAGCATTTTGGAGCTAAGGTTCCTTATTTTACTTCTGTAAATGCAGATTGTCAAGTATTTCCTGGATCCCAAGACATTTCAAAAGGTGAAGTTCGTCTATCCCAAAAACAAAGATAGTGTGGAGCTCATGAAGTCATACTTTGACGAGGAAAATCTTCCCACTGTATTTGGAGGAAAAGCCATCTTGAACTATAATCATGAGGAGTTCAGCAAACTGATGTCTCAGGATGATCTGAAAACGGCTGCCTTTTGGGGATCTGATGACAAGCCCGATGGTGATGGGCATATTTGAGACAGTCTGTCCCAGCGAGTTGAGGTACCTGCCTCCCCCATCCCCCAGTTAGGTATAAGCACTGCAATCACTGTATCAACCGCACTAGTTGAGAATTCACTACACTCAGGTTAGGAAACATCTTTAGTTTAGTTGGTTACTAAACTGAGTCCTGATCCTTATCTCAGATAAACATGGAACTGAGCTTAATTTTTCGAAAGCATAGCTATGTAGTTGAGTAGAAAGCATTTCTGTCAAGCATCAGAAAGCTTTCCCTTCGTTTCCAAAATACTTTACTCTTCATCTATTGTCCATAAAACATTCATTTACATAGAAAATGCGTCTCATAAAGTACGCTGCGTGCAATCTTCACAATCACGCAATTGTCTGATGTGCATAGAAAATCGACCATTTGTTGTTACCTCTAAACGGGCATATTTCTTTAATGATTTCGAAATGGAAAACGTGATAGCAAAGAAACTGATTTGAAGACAAATTTGACTGTTATCCAAAAAAAAGAACTTCAAGTTAACCTTCATTGTTTGCTGCCTTTGAACTAGAGGGTCAAATACCTTTTCCAACTAAAGGAGTTACTTCTGCGGCCTTTTAAAGTTACAAGTGGTTGCTTGATATGTAGGTCTGTTTAAATCATATTACAGTAGGTCTGTTTTCGGCCTGTTACAGTAGGCCTGTTTTTTGCCTTATACAATAGGCCTGTTTACATTCGACCTATAAAAAAATAGGCCTCTTAACAGGCCACAGGCCAGGCCTGTATGCAGGCCAGGCTCAGGCTAAAAAAATAGGGAAAATTACGCGCAGGTCCCAAGGAACAAAAATAATTACAAGAAAGTTCCTTGAAATCACCAAATTACACAGAAGTCCCAATGGACTTTTTTGATATTATTTGTATGGAAATAAAATCCTGGTTTTTAAATGATGTTGTAAACATGTGCATTTCAGGTTGTAAATATGACTTTTTCTGTTGTAAATGGCCAGATTTTAAATTTTTTTGTAAATACAACACCTTCTGTTGTAAATCTAGCCTTTTTTTGTTGTAAATGACCTCTCAATGTTCAAAATCCAGGTGTTTAAATGTTGTTGTAAATATAGGCATTTCCTGTTGTAAATATGGTTTTTTCTGCTGTAAATGTCAAGATTTTAAATTTTGTTATAAATACAGCATTTCCTGTTGTAAATATAGCTTTTTTCTATTGTAAATGACCTCTCTACATTCAAAATTCAGGTGTTTAAATGTTGTTGTAAATATAGGCATTTCCTGTTGTAAATATGACATTTCATGTTCTTAATACAAATAATATCAAAAAAGTCCCTTGGGACTTCTGTGTAATTTTGTGATTTCAATGAAGTTTTTTGTAATTGTTTTTATTCCTTAGAACCTGTGAGTAATTTTCCCAAAAAAATAGCCTGTAACAGGCCACAAGCCAGGCTCAGGCCACTTCCTTGCATAACAGGCCTGGCCTGGCCTGTATCCACCCCTACCCGTCACAAATGCAACCGCTAGCTATGACAGATATATTCAATCACCAAAAATATAATTAAAATACAAGGTACAATAAAATCATTCTTCCATTCATATAAAATATAAATTTACAATACATACACATACCGTATACAAATAATTCAGTCCATAAATTTTAAATAAAAAATAGTCATTCACAATCATACACAATTCACAAGCATATGAAAGAATATCCAGAGTTACTTGTTACTCGTTAGCCAAAGAATAATTACCAAAGAATTACTCCAAAACTCTTAATGAGACTCTATACAATGATAAACATAAATTTCTATCAATATGACCCATAAAAACTAACCTAGTGTTATTATAAAACTACTGGAAATTTAGAGATTTTATATCAAAATTACTGTGATTAAGAAAATTGATGTCAAAATTCGATACGAGAAGGGATTAAAAATCTTGTATAGAATATCAAAACAATTAAAAATGATATATATAACTATATAATCGCTTTTGTGGCTGTGGCTAAAACGAAAGATTTTGGAGGAACTCAGAGATAATATAGAAAGGTACAAAAATTTAAAGGGGCTTTTTGATTAAAGGAAGAGGCAAAATAAAAATACACCTAACATATATTGTGGCAAAACATTAATGGTGATGGATGATGATTTAGTGTTTGTTTGGGATAGCAATGATGAAATGCTTTTTTTTTTTTATTTTTTTTTATTTGGGTTTTTACAAATGGAAGATAAGATAAAAGTCATATTGTAAATATGATTTGTGTTTGGGATACCGGAAGCAAAAGTGATTTTTTTCCAAATTGACTCTTGTTTGAAATAAGGTTTGAAAAGTCATATGAGATAAAAAATGACTGAAAATTATATAAATCTTATTAAATACTATATATATTAAAAATTTTAAATATAAATTTGATAAAAAAATTAAATTATTATTAAAAAATTTACAAACTCTAAAGTACTTAATTAAATATATTCTAATGGATAAATTAGAATGCATACAAATGTATATTTAATAGTACATTAATTATTAGATTACCTATTCCTAACATTTTTCTCCAAAAGCTAAAAAGTTACTTCTATCAGTATCATTTCTTCTTTCTCTATGATCTCTTTCTTTTTATTTCATGAAGATATTTCTCCTACATGTTTTCTTTTCTTTATTATTCTTATCAATATTATTTATAATTGTTAATTAATCAATTTTAATAATTTTTTTCTTATAATATATTTATATTTATTATTATTGTTATTTTCTTTTACTTTCTAAGCACAACTGACTCTCTAAATCCCAAAAATCAATGATATTACATTACTAGTTACTAACACTTACTCTCCTCTAGTTGAGGTTATATATATCAATGACATCCAATTATTTGCCAAGCAAATACTTTTGAACTTCTATTCCCAAGTCCCTTGTGAAGGAGGCAGAGGTGTACACAAGATACTCCCTCCGGTCTTAATTATAGGACATATTTAACCGATTTTGAGAAGATTAAAGAAAGAAGTTAAATTAGTTAATTTTATTCATTATCCTAAAATGCCCTTATATAAATTTAAAATGACATAAGTAAAAGAGCTCCTGTCACATACTTCTCTGACATAAAATTTTCCTTTTCACACGCTATTTAATTGAAATAATGATCTTATTATATATAATATATATGTGTGTGTGTATACATATAGATATATATACATATATATGTGTGTACATATATCTACACACATATATATGAATGCGCACACACACACAAAAAGATATATGTACGTGTGTGTGTGTGTTTGTGTTTATATATGCACACACACATATACATATATGTACAGACACACATATTTGTGTGTGTGTCTATATATATTTGTGTGTAGACACACACATATATACACAGACATACACATCTATACATACATACATATATGTACACACACAACACGTGTGTGTGTGTCTATATATATTTGTGTGTACACACCTATATATATACATACATAGATACACACACATGTATATATCTAAAAGTTTCATTGACTGGAAGAGTCTATGCACCCACATATATATACTCACCAAAAACTAAACACACTTGAGAATAAAATAGGGGTATTTTAGGAAGAAATTAACAAAAATTAGAATGTTGTCCTATAATTAAGACCAAAACCAACTCTCAAATGTTGTCTTATAATTAAGACCGAAGGGAGTATTTGGTTCGGTCCCACCTTCCAGGCTTTCTGATGTTCTCTGTGGAAAAAACGTACGGGACCACTATGAGGGAAATCAAAGTCCTTTTGTTTCTTTACGTTGATGCTCACGTGAAACCATCTTCCTTCCATTCAAATGGGTGGCCATGAACCACTAATTCCGTGTGATGTCCACCAAATTGTGTCGCTTACTAATAAATTGGAAGCTTTTTTCTGGTAAACGTCATTGTTGCACCATGATGAATATAATGCCATGTTTTCTCAACAATTTCACCCCTTCAAAATTTAACTACTTACTATATTAAATATTGGGTCAATGAACAATTTAGCTAATGAACTATTACCTCAAAAGCGTTTAGTATAAATAACTTTTAAGTTGACAAAAAATACCAATAAACTTTTAAAAATGTGCAGTCAGCGCAAAAAAATTTTACTCTAGAAGCGTCTAGCACAAACAGGTTTTACTTCAGGAGTGCCCAACACAAAAAAGTTTTACTGCATTTTTGTGCTGATTGCACATTTTTAAAAGTTTTTTGGTATTTTTAATCCACTTAAGAGTTATTTGTGCTGGGCGCTCCTGAGGTAATAGTTCGTTGGCCAAATTGCTTCTTTAGCCTTTAAATATTTAAAAGTGTAATTGATTTTTTTAGAACAAAAACTTCTTCAAAGATTATATTTAGTTTCAAAAGTAGCTAGCTCTTGCTCCATTCATCATTCTTTGGATGCATGCTCAAAAGAAAAGTCAATAAAAAAACTTTCCAATAATATATAAAATGGTAAGTTTCTAATTGATAAAGAAAAACCATTATTGGAGAAAGTAGCCGGGCTTATATTATTTTAACGATGATCAATATGACTGACCCTTAAACTCCTGTCTCAATTAATTTAGTGGTCGGTGAGTGTTTTGAACCTTCAAAAACAAATAATAAACCACAAATATCCAAGCGAATCGTGACTAGTGAGCTGGTACCATCCATTTGTGCCTTGTGAGATGACTATTTTAATGGCTATTTTAATTGGTGTAGATTTATTATTTAGTTGTCTTATGATTTTATAATGAATTTTTCTTTTAAAAATATATTATAATAATTAATAGGTTATTTGCATAGCTGAAATTGAATCAGATTTTTATGTTTTTTTAAAATATTTTTTGGGGTTTATATTATTTTTTTATTTTCTCTAATTATTTTGTTTGAGGTAGGTGGAATACGTATTTAAATGTTAATTTTATAAAATTTCATTATATATATAATTATTATAATTGTGTTTGTGATATCTTTATGATAATGTTTGTTTCATTACTTATTGAGCTATAAGAGGAAAGTAAAATTCTTATTTGGGATACCTACTGAAACTATCAGTATCATCTTATATCTTATTTTGATTTACAATTGTCAGTTATTATTTATTTGTATTTTCAATATTATGCGATATTATTTAGTTAATACTTCAATATGTTTATTTTTTGGCCCAGACTAAAAATATTTTCTGGTCGCCATTGTCTACCAGTAAAAAAAAAAAAAAGAGAGAGAAGGATAAAAAAAACATGGAAGAAAATTGGGGAAATTTCTTATAGTAACTGACACCCACCCAAAAAATGTGGTTTCCTCTCAACATAAAACTAATAATAGTATAATTTGTCATTTTTCCATTGAATTGCAAGTATTTTTACAAATAATTTCTCATTCATGAAATTTCTAAAGCCTTTTGGTACTAAACTTATTTTACAACCAAAACAAGTACATTGAGATTTTGGTCCTAAAGCAATATAAAGAGTTAAATATTAAATAAATTATTCTTATGTAATATAAATAAAATCTATAACAAATGTACAGTCTATTTTTTAGATTTCATGCAATACATAAAACTTTTGTTAATCTATATATATTATAAAATTTTAATAAATAAAATTATTTATGAGTCACAGATATAATGAATTTATTTCTTAAATTCTATATGTGATGTATAGAATTCTCCCAAATTTCGTTTAAAGATGTAATATTTCAAATTTATTTAAAAGGATTTAGATATCTAGAATTCAATTTAAAGGAAAAAATTTAATTATGCCTTTTCTAGCACCTTTAAGTTTGGAGCTGAGAAGGCAAGAAGCTAGAAATATCTGCGCTTGGGGCGTCGGTCTGATGGACATAAGGTGCTTTTTTTATATATGTTCTTAACATGCTCATCCTTCTCTAATTAGAGGGGTGTTTTTATTTTTATTTTGTAATTTTGATTTATATTATATGTTGCTTTTTAAATTTTTTTTAACTAATATCTTAAATTAATTAATTTCTAAAATATTTGTGTTATGGGATAAATATTTCTAAATATAAAACAAGAAACTAATTATTTTGATATATTAAATGTAAAAATAATTCAAGAAAGCAATATATAATATAAATCTAAATATATAAAATATATATATAAAAAATGTCTCATTCTTCTAATTAAAAGGACAGACATCTAAGAGGCACATAAGGAAAAAAAAAAAACTTATGTGCTCCCGTCGGTACAATTTCCTGCCTTCCTGGTGCTCTCAAAAAATAACAATGAGCAATTAATTATAAATTTATAATTGCCTCTTTTTTGAAAAGTCTCGCTCACACTCACAAAAGCTGTGGCACAGTTGGAAGAGGAACTCGAAGCTGTGGTCCTCTTCCTCAGGTTGTTCCGTCTTCCATTTCCCTGCTTTTATGCTTTTCCCGATGTTTTTATTTGCCATAATCAGTGTGTGATTTCATGGTGATGTATGATATGAAATTGATCCATTTGCCTTATCTTTATTTTGATCTGTTCTACTGGCTGCATGCCTGCATCTTGATTTCGCGATCAATTTCGGAATGTTTTCTATGCGGTGTTATTTCTGTTTATGGTTTCTTTTATTTATCTAATTCTGTTTTTGGTTGTGGGAGCGATAGAGATTAGTTGTTCAAGACAGCACTAGTTTTTCTAGTTCTCGAGTGTGAAGGCTTCCGGTACAGGAATTTTCGGCTACCATGTTCCATCGCAGAAACAATTCTCAGCACGACCAGGAAAGCAATGAGCTTTATACTGAATCGAAGGTAACAGATCCTGAAATGGTAATTTACATACTTCGCACGGTTTACTTTGTCTGGTGATATGATATTAACCTCAGATTCAACAATCTTAAATAAAAGATCCCTTTAAGGACGGTGAGACCTAGAAATTGGAATGGAACCCGTTTCCATTTTTTCTGGTGGAGTTTCTCGCTACTCCTGAATCAAAGCTTGCAGCATAATGTAATTACAATTCTAATACTTAATATTGCATTACCAGATTAAAGAGCTCAGGGCTGCAATTGGACCCTTATCTGGCCGCAGCTTGAAGTACTGTTCTGATGATTGTTTGAAGAGATATTTGGAAGCTCGTAACTGGAATGTGGACAAGTCCAAGAAGATGCTGGAGGAGTCGCTCAGGTGGAGATCAACCTATAAGCCTGAGCAAATCCGCTGGGTAAGTCGTGTGAATTTCTCTTTTTTGTAATTGGTGTATTAATTGGTCTGAAATGTTCAATCAAATTTCCCAGCACGAGGTCGCAATGGAAGGGGAAACTGGCAAGTTGTACAAAGCAGGTTTTCATGACCGTCAAGGAAGAAGAGTCCTTATATTAAGACCCGGAATGCAGGTATTGTAGTTGAATCAACATGTTGAGCCTTAATGGGTGTTGATACAGAAATCTTGATGCACTGGCTTGTGTTGCAGAACACGTCGTCAGTTGAGAATCAGATTCGGCATCTGGTGTATCTTTTGGAAAATGCTACTCTTGACCTTCCAAAAGGTCAGGAACAAATGGCTTGGCTGATAGACTTCACTGGCTGGTCCTTCAGTACCAGCGTGCCCATCAGATCAGCCAGAGAGACCACCAACATTCTACAGAACCACTATCCTGAGAGGCTTGCCATAGCATTTCTTTACAACCCCCCTCGAATTTTTGAAGCTTTTTGGAAGGTTCAATCTCTGCACTCACTGCTTACACTTCTAAATACAACACACAAAATACTAGAGTGTTTTCCTGCCCTGCTGGTCTCTAGAATCGAGACCTCTTAATTGCTAGCAGAATTAGAAAACACTCAAGTGTGACAGCATATTGGAGCTAAGGTTCCTTATTTTACTTCTGTAAATGCAGATTGTCAAGTATTTCCTGGATCCCAAGACATTTCAAAAGGTGAAGTTCGTCTATCCCAAAAACGAAGATAGTGTGGAGCTCATGAAGTCATACTTTGACGAGGAAAATCTTCCCACTGTATTTGGAGGAAAAGCCATCTTGAACTATAATCATGAGGAGTTCAGCAAACTGATGTCTCAGGATGATCTGAAAACGGCTGCCTTTTGGGGATCTGATGACAAGCCCGATGGTGATGGGCATATTTGAGACAGTCTGTCCCAGCGAGTTTAGGTACCTGCCTCTCCCATCCCCCAGTTAGGTATAAACACTGCAATCACTGTATCAACCGCACTAGTTGAGAATTCACCACACTCAGGTTAGGAAACATCTTTAGTTTAGTTGGTTACTAAACTGAGTCCTGATCCTTATTTCAGATAAACTTGGAACTGAGCTTAATTTTTCGAAAGCATAGCTATGTAGTTGAGTAGAAAGCATTTCTGTCAAGCATCAGAAAGCGTTCCCTTCGTTTCCAAAATACTTTACTCTTCATCTATTGTCCATAAAACATTCATTTACATAGAAAATGCGTCTCATAAAGTACGCTGCGTGCAATCTTCACAATCACGCAATTGTCTGATGTGCATAGAAAATCGACCATTTGTTGTTACCTCTAAACGGGCATATTTCTTTAAAGATTTCGAAATGGAAAACGTGATAGCAAAGAAACTGATTTGAAGACAAATTTGACTGTTATCCTAAAAAAAGAACTTCCAAGTTAACCTTCATTGTTTGCTGCCTTTGAACTAGAGGGTCAAATACCTTTTCCAACTAAAGGAGTTACTTCTGCGGCCTTTTAAAGTTACAAGTGGTTGCTTGATATGAGCACACCAACAGCCAACCCCATTTCTAGCATGAACTTATAATGTTACGCATACTGTTACTCTAGCGTTAAACCGTTAAGTTCACCATCTTCTCTGCCTATAATATTCTTTTATTTATAAGTATGGGTTGCTGCAATCATCTTCATGTTCCAGCTTGAATTTCGGAGTAGGATTGAATCTTATAAAACTCAATACAAAATAATATACAAGAATAAAGAACGCAGAATTGAGATCTTTGAGATCAGATTTTGATTCGTACTAAGCAGGATGGGGTTGAAAAGAAGTACTAAGCAGAATGGGGTTGAAAAGAACTACGCGAGCGTTGGACAGATTTTGAAGAAAGAGAAAAATAAGTGATGGAGAGGATGAAACCTAGTAAATGATAATAACCAGGAGAGATAATCAGGGAAGTTTTGATTTGTGAGGCAATGCAGCAAAGTTTAGACTCGGGCGAAACAATATTACAAAAGGACAAGAACGCCCATTATCATGCAGCTATGCAAGATATCAGCCACCATTTCCATGCAATAAAAAGTATCATTCAGAACGTGATAAGGTTTGGCCAATGTGTCAGGACAAGGCACACTCTTCCTATAGTGGAATTGAAAGTAACTCTCCAGTTTTTTGCCACTAACCTTCTCCCTTGTCTTGAAGCGGATGTCTTTCTCTGTAGCCTCCCTACTGTTAATATTGTTTCTTACAACCAAATTCATTTCCATGTTGGCCTGACCTAAAACTCCATTTTCAAATGCTATCCTCTGACCTGATAGATAATGTTATCTTATCCATTCTCTCGTGATGGTAAATGTTTTTTCCCAATATTTTTGCACGAAAATTTCTTACCTATTTCTTGGAAGCATGTTGGGCCGAAGGCCCGTCTGTCATTGGAGCCTTCTCCTTGAAAAATAATAAAATAAAAGCGGATACAAATTTGCGGCTGTTTGAAAATGTCAATAACTCAATAATTTTACAAATTAGATGGGGTTTCATCATCAACATATTATTATACTACAACAAAGTCACGGATGATCAACAAAGTCACGGATGATCACTAAGGATGTGTTTGGTTTGAGGGAATGGGAGGGGAGGGTAAACTTTTACCAAATTGCCCATATTTTGCAATTTTCCATGCCTCATCCCCGTCGCCCGTCGTGCCTGGCTCCGTCGCGGATCCGACGCCTCCCTCACCCTCGATTTTTCCTGTTGGAGTTCGTCGACCGCCAGACCCCAACCACACGTCGATGCAGGCCATGTGAAAGTTGTGCATGCACTGAGGAAGGACCTAGATCTTGTCGCCGTCGGTGAACTCTGCCAGTGGTTAGAGTCAAGGTCCTGATCCGAGGAATGGTGGCAGCGCTGCAAGGGAGGAAGAAGCAGATGAGAACCCATGGAAGAGGCCGACCTTCTAGACGACATGCCCTTACTATCACTTTTGGATGAGAACCCACAGCAAGTCGGGTGTGCCATCTACTTTGAATTCGCCGCCACTGGTCTCAACTGCGTTAACAAAGAATGGTATGCTTAGCGTGCAACCGCCGATGGCCCCAAGCTTTGTGGCTTTGAGGGGGGCGACGCCAGTTTTCTCAAATGGGACTGCTCCAGAGTTGGGTGTTACGCGGAAGTGAGGAAGGCCTTGAAAAAATCCACAGGCAATTTGGTCGAGACGAGATAAAATTTTCCCTCCCTTCCTATGGGTGTGTTTGGTTGGAGAAGAGGGGATGGGAGGGAGAGAGGTGAATTTTTTTTTTATCTAGTTCTGACCAAATTGCCCATAGAAATTTACAACCGCTCTTCCCTTTCTTCCTCCAAAAATCTCCACCTCCTCCGATCATGGCCAATACTTTCTCAACCTCAGTCCACAATCACAGACCCCAACCCCCTCATTCCCATAACTCATCCACATTTCTCTAAAGTCTTTACCAATGTTTTGAAAACCGGACCAGACCGGAAACCGACGAACCGGCCAGAAGACCGGTCCGAGTTGAGAGGTGACCCCGGGTTCCGAGTCCGGGGTCAACTCGGTTAATTCGGCCTAACCCGACCGAGTTGACCGAGTCATGGAGTTTTTTCTTTAAGAAAAAAAAAATTGCAACGGTTCTCCACCACCAACACTCAATCAGCTCGCCAGTGAGAAAAAAATCAGACATGGAAGGAGAGGGGGGAGAGAGAGATTTGAAGACTTAAGAGTTTGTGATCAACTGGTCGATTGAAAACTTGTTGCCGATGAAGACTGGAGACTGGAGAAATTTGAACACTCGATCAACTCACCGATTAAAGGCTCGTGGTCGCCGACTGAAGATCCATGGTAGATAGTTTGGGTTTGAGGGAGGATTGGAGGAGAGAATATGAAGAATTGAAGAAGAGAGAGAGAAAAAAACTGAGAGTGAAATAGTAGCCACGCGTGAGGGGGAGAGAGACTGAAGGTAAAAGACTTATTTTGAAAACCGGCACTTACTGTTTAGCACATACTCCAATGTTTGTATTATATTAATTATAACATAGCTAAGGGTCTAAACCGTATAGCAGGTTGCGTGTGAGAGATTTCTGAGGATTTTTTTTCAAAATATTAATATAATACTACACATCTATATTTTCAATTATAACATCACAACCTTTCATTTTGACCATATAATATTTTTTATTATTAAAATATAATTATTTTTTAATTAATATCGGTCTGACTCCGGTCTGACCCACTAACCCTTAACTCAGTACCCTCACCGGTTCAATCATCGGTCCGAGTTTCAGAACCTTGGTCTTTACCATCACGCTCCCAACTCTGTCCTGTCCAACTCATCGGACTCTTGACGCTTTTAATTACCGGATCCATCTTGCTCCTCCTTACTGGCCTAACCATCGTCGGCACGATTCTCGGTTTGATCTTCTTCGCCCCGTTGATTATCATATCGAGTTCGATATGGGTTCTCGTTGGAACCGTTCTATTCATGGTTCTCGCGGGTTTCTTGTCAATGTAGGATTTTATGTGGCTTCGAGGAAAACGATGGTCTTCCACTTTAGGGGCTCCATCAACGACGGAGCAGAGATTAGAGGATATCGATGAATCCGATGAGGAATGGGGCGACGAGTTTTGCAGCGGAGGAAGAAAGCGTTTGTCAATGGTGGGAATGGGGGCAATTTGGTCAAAACCTCCCCTTCCCTTAAACCAAATACAGCTAAACTAATAGAACAAATTGGGTTTCACCCTATGGGAGATGAACTTCATCTTATCTGATCGGTGCTCATGGAAAGCAAAGAGAGTTCGTTGTGTCACTGTTCATTGAGAGATACTGACTTGTACAAACCAATTGGGCAAGTATGTCCACAGTGCACCTTTGCAGATTTAAACCTTCAGATAGCTCCCTATATTGCTCCAGAAACGGAATTTTATTCATTAAATATCAACTTCATTCGTCTTTTCTCTTCATCATCCTGAATGACTCGTAGCCGTAACCTGTTCATGCAGAGTTTTGAGCACTATTTTCCCTCAAACCTGATGCCAAATGGTTGTTGTTGTGCAAACAGTGTGATAGAGACCCAAATCACTATGGATTAGTTTATTCTAGGAAGAATAAACTAATTAGGAATTAACTCATTATTATTTAAGTTTATTTTAATTATTTGAATTATTTGATTTATCGAGTCTGTTGCAATTATCCTTTGTTATCTTCATTATTATCTTTAGGAAATCATAAACAACTAGATAAGATTTGGTTGTTATGATTTAGATATTTATCATTATCATTATCTTTAGGAAAATCAAAACAACTAGATAGATTTGGTTGTTATGATTGATCAGTATCTATTTGAATTCCTTATTAGAGTCTCTCTGTAAACCTGGTCCTATTTAAAGGCTCTTAGCCTATGAATAAAGGATAACGATTTCAGAGAACAAATATCAGAGTAATCTCTAGGGCTTGGTTAGTTAGTAAGGGTTCAGATTCTGGCCTTTCCTAATTACTAAGAGAACGACTAATCTTGTAGAATTAGTAAGATTCTTACTAATTCTTCCGGATCAGAATTCAATTGTCACGTACCTGCGCTGACTCTAACAATTGGCATCAGAGCCATTCTTCCAGTATATGGTTGAAACACGATCTGGGCTACAAACGAATCCACCAATGGCGAATACCACCGACACCAGTACTTCCGAAATCTCTGATCCTTTGGCCGCAATTGCTGCACGCCTCGAAGCCTTGGAAAAACGAACAGCCAACCCACAACAGCAAAACAACCCGCCACACCAAAACCACCAGACCAGGAACTACAACCCAGAAAATGAAGGAGATTACGAACCATATCGGCATAACAGACGCCCCTATGCGAAACTAGATTTCCCAAAATTCGAAAACGGGGATCCGCGAGGATGGGTTCTTAAAGCAGAAAAATTCTTCTCCTATTATCACACACCAGATGACGAGAAAGTAGATGTGGCAGCTTTGTACCTTGAAGGAGATGCTTTAGATTTATTCTCATGGCTCTCTTCACAACGAACACTGCATTATTGGGAAGATCTGGTCAAGGCACTACAAGAACACTTTGGCCCACCGGAGTACCTAAATCCCGATGAGTTCCTGAGTTCAATCAGGCAGACCGGCACCGTGCAAGAATACCGCCAGGAATGGGCAAAACGGGTCGCACGAGTATCAGCTTGGCCCGAACATTGTCTATTAGGCGTCTTCTTGATGGGTCTCCGGGAAGAACTCCGATCAGATGTACGCATCCAGAAACCAAGAACGGTTTACAGGGCCGCCAGTCTCACCGTGGAATTTGAACAGCAGCTCCACCTTAATCAGGGACCCAAGTCAGGGACAAACACCTCACCGGCAAAGTCAGCCCCCACATACTCCTCCGCGTCGTCGGGCCGTGACACCACCGACCACCGCTACCCCCAGCGGAATGCGGCCTATCCCAGCGCCGGCAAGCCCTCTTACTCGTCACCCACAAGCTCGGCACCACCCAACGCACCCAGACACTTCTCCACCTCCGACTCCGAACGACAGCGAAGGCGCGAGAAGGGCCTCTGTTTTAGATGCGCGGCGCCGTTTAGGCCTGGCCACCGCTGCTCGTCGCCGTCGTTCTCGCTGATGGAGATCGACGAAGAAGGGAACCCGATCCTGGACTCATCTCAAGCTCTCGTGGAATATGAACAGGAGGAGGCTGACCCCCCAATTTCATTCAACGCAATTTTAGGGTCCAGGTCAGCATCTACTATGCAAATCAAAGGGGATATTAAGGGGACCACAGTGATGATGTTAGTAGACAGTGGGTCCACTCATAATTTTATCTCCAACTCACTAATTGAAAAATTGGACTTGCCCACACAAACAGTCCCCTATTTTGGAGTACAAATGGGCGATAGCAGTATGGTCAAATGTAACCAGATCTGCCAAAATTTAGAAGTTCAATTACCGGGAATAATTATCACACAGGATTTTTTCCCGTTTAAATTACCAGGATCGGATTTTGTATTGGGCATTAAATGGCTGGCTTCTCTCAACACTGTTGAAGCCAACTGGAACGAAATGTTCCTAATTTTCAAGCTGAATGGAAAAAGATACAGATTGCAAGGTGAAATTCCAAATACTCCCCAATCATGCCTACAGAGCCTTCAATCTCCAATAAGCCTACAAACTTATGAGTTCTACCAAACCGAAACAGCCAAGAGGGATGCACTTGACATGACTCAGATCTACCATGACTTTTCTCCTGTGTTTGCCAAACCTACCTCACTACCCCCATCTCGCGGGCATTACCATAAGATCCCCTTGGTACAAGGTTCGGCACCACCTAATTTACGGCCTTACCGTTCTCCTCACTGTCAAAAAGACGAGATCGAGGCCCAGATAAATGACTTGCTAGCTCGTGGATTTATTAGGCCAAGTTCCAGCCCTTTTGCAAGCCCAGTATTGTTGGTCAGAAAAAAGGACGATACGTGGCGCTTATGTGTTGATTATCGCTGTCTTAACAAAATTACGGTACCAGACAGGTACCCTATCCCAAACATTGATGAGCTCTTAGATGAATTACAAGGCGCACAGTACTTTTCGAAGATTGATCTACGATCCGGCTATCACCAAATCCGGGTCCTCCTAACTGATATCCACAAAACCGCCTTCCGGACACACTCTGGACACTACGAGTTTGTAGTTATGCCCTTCGGACTCACTAATGCCCCGGCAACATTCCAAGCAATCATGAATGACCTCTTTCGCCCTTATCTGCGGAAGTTTGTACTCGTCTTTTTCGATGATATTTTGATATATAGTGCTACGGCCGAGGAACACGTCCAACATCTCACCACCGTGTTCCAAAACCTGCAGCATCACTCCTTTCATGCTAACGCCAAGAAATGCTTTTTGGGACAAACTCGGATTGACTATTTGGGTCACATTGTAACTAGCCGTGGGGTTGAGGTGGTACCTGAAAAAATTAAGACTGTTGCTCATTGGCCTACCCCCTTATTAGTACAAGATTTACGGGGATTCTTAGGCCTCACAGGGTATTACCGACGGTTTGTTAAAAACTATGGGGTAATTGCTCGTCCCTTAACGGACCTAACAAAGAAGGATGCCTTCAAATGGTCGGAACAAGCTCAAACCGCCTTTGATTCACTCAAGATTGCTCTCACGACCACACCCGTCCTCCACCTACCCAACTTTCAGCTACCATTCACAACGAACGCGACGCATCCATGGATGGGATTGGAGCGGTTCTTATGCAAAATGGGCATCCCATTGCCTATTTTAGCAAAGGTTTCTCATTCTCCAACCGTTTTAAGTCCACCTATGACCGTGAATTGCTTGCCTTGGTCCTAGCTCTCGATAAGTGGCGCCATTACCTCCTAGGGCACCCTTTTGTAGTACAAACTGATCATCGCAGTTTAAAGCATCTTATGGACCAGAAGATCGTCACAAACTCACAACAACGTCTTTTGGTCAAATTACTCCCATTTAACTTTACCATCCTTTACAAACCAGGAAAAGAGAATGTCGCCGCAGACTCCCTCTCAAGAAGGCCACAACAGGCAGATTTCTTTCAAATGGTCATTCCATTGGCCAACGAATTTGACCGACTACCTCAAGCCTTACTTGAAGACCCGGACACCAGTAGCCTCATTTCCACACTACAAAAAAATCCCGATATTCAGTCTCCCTTTCGCCTGGTAAACGGACGTTTGATTTACAAAACTCGATTGGTCATCCCAAACCAATCCCAACTACGAGAGAAATTATTGGCGGAGGCGCATGCCACTCCCACTGGAGGTCATGGTGGATTTATCAAAACCCTACGCCGACTACGTGATCAAGTGTATTGGAAGGGGATGAAGAACGACGTCAAGGGCCACATCCAGCAATGTCAGACGTGCCAACAAAATAAATATCAGACCTTATCCCCAGCAGGGCTCCTCCAACCTCTTCCAATCCCAGAACGCATCTGGGAGGACATCTCTCTCGATTTCATAACAGGTTTGCCCAAGTCTCGGGGTTACTCGGTGATCCTGATAGTGGTTGATCGTCTCAGCAAGTACAGCCACTTTATCGCCCTTGCTCACCCATACTCGGCAAAATCCGTTGCATCTATATTTTGCCAAGAGATTGTTCGCCTACATGGTATGCCCCGATCGATCGTATCGCATGGGATTCTCTTTTTCTCAGTCACTTTTGGCAAGAGTTGTTCCGATTGAGCCAAACCCATTTGAACATGAGTACGGCATATCACCCACAGTCTGATGGACAAACAGAAGTAGTCAACCGTTGCCTCGAAACTTATCTACGATGTTTCGCACATGAGCAGCCACGACGCTGGAGCACATTTCTGTGTTGGGCAGAATTCTCCTTTAATACAGGATACCATACAGCCACCAACACAACTCCATTTAAGATTGTCTACGGGCGTGAACCCCCTCCACTACTTCCCTACGTGCGGGGAGAAACACTAGTAGCTGAACTAGAGGACTAACTTGAGACTCGGGATTCCATGCTTCAGGTCCTAAAAGGTAACCTTCTTAAAGCGCAACACCGTATGAAGTTACATGCTAACCAACATCGCAGGGATCTCGAATTTACACCGGGCGACGCAGTATGGTTAAAAATTCACCCCTACCGTCAGAAATCCCTATCTCGTACCCGTTGTGAGAAACTATCCCCACGCTTTTACGGGCCCTTCAAGATTCTACGACGTATCGACAAAGTGGCCTATGAGTTAGAACTCCCCTCTACTGCCAAGATCCACCCGGTCTTCCATATCTCTTTACTCCGCTCGGCACCAGGGCTTCAAGCTGTCCACCCTCCACCGCCGCTCCCCTCTCTCAGAAGATATGGAATTCCTCTGCACACCCTCCAAGGTGCTTCAGCATCGCTGGACCCCAGCTCGGCAACTGGAAATCCTCATACAATGGGAGGACCACCCTCCGGAGGACGCTACATGGGAAGAATATGATCGGGTTGCTACACAATTTCCTGATTTCCGCCTTGAGGACAAGTCGTTTTTCCAAGGGGGGAGAAATGATAGAGACCCAAATCACTATGGATTAGTTTATTCTAGGAAGAATAAACTAATTAGCAATTAACTCATTATTATTTAAGTTTAGTTTAATTATTTGAATTATTTGATTTATCGAGTCTGTTGCAATTATCCTTTGTTATCTTCATTATTATCTTTAGGAAATCATAAACAACTAGATAAGATTTGGTTGTTATGATTTAGATATTTATCATTATCTTTATCTTTAGGAAAATCAAAACAACTAGATAGATTTGGTTGTTATGATTGATCAGTATCTATTTGAATTTCTTATTAGAGTCTCTCTGTAAACCTAGTCCTATTTAAAGGCTCTTAGCCTATGAATAAAGGATAACGATTTCAGATAACAAATATCAGAGTAATCTCTAGGGCTTGGTTAGTTAGTAAGGGTTCAGATTTTGGCCTTTCCTAATTACTAAGAGAACGACTAATCTTGTAGAATTAGTAAGATTCTTACTAATTCTTCCGGATCAGAATTCAATTGTCACGTACCTGCGCTGACTCTAACACAGGGTAAGGCCGTTGAGGGGCATTTCACAAATGCTCCCGAAATAAATTTCACATCAAGTACGTCATGTGTCATCTCATCTCCACAAAAGATTCTGACTCCCACCCCACAGTGTCTAATCAAGCACAAATCGCCAAATCGGTGCCATGGCTTTCCATTTTAGATCCGATCAAGGATTATAAATTTTTACACAAATTGGTCGTAACTCGTGATACAATACTTTAATAAAAACGTACTACCTTTCATATTACTCCCTTGTCCTGCATCCAATCACATGTCTTACTTTGGCCAACTCAAAAACAGGAGAGAAATTTTAAAATAAAAAAAGAAAAAAAACCAGTACGGTTTGTGTAATTGTATATGCCGGACCCTCTCTCACCCAATAATGGAATTCCTCAAGGGAACACAAAAGGGTTTCTTCGTAATCTGCGACAGCAGATTCTGGTCATGGCAATTAAATTTAGGGAAAATTTATTTCAGGGCCCTTTTAGGACTGACAATCCCAAAAAAGACCTTAAGATTATGACAATCCCAGAAAAGACCCTAGGACCTTTTCTGGGATTTTCATAATTTTTGGTGAGTTGTCAACGGGGCTGATATAGTTGTTAACGGGTAGGTTTTAACAACTAAATCAGTCCCGTTAACAACACTCTGCTAACAACTATATCAGCCTCGTTGACAACTATATCAGTACCCCATTAACAACTATATCAGCCCCGTTGACAACTCACCCAAGATTTGAAAATCTCAGAAAAGGCCCTAGGGCCTTTTTTGGGATTATCAGAATCTTGGGGCCTTTTTTGGGATTGTCAGCCTTAAAAGAACCCTGAAAATGATTTTCCCTTAAATTTACAGAAGCGATGGTCATTTTCGTTGAAACAGCAGCAGAAAAAGATTCAGTGAAACCATAAATTAATACGAAAGCTGAGGAGGCGAGAGACATGAAACCAGTGGTCAGACTGTAACACTCAGTTTCACGACACTCACCACTTCACCTTCAGTCATTCACGGATCTCTTGAAAATACTCACATGCCCTTTAACCACGGTTACTTGCTCTCCTCTCTTTTTTCCTGTTCTCTTTCTCCATGCCTTTCTGGTACAAACTAGTGTCACTCCTCAAAAATTACCACGGGCTATCTATCTGTTCCTTTCCTCTCTTGGTAGCTACGTACGTCACTTTTTTTCTTGCAGTCGCCGTTGGAAAAGGAGATGTCCCATGACCATAAATGGAATGAAGAATGAGAAAATTGATTTAAAGAGGCATATATTGAGATGAGGAAAAGTAGCTTCTTCGGCCGCTTTTCTGGTCAAAGATTTTGGTCTACTTGCTTTGAAGCAATATATCTGTACTGCATCGATTGGATTTATATATCTTGTTGATCAAGTTGTGTGGATTGGAAGGATTTAATTTATGGGGAAGAAAAAGGCGCAAAAAATGAAAGAACTTGAGGTGGCGATTGGTGAAGCTTCATCGATAGAAGATGCGAGGGGACAGAATCAGTCACAACCTCAGACTCTTCGAAAAAGGGGCAGGCCTCGTAAGATAGTTGTTGAGAAAACAGACGGCGGAGATCAACTGGCTGCCGGCGTGGACGCTGAAGCTGCTGCAGAAGAAAGTTTGGAGAAGGCGTTAGAGAAAAATAAAAGCAGCGAGGAGTTAGAAGGGCGTGAGTTTGCACATGTGGATTCATCATCGGCATGTACGACATGGATTACAAAAGAAGATGGAGTTTCCTCTCAAGAAGTAGAGCTCTTCAGATCAAGAAAAGCTAGGCGTAAAAGCAAACCCAGAAAGAGCTGTTAAAACCTTAATCGTCATGATGACTTGATTAGCCTTCTTTGTCTGCCTTCCTCAACCAACCCCTGATCTTTTCTTTTAATCTACAGATAAAGAAAAATATTCTTGGTTGGATTGTTCTAGTATAGTACGATGCAACAGGAGTGCCGATGTGATGTCGTATTTTATTGCTTGAACTGGCTGTATCATCGCATGCATCTCTTTTCGTGATATTCCAAATTAAAGCACTAGTCTTCGTTCTCGGTCTCTTGTAATTTCTGTAACATCCATTTTGATGTTTGGAGATTGATGGCTTGTCTGGATTAATTATATTTATAATTTTGATATTGATACTGCTGCTATATAGTTGTTGCCTTGCCTCACTTGTTGTCCCAGAGATTGAAATACTAGATTTGGTTTAGAACTTAGAAGTAGTACCACTTTAATTTTTCTTGTTCATAGAGTTGAGAAATATGAAGGAGAAGACGCTTTGGGAAGGAATGAATTGAAGTGAAACAGAGAAAATGATAGAAATGAGAAGGGTGTGTGATGATGTACGTACTAATCTGAATAGTTAGGGTGATGGCTAATGCCTAATAGTAATGTTGAGGCCAGATCCACAAAGACAAACGAAGGATGATGTGAAAGTCACGTGGGTGGGGGGCGCGTAGAGATGAATAAAAGTCGTTGCCGACTTTGGCACTACACGAGTACCCACGGCCGAAAGCACGTCTCCCAACTGTGGACTGGGGTCATGGTGGGTCTTCTTATTGGGATTTGGTACACAACTTTATTTGGGAATAAAACTTGACACTTTGAACCCTTTTCTTTTGTAATGCAATCTCAAACCACAGAGTGTAATTAATTCAATGGACGCTATAAAAATCCTTTACAATTTGAATTCTTTCTCTCCATCAATAGCCAAAGGGAAAAAATATGAGAAGCACACATACAAATATATAATTCTGAAGATTAGCAGGGATTATATTACAGTAACGCATCACAGCAGACGGGCCTTGTGAAGAACTGATTGATTTGTTGAAGAGAGGAGGAGGATGGTGACTGAGTCACTGAACTTGTTTGCTGGTAATAGTAGTAATATAATCACTAGTGTTATTTTTTGTTTTGTTATGAGTTATGAACGTTAGAATCAGATCCAAGTGTGCAATGCAGGCTTGGAAACATTGAGAGTGCAGCAATATTTCCACGTGCTGCAGCTGGGAGATCACTTGTTTTGGTTCAATATAATATGGAATCTCTGAGCTCACTGCCTTGACTTGGGACTGATCACTGCGCATCATATCAAGTATAAAGCAAAGTTTAATGCCAGTGTATCAACTTCTGCTTGGTGTGTATAAATAATTTATTTCCTCGTTTTTTTACCAGCCAGGAATATATTTCATCTACGTGTGATACTTACTTGATTATGACGACAGTATATATTATGGGACTAAATTTCAGTCTCAGTTGGATCGAATCTACAAACAATTTTTTGTTGTCTCTGTTTGAATTAGCATTAGAAAAATATATTCACATAAGTCGAGATAAAACCCCTCCAATCCCATATATGTTGAAAAAGTAACTTCTACCTCCAAGTGAACAAAGAGTACTTTATATTTTTATGAGTAAATACTCTTTTTAGTCTCTGACAAAAAACACGAACCCCATTTTGGTCCTTCACAATATAAACGACCATTATTCGTCCTTTTTATGGGACTAAAAATGACCTTTTGGAAATTTGTGAGGGATCAAAATGTCCACCAATCGACCCTTATTCGTCCTTTTTATGGACTAAAAATGACCTTTTTTGTCAGTGACCAAAATAGGGTTCGTGTTTTTTGTCAGGGACCAAAAAGGGTATTTACTCTATCTTTATAATGGGCTTTTAAAAAAAAATGAAATTTTAATATTTTCTGAAAATCAACATGGGCCTCAACGGACAACGCTTCTGTTGGGCAGACGGCGAAAGGAGGCATGGCAAATTGGGAAATGCCAATGTGGTGATATCCGAGAAAAACTCTTTTTCGGCTTTTTGACCTATATAATTTTTTGAAAAAAAAAATTACCAAACTAAGCCTCTTTTAAAAATATTTCCCATACTAAGTCTTACGCTACAGGTGGCGTGGGAATGTTTTACGCCAGCCAGGTGGCGTAAAAAAGTCCAGTGGCGTGGGAAACTTCCACGCCACCAAGGTGGCGTGAAAGAGTTTCACGCCACCTTGGTGGCGTGAAGAAAGATGGGATAATGGGTCTGATCCCATTATTAAAAAAAAAAAACTATATAATAATAAAAATATATAATAATAATAAAACTATATAATAATAATAAAAATATATAATAATAATAATAAATGATAAAAAATAGAATAATTTAAAGCTATACTTTATTTAATTTGAAGTCAAAAGAAAGAAATGAGGGAGCTGAAATAACTTATTAAGAACGCATTTTAAAAGATTATGCGGTACAATTTGGTTATAACAACATATCCCAATACAGGGGATCTATATATTTGTTATACACCAATTAGATAATGAGTTATTTGGTGTATAAAATAAATATTTGGTGTATAACAAATATATAGATCCCCTGTATTGGGATCTGTTGTTATAACCAAATTGTACCGCATAATCTTTTAAAAGGCGTTCTTAATGAGTTATTTCGATTCATAACTTTCTTTCTTTTGACTTTAAATTAAATGAAGTATAGCTTTAAATTATTCTACTTTTTTATCATTTATTATTATTATTATATATTATTATTATTATTATTATATAGTTTTATTATTATTATTATTATTATATAGTTTTTTTTTTTTTAATAATGGGATCTGATCCCATCTTTCTTCACGCCACCAAGGTGGCGTGAAAGTTTCACGCCACCTTGGTGGCGTGGAAGTTTCCCACGCCACAGGTGGCGTGGGACTTTTACGCCACTTTATTGGCGTAAAAATTCACGCCACCTGGGCGTAAACTGTATGGGAAATATTTTTAAAAGACGCTTAGTTTGGTAAATTTTTTTTTTCAAAAAATTATATAGAGAAAAAGAGTTCACTCTTTCTATTGTACTCCCGTACCGCCACGTGGCAGGGATATTCACCGCTCCAATCACCACCGCGAGTCTCACCTCTCAACTCTCAACTCTCAACATCCAAACAGTGACACAGAACGAGATGGTATTAGGATTAGGGGGCTGGGAGCATTATCAATTCATGGATTATTGAGTTCCAATCCCGGAAGGAATAATCCAGGGAATCTAAACCTCATTCCCAACCACAGGAGGCGTTTCGGATATGAAACGCTGGTGCTGGGCATCTCATTGACATCTCCACCTCAAACGCTTTCAATAGGATTCCAGCCAAACTGTATCTATTCGTAATGCCACCCACCTAATGCTCACAGTCAAACAAGATGCGAATTTCCGTTGCTCTTTTTCCCTCGGCTTTCTCCTCTCGACCTGGTCTCGCTTTTCGATTCTATTCCCGTCGCCTTCTCTCCAGCACTGCGCCATTTCGCTCTCCAGGTTCGTTTTCATTTTCCCTCCTCTTCATTCAGCTCACTTCAACTTCGTTTTTCTTGCGACGACGGGGTTAGAGTTTCTTTCGTTTTTTGCTTTTGTGTAATCAGTGTTTAGTTTTTTTTTTTTTGGTGACTGGGGACTGAATGGCGGGAGAATATAATGCTCTAGGTTTGATTAGTTTGCCAAATTTGTAATGGAATATTTGCCCACATCATCAATGAGTTTGGTTGATCTAATGCAACTAACATGGCGCTGTGCTTCCTTGTTTGAAGAAATGCAGTCATATGCTATGTTTACGTGTCCTATTTGATCTTACCTTTTATGGGAAGTACTTATTTGACAACACCTGACCAACTCAATTATATTTAGATTTGCTGAATCTAGGAAATATAATAGATTTACTAATATATTACGCTGACGTTGTTTCATGGGTACCAAAGTCATTACCAATTATTACTGTCATTTTGACTTTTTATCAAAAATAATTTACTGGAATATATATTTTTTGTTCATCAAATTTCAGGTGCTAATCAGTTGCTTGCTCAATACTCAATGGACACAAGCCGTGAAAATAGAGTACATTTGCCCGACAGTTGTCATGGGAATAGTTCACGGACATGGTCATCAATTTCTGAAGGTGGAAGTAAACCTGATATCGCCAAGCAGATTTTTTGCAATCGGTCACTGAATATGAAGAACATTGTTGCTGTGGGATTTGATATGGATTATACTCTGGCACAATACAGGCCTGAAACTTTTGAATCTCTTGCTTATCAAGGCACAATTAAAAAACTGGTTACTGATTTGGGATACCCTCTGGAGGTTTGTCAATTCTCTCTTGTAATATTCAGTACCATGTTTGATTTTTTTCTTTCTTCTCTTCACTGTCTAATGATGGAATAAGTGTCCATGTCATGGGGTGTGTTATTTTAAAGATCCATCAAACTCCTTTTGGGTCGCATCAAATTCACTTTTGACTTTTTTTAATCTGATGTACTGAAATACTATACAATAAGAGGATTGTGCTTACCAGTTTCTCTTAAGATATAGACCATCTGTATTGGGCAGCATCCTTGCTAAATATCTCAATCTGCTGCAGTTATTAAATTGGTCATTTGACTGGAAGTACATGGTTAGAGGCCTGGTTCTTGACAAGAAAAGAGGCAACATCTTAAAGGTTTAGCTTGGATAGATTTCTTTCTCCTGCCTCGTAAAACTCTTACCCCAAAAGCAAGGCTGCAAACCTCTGGTTTTGAAAAACTTTCTCTGTTTTTGTTGAATTTCTGGCTGTGTATTTAGATGGATCGCCACAAGTATGTGAAAGTAGCCTATCATGGATTTAAAGAATTGTCAAAAGAAGACAAAGTTGCAATATATGGAAATACTTTAGTACGTGATTCTTTTGATGAGCCAGACTATGCACTAATTGATACGCTATTTTCACTGGCTGAAGCCTACTTGTTTGCCCAACTGGTTGATTTTAAGGATGAACATCCTGGAAAGATTCCAGATGGTGTTGAGTAAGTCCCCTCTCATTTGCATGTTGGATTTTTCCAGATAACTACATGCCTTTTCAAATAAATTTCAAAATTGGTTTGTTCTTAGAAAATGAATATAGCTAGAACATACTGGTTATTCATTGGATGTTTTGAAGATTTTCTCAAGGCACCAAGCCTGTTCCTACTAAGTACAAACGACTACTAGTAATTAAATAGCTACAGCCTTTTTCTTTAAGAACGGTGGACAGCTGAATATATTTTTTTTTTTTTTTAAGAAAAACACTAATAATGGATCTGTTGATCAGTAATACCGCACTGGTAGATTTGCTACTACCATTGAAATTTGTGCTTAGTGCTACAATTGTATGAGCAATCTGTATATTTTATTTACAAATGTTGTTCCAGTTATGCTTGTATGTACAAAGATGTTCGAGCTGCAGTTGATTTGTGCCACCGTGATGGAACATTGAAGCAAATGGTTGCCAAAGATCCCAAAAGGTTAGAATATAAAGTGAATGAGGGGCTTATAGAAAGGAAAGCAAATAAAAAGGATAAATTATTTCTGGCATGAAAGAGCTGGTGTTAATTGAAAGTTCTGTTTCTTCCTGAAAAATCTGTTATCATTGCATGTTTGTTGAAATTATCCTGATTGTGGAAATTTCATTTTTGTCTGAACTCACTATGCTAGATATATAAATGAAGACACTGGCATTGTGCCCATGCTTCAATTGCTCAGAGATTCTGGACGTGCTACATTTTTGGTGACAAATAGGTAGTTAAGATTGTAGAGATGCTGCATTCTTTTTGACAAACAGTTGAGTGTGTTGTCATATTTTTGCAAAATTATAAATAGAGATGGAGGTTTGAGATGATTTTCAAGAAAATATTACGAATTGATCTTGAGAAAATGTGTTGCAGCGGATTTTCTCAAAACAAACTCATACAATTCTCTCTCTGTACAAATACTGCACTAATATTTCACATACTTTATCATCTGCAGTTTATGGGACTATACAAACATTGTCATGAATTTCCTTTGCGGTTCTAGTGAAGGAGAGGGCAATACCAATTTTGGCTGGCTTCAATATTTTGATGTTGTCATCACTGGCAGGTCATGCTTCTTTCAACACATGAAAATCTACCTTGTAACCTGCCATATTTGTTATGTCCGACCACTCTGCTTCAATAGACTTTCACCGTTTCACGTGATCACATCATGGCTTTGGATTTTCATCATGCCCACTCTCGAGGGGCTTTGTTGTCATTCTGTTAGTGAATTCCTTTTGTTTAGCCTGACCATATGACATTCCTTCCTTTAATGACACTTTCTATGTTATTCTTTATTTGTTTTGAAGTATTTGCTAAATTATTGGAAAATCCAAATATCTTCTGTCACAAATTTGCAGTCCATTTCTAAGCAGGAAAATTATGATATGTTTCTTATGGCATGCAAATCACATAAGTGGCGGATTTCCATACTAACCTGATCAAGTCCTCCTTTCAAACAGTGCAAAACCAGGCTTTTTTCTTGAGGAGAATCGAGCTAACCTATTTGAGGTTGAGCCTGCGACTGGAATGCTAACTAATACAGACAACGGCTCTCCTATGCCTCAGGTAAGGACAAGGGCACATCAAATCATTGTATAATTCTTATTCATTTCTTTATTCATCACGTCTTAAATTGTGTCATCATCTGGTATTTTCTTGGGAAAAGGTGGGTAATATCTCAGCCAGGTTATATCCAAAAGACAGGGCTCAGGCTCCTAAAGTTTTCCAGGTATATTAATCAGCATTTTCTGCATTAAATTCCTTTTGGTTTATGACCTGAGGAATTCTATTGTTATTTCGATATTGAGTCTGTACTATACTAATGTATATTATTTCAATAAATACGTTGTGATCATGAACTTATTTAGGGAGGCAGCGTGAGCCACCTGCATAAACTACTTTCAATTGAATCTAGTTCACAGGTAATGTTTTCCTTCTAAGGCAACGTTGTAGATTGTGCAGTGGCTATGTGTTTCTGGTTTGAAATGATGATTATTTTCATCTAAAACATCACAGTTGTAGATTGTGCAGTGGCTATGTAGGGACTGGTTATAGCCTATATTAATGTTTCCTGAAAAGTCTTAATGCTTTGTGTAGGTTATGTATGTTGGGGATCACATTTATGGAGATATATTACGCAGCAAAAAGGTTCTTGGTATACTATATTAATCCTTCTCGCCCTCTTCTAACAAATTGATTTCTGTATTTTAATTCCATCTGCCAGTGGAATTTGGCATCTCCTGTGATTATCATCTGTAGGATAATAAACATCACTGGAAAGTTAAAGACAATGGAATGCATGGAAGCTTTACTGAATGAGTCCTATTACTTCTTTCTGTGTGTGTGTGTGTGAAGAAACAGTAAAGTACAAGGAGAGATTAACCCCCGTTTTTGTGCGTCTGTGTGATTTAGTGAATTTTGATTGAGTTGTGATTTTCGCTATGAGCAGGATGGAGAACAATGCTCGTAGTCCCAGAGCTTGAGAAGGAGGTTGAACTCCTCTGGAAATTGAGAAAAACCCGCAAGGTGCTTATTATCTTTTAGAGTATTATTTTTTACAGTGTTATTTATTATATTGTGATAATGTGATGTGCACATTTGGTGTAATATTTTTGCACAATTTTTTGTGTGCAGGAGCTTCAATCCCTGAGGAGCAAGCGTGATCAGATTGAGGATAAAATACATCGTTTGAAGTGGTCTCTCAAGTTAGTACAGCTTTGGACCCTTAATGACATTTTTATTATCTCTCTGCTAAGAAAGTAGTATTTCATTTTCCAGATTTGAGAATCTTAATTCTGAAGCTGAGCAGCAGTTGTCTTCAGAAGTTTCTAGATTGGAGGTTAGGCCTTCAGGTCAATTCTCTTGTCAATAATTGTGGAAGTTGAATAACAAATTTGATTCTAAGTGACTTCTGTGAACAGCTTGAAGGAGAGAAGGTTCGATCAAGTCATCAAGAGGCTCAGCGAAATCTTCACCATAAGGTAGCTGGTTGATTCTTCCTGATTCCATCGTCTGTTTCTTCTTGGACCTGTCTGGTACAGTTCATTCAATCAACTTGTAACTGGAGAGGCCTAGTTTTTATAATATTCATAATCATAAATCATTGCAGTTCCATGTGCCCTGGGGCCAACTAATGAAGACTGGTTATCAAAACTCTCGCTTTGCTCATCAGGTAAAATCTTGCCTGACTTTTTTTGGTAGGACGCCTTGGAACTTGTGAAAATCTATATTTTCATCCTAAAATGACCACTTGATGAAGAAACTTGTGAAAATCAAAAAGACTTCTATTGTTTATTTTGTAAAAAAAAATTTGAAACCATAGTGCTATTAATTTTATCCAATTGAATGGTTTTGCCCTTAAAGTAGCTTTCACCATATGATCTGCTTAATGTAGGTTGAAAGATATGCGTGCCTCTATACTGGCCAAGTATCCAACTTGGGCTTGCACTCTCCAGATAAGTACTATAGGACCAGTGAAGATTTTATCGAGCATGAATATGGCATTTTTGCTTTTGAGCCTCGGTAAATGGAATATTAGAAAATTGTGTGCTACATTTTTGTGGAAAGCTAGCTGCAATCTGCTTGGCTGCCATATCCTGCTATCCTCTTGAATATAGCTCGTTTTACTGGTATCCCTACAAGTGTGGGATGATGGTAATTATCAAATAGGAGATTGTCAGTTCCAGATCAAGGTTTTTAGTAGATTCACATAAATGTTTTTCCTCTTCCTTTTATCACCACATTTATATGACATGAACAAAAAGAAAAGCAGAATAAAAATACTCTGAAAAGCCCTTATGACTTGCATATTCGCGTATCCTTTGGTCTATAACATGGCATTGTCTTGCTTGGTGAACCTAAAAGTAGTGTAATCAATAAAATCTTAAAGCTATGAGAAGTGACACAGTTGGCTAAGGCGTTGGCCTTCACCCCAAAAGAGAGGAAGTTCAATTCCCGCTAGTCGATGTGAGAGTTTCGTTGGTGGGCAATCTGTAAATACTGTATATCTATAAGTGTTATTTAAGTCTGGAGACGTGCCCTGATCCTTGCAGGTTACCGGTGTTTAGCCCACCTAAACTTTTATGTATAAAAAAATAAAATAAAAAATCTTAAAGGCCCTTTAGACTTTAGAGCTAGCTCATGTGATTGTGGGAAAAGGTCAGTAATATTAATCCTAAATTCAAACACTTGTAAAGTTGTGATGCAACAAAAACAAAAAAACATTATGAAGGCATCTATTTTTACATGCAAGTTATACATTGTGAAAGTCTAAGGACTCATTTTACCTTGTCTTACAAGCTTTTTCTTAAATCATTATTCAAATTCCTTCGGTTTGAAATATAGACAATTTTCTTGAAACAAGTTATTTCACATTTCAATTAAAAAATATTTTCATTTTTTGTTTGAAAGTACTCCCTCTAGTCCTAATTATAAAACCAATTTGACTTTTTTAGAGAGATTAAGGAAATTAATTAAATTACTTTAGAATATTTTTAATTTTTTCTTCAAACTAATTAGTTTGACTAATAAACTAATATATAAACTAAAAATATACAACATATGAAATGATTAAGTAATTTATTTAACTTCCTTAATCTCTTCAAAAAAGTCAACTAAGTCTTATAATTAGCGTCGGAGGTAGTACTAATTTAAATCTAATGAGAAGCATTTTGTCAGACAAACATAAAATAATATTCATGTGCAAAATCACTTCATAAAAATTAATTTTTTTTATTGGTCTCGGTTGACAAAATCTGGGTCTGGGGCTCCACACCGTGTTCTTTATGAGCCGGCCCATACATAAATGCGAACTCAATGATAAATGGATCCGTACTGGACATACTATGACCATGTTGCATGTTAACGGTAGTCCCTAGAGGCTAGGATCATTCTAGATTTTTTTACGCAGAACAGTATTTAGTTCAAGAAAAATTAAAAAAGTATTAAAATTGAAGGAGTTTTCATATTTATTCTTAATTGACATCATCATTTAAAAAGATGAAAAAATTTTATTACATATTCTAAAATTTTATTTAAGGTGAATTATATTTAAAAATAATAAATTTATTTCAAAGCATGACTTGTATAAAAGGACAAGAGGAGCATCAAAACAAGAACCCTACAAAAAAAAATTACATTCAAAATAGATCCTATGAAGACTAAAAGTAAAGGGCCTTATAATAATGAGAGTTCATAATGTTCTATTATATTAGTATATTAGACAAGCACCAATGGAGTTGTCATAAATGGTAAGCGGCTTGTATCGCTTAATCAATGTCTCGAGTTCGAGCCTTGTGAATGTAGAAAAACCCTGTTGGGAGACTCACCCACCATAGCTAGGTGTGTGACCTGGGTCGGATCTGGATTAGTTATGACGAAACTCTGGATACCGGATGGATTAAAAAAAAAAGTATATCAGACAAGCTTGTCACTTATCGGTAATACATAAACCAAGAAAATAATTAATACGCTATTGCCTATTGTAGTTTAGGCCTTTGGCACTTTAATTTGTTTCAACTTTCAACCCCAAGGCCAAAATAAACAAAAGAAGCATTGCCTTTCATGCCAAGCCTTGCACTGTTGACTCTCTACTAAGACAGAATAGATGCGACAATCCCATAATAAAGTATCTTTGGTGCGACAATCTTTATATCTCATCATGTATCGTGAATAAGGTTGTGATTGGATACATGTTATCTACGTATATATACCACGTATCGTATCATCACTGGACTACTTGATTCTATTTTCCTGACCCCATGATTTTCTTCCAAACATATGATCTGATCTCAATAGCTGTCGTCTTCCAGAGAAGTGAAGATCGTAGTATCCGAAGTTAAGCTTCTCTGATTGTTTCACAGCTAATATGTGTGTCAACATTTCTGCTCCGTTTTCAAAGAAGATGTCACCGCCGGCAAAAACTTTGTCTATACCTTGACGGAATTATAATAGAGTCCACATCAGAATTTATCTTTTTGGGGTTTATGACTTTCTCCCTTTTTATCTTATATTCGCCCAACATCTTGGCGACTTGCCATTTCTTTGTGGGAGACCAAGAATTTGATTGAAACTTGTCTGGAGTAGAGAAGAGGGCATATAATAGGAGTGTTTAGACACAGAATATAAACGCTTTCAACTTGTATAATATATGCAAAAGGAACAAACGAGCCCCTGCTGATTTGTTCATTTATATAATGAAATAGACATGATATATTAGGTTAACTCGTATCCTATGTTATTTTTTCAAGTGCATCTTTTGACTTGAAGTAATTTGTGATGCACCTAACACTCAGAAATATTTTTTCAGGAGCATCTATCACCTTAAAATATTTTTTTTTGTATAATTTTGCACTTAACAATTTAGATAATTTAGAGTTGAATACACCTAAAAAAAATTCTTCCAAGTGCTAAAATGCACCATGAAAGATACTTTATAGCACTGTATATACCTAAAAAAATATTTCAAGGATGCATACACTTCAATCCTAATATATAACATCGAACACCATTTATGCCTTGCCTCTGAGATTTTATATCTTGATCAATATCCACTCAGAACCAACTGTCCATGAACTGAACTGGTCCTTTAGTTTGATATTGGGTTTGACCACTCGTTTTGTATATACTTAATTAAGAGAGTTAGTAATATAATGGTGTTAGAGAAAGATTGAAGGTGATGGTTCGCTTTGACTAGTTGCATCTAAGAAGGAGCATCAAGAATTTGGTATCCAAGCAGGCAAAAAGGATCTCCCAAAACCTCTGGTTACTAATGAGAGTGTAGGAACCCCAATAATGCAACTTGTGTAGACAGTGGGAAGGGAATTATCATAAAGCTTGTGAAATTGAAAGGGAATAAGCTAGTCACACACACACACACATAATTTTTGGCTGCCAGGATATGCGTGGATGATAAGGATTCTTTGTTATCAGCAGCATATATCCAGTGTATTTTTATTATCCTCTTGGACCATATATAATCCAAAACCAATACTGATAAGTTTCTTCCGCAGCTTCTTATTAATTATTAACAGCATCAAAGGCAGAAAGACATTATTAATATAAGTTATTACCAATTATATCGTTTGTGTTATAAGCTTTGTTACATATCTAAGTTCTAACCCCTTCAAAAAAGAGGTGACACAAAATTAAACTTTTGATATATTACATTGCTGGCCACATATTTTTCTTTCTTTCTTTCTTTCTCTGATGGTCGCTTTCACTCTCAATGTGAAAGAAAGTGCTTTCGGTCGCCCACATTGTGAGAGGGATGAGATGATAATATGCTGAGGTGAAAGTGAAAGAGATGGAAAGCGCCACATACTTAACCTTTGAGGTTCACATTTGAAGCACATAGAGCCTTTTAGCCTTAAAGTAAAAACTTACAGCTAGCTAGCAACAAAACAAGCTGTCTAATGTGTTAGAGTAAAAAGGCTAACAAGCTATACCCTCCCGAAGAGAGTACAAAATAATATTTCAATTATTTGCAATCTTGTTTTTTTCATTCGTTGGAGAAACAGTTACAAGAAATAATTGTGATTCATGGTAATGGTAGGTCCAAACAGTACGCTGCAATTTGTTCAGAAGCGTACCCTAGAGAAAATAATGAGCGGTCCGGAACAACAAATGTACATGTAGGAGGAGGAGGATATGATGATGATGGCAGAAGCACGACATGGTTTTTGGAATATTGCAGAGAAAAATGAGAGTAATAAGTATTGAAGCAGAACACGTCCAAAAGACAAGAAAAGGAGCATCTTTTGGCTATTCATTTTTAAATCATACAGTATCATTTATAATTTTATTCATATACCCGCACATTATTATTAGAGTGGTAAAAAATCACTCTTCATGAAACTTTCATCTTGTATTTACAACTAATAATTAATCCCCCATCCCCCGGCGGCCGGCCTCGGGTCTTTTCCTTTATTCTACGTACGAAACTGTATCCATTTTCTTGTATATATAGATATAGAAAATCGGAATTAATTAATGGGCATGCGGATAGTGTGAGAACTCATGAGGACTCTTCGTCGGCACCAATGGCTTGATATTTAGTACATGCGCCCGTGAACGTTTCACTCTCAGGTGGGCCCCCACCCTGTCGTCTTTCTTAGTCTTCCAAAGCAGTATATATAAGACCACCCCGCCTAATAAGCCTCTGATTTTCTTTTCAGTGTGCACAATTCGGGGATCACGCATGCTCGTAAGTCATAACTGGAGTCAGGATATTGCAGTGTGCTATATACCAAAGATATTATAGTTTGCTTTCATATTAGTAGATGAGGAGGATCAATCAATATTCAATGGTCAAAACCCTTTTAAATTAAACCTCAAAGAGTGAATAATCACGAGAGAAATCATCTAGCTAACACTATATATATATGAGAACCATTTCATGAGAGCGATTAATGGGAAAGCTTATTCTTTGGGTATATATTTAGCACAAGAGCAAAAGAAAAGGCATGCACGTGAGAAAGGCATTAGAAGAATGAGGAGTGAACTTTACGAGAAACAGGCGCCAATAATTCACAACTGTACCCTCACCCCAAACAGAAACAAAACATTAAGAAAAGGAAGATAGGGTGTTTTGAAGTGTAAAGCCTCTCTAGATCGAGTCTTGAGTTCGAGTCACAAATAAGTCATTTGTATTAGGAGAAGTGGTCACAAACTATAAACCGAATATTTGATGGTAATAAAAATAAAAAGAAGAGAAGAAGGTGTTTTGAACCAAACTAATTAATAATTATTGAGAAGCTAAAACGACAGAAATTAGAATATATGGCTAACAAATAAAAGTATCTATGGTTTGGGCAAATTGTCCCTCCCACAGTATTTGCTTGGAAAGTAACAGCTCCACCACTTGTATATAAAGGCCTCCAATGTCACTCTCTTCTTCAATTCGCTCTTCATTATCATCATCATTATTTGTCAACACACATACTAGCTAGCTATAGCTTTAGTTATTTGCTACCATGGCCTCGAGCTCGACGTGGACAGCGAAGCAGAACAAGAGATTTGAGAATGCTCTGGCGGTGTACGACGAGGAGACGCCGGAGAGGTGGCAGAAGCTGTCAAGGGCGGTGGGAGGGAATAAGACGGCGGAGGAAGTGAAGATGCATTATGAGAAGCTTGTTGAAGATGTGAGGCTTATCGAGGAAGGTCTTGTCCCTCTCCCTAATTACAATACAGACGTTCAACCACCGCGAGCCCGACCCTCTTCCACCGTTCGAACTTACAGTACTTACTTGGATGATCAGGACCGAAGGTTAATTCCCTAATTATCCTTAATTATTATTATCATTATTCCTCTTGATTATATGATATTTTTGCTAGGAGCATCTAGTACCTGGACCTACCTGATTTATTTATCAATGTCCAGATTAATCCAGATCGAGTTGGGTAGGATGGTGACAATACTCTACCACTAAATAACTCATAATAACCACTGATTAAACTGATGTAATCCCCTTACCATTTGGTGGTTATTAACTATGATATTAAATGCCTTTAACTTTCTCTTTCCGCTGGCTTTCTGTTCTTTGCTATTTTCTCGCTTCTCTGCTTTTAATGGCAAAACTAGGATTCTAGAACTTTCCACTTTGGTCCTTTATTACCCACATGAAGATTAAAGGGAAGGAGCCGTACGTGTTTATTATTATGTCATCATTTCATCAGTACTATAGTTTTATTATTATGGGTGTTAAGATGATGAAGATTTAGTGGTTGTTTAGGATCACATTTGGAACCTGAGTCAAAACTCCTCTCACATACTTATCTTATATACTGTAAATCATGATTGAAAAATAATTTTGAAGGCTCCAATTACTATTTAAACCAAATATTTATACTGTTAATTATGCAGGATCAAGAGTCTGAGCCTCCAGTGAAGTACGTCGGAAGGAGAGCCAGTGGGCAGAAATGGAATTTATCATCAATATATATGTGTGTGAGTTTAATATTTTTGTTTTTAATACAGATTTTTTTTTTTTATCATACTCACATAAAGATGATTGGGACCTACTAATATTTTTTTTCTCTTCTCTTTATAGTGGGACCCACTCACTTTTATATGAGTGTGACAAAAAAAATATTTCTGCAATAAAAACATAAACATTAAACCTTATATATAAAGTTTCAAAAACTAAAAGCATGTTCTTAACACTTGCTTAATTTGTCCTCATATTAACTACTACTGTATTTATATGTAATTTGCTTGGCTTCCCCCCCCCCCCCCCGGGGGGCAATATATGTGTCATGTGTGTGAATGAAGCATTGAAGCCTTGTAATAATTCCTACAAATGTATAAATTTATTTTAAGTTCAATGAAAAATGGTGTACTGTGATTATTTCCATGGCCATTTAGTTCAAAATGGAAAACCTCTGGATATAAATATACACTTATGATTTGTTTGGTATAATGGATTTTGAGGGAAAGGGAGGGGAGGGAAAAAATTTATGAGTTGAATTTTGAAAAATTGGGGAAATTGGGATATAAAATTTTAATAAAAAAAAGATGTAAGGTAAAAGAACAAAAAAAATTAATTAAAAAAAAATCTTAACCCCACTTATCTAATTTTTATAAATCTAACTCGAGAAAACTTTCCCTCCCGCCCCTCAATACCAAACAGCCGATTAAACTCGCAGAGGGCCTTCTGTGCTAACTTCATAGAATTAAGAATAAGCATACATACTATGAAACCTGAAGGGTGAGAAAAATTGAAGGTTATTATTACATGGGACGACTAATAACAAAACACAAAATTTTTATCGTGTGTTATTATAATATATATAATAATGAGAGAATGAATGGCATAATTAAGGAGAGTAGTAGAGATTTATCCCCCAACAAAATAAAGAGTTTTCGTTTAAACTTGATTACGTACATATGACAAAATGATACAGAAGATTTAGTTTTTCCTAAAAAAAAAATATTATACAGGTTTTGAAATTTGCATTTTCAAAGTACAAAGCGATATAGAAAGAGGATCTGCACGCCGTGTGAAATCAAAGGCACCGACTCTAGCGTTGTCTGCGGGATTCGGAACCCAATAAAACATAAAACTATACCGTACCCAATCTTTAGAGAGAAAATCAAGAGTAATGTGGCTGATCGATGAGTGCATGCATAATGAGTAGGCTGTCACCAAGCTTTACGATATATTAGAAAAATGAAATGATAATCCGTCTTTAACATACAATACATGTTGACTCATTCAAATCAACCTGATCATCATCGGATCCTAATTAAGAATTGCAAGCTTTAATTTTTTGTTGTTGTTAATGCAGGACATTTTGATATTAGCACCATATGAGTGGCCGTCGACGGTCATTACCAAGCTTAGCTTGTGTGATTTCACACAGGAAGAATGACTATAAAGTTCTAATAAATAAACGTAGTTATTGTCGTTTCTTCCACTACAATCTATAACCTTTAATATATTAGTAATTCATGTATGTATAGCCATTAATGCAGATACAAGAGAGCAGTCTAAATATGCCTGTAAACTTGTACTGGGCAGTGACACAGCTGTCTTATCAAACGGGTCTTCAAAAAGGAATACGTTCATGCATATGATATAATGGTGGCAGGAAAAAAGAGATGACAGGGACAAGAAAAGTGATGGTTAACAAGAGCGGGTGATAGCTATGGAGCAAGGATCGTAATTTCCATTTGCATATGTCTCCTATGGGACATAGTATATAGACCAAGCTAAGAGAACCATTTTTTGTTTTCCTTTTTTAAAATTGAAAAGCTGAAGCAATCTTTCTTTAACGCCTGCTAGCTAATAACTAGCTAGGTACTCAATCATAATATGCTTCAATGGAGGACAGGATTATATCTGCTTTACTATCTCATCTCATCCCAACAGAATATATTCACCTTTGTATTATCCCCACCACACCCACCATATCAACATGCATGTTCTTGCTCTTCCATCTCCACTAGCTACCACTATTTACTTCTCTCTTCAATTCACTGTCTTACACTAGATTACGTTATACGAGTATTTTTTGAAATTAAAGAACATGTCTTATACTGGTATAAGAGAGGAGTATCAATTACATATCTCGCTTGCTCAGGCGTTCAAAACTATATATATATATTGATCGTACCAGCCAGAGTTTTGAACATACATGATGATCTTGATTTATTTTTCAGATTTGCTCAGAATTAAACGGAAAAAATTGTGAAACGTAAAACACATCAGATCAAAACATCATAACACTTTATATATAAGAAAAGAACCACATTCCCTGAAGTGCGTCTTAGTACCGGCATCTTGTAATCCGTAGGAAAAATTCAACATCCATATCTAAGGGACGAGACTATACCTTTTTTGTTTTTTGCATACATATAACAGAAGGCTAGAAGCCAGAATTACATAGGAGAAAATTAAAACAAAGGAGAAATAAATCTCAAAACACTCTTGGTCTATCCAAGTTCTCAAATTAATAGGACATTCCTCAAATATAGCAGATCCAGAAATTCTCATCTTTACTAAAGCATCAGTACGTAATCTTATTGATATCTCTTGGAACATGGCAAAAAAGCACTTATCAGTCTCTATGCTTCATTTCCTTCACCTGTTCCAACAGTAAGCCTCCAAGATGAAAATTGTCATCCGGAATTCTATCAACAAGTTCCTGAGAATCGGATTCCAGAACAATTCGGTTTAAGCCTAGATCCCATGCTAACGTTGTAAGCCCTCAAAAACTGCCCATTCCTCCGCAGAGTTGGCATTGCACACTCCAATATGCTTCTTAAAACCAGCAACCCATTCCCCATGACTATTTCTTATAATACCCTCGAGCCGGCCATGGAAGAATTAACCACCATGCATCATCAACATTGATTTTGTGCCAACCCATCGGTGGCTTTTGCCACCGCCTCGCTTCAAAATGAGAATCAAAGGAATCTAGGAAAGTCCCATCCGGGATCACTTGTTGGGACAAGGCAAAATGCCGCCACGTATGTAAGACCACAGCGGCTGGGTTAGCAGGTTTCACACAGGACCTATAAAAAATAAATGCATTTCCCCAACCCCACAATTTCCATATTGCTACACCAAAAACCAATGGCCAGTAAGCTCCTACATTCAGCCTTAAGCTATTTTTCATCAGATTCAACTTTCAAGGCCATCCAATCATGAAGAGGGGCAGCAAAGAAGCTAGAAACGTACTTTGGGCTAATGAGTTGCATCCACATCTGTCTTGCATAAACATAATCTCTCATAATATGTAGGGAGTCTTCCACTTCCAAATTACAAAAATCACACAAAGCTGAAGATTGGGATCAAGAGCTTCTCCAAGCATTAGTAGTTAATTTGTGTAATGAAAGTATCCACATAAAAACCTTAATTCGCTCTTCCCCTTTCCATTTCAAATTCACCTTATAAAGCTTATATCTCAAATGAGGAGGGTTTTCTTCCACCAACAAATATGCACTTCTAAGGGAGAATTGCCCACTACTAGTCGCTCCCCAAACTAAGAAGTCACTGCCTGCCTCAGATCTCAATGGCAAATGCGCAGTAAGTTTGCAAATAATTATCGGATCTAAAATAGACGCCAATCTATCCCAATCCCATGTTCCATACCGCACCCACTCCGCTATCGAGGACTGCTCTTCGTCCACTGAAAGTTGTCTAGTACACCATACTTTTAAGGGTTTCCCCTCAATCAACCAGCTGTCATTAAAAAAATTAACCAATTGACCATCCTTGATTTTCCATTTCGTACCCAAGTCAACAATATCCGTTTGGGCACAGATAAATTTTCATATCCTTGAGTCTTCCTTCCTAGCGACCAAGAGAGAGTCCTCCTCACGCAACATGTATCTCTGCTGAAATATATCAGCCCAAAGGCCTTGAGTTCCCATAATGAGTTGCCAAGCCAATTTAGCTCCGTAGGCTCTATTAACCAAAGTGAGTCTTCTAAACCCTAGACCACCAAACTCTTTTGGCCTGGTAATATGTTCCTACCCAACAGGATGAAAATGATTAAAAGTATCGTCATGACCCCAGATAAAGTTTCGTTGTAACCTCTCAACCTCATGGCATACACTTCGAGGAAAGACTAGCTACCTACATGGGATACATAGGAATAGTACTTAACACAGACTTGGCAAGGGTGATCTTCCCTGCAGTCAATAGACAATTAGCCTTCCACGCGGATAACTTAACCCGGACCCTAACAATGACATACTGGAAGGTCTCCCTCTGTTTCCTGTTTCTAAATAGCAAAAAACCCATATATTTCCCAAGCTCAGATGAGATTTTAATATGAGTTATATCCTTTACTTTCTGCCTGATTTGTACCGAGACTCGAGGGGAGAAAAAGATAGAAGACTTCTCTCTGCTTACCTTACCTCCAGATGCATTCATAAACTTATCAAGGCACTGTACTTCATCATACAATGAGCCTGATTTTTTGAGGCAACCCCAAATAACAGCAAATCGTCCGCAAATAACAAGTGAGACACTTTGAAGCCAAATCTAGAGGTATAAAGAGGCCTCCATGCACCCTCTTCCACAACATCACAAATTAAGTGAGAAAGCTTATCCATACAAAGAACAAAAAGAAAAGGGGAAATAGGATCCCCTTGACGAAGGCCCCGAAAAGGACAAAAGAACTCAGTTTGTGCACCATTCCAAATCACATTATAGGAGACTGAATAAACACAAGAGACGATAAGGTTATTAAAACCCGTGTCAAAACCAACCTCAACAAGGACTTGTTTCAAAAAAGTCCAGCTAATTCTATCATAAGCATTTTCTAAATCAATTTTTATAGTCATAACTATATGATCCTAACGTGAGGGGTAAGGAACTATATTAGGCTGCAGCTTAAGGACTTGGGGCTGATCCAGGCTCAATAAGGTACAACCTCACTTTGGACACCCTCGGCGCGAGGTGGTGTCATTGTCATGATGATTATTAATGTAAAGATTAGAGAATAACCATCACTACTAGTAGTGCAGTGGTATTGGGAATTGTTCCCCCCCCCCTTAGGTCTTTAGTTCGATCCCCCTCCCCTCGCCTTGTATCAAAAAAAAAAAAAGATTAGAGAATAGAGCTAACGCCATTGAAGTTGGAATGCGAATACAAGTTCAATTAAATAGACGTAGAGGATTATCGAAGTAACCCAAGGAGTATACATATAATCACTTAACTTATCCAAAGCAAATCCTTTATTTATTTATTTAAAAAAAAAAAACTGGGTATAATTTAAGAAATAGAGAGGAAATTGTACGCCTACAGGTTAAGATGTAAAAGAAAAAAGAGTGTGATTTATTGACTGATAAAGAAAGATGGTACAACATATGTGCAACCACTGTGTTTCTAAACCCTGCCATTTACTTGCGGGAAGAGAGAGTGCAAAACGGTGAACTCTACGCCTACAACAAAACCTGTTAACTGTGCGAGTGGTCAGGTTAAAACTCAGAATATGTTATTTCATTCGATTATATTTAATTTAACTTGTATCCTATGCTGTTGCCTCTGCCTGGGGGTTGACTTACTCTGCTTCCGGAGCCAGAGACGGCGCACTTGTCCCCTCTTCATCTTCCTCTTCCTCTTCAGCCACTTCCGGTGCTTCCACTGACGGGGACGGCGATGGGGACGATGACGGAGACAGCGATGGTGATGGAGCTGGTGTTGGCGCCCATGTTGGTGATGACGATGACCATGAAGGTGATGGTGACGGAGATGATCCCTCCGGCGATGCGCTCGGTGAGTCTGAAGGTGAAGGTGAATTATCAATGTCTCCGACAAGGGAAGCATCATCATCATCAGAATCTTCCCAAGACGGTGCAGGACTCCCTTGGCCCAGGCCAACGTTGCTAAATAAAATTCCAATGTATCCCAATACAATGAGTTTGGAAGGAGCCAAATCAAAGTAGAAAAAGAATTGAAAGGAACAAGTACAAATTAAAGGGTGACACACACACGCACATGTTACCTCTTGACCCAATCAGTCCAGGCGGAGCCACTGTCACCGTCACCGTTACTGCCGTCACTCACGGTGTCCTTGGCATCGTTAAGAGCTTGTTGAGCAGTGCCATCTTGGAGGGCTTGTTTGGCTGCTTCACTGTAAGCGGCTTGTTGTAGAGTTTCTTGAGAGATGCCTGCTTCTTTTGCTTTATCCAGCATGCTCTGTACATCCAATTGTCCCATTACCATTGGCACAAACACCATCGATAACAACACTATCCCTCCTACTTCTATACTCATCTTTTTTCCCATTTCTTTTTTTGTTTCTTTCACTATTGGGGAACAGCAAATAATTGTGGTGACTGACTCGTTGGTTTGATTAAGATTGAAATGAGAGTTTGTGATGCCATATATAGTTATCCCATTTCCACGAGGTTCATACATTTGTTTGCTCCTCAACATTCCCTCACATTATGCAAATTTGTTTACTATACATGAATTCCCATGTTTAATTCTCCAACGTTCGAATTTTAGATTTGTTTTTATTATTATAGTCGACTCTGTTTTCATTTGCAGAGCTTGCTTTTTTTACGGCCTTACCTAGTTTTTTCTTAGATATATATTTCGTGCATGCCCGAGTTTTGAGCAAAATCTGCCCCAAATTTAAAGTTTCAAACGAGTCATAATTCACTTTAAAAATTATATCTTAAATATTACTACGTATACTATTGGTATTTTCTTTTTTGGTTTTGGTTACTAGTGATAATAATTATATAAAATACAAGAGTTTGTGATGCCATATATAGTTATCCCATTTCCACGAGGTTTATACATTTGTTTGCTACCCGACATTCCCTCACATTATGCAAATTTGTTAACTATCCATGAATTCCCATGTTTAATTCTCCAACGTTCGAATTTTAGATTTATTTTCTTTGTTATTGTTGACTCTGTTTTTCATTTGCAGAGCTGGCTTCTTTTACGGCCTTACCTAGTTTCAAACAAGTCATAATCCTCTTTAAAAATTATATCTTAAATATTATACTACTAGTATCTTCTTCTTTTTTGGTTTTGGTTTTGTTTAGTAGTGATAATAATTATATAAAATACAAGAGTTTGTGATGCCATATATAGTTATCCCATTTCCACAAGGTTCATACATTTGTTTTGTTACACGCCTATTGGCCCCGTCCTTTCGTATGGCGGGTAGTGTGATCCTTTTCTTATATTCTATTTTAAATTATTTTCCCAGGTTAATTTACGATACTCATCAGAGTATTAACAGTAGAGTATGCACAGGTTTGAACAATAATATACTGATAAAATAAAAATCCGGAAAGATAAATTTTCCCCCCGAAGGGATTAATATACAGTCATCCGGATAATGGTTCCTGACAAGCCAAAAATAATATACTATAGTCATCCGGAAATCAAAATAAATATTTAAAAAGAATCTCCATCCTCCTTTATCATAAATACCATAATCCTACTCCGCCGTCTTTCCTTGGTCTCCTGGCTCAAACCTAGATGAACTGTTAGAGGACTTATAAGGGGCTGGCATTCAAAATTGAATCTCAGAGTAACTGCTAATCTCATAGAAAATTATGAACAATGCATGTAGAAAAATCATAAATAAACAAATACCACATAACATTCAATATCAAGGCACACAGCCAAATCCGGAACTAGCAGTCCTAATAGCACATGACACAGACTGCAGTGGTCATAATAGCACACATCACAGACCATCAGGCACAGCACACAACAAAGCCCTTAATGCACACAGCATGTTCCGATTTCATAGCGCTTGGAAATAAATGACAGCTAAATGTATGCAACATAACATGGTATAATATACATACACAAGTCACACAGAGTATATGAGTATTAGGGTTACTACCTGATAGTCGTCTACAGATAAAAATAATCTCCCCGGTGCAAAGTATCACATTTAGGCCTAAAATAATAAAATATAAATATGATTAAATCCACCTCAATAAATATTCCCTTTGATAATTTAAAATAAGCCCAATTCATGTGTCCATATTTACTAAATCACTTTTCTTATTAAGAAATTTAATATGGGCTTAATATCCTCTTATTTTCGTTCACATTCTGAAATTTTTAGAAATAAAGGCCCAACTTCAAAAATCTATAATTAATTCTATAAAAATATTTTTAGGTTGGTTCTAAAGCCCAATTGGCCCATGTATATTTTCAACCAAAAATACTCATTTGGGGCCAGAACAAGTCGAAAATCTAACCATAGGCCAAAAACTGTTGTCCGAAAAAATTCCAGTTTTCAGGGGCTATTTTGAAACATTTATTTCTCTTAGCACACAGTTCATAAAAATATGTGTTACCTATAAAATTAATCTTTGAGATGTCTAATTTCTCCTTGTAAAATTTCATAATTTTCCAAGTTCATTTATTAAGTAAAATATCATGAAGAAGGCGACTGACTTCTCAGGAATGTCACAAAACAGCACACCAACATTTTTCAAGCTTTCATCTAGAGTTCTAAAATTTTGATCTAAGTTCACCCTTATACAAAAACTTATTTTAAACACTTTAAAACCCTCAAAATCACAAGAATCAATTGATATCCACATGAAAAACCAGCTGCACACAAATTATTATTTAATCAACAAAATATCAAACTTTTATTCTAGCTTCATATCTTTCATATACTAAGCTTGATCTACCATTTTAGGCCATGAACCTTAGCTTTAAACCTTTAATCATTCTTTTCATTGACCATTCAAACCCAATATACATATATACTCAAGTCCATAGTCATTTGTAATCTCAAATAATCAAAAGAAGACATAAGAAAGTTTAAAGGTGGCTTACTTGTCTTTGTGCTTTAGTTACTTTGAATCTTGGCTTCCTTTGACCACCCCAACCTCTTGGCCTTCACCTCAAATCACTAAAGAAATGTTGCTCTTTAGTGTCTTAGCCACATTAGGGGAAGTGGAAGAGAGTATATTGAAGATCCAAAGCCTTAGAACTTATCTTAGTCTTGATCTTTCTCTTTCTCTAGCTTCTTGTGTGAGTTTTTTGTGCTCTTTCTCTCATTCATTCTCATGCGAACCAGCAGCCCAAAATGGAAGAGAAATGGGTTCTTAAAAAAATACTCCAACCTACTTGTTTCCTAAGATATGTTTGGCTTGCTCAAGAAGCTTTTCTTTCTTCTCTTTTTTTTTCCTTGATTTTTCCCATAGGTTACTAAATACTTGTTGGCTTCATTGAATTATTATTTTTTTTTTCCTTCTTTCCCTCCTAGACCGTGGCACAAGGGCTGATGGGATTGGGAAGGGAGTTGTTTTGCTTTGAATATTGTCTTGAAATAGAGTGCTCAAGAGTCCTCAATTAATAGTTTGGTACTTGCCCATTTCAAGTCATAATTTCTCCTAGATATAATAGGTACTTGGGAGTACTTAACATCATCATTCATTTTTTCTTTCTTTCAAACCCTCTTCAAAAACCGTGTGGGTAAAGGATTTGGGAAAATTTTATGTCTTCAAGTGCAATCCAAGTGTCTCTTGCATTTATGAAGAAGATGATGTAAGCCATAAGATGTCACCAAGCATGATGTCATTTATTTTGATCTTCAAAGTTGGGCTTCTAAATAGCCCTTTTTTTTTATTGTGTGCGTATCTAGGTGGTCTAATTCGTCTCTCTCCCCTGTGAGTGTCTCTCTCTCTCCCAAGTGAGGGTCAGTGAGGTCCCTTGTGAACCAGTCCGGTGACCGTTATTAGAATGGTGACCTTTGTTTTCCTAAGCCTTTTTCTCCCTTATTTCTTTCTTGTTCGTTCTCTTCCTCCTCCGTGTTAGTCTTTTCTGTCAGTGTGTGTGTGTGGTGATCCTCGTAAGGTGTTTGGAGGCATGGAGGCTGGGTATGATGGCAAAGAAGATGGTTCGATCGAAGTGGTCCTGAATCTAGAAAATAAGGTGGAATGCCAGGGTGGAACTCTCGTTGGAAAATACTGACTTCTAAGAATATGAATGTTCCTACGATCATGACGATGGTCAAGAAGGGGTGGCAGCTTGGAGATGATGATTTAGAGACTCATGAGCTAGACCGAAGTCAGCTCATTTTTTTGTTCCGTTTCAGGGATTCTAAAGATTTTCTTCGTGTTCTCAAGGGTTGCTCATGGTCAATCCAGGGGCATCTACTGAATCTTCAACTGTGGGAGGACTGCATGATATTGAAGGACGTTAACTTTGACGAGGTGCCCTTCTGGGTGCAATTTCATGGTCTCCCTTTGGAGGCTTTTGATGACAGCAATGCCTGTATTCTTGGTAATGTGGTGGGTACTACGGTGATGTTTGAAAAACCAAAGGTTGATGGTAGGTTTGGGAGAGGCTTCATCCGTGTGAGGTCTCTGGTTAACTTGAATAAGCCATTAATCTCGGGCTTCTGGGTTCCGAGCAAGGGAAAGGAATCAGCCTGGGTGTCAGTGAAGTATGAACGGCTGCAGATTTTTTGCTACTCCTGTGGTAGACTCGGCCATGAAGGCCGATCTTGCAAGTCCTATAGGTCTGGGAATGAAGATGGTGATAAAAGGAAGGTCTTTGGGAACTGGTTGGGTACAAGCGGTGTGCGAACGTTGGAGGAGTTGGTGGAAGTGTGTAGACCAGACTGGTGTGAGGTTCCAGCAGAGCAGAATCGTGCCTGTAATAGACGTTCTCGGCGGAGCCGGTCGCCGGAGGAGCTTCCGTCAAATGAAGGCAAAAAAGATCCTAGGATTTCGGGCTGTCAGAATCAGTGTGGACAAGGTATGGAGATTGTGTGTCATCCGGTGATTGGGACTTCTCAAGGGTATTCGGTGGTTGGTACACCCAATGAAGGTTTGATCGAGCCAAGGATTCAGAGAACAATTAATGCGCAGAGTGACTTTCCATCACGTGAACAACTCTCTCTCTCTTCTGACCAGGAAAGGATTCAAAATTCTAAGTCCAAATGGGCTATGCAGGAAGAGTGTACTTTTGAGACCATTATTCCCCCCCAAGTCGGCCCAAGTGTCTTAGTTGTTGGAGGCCCAAGAGCTGAACATATTGACCATCTATATCATGTGGAATTCCCTGGTGAGCCAGAACCCATACAAAACCCCCCTGCTCCTCATGGTGGGCTCTCACCCATCTCAGCTGTGGCTGTTTCCTTGAAAAGTTGTCATATTAAAAGGCCCAATGATCTGGATCTAAGCCCCACGCTGATTAAAAGGCAGAGGAGACTTTGCTTTGATTTACCCATCCCTCATAAGGAATTATCCTTCGTCTCTCGGCCCCCTTCTCTGAGTCTCCATGGCGCGGAAAATCAGTCCACGAGAAGAGGCAGGAAGAGCTTCAGATCAGTGAAGGCATTATTGAGGAATAAGAAAGGGGCGCATAATTTAAATTCCCAGGGTGACCCTCCCGTGGTAACTGAAATTGACTTCCCTGCTAGTTGGCTAAATGGAGATGGGGCCCCTGCTGTTGCCCAATCTTCTTCTTCTTCTGCTCAGAACGCCGGTGGTTGGATGGGACCAGCCACCGGTGCGCCATGAATATATTAGCCTGGAACTGTCAAGGTCTTGGGGTTGCCTTGACAGCCAGGAATTTGAAGGAAGAGTGCTTCCGGAAAAAACCCCAGCTGGTCTTCTTAATGGAAACAAAACAGAAGGCCCGGTATGTGAAGAAATTGCGACGGCGATGTGGTTTTGATGATGAATGGCTAGTGGATCCAGTAGGAAAGAGTGGAGGGCTGGCGGTCTGGTGGACTGATGAGATTCAGGTGAACATTCTCTTTTCATCTTCAAATATCATTCATTGTCGGCTTGAGTCTGGTGCTTTAATTTCCCCTGCATATGTCACCTTTGTCTATGGTCCTCCTGTTGAAAAGGATAGACTCTTATGTTGGAAGGAAATTGGTAGGATTAGTAGAAATATCAATGATTCTTGGTTAGTTTTGGGGGATTTTAATGATATTCTATCTCAATCTGAAAAAAGTGGTGGTAAGCCTAAAGAATGGAGGAAAATTTTGAATTTTAAATGCTTTATTGCTGATTGTGAAATTGATGATCTGGGTTTTACTGGCTTTCGTTTTACCTGGTGCAATAATAGAGATGATACTGAGACTGTTAGAGAGCGATTAGATAGAGCTTTTGGCAACATCCAGCTTAGGGAACTTTTCCCGAACTTGCAAGTTTCTAATGTGAACCCACTAGGCTCTGATCACCATTTACTATTTATTCAATGTCACCCGGAGAATTTGTGTAGAAAAAGATCTTTCAGATTTGAAGCATCCTGGGCCCAGCACTCTAATTTCCGTCATGTGGTTAAGGAGAGTTAAAGCTTTGACCATGGCAAATCCCCTAATACAGTTGCTGAATTTGTGTGCAAACTACTGAAATGCAAGGAGGATCTTGTGAAGTGGAGTAAAAAAGAGTTCCCCAACAATGTCAAAGTGATTGAGATTCTAAAATCCCAGCTGGCTTCTCTATCACAAGGGGATATTAACCCAGTATCTAGTAGGGCCATGAGTGAGATTAAAATGGCGCTTGACAGGGTGCTTGATCTTGAGGAAAAATTTTGGTGGCAACGCTCCCGTGTGAACTGGTTAACTGTGGGAGACAAGAATACCCGATTCTTTCACTTGTCTACAATTAAGAGAAGACAGCGCAACAATATTCTGAGTATCAAGGATGATGGGGGTAATTGGCTAGTGGAAAAAAATGCAATTGTGGCTAATATCTCCAACTTCTTCCAGCATCTGTTTACCTCGGCTGGCGAGGATAATATGGAGTCGGTTCTAGCCTTTGTTGATAGAAAGATCTCCCCTGAAATGAACCAGAGCCTTATGGTGCCCGTTACATGTGAGGAAATCAAGACAGCTGCTTTTAGTCTTGGGGGATCTAAAGCGCCTGGACCTGATGGCTTCTCCGGATTATTTTATCAGAATGCTTGGGCAGAGGTTTGTGATGCGGTCTATGTTATGGTGAAGGATTTCATTGCGGGTAAGGCTACCCTTGATAAGCTGAATGACACTACTATTACTTTAATTCCAAAAGTAGATAGACCTGAACATGTGTCTCAATTCCGACCTATTGGACTATGTAATTTCTCCTACAAGATCATTTCCAAAATGTTGGCTAATAGAATGAAGCCCTTCCTTGACGCTTGTATCTCTCACAACCAAGGAGCATTTGTTCCGGGTAGATGCATCCAAGATAATATAATTATTGACCATGAAGTCTACCATTATTTGCGGAGGAAGAGAACTGGTGGGAAATATGAATTTGCACTTAAGATGGATATGAGCAAGGCGTATAATCGAGTTGAATGGGACTTCCTTGAGAGTGTCCTTCTTAGTTTTGGCTTTTGTGCAGATTGGGTTTCACTAATTATGAAGTGTGTAAGGTCGGTAAGGATGAACATCTGTCTATCTGGTGAGAAGGTTAATTCCTTCTCCCCGAGTAGGGGTCTGAGACAAGGGGGTCCCCTTTCCCCGTACCTCTTCATTCTAGTGGCTGAGGTTCTCTCACTCATGATTGGCAAAAGTGAAGAGTCCCGAGCTATTCAAGGGATTAAGCTAAGCATTAGCTGCCCGGTGTTGACTCATAGTTCCTTTGCAGATGATGCTTTGCTCTATATGAATGCTAATCTGGGGAATTGTACTCATTTGGCTAACCTTTTACACCAGTATTGCACTGCTTCGGGACAAGTGATCAACCTTGATAAATCAAGCATCTTTTTTTCCTCTAATACGCCAGAAGATGTCCAAGTAGCAGTTGTAACCTTCTGAAGATTCCCACGGCCGAGGATCCTGGCAAATATCTTGGAATTCCAAGCATCTGGGGGAAAACTAAACATCAAGCCTTGGCATATATCCGGGAACGTGTGGCTAGTAAGCTCCATGGTTGGGGGCCATCTTTACTCTCCTTTTCGGGGCGTGAAGTCGTGATTAAAGCAGTGGTTCAGGCCATTCCGATATATCCAATGAACTGCTTTAAGTTCCCGGTGAAAACATGTAAGGAAATCCAGAGCCTTATTGCCAACTTTTGGTGGGATGAGAATGCTTTTGGAAACCGTACTCATTGGAAGGCCTGGGACTCCCTTACCTTTGGGAAACATCAAGGAGGTATGGGATTCCGTGACTTGAATATCATGAATGAGGCATTGTTGGCCAAGACAGCTTGGAGACTTATGTTGAATCCTGATGGCTTATGGGCCAAGGTACTCAAAAGTGTTTACTTCCCGGAGGGTGCCTTTATTGATGCAAAAAAATGCTCCAAAGCCTCTTGGTGTTGGTCTAGTTTACTAGTTGGAAGGGAATTCCTTCGGAATATCTCCGGTGGGATTTAGGGTCTGGTCAAGATATCAGAATCTGGGGTGATTATTGGGTTCCAGGAGTCAGCTTCCCTGAGAAACCTCAGAATAGTAATGACCCCTTTGTTACTGAGGGCAAAGTAAGTGACCTTATAGTTGACGGATCCTGGAACCTTGCTCCTATAAATCACTACTTATCAGATGCGGTGCGTACAGCCATCTATGCTATTCCCATTCCCAACAATGGTTTGAAAGACAAGATCGTCTGGACTAGTGCTAAGAATGGTAAGTATGAGGTTAAGCTGGGCTATCATTGTGTGAAAGCGAAGAGCTCTATTAGTTGTGTTAAGGCAGGTTCTTCAGTGGTGATACCTCAATCTTGCTGGAAATCCATATGGCATATCCAGGTTGTCCCCCGTGTGCAGCAGTTTATTTGGCGGATTCTTAATAATGCGCTTGCCACCAATGCGGCTCTATATGGTAGGAGGAGATCCAGGGTAAGCCTATGTTTTATCTGCGACCAGGCAGAGGAGAGCTCTGAGCATTTATTCTTTCACTGCCCGTGGACTCGTTGTGTGTGGTTTGGCTCTCCTTTTGGTGCTAAATTTGACTATAGAAAGGTTGCAAACTTTAAGACTTGGTGGTTGCAGATTCTGGATTCTTCTTCTTTGAATCCCCAGGATGTGTCTTTAATCTGCTGGCTCTTATGGTTTATATGGAAACAGCGTAATGAGAAGGTTTTTAATCATATAGAACCTAATCCCTTCACTGTTCTGGAGCTTGCTAGGAGGAATAACTCTGATTTTTGGTCCTCCCGGGATGCCTTGCTTCCGAATTCTAGGGTATTGAGGGATCCCCCTGCTCCTCCTAAACGTTGGAGACCTCCTGTACCTGGGGTCCTAAAAATTAACACTGATGGGGCGTATGTACCTGGTAGAGATGAAGGTGCAATTGGCATGGTTTGTCGAGACCATGTAGGCTACTTTCAATGGGGTTTTGTGGATAAAGTTAAATCTATTTCTGCCTTTATGACTGAAGCCCTGGCTCTCAAAAGGGCTTTAATGTTAGCTGTGGACTTAGGTCATGATAAAGTTATTTTTGAAACTGACTGTCTTACTCTGATTTCTTGTATTGATGCTAAATCTCCTGATTTATTTGATTGGAGGAGTAGGAGTATTATTCATGATATTATTTGCTTTCTTGCAGACAGGGTTGGGTTCTTGTTTTCTTTTATCCCTAGACAGGGTAATAGAGCTATAAGGGGGTGGGCCCGATTGGGTGGGTTTTCCAACCGTCACCCTCTTTGTCATCTCTTCTAACTCTGGATGTTCAAGAAGCCGCTTTGGATGTGAATGGTGCTGTATCTCCCACCTTATTTTGATGGATGATTTAGTTATCTTTACTCTTTTGGTATTTCCCCACGTGTTAGGGGTTGCTTTCCTTTATTCTACTTTGAGGATTGTATTTGGTTTTCCATTGCTGGTTTGTATCTGTTTGTAGACTCTGGTTTTGTGGTAATATATGCATCCATTTCGAGCAAAAAAAAATAGCCCATTTTTTTCATGAGCACCTTTTTGTTTCCTTCTTCTCCTCCTTATGTGGATTGGACCTCCTTCTTGAACTTCAAGAATTGTCTTTCCTACTTAGCCCAATAGCCCTAAGTTCTTAGCTAATTACATGACACTTTTGTTGGACATTTTTGGAATTTTATTCTCTTTCTCCTATTTCTTCCCTTTATGTGAAATATCCAAGGGTAAAAAGGGAAAATGGAATGTGTTTTGACTTCCGTTGTCATCTCTTCCTTAAGGTTATCATTAACCATGATCATGTAATTTACACATAAACAAGTAATTTCTCATCCTCATCTGATTCTGATTAATTCATGCAAATAAATATTTATCATTAACACATGACTTCAAGAAAATTCATGTATACAAATAACTTCACATTAATGCACATGAAAAATGGGATGTTAAATGTTTACTCCTCGACATTACCTCACATTAAGCAAATTTGTTAACTATCCATGAATTTCCATATTTAATTTTCCACCATTAGAATTTTTGATTTTTTTTCATTGTTATTGTTGACTTTGTTTTCATTTGCAGAGGTTGTTTCTTTTACTGCCTTACCTAATATTTTCTTAGATATATATTTTGTGCATGCTCGAGTTTTGAGCAAAATCGGCCCCAAATTCAAAGTTTCAAACAAGTCATAATCCACTTTAAAAATTATATCTTAAATATTATACTACTAGTAATTATTATTATTTTTCTCTTGGTTTTGGTTAGTACTGATAATAATTATATAAAATAGGAGATTAATGTGGCCGCTTATAATGGATAGGGGCACGCCCCTGTACCTCAACAAAACAATGAGACATATGCGACAAGACATGGTGGTTTCAAAGGGGAGTGGGTAGCGTCCATTCTCCTTAAGCTTCATTGCCGTCCCCCCCAAAAAAAAAACTGTGCCCTTTTGACATAAAATCGTGAAGGTTGATTTTTTTAAAAAAAAATTTAGGATACTAACGAATATTAAAAATATAGTTTAGGATACTGAATTATATTGAAAAATTACTTTAGGATCTAAAAAAATATTTCAGGGTACTAACTGGTACTAAAAAGATACTTTGAGGATACTGAATTTTAGGATCTTAAAAAAATATGTGGAAGTATATTTTTAGCATCAGTCTGTGCCCTGAAATATTTTTTCATAATCTTATTATAATTTTTTAAAATCATGAAGTATTTTTTTCAGTACCATTTAGTATCCGTACCAGTCAATATCCTCAAAGTACCTTTTAGTACTAGTCAGTACCCTAAAATATTTTTTTTAGTATCAGTCGGTATCCTTTTAGTACCAATTAATACCTAAAATATTTTTCAAGATTCTAAAATAATTTTTCAAAATCATAACGTATTTTTTATCTACCATCCAATATCCTCAAAGTATATTTTTAGTACCGTTCAATGCCCTGAAATATTTTTCAAGATCATGAAATATCTTTTCAATACAAGTCAGTATCTTGAAGTATATTTTTAGTACCCGTCAATACCCTAAAATATATATATATATAAAAGCTTTCACAATTTTATGTCAAAACCGCATAGTTTTAGAGGAAGAGGACGGTAATGAATCTTAAAGGAGTGGACGCTAGCCGAAGGTACTCCGACCATGGTAGTGAAAATGTAGATTTTACCTGAAAACGGAAGGAGAATGAAAAATCATAAATCGTAAAATCGTAACGTAGTAAAAACGTAAAAAAATCGTAAAAACAGAAAAACGTTTGGAAAATTAGTAAAATCGTTTTAATGAAAAAAAAATCGTAAAATCACACTGATAAAACGAGTTTTTAACTACCATGACTCCGACTCTTCTAAACTTTGACGTACGACTGCATAAAGAAAACAGAGCTTAATCTCTTAAAATATTAAAAATAATAGACATATATTTCTTAACTAAATTGCTAGTTCTACGTATTCCAAATCTGATATTAAATCTAAAGAAACGAAAGATATAACACTAATGAGATTAAATGTTGAGTAAAAACCTAGGTCTCAGGACATTTATCGATCTTTCCTTAATTAGTGAGTGTGAGGTGTGGACGTGAAAGTGGTGGGGAAGATTGACCGAGTCAATGGTCTTGGCTTGGAATAAGTGGGTCAGAGGAAAAAGGTTCGAGAAAGAATCTCAGGCCGGCCATTCGCTCATTAGGCTATATGTAAAAAATTCGTACATGAGTAGTTAACATAATACCTACAACATTTAGCTTGTAATACAATTATACTAACTCAAGAATTTACTATAATAATCAGTTGATTAATTTAAATAGATCAAATAAATAAATTATATTAGTTATTTGTAATAAATATGATTAATTTTCTTAAAACACTATTTTTTATCCTGACTAACCTTAGACAAAAATCTCTTACCCTATGTTTAGTTTGAGGGGAGGAGAGGGAGGGGAGGATAGGAAATTTTTTGACCAAATTATCCGTGAGAAATTTTAAAAATTACATATCTTTTTGTATCACTTTTCGTGCATTAACTTTAAAAACATGTCACATCATGAACATATCTAACTTTTCTCATTAGGGAGGAGGGGCACCTTCCCTCTCTCCCTTACCACATAGCCTTAGCATACAATCAATATGAATATTTAAAAGAAAAATTATAAATTTAAGAGATAAAGTGGATAAACTGGTTGGCATTAGAACCGGGTAATTATATCCTGTAGTGTAAGGGAGTCGCTGAGTGGTGTGTAGAAGCAAAACTAAAATACTAAAACATTATAAATTATAAATTTAAGAGATAAAGTGGATAAACTTATCAGTATTAAAACCGGATAATTATATCCTGTAGTGTAAGTGAGTCGCTGAGTGGCGTGTAGAAGCAAAACTAAAATATTAAAAAATTATAAATTATAAATTTAAAAGATAAAGTGGATAAAGTATTAAAACCGGATAATTATATCCTGTAGTGTAACTGTGTAAGTGAGCCGCTGAGTGGTGTGTAGAAGCAAAACTAAAATACTAAAAAATATCACGCCTTGTTCCCATTTTTGAATGACATGCACTTTATTTTGGCCGACCATTTTTCCTAGTACTATATAAATAGACTCGCAACGCGCGTTATTCTTGGCGTGTTTGACGTGAATGTATATTTTGTTTTTGAACCAAAAAAAAAAAAACTACTGCGAAACATTTTTTTTAAGTCGTTTTTTAATAAAAATCAGTATGGGGGTCAAAAAAGGTAAACGTAAACAGCTCAAAGGTGATCCATAAAGTCTAGTCTTTCTTGTTTTACCATTTCTTCTAAACTTTTGTCATGAAAACTGAAAAGATGATAATATATACAGAGAGTCGTTTAACTCTTTTTGTTCAATATTTGATGACTCTTCTCCAGCTGAACCAAAAAAGTATATATATATATATATATGGCCACTTTAGCTCTAAACTGCCGCCAGAATCAGACAGAATTGGCGTTTTTTTCCAATTATTTATCCCGATGCTGACTAACTGGTGATCAACGCGTTTCTTATGAGAAAAAAGGCTGACTACCTGCCGTCAGTATTTTTTTTTTTTTATTTTCAATTATTTGGTGTTTTGTTTATATCTTGGGCTGTGAAGGAGATCCCTGCCCGTCAGTATTTATAATAAATAATTAAAAATCTTATATATTATGTAGATGTAAAAGTATTCACCTATCACTAATCAATAAATTCATAAATAAATCGTTTCACACGGAAGCATGGTTTTAACATTATATTATTCATGTTGTTTTCGAGACAATGCAAAATATAGTTTGACAGTTTATTTGCCTTGAGCTTTATTTTCATCTTTAGAATTATAATACTATGGATTTATTTTATTTTATTTTATTTTTTGGTTGTGCTCTTTGGAGGTGTATGCTTATTTAACCCCACAAAAAGTGTATGGTTATTTTCCTTCCAACTTCTAAATTGGGACTTCAGATTTTTATGCAACTTTATGTAATTTCGATATTTCTGAGGTTTAAGAAAGTACTACCTCTCATCTTAATTATAAGACATAATTGATTTTTTTTGGAGAGATTAAGGAAGCTAAATAAGTTAATTAATTATTTTATATGTTGTCTATCTTTAGATTATATATTAGTTTATTAATCAAACTAATTAGTTTGAAGAAAAAATCAAAAATTAAAATACACTAAAATATTTAATTAACTTCCTTAATATCTCTAAAAAAGTCAACTATGTCTTATAATTAAGACCAGAGGGAGTAATTTATTTTATTCATCAACGTGTTTCATGGTATTTAGACGAGACAGATGAAAAGGAGGATCATCTGTCGTCAAGCCAAAATGAATCAACATCGGATCGTGACGTGACGTGAGTTTATACTTAGGCATGTAAGGAGACAATGATATAAATCATGCCGTGCAAAACAAAAAAATTGGAATAAGGGAATTTGAATTTGGATTATTGGTTATAATACCAAATATTGAATTATTTGTTTTTAACCGAAATATTATTATATTATTTGTTTCGTAAAACCAGAAGAAGTAAATTTTTTTAATTTTAAACATATTTTACAAATTTCAAAGTCAGAGGAACCAAAATCTTATTTTATCTGGCAAAAGTTCTAATGATAAAAAAAAAACGTGGAGTTCGTCAGTTTGTGGAAAACCTGAAAGTTTCGAATCCGATCCTATTTATAATGAATTATTCGGTTTAAGGAAGTGACTAAAATTAATTTAAAATAATAAATATGCCTTCAAATTTTTTTTTTTTAAGTATGCCATTTTTTCATAAAAGGATAAACAAGAGAGAAATGGAGTAAATATAGATATCGCCAACCCTTTAATCAATGCAGTATAAATAATTAATGAGAGGTGCATATAAAAAAAAACATTAAATATTAAGACAATTCTTGTCGGGTTCTTATAAAAATGATTAAGACAATTCAAATGTCAGATTCTTATAAAAATGATAGGAATGAGTATAATACTTCCTCTGATCCTCTTATTATAAGACACACGCTACAAATTCTCACAAACAAATGAAAGCATTTAAAAGCATTATAGTTGTTGTAAAATTCAAGAGATTGTCAATTTATAAATTAATATATAATCCAATGATATACAACATATGATAAAATTACGTAACTTTTTTTTAATATCTCAAAAAAAAAAAGTCACCATTGTCCTATATTTAGCAACAAAAAGAGTATTAACTATTAGTCTTTCCCACTATCCTTATTAAATATGAGAACATGAAAAAATAAACTAAATGCACCTTAAAAACTTATAAGTGAATTATAAAAAAGACTAAAAATATTTATTAGTTAGTATCTTATAATAATAAGTTATAGTGGGTATAAAATGACATGACTTTCATATGCAGTTATTGGGATTTCTTTTCTTCCATTGAGTGTAATAAGAGTCGGATAGCACTCACATGGAGATGGGTGTACTTCTCAAATTTAAACGTGGTGAATTTATAGCACTCACATGTAGATGGGATCCTTATATTTATAATCTTAAAGCACAATTCTCCAAAAAAGAAGAAGATCAATTTGCAAAAATTATTATTATAAAGGAAAATTCTTTTCAAGTCTAAGGAAACAATAAAATGTTAAAACACTCTCAAGAAAAATTTAGATGTCAAAAAAATCTTAAAGAATTGTTAATATCATAGATAAGAGTTGTTAACGAGATTTTTCTAATATTTAAATCTCCTTCAAGACTTTTTTAATATTTTCTTAATCTTTTAGGATCTGAAAAGAATTTTTCCTTAATATAACATATAATATGTACAAAAAGTTTGATTTTAAATTTATCTGATCATTATAAAGCGTAGAAATAGGAAAAATTGAATAAAAAGTAATATAGGGAAAAAAGAAAGAATATGCCCTACATCTTTGGTAATTACTATTTACTAGGACGTCCCCTTACTGTGTCCTTTCGTTTTCATCTCTTCTGGGTGTTCATGTTCATGTACAGCAACGGCGGGTCCAATTTATTTAATAAAGAAATGAAAGTCTCTCTCACTCTCCCTCAAAATGGTTATAAGTCTCCAATCACAAGAGTAATGCTCATAACAAAAGGCATCTTCCCTTTTCTCCATTGTTGTATCTCAGCTTATTCCTCTGTTTTCTGAGTTCCCATGGCCAAAACTACTACCACTCTCCCTAAAGCTCTGGACCTTTCACCTACTTCTCAAGTCAAGGTACTTACGCTCAAACCACTCCTTCCTCTATATCTCTTCATTATTATGCATGTTTAAGCTCCTCCTACTTTATGATTTAGGTTTACAAACAGCTTAGTGTTGAGCACTTAAAACAGGGGAAGCAGAGAATCTGACGAAATGAATTTTTATATATTGTTCGTTTCCTTCACAAGTCGCTTTCAGCTACTCATCTTTCATTCTAATTTATCGTTTTTGCAGGTGCATCGTTCAATATGCCTACAGCTTGGGAAACTCACTGAAAGAATTTCGCAAATTGTACTAGCCATTGAATCCGCCCGGCCGAATTGTGCGTTAGCAGTTCGGGCATTGTGCTCCTTAAATTTCACTTTGGATAAGGCCAACTCAATTATCCAGCAGTGTTCTCACTCCAGTAAACTCTACCTGGTAATTTAATACCCCTCTTATCTTTTAACCTTCGTGATACTTGCTCTTTCAGATCATTTTCAACCTAATTAGAAAAATTCCTGTTTGTTTTTTTTTTTTTACTTGAAATGGAAAAATTTTCAGGTAATCATGGCACACAAGATAGTTTCAAGATGTGAAAAAATACGAAGTGATCTGGAGTTATATTTGACCCAAATTCAACAAATGGTCCCAATTTTGTTGGATGCTGAGGTGGGTTTCAAGTTTCACCTACTAATAACTCAGTTTCATTTGCTTGTATTTTGATGATCCTTACATTTTCGTTCCAACCTACAGATATCTGGAATCATACAAGAACTTAGAGCTGCAGAATTTTCCTTGGAATTTGCAGAAGATGAAGCTAGGAAGGCATTACTGGAACTGCTTGAGAAGGACTTGCCCGGATCAGAATCTATAAACGAAGTTGAACTTGATGCTGTTCAGATCTCAACTTTGAGGTTGAAAATAACATCTCCTTTAGCTCTCTTAGAGGAGAAAGCAGCTCTCAAGTTGCAGATTGAAAAATCCAACAATACAGATCAAAGGGAGATGGAACTTGTGAAATACTTGTTATATCTTGTCACCAAATATAGGAAATACATATGTCAGTTTGAGAAGCATGTCCGGCATCATCAGTCTACATGAGAATAAAAAAAGATAACTCAGTGAACCTTCAAGTTGAAGATTATTCTCGAGTTTTGTCGCCTGCAAACTAATTATTTATATTTGATTTGTACAAAGATCAGAACTTGGTTATTGCAAGTTTCATTGCTATGTTTGTAGCCAAGGTATATTGTCCAGATTTTTTTCCCTGTTTCCCCCTAATCTCCTGTCTAGAATTCTTTTCTTGTTACACTGTATGAAGAAAGGCACTTTTTGGATTGCATTAACCTTTTACAAACACGCAGTATATTGAAATTATTAAATAATAAATAAAAAAGAACTGCAAAAGAGAACTTTCAGTTTAGGTCAAGTGCAATTAAATTAATCTTCAACACGTGGGTGAATGAATAATAATACCATAACCGAGAGCCATGCCAAACTGCATCAGATAGAAGCAAAGCATAAAGTGGGAATTCCTTTGGCAGAAGGTAAAAGCAATTTCTGCCGTATAACAATAACACTAGAAGAATATGAGAATGAGAGACAATCTTCTAATTAAAAAAATAGATTTGACGGAATCCATGTGAAATAATGCATAGAAGGAAGAAGCAATAAATGACAAGTTAACGCAAAAAAAAAAAAACAAATGATGAAAGTCCCTTGTATGTGCCTGCCCGGTATAGATGTTTGTCCTGTTCAAGTAGATTACAAACACAAACTGAAGCATTACATTGAGACAAAATAGATTTGGAGTCATTCTAGACACCAAGTAGTAAGAATCCATGGAACAAAAGAAGCTTCCATTTCGTTTCAGAATCCCTTGTATATCAGAAACATCCGTTCCACGTCCAGCTGCTGAATCTTCGTCTCGTCGTCCAAAAGAGAAATCCAAATCGCCGTTTCGTCCTCCTGATATCGCCCCTATCCAAAAAAACCAGTCTCCATCATCGTCTACCTCTCAGAATCAACATATGAAGTTGATGCAAGATCCTAAAGCAGGAAATTCCGAGGACCCAGTGTCCGGACGACAACAGGTGACCGAGCCACCGTTAAGCACGGTATCTGGAGGAGAAAAGAACCAATCGGAGGCACCGGAAACAGTCGAGGCACAGATGATGTTTGCTACCTCGAACCCCACCGGCAATGACGTCAAGGTTTTGAGTTCAACAAATCCTAAGGTCAGTAACGTATCATGCATATCCCATCAAAAGCCTCATTTACCCAATGTGGACAAAGCTCCATTGCAAAAAGAGATCAAAGATGTTTCAAACTGTGATCATAAACTAGCGACTGAGAATCCATTTAACGTGACAACTCTGGCTGGCGATAACAGAGGAGCTACAATGAACGTAGGCTCCAAATCAGGGAGGAAAGAGACGTTAATTCCCATATACAGGGCCTACAAAAAAAATCCAGAACAGATGTCTGAGGTGGCCGCCGATGGCGAAGAGAGCTCCGAGGAAGAGTCCGGTAATTCAATGGAGAATGAAATCGGGAACGCATATGTGAATAGTAATATACAGAGTCTCAACAACTCATTGATGTGTCAGAGTTCGATTAATGACAGAGACCCTGGGGTTCATGTGACTCTTCCGCAAAAGCATGTCGAACTTGTCAAGCGTGACGGTCCGGAAATTAGAAAGCCTGACGTTAATGTTGGCGGGAGCGACGGGGTAAGAATTCGACGACGATGTCTCAGAGGACTCTTTGCAGAACCAAGCGACTCTGATCCAGATAACCCCAACAAACCTCAGCGTCATGGTTGTAAATACAAATGCGGTGATATTTAATTGAAAGGGACCAAGATAAGGAGATTCTGTGACCAAATTTTCGTAACTTCGTTTATAAGAGAGAAATACCCTGTAAACAAGTCTTTGACGTTGCTCTCTGAAATTGAAAAACAATATGCCATAAGCTCATTGGCCATTCAATTTAAAGGCCAAAACTCAGATTTATTATATAAGGAGAGCGAATTTTCATTTGTTTATATTGTGTATTGATAATTGTTTATACTTGAGATTAATGTGAAGAGTGTTTATGCGTAACAAAAGTAGGTTGATGGAGATTAGGAAGATTAAGATAGAATAATGGATTGAGGCCGTCATAATCTGCATCGAATTTAGATATTAGATTATCATTATAATATTCCATTAAAGTAGTTGCGAGGTGACCCCTTGTGAGGGTGGGAGAGTGGTTAGAGGGGGATGAAGTTTAAAATTAAAGAGGATGACGCTTTCATTGCAGCGATTGATGGAATTAAAGGGCAGGGAATATATTTTTCCTGAGAAAGCGTAGTTCATGGATTGAGATATATATAAAAACACATAGTGTCATAGTCTATATCCGAATCCACGTCATCACGATTGATTTCTTTAGTATTACTGATATCTGGGGAATCGAGTTTACTGGGTAAGTCTGAATCAAGAAGTATAGATATGTGAGGGAGGTGTCTGATGTTTATCTAGAGGCAATATCACAGGATTTCCGTTACCCAGGTTTTCGATGAGCGTGTTGAGAGGGAAGTGCGTCAGATATGATTTGCATGGAGATATGGAGTAGGAACCAAGTGAACTTATGTATAACGCAGATGATTTTAATTTGAAGGTGCAAAGGCTAGAATTTTTGTTTTGAAAAAGTATAATTTTTTCTAATTACCAAATGTTGGGAGTGACATGGGTAAATGCGCTGCTCAAATGTATAGAAATAGCATCAACAAATAAAAAAACTGCCTATAATTTAACTCATATGATATCTGATAAGGATGACTTTAGATTTAAGGAGAACTCCTGATTTCAAATTCTCTTAATAGTCTAAGTGTCTAACAACTAAACATGTCATAAAATTAAGGAAAAGCACCAAAGTAGCAATTTTTAACAAAAAATATACCTAATCGGAGTATTTTTAAAATTTTTTTCCAAAATAATGCGATCGAAAGTCGATTGATCGACGCTTAACAACGTCAGAAAACGACGCTTGACTGAGGCGCCGTCAACCGACACCTTTGACCTGCCCCCACCCCCACACACACACTACACACTTTGGCCAGGTCAAAGGTGTCAGTTGACTGACGCCTCGGTCAAAGGAGTCAGTTGCCCCCCCCCCCCCCACACACACTACACACACGTCCCTCACCCCCTCCCCCCCCAAAACACACACACACGGTCCCCACGTGGCCCCCACCCCCTCCCCCAATACCCAGCATGTTCCCCCACCCCAAAAAATAATTTAACAATTATAATCAAATTTATAAATAATAATTTTAATTAATTATAAATTATATAATTAATAATTTTAATTAATAATTAGTGAATTAATAAAAATATTTTTTGAAATATGTTGTATATTATTATTTAGAATAAATACCCTATTTAGTCCCTAACAAAAAATACGGACCTCATTTTAGTCCTTAACAAAAAAACTGATCCTTATTCGTCCTTTTTATGGGACTAAAAAGGACCTTTTGGAAATTTGTGAGGGATCAAAATGTCCACCAATCGACCCTTATTCGTCCTTTTTATGGATTAAAAATGACATTTTTTTTTCAGGGATCAAAATGGAGTCCGTGTTTTTTGTGAGGGACTAGAAAGGGTATTTACTCTATTATTTATAGAGTCCCCTAAGATAGATAAGATAAACTTAAGAGTAAATACACTTTTTGGTCCTTGACAAAAAACACGGACCCCGTTTTTGTCCCTGACAAAAAAATGTCATTTTTAATCCATAAAAAGGACAAATAAGGGTCGATTGGTGACATTTTGATCCCTCACAAATTTCCAAAGGTCTTTTTAGTCCCATAAAAAAGACGAATAAGGATCGATTTTTTTGTTAGGGACTAAAATGGGGTCCGTGTTTTTTGTCAAGGACCAAAAAGAGTATTTACTCTAAATAATAATATACAACATATTTCACAAAATATTTTTATTAATTCACTAATTATTAATTATAATTATTATTTTCTCTTTTTATAATTTATAATTAATTAAATTTAAATATAATTATTAAATTATTTTTTGGGGTGGGGGGACGTGTGGTGTGTATGTGGGGGCGGGGGTGGGGGTGGGGGGACGTGTCAGTGTGTGTGTGTTTGGGGAGGGGGTGGGGGACGTGTGGGGCTGTGGGGGGGGGGGGCCCAGCAGGAGGAGGCATCAGTCAATTGACGCCTCTGCTGAGGTGGCGTCAGTTGACTGACGCCACTTGTCAGAGGCGTCAGTTTTCTGACGCCGTCAGAGGCGTTAGTTGACTGACGCCTTTGACTGCCTTATTTTGGAAAATGTTTTCAAAAGTGCTCCGATTAGGTATATTTTTTGTTAAAAGTTGCTACTTTGGTGCTTTTCCCCATAAAATTAAGGAAAAATTATATACAATTTGAAATTACAAAATTTCAAATTATGTTTGTTAGCAAGAGTTGATAAGAGAATCACAAAACTTGATAAACAATTCACAAAAAAAATATTTTATTTAGAATTTTAGAATTTCAATTTTTTTTTTTTTTATCTTTTTCTCAAAAACTAATGTCATAAAAGTAAAAACGTTATAAATAGATGATGTTATATATATCCACACACCCAGGGGCAGATCCAGAAATGTATGGAAGGGGGGCACTATTGGTAGGGGGTGCTGCCCCCGAAATTTTTTTTTTCACTTGTTATCAAAAGCACAAAAAATAATCCAGAACCATTGACATTGACAGAGTTAAACCTAATAAGTTATTAGCATATATAGTACTCTTTCTACATTAGCAATACTGTGGCATAGGGCCAGAATAACTGTCAAGCTACTTTCTTCTATCTTACTCTACAATAAAAGAAATTTCTTCATATTTAGTTTAGATGTGTCCTACAACTCACAAAATCGAAGCACCCATCATCCGTGGAGTCCACTTCATTGATTAATAAAACATAAAATCATTCTGATCTATTAGCCAATGTAGAGGAAACACATGCACATAGCATTAAATGGAAAACTTGATATCCCAACTCTATGTAGAATTGATAACTATCTGATATGCAACCTGCATTACCTACAAACTTTATTTGTGTCTGTATAATATAATAGCACTTACCTTAATATCCCTACAAATATCTGGACTTGAAAACCACGTCTCATCAACTGCAGTGTCAGCAGTTAGAGGATTTCCATTAAATACAACAGCTGCAGTGGAAGATGTTAAAACAACTCGAACATTTGGTGATTTTGTGCATGACTTGAGGACGTTGAGAGTTCCCTTCACTGCTGGGTCAATAATTTCAGTCTGTAATGTGGATAGAGCTGGTCAATAAAACAACAGTCAAAATAAGAAGACCCATCAGATATAAAGGCCTGGGCTTCAGTCATTTCTCTGGTTCAGAAATATATTACTTCAACTAAATAGGCGAAGGGAAGCAAGTGAAGTTATGCCTGTCTTTAATTGTCCATCCTTTTAACCATATCCAAATGCTTCAAGGATAACAGGCAACTAGGTATGATACTCCATTCTTTATATTAATTTTTGCATAAACTTCACAACGAAATTTGGATCTCAATTAGCAATGAGTGAAAAAAAAGCAGGAACATAAAAGCAGTAAACCCATTCAATTAATAATTTCAGGAACTTCAGTTATCTTTTCGTCTTTCCTTTCTGCGGGACTTTTTCAATAAAATTGAATAAAAAAATCAGAGTAGCCACTGGGTTTGAGCACAAAATCAGAGAAGCCACAAATTAATGGAAGCCACTGGGTTCGACTAGCACTGCGTTTGAGCACAAAATCAGAGAAGCCATAAATTAATGGAAGCCACTGGGTTTGGAATAGTGGAAGCCGTGGGAAGATTAAACTCACCTGAAGAAATAGAGGAAGCCACGGTTTGGAATGGCGGCAGAGTCGTGAAAAGGAAAAGCCGAGACCTCCCTGAGCTTATGTCGTTCTGCGTCCGACTCCAAGCTTCTGTGTGTCCGAGCTTCGGAGTTTTGGGTCGTGCTGAAGCCTGAAGGACGACGAAGGTGGGTGGTGACTGGTGATAATGGAAGGACCGAAGGAGGAAGGAGCAGAATGAGCTTCGGAGTTCTGTCTCGCTAGCCTCTAGGTCGTGAAAGAGGATGGAGAAGAGTGAGCTGCGGTCGGAAGGCACAGAACTGATTAGATTAGAAGGGGAAAAAAAAGAGAGAAAAGAACGTTATTTTTTTAATTTTATCCCAAAAATCAAGGGAGGGCACGTGCCCCCTTCTCACATACGTGCATCCGCCTTTGCACACACCCCAACCCCATCACGGTGAGGTGGAAATTTTCTTGAAGTAAAGACGCTACAAATGGGTTGGTCAAAATAAAAAACCGCTGATCATATTGGTAACCCATCATCTTATCTTTGGATGATTCAAATTTAATATTTTTTAAAAGATGATTTTAAATGAAAAAGATGTTAGTTAAAAAATTACTTTTATTTTATATTCGTTATGTGCATGGTTTGTGAAACTGGACCGGCCGGTTCAGACCGGTAACCGGCCAACCGGCCGTAAAACCGGTCCGGTTAAGGGTTAAACCGGACTGACCCGGTAAACCCAGTGAAACCGGTGTGACCCGGGCGGGTTACAAGGGTCACCGGGTCAAACAAATTTTATTTTTTACGTTTTTTTTTGCCTCCCACTACCGTTTATTTCTTCAAGTGAAACCGTGAAAGAGCTTTATTCATTTCGATTTAGAGCTTCATTCCATTGTGCAAAGCTTCAAGTTTATTATTGTTGAATGTTTTGTTTTGTTTTGTTTTTAGTTCTTTGTTATTCGTGTTCTGCTGGTGCTCTGATGTTTATTTTTTCACTTTTGGATGTCATATTGGTTTGATTTGGGTTCATTTTTGGTTTTCCTGAAGCTGTCGTGGTTGCTCAATTTTTGGTTGGCTCTGCTTATTTTTGAATATTGGCTTTGATTTGCTTATTGGTTTCTGTTGTGCTTCGGTTTGGTTTGGATTTTTGAATGTTTGGTTTGCTCGGTTTGTGAGGTTCTGTGTTTGATTATTTTCTTGAAACTGTGTTAATGGAGGGAAATATTAATAATGAAGGTGCCCAGAATACTACCACTCCCAATCCCGAGTCTAGCAATCCTCCCACACATTCTGGTGTTAAAAAAGATCCTGCTTGAGAATATTTTGACAACATATACTTGTTTTTGATATTTTGCTACCATAAATATATTGTCTCAAATGTAGGTTGTAAAGAAAATTGTTAGGAATATCTGAATATGTCACAAGTATTGAAGTATATGGTTATTTTGCTACTGATCTAGAATATTGAAATGATATATGGTATGTCAAATTTAGGTTGGTATGATGAGAAATTAACTATTTTCTAATTTTTTATACCTCACCAGTCTGGCTCGGGCTGACTCCAGTCTGATCCACTAACCCTTAATCCAGTACCCCAACCGGTTTAGTGATGGTCCAATTTTCAGAACCTTAGTTACGCCATTAATTTTGTAAAGAATAAAAAGATCCGGATGATCCAGATGCGCTGAGTTGACGTAACGGGTTCCATGGTATTGCCGCTTGGTTTATATATCTATGTGCTCCCTGAATTACGAAGGCCCCTTTTCCTTCTGGAATCCTCGATTTCATCGTACTTTGTTAAAGATGTTATCATAAAACTTCGTAACTGGGGCCCACCTAGCCCTTTCCCCGTGAATAAAATATTCAAGCGATAAGAACAAACTAAAAGGAAACAGTTCCTCCCATATCTGTTGACTGTGTATACACATGATGAAGCAAAATATCTGGCTATATATAGCACCGAGGGAGAAGGTAGAGTAACAACAAGTGTAGGAGACAGTGAAGGATAAAAGAAAGTCAGCAACAATGGGTTCTCTGATGGCAGGATGGGACTCCCCCACCTTGGATCCTAGATCAGGTTTGAAATTAATCCATCTAAAGTGAAGTATATATATCTCCTTTCTTTATGTTGTATGATCTGGCTTTTGGTGGGTTGATTTCTGAAGAAGGGAAAGCTTTTTCTCTGTTGCAGTAAAACTTGTGAGGAACAGATCTCTCACTAAAGAAGAAATCGATGCTTTCTGGAGATCACGGAAGCAGATAGAGGAGGAACACCTCAAAGCTATTTCCAGTATAGCAGAAAATAGCAAGGTCTGATTTTGACAGATGATTCATGGGGCCTTTGTTTTTTTGTAAGTAAGTACTGATAAAGTGTGATTAACGTTTGGTAGGGACAGGCCAACAAATACGAGGAATCAGAGAAGTTAAGCAGCGCGGAGCTGGCTCGCATGAAAGAGTTCATAGGCGGAGATGCTGGCAATAGCTTGGAGCAGCTGATCAAGAAAGACGGCTGGTAAATAGTACTAAATAAAGTATTTGTTTTAGCTTTATGAGCAATTAAGAATGAATCATTGAATACTAGGTTGTGTGAAAAGATGTGTAACATATAGGAGATGGTTGGATGGGTGCAGGTGGACTAAGAGTAACTGGGCATTTCTAAATGAGCCTCCGGTGATGGAAACTTCATCTCACAAGTATGCATCGCAGTTTCACGTGGCCAATTTGGCATCTTCTGACAAAATGAACTCTGGAGACGAAATCAGTGCTGCTTAATATGATTTAAGCTCTCTCATACCCCCTGTAAATAGCTATATATATATTGTCTATGCTCTGTGTGTTGTGGTTTTCAACTTGTGGAATATATAATGAAACTAGATCTTCTCCGGTTGTGAACATAGAGAGGATGTTGTTGGTATATTGAATTGAAGGGAATCATATTTACACACAACCTTTATTCAACTTGTTATGTAGACTGAGACGATTTTTCCGATTTTGCCATTCAATAACAGAGAGTAGGAGGCATACATGAAAACATCTTGTGGGTTACAGTATTATAACAATAAAATAAAGAAGAGTCATTTAATTTGTTAACAAAATATCAAATGGAGGTGCCCAGTTAGTTAGGGTCAAAATATATTAATGGTAAAATTCATTTCAGGGCCTTTTAACAAGGAAAATTGTAAAAAATGCCTCAAGATTCTGATAATCCCAGAAAAAATCCCAGAGCCTTTTCTAGGATTTTCATAATCTTAATCTTGTGGGTTACAGTATTATAACAATAAAGAAGAGTCATTTAATTTGTTAACAAAATATCAAATGGAGGTGCCCAGTTAGTTAGGGTCAAAATATATTAATGGGAAAATTCATATCAGGGCCTTTTAACAAGGAAAATTGTAAAAAATGCCCCAAGATTCTGACAATTTTAAAAAAAGTCCCAGGGCATTTTCTAGAATTTTCAGAATCTTGGATGAATTGTCAATATTGTTGATATAGTTGTTAACGGGGTACTGATTTAGTTGTTAGCAAAATGTTGTTAACGAGGCTAATTTAGTTGTTAAAAACCTACTCATTAACAACTATATTAGCCCCGTTAACAACTCACCCAAGATTCTGAAAATCTCAATAAAGGCCGCAGAATCCCAGAAAAGGTCCTGAGGCCTTTTCTGGGATTGTCATAATCTTGAGGCCTTTTTTGTAATTTTATTTATTAAAAGGGCCCTGAAATGAATTTTTCATATATTAATTTAATACACAAAAGTCTAGTGTCTGCAGAGAAATATCAAATATCATCCCATGAATCCTTGCCAGTAGTCAAAGGAGCCAGTTTCGGTGGCACAAGGTGCTTATCTCATATGGACTGTCTAGATAGGTCTGAACTATCTAATTTTTTTTATTTTAAACGGATGATTTTTTAATAAAAAATAATTTTTTAACAAAAAGAATTAGTTAACAATTATTTTTATTAAAGATTTTATACTAATTAAAATATTTTTTAAAAAAAATAAAAAGTGAAAAAACATAAAATATGGAACTCATAAATGAGATGAGCGCATGATGCCTAAATTGATTCCGTAGTCAACCTAGTGGACATCCAGGCCTTTGAGATGTGGCATTGTGCTTTATTAGACGTGCGTTGACTGTTGAGTGAATATGGATTGACTTTGTGTACGTGGATGGGTGGTGGATGTTCATCCAATTTCGAGGTTTCGTAACACATTTAGCAGACTTACCCTTTGGGCCTCCAAAACGCGTTTTTTTTTCCAGTCCAAGTGGCCCACTGTTATCTGAACCCGCCACAATGATATGTTTTGCAGCAAAAACGAAAACGGAAGTTCATTTCAATTTTATATCAAAAAAAAAAAAGTTCATTTCAAATTATTAGAAAACTTTATAAGAAAATTAAGGTTCTTATAAAAACTAAGAATTCATCATTCTCAATCAATTTACTGCAGGAGATATGAGGGAAATAAGGCGCACACCCACTAAAGATTAGACTTTTCTAGAACGTCCATTTGTGTTTGTCACTATCACTCCCAATCTCCCATCCCTCCTCTCTCGGTCTCCAAACTACTTGTTCAAAATGCCAAAATTACCCTTCACCTACTCCCACACCACGCTGTGCAGGAGAACGGTCACTGTTCATGATCGACGTCCCACCTTCTTGGTTGCTTCTATGCTAAACAAGGTCCGCATTCCGTCGTAAGCAACTAATTTTTTAGCAATGTCATAAGATCTCAACCATTGATATGAACGCTCTAAATTTAAAATTTATATTTTTTAAACGATAAATTAATTTTCATGAAAAATTATAGTTATAAAACTATTTTTATTTTTAATTCTGCATACAATAAAATAAAAATTTATTTAAAATTGATAAATTAAATTAATCTAGACCATTCAAAATCAAGCTAATTATGAAGATGGATGATGAGTATAAAATGTGCTCCTGCTAAACCAGGCTCAGATTTCAATCAACAAGATTCGGTTCATTATAATAAATTGTACTACTATCTTTGATCCTAATTATAATACAACATTTAGAAGTTGGTTTTAGTTCTTATTATAGGACAATATTCTAATTTTTGACAATTTTTTTTTAAATATCCTTATTTTTAATTATACCCAAAACTACCGCGGGCTCATTTTTCTGAGACATATTGACAACAAATTTTCAGATACACGTGTCATTTGTTTGGCTCCACACTTCCCACCACATCTCCACCGTCTAATAATTCATATCCACCTATTTTTACTTTTTTGATTTGACCTTAAAAAATGTCCATACTTCTATTTACTCTCTGTTTTATTATTATTTTTTTTAAAAAAAATAGTGCTCCTTTTACATGCGCTCCCTACTTAAAGGCAACGACGATTGTGCGTTAAGGGATTGCATAGAAAGACAACACAAGATCCACATGTGGCAGAGACAAGTGATGCATGTATTCATCGGAAAATCCATGTGGTCCAATTAAGATCCAAATTTTAAAAAATGCCCCAAAAACTTTCACATATCAAAAAAGGTCTTAGGACCTTTTCTGGTATAAACGTTAACAACTAAAACTGCCACATTAACAACAAAATTAATACCATTAACAACTAAATCAGTCGCATTAACAACAATATTTTAACAACTAAATCAGTCATTTTAACAATAATATCAGCTCTGGTTAACAACTAACGTTTTAATGAAAAATCCTAGAAAAGGCCCTAGGGCCATTTTTGGTATGTGAATGTTGTTGGGCCTTTTTTAAAATTTTAGGCCTTAATTGAGCCCCTGTATGAATTTTCCCTATATTCATTCCCTTTTTGTTTGAGGTGGGCCTCTCCCCTCTCCAACGGTGGATGATGTCCCAGAAAAATGAGCCAGCGGTAGTAGTTTTTCTCAATTTATATAAAAGTATTTTAAGAAAATAAGTAAAATTAATTAATTTAATTCATATTCTTAATCTCTTCAAAATCAATTAAATATGTTATATGATTAGGACTGGTGGTAGTATTATATATAAACCATGAAAAAAGTTATAAGTTAGCATGTTTATATGTGTCGTGTTACTTGGATATTTGATGTTGGTTAATTGATTAATTAACTTTTTGTTATTTTGACAACGGATAAAAACGTCAGCTGCGAAATTCACGAGTCCGGTTTCTCTCCTTGTCATTTCTCTTCCTATTCCTTATTATCATTATATCTGACTGTCGAAATTTTGATCTAAGGGTCCAGAAATTTTTTCCTATTTAGGAAAAATTTCTGGACCCTTAGATCAAAATTTCAAAGGCTAGATCTGGTGATAATGAGGGATGGAGAGAGAAATGATGGGGAGAGTATCTTCTCCCCGAAATTCACTCCCCGTTCGTAATGAGACGCTCCATTCTTAGGATGAGGTTGGAACGAAAGGCTGTTATTATAGTACCTTCAAACGACTTGGCCGTGTATAAATAGGGGACGCACGAACTCATTACTGCATTGCAGTGCAGACTGTGATTCACAGAAACTCATCGACAATTAATTAGAAACTGAGATTTGGTATCAATGGCCGAGAAAAGCAAGATTCTGATCATCGGAGGCACCGGCTACATCGGAAAGTACATAGTAGAAGCAAGCGCTAAGGCCGGCCATCCCACCTTCGCTCTGGTGAGGGAAACCACCGTCTCCGATCCTGTCAAGGGCAAACTCATCGACAACTTCAGAAACTTAGGCGTCAATTTAGTGCATGTAAGTCTCGTCTTCCATAGATTGTTCATAAACTCTGTTTTTGACTGATCCGAGAGTAAAAATTAAGAGTGTGATTCTATATATATGCAGGGCGATCTGTATGACCACGAGAGTTTGGTGAAGGCCATCAAGCTGGTGGACGTGGTTATATCAACCGTGGGTCATATGCAGCTAGCAGATCAAGTCAAGCTCATTTCTGCAATTAAAGAAGCTGGTAACGTTAAGGTACGGATCACTCAGTTTCTTCTTATTCTTGAGGTCCTATATGATCATATTCTGAAGTGGTATTTTTGTGTTACAGAGATTTTTCCCTTCAGAATTCGGGAACGACGTGGATCGTGTGCACGCAGTGGAGCCAGCAAAATCTGCATTTGCGATTAAGGCTCAAATACGACGTGCCGTTGAAGCCGAAGGTATACCCTACACTTACGTTTCAAGCAACTGCTTTGCCGGCTACTTTCTGCCCACCTTGGTACAGCCAGGAGCCACTGCTCCTCCCAGAGACAAAGTCATTATCTTAGGCGATGGCAATCCCAAAGGTACTATACTTGTCTCTGTTCTTTTGGATCTCAAAGTATTCTAACACTATTACTGTTAAGTGAGTAGTGACATTAGTGTTTGAATTTTTCAATTTGGATATATAGCTGTTTTCAACAAGGAAGAGGACATCGGAACCTACACAATTAGATCTGTGGATGATCCTAGAACATTGAACAAGATTCTCTATCTCAGGCCTCCTAAGAACATTTATTCTTTCAATGAGCTTGTTGCCTTGTGGGAGAAGAAGATCGGCAAGACCCTCGAAAAGATTTACGTTCCAGAAGACAAACTTCTCAAGGACATTCAGGGTCTGTGAACCGTTCGTTCTAAAATTTGATTCTTATATATATGTGTGTGTGTATGATGATGGTGACTGAATCTATGAAATCTTGTTCTGTTTTGTTTGCAGAGTCACCTATTCCTATCAATGTGGTTTTGGCAATAAACCACTCGGTGTTCGTGAAAGGCGACCACACTAACTTTGAGATTGAGCCTTCTTTTGGTGTTGAGGCTTCCGAGCTGTACCCTGATGTCAAGTACACCACCGTCGAAGAATACCTTAACCAATTCGTCTAAGAATTCAAACTCAGAATTGTGCTATATATGCTCCTGAGGGTGATTCAATAAAATATATAATCTGAGTTTCTTTTCTTTTTTTCCAAAAATAAAATGATGTATAAGAATTGTACCTCCAATATCGTAGTTGCTTCTATCATTAGCTTGAGTTTGTTAAGAAAAGCTTCTGGAGGGAGAAATGAGCAAAGGAAAGTGAGGGGACCGGTTAATAGAACTTGTATTATATTTTATGAGAAATGAGAATGAGTAATGGACTCTTACGTAACTGAGGTGTCAGGCTGATTTTATTGTTATATACTCTTTCATGCTTGAGGGAAATGTATGTATCAACTCAAGGAGAATATTAAATAGTTGGGCACTGTATAAATACCAAAATAATTAGACAATACTTGTGTCATCGGGCTAATGTGTATTAGTTAATGTGTCTAGATCAATAAAAAAGGTCAAGTTTTGCGGATATAGCTTTTTTAATATAAGTAAATTTACTTAAAATTCTATCAAGTTTATGCCCCAAAAAAATAAAGATAGACTTGAGATTTAAGAAAGATGTTCAACCTGCCTTCTGATCTTGCCTTTGTTGATAGATAAACATGGAATTTTGTTGTGTGAACTTAGTAGCAGCATCTTAGAGATGCAGACGACCAAACATATTAAAACAGATGTGATTCATTAGCAGAAAGATGCCTTGAACTCAAAGAAAACCAGTTTAATGGTCCGGCTCGAAAATATTTACATTATTATTACAGCTTGTCGCATTATATCCACCTAAAAGAAAAGGGTTAATTTAATTAATTAGCAAGCCTGAGTTGTTTTATTAAAATAAAACTAGATATTGAGTCCCAGTGTTTTGCATAGTCTGCTAAAAAAAAGAAGCCATATTATTATAATTTACAGCTCTATATGAACCAAGCGACTTTCAATACACATTGAATTGATATTCTGAATTTGCAAGGAGTCCAATATGAATCTGCTAATTTAAAGACCCTGGACCTATACAACCTCAAAGAATAGTTTCTTATAGTATGAAGCCAAAAGGGAGATCGACCCCACAGAAATCCAATTCATAGAGTGGTTACTTGAGTTTAAAGAAACCTTTTCAACAAAATAAAAGGTGGTGGGTTGTGGACCTTTTGTTTTTGGCCATCGTCATAATTCAGGCGTGCCCGAAGGCAGCCAGTGTTTGGAATCAATGTTAGGCTGCTTCATCAATAAGTGAAAGCTTTACCTGCAGACACGTATGCTTAACTCCAACGAATTCAAAACATATATTTATGGACGTAATTGATGCAATTCGGTTGTGAACATGATGACACTATGAGAACAAAGCACATTCTCCACCAAACTTGGATCAGTTCCTGAAAGTTCTTTTTCTAAATTCAACCAATGTATAACGCATCAAATACATTTCTAAATTATTTACTAGAGAAGAACAGGAAACTCTCCAGTTATGTTATTTTGGCAAAAAAAATCATTTTTTCAATATCCGTATATAATAATATATTGAACAAAATCTATAGAAAACTGTATTATTCATAAATTACCACGAATTTATGAGCAAAACACAATACCCACAATCTAACTCAATGAAACATTTGAATCATAACCTACAAAAATCACATCTCAAAAAAAAAAATTGACATCAATGTATGCATTCTCGTCAAGGAGAAGGACAGGACAGAGAAGTCTGAGATCAAGTACTTGCTGATCTGATTCCTGTTTGTTCAACCTGTATTTTTGGAGACACAAGCTTAAGCCCTCCATCATCAGTGTTGTTTCCTTGATCACGGTGTGAATATGAAGGCTGTGATGAATTTGGTGATGGTGAAGGAGCCATTTCCTCTTTAGCTGATATCCTCATGGCTTCCTGTGCCTCTGTTCTGAATCTGATCTCATCATTCTCTGGTTCACCCATCATTCTTCTAGCCTTGGTTCTGTCAGTTAAGTTCCCTGCAATATTTCAATATGAACCAGAGAGACAAAAAGAATATTAGTAGCAGAGAACTGAACCTGACAAGCAGAGATGGTAATAGCAGAAATTAGAATCAGACTTTTTCTGGGAGGTTTTACCATTCAAATCGAAGTCGGCCTTTGAATTCTCTGACAAGAGAACAAGGGTGGGCGTGATAATGGTAAGGAATGCCCAGAAGACGAATATTGGAACCAGAGTTCTATCACTCATTTGTTGCAACTTGTATCTGCAACTAACCAATTAAGCAATCAAAAGCACATCCAACCCAAGGTTTATAATAAGGTGAAAATGCGGGGATTGTCATGCTCTGAATATGAAGAGAATAGTTGGCAAGTTTGGAAATTTGAAACTTGTCAAATGCATATTGAATCTGTATCATTACTTTGATATAAAACAAAAGAATCAAAATAACAAGGGAATCATGGATTATTGGATGGTTGTTATTAATAGCATAGCTATCGGCCACCTGGCTTTTGCTTCCACGTCAAACTCTGCTTCTGCTTCTGAGTTCAAAATTTTTTTGGGTGTTAGTGCTGTGTGTGTTGAGCATTCCAATTCCAAGCGTTAAATAACAAGGAATGTACAGCGTCACCTTCGCTGTTGAACGAACACGCTCATCTTAGTGGAAGTGCATGAACAGTGGCGGAACTAGGGAATTTTTTTAGCCCCGCCTAAAAAATAAATATATTGAACTAGTATTTACTAAATAATATTAAATAATATTAAAAATATAAATAAATAATAACCGGCAATTATAATACTACTCAATCCATAAAACTAACATTTAAAATTTAAATGTTGCATTCCACCTACCTCAAAACAAAATTTAAAACTATGGGTCCATTTGCCAAAGATCAACAAAAACTTTTTTATATACAACAACTTATTTTCTAAGAAAAACACTACCAGAAAAGCACATAATCAGAAAAGCACATAAGCACAAAATTATCCCAAAAGGCAAAAATACCAATATAAAATTGTTACAAACAAAAGAAACTTTTTTATATACTTCGCATAGGGACCACTATGGTGGATGGTGTAAATGTAAGTCTTTGAGTAAATCCATAAAAAAAATGAATCTAGCACACAAACACAAAAATCGCAGAAATCACCTGAGCAAAAAAAAAAAAATCCCAAAAATCTGAGATAGCAGTGAAGATGAATAGAGAGGGGGAAAAATACCTCAAGTCTGAAGAACGAGAAATTGATGATGATGTAGAGAAGAAGAATGAAGTTGGTCGAACGATGATTGCTGGTCAGACGTCGCCATGTCTGAGACTCGGAGGAAGAGGGAGACTGTCAAACTGAGATGGCCGGAGAGCACTCACAAAGTCAGAGCAAAGCAGAGTGGTGAGTGGAGCCGTGGAGGAAGAAGAGGAAGCGTGAAGCCCTTGGAAATATGATGTTAGTTGTGAGGGTGTTTCAGATTTTGTCTTTTTAGTCATTGTAACATCCCAAATTTTGGGATCTGGAACTAGAAATATTGTAAGGAAATTTATGATGAAAATTTAGCTTTAAATAATTATGCTAATAATTACTGAAATTTAAGGATCTATTTTCTTGGGAAATTCAAAGAAGATAGTTAGATGTTGATTTATAGTCCAAGATTTGTTAGAGAAATTACTTTAAGGGTTAAAGAAGTTAATTAAGGAAGAAAATCCTTATAAAGCATCAAGGATTCATTTCTAGCATTTATTTGGTAATAAAGCAATAAAAAGAGACAAGGGAATTATTAATTAATAATTTTTTAAAAATAAAAAAATAAAAAATAAAAAAACAATAGAAGCAGAACACGTGACAACTAAATAAGATAACAATTAAAAGCCCATAGATTCATTTATTCAGAACCATACTCCCTCCCTATTCATTATCCAATTCATTTGTTTCACTTCGGCCCAACACGAGACAATCAGAAGATCACAGCAAAACACAACATACAGAGATATACCAGCTGCAACACGTTAAGCAGAATAACAACACAGTGTCAAACACGTAACAGTAGACTATCCCATACTTCCTCTGCACGCACGAACTGAGCACGCCGTCAAGAGAAAAAGGAGCAGCAGCAACAGTAAATGCAAGTAATGGATTTTCCCTCACTGTTCACGCAAGAGCGCCCTTACTTCTCGATCACCACGCCACTGTCCGATGTGTATTCCTTCTTGGTCCGTTTTTACTCGCGTTGGACTGGACCCTTAATTCACTCTATATATATATATATATATATATATATATATATATATCCATTGCTATTTGCTCTCAGCATTTGTGTGCTTCAAACAACCGAGAGTGAGAGAGTGTCCGAGGAAAGAGAGAGAAGTTGAAACACAACGAGTGAGGGAGAGAGTCTCTTGCTCTGTGTTTTGTACCTCAGAACAGAGGGTATTTCAGCTTCCACGGAGATCACATCTCGCAAGCTGAAGATTTAAGTAAGTTGTCAAGCTTCTTTTTCCTATTGGTTCTGTCATCCTGTAACACAAGTTGCCTAGGTTGAACCCGTTAAGAATATAATTGATTTCCATATGGGTACTCTGCTAAACTAATGTTAGAACAGGGAAGATGGTTATATATATATACACACACACACCACCTTACATGTAAAGGCAAAAGGCATATGGTTCAATAGAGAACTCACGGTTATATATATATAAAGCTACACAGGAACCTTAGAAAACAAAACAAAAAGGGAGTTGATGTCATGAGGTGCTGCATACATATATATGTCTTGGGGTTATATTGTAGTGTATATATTTGTTGTACGTGGATAAAAAATGCTGCATAAGAAACCTTGCATTCATGTATGTGTGTGTGTGTATAAAAGAGTGTGTAAGTGTGTGATGCCGTGGCTACATAAGAAGAAAAAGAAGAAAGTTGCTGAACCATATGCATATATATAGGTGCTTGTGAGTTTGTGTACGTTGCTAATATATATATAAGAGAAACTAAAACATTACTGAGTCATATATGATTATTACTGCACCTGGAAGGAAAGAAAGGAAAACTTGAGTGGAAAATATATATTTATATATATAAGGGAAACGAGACTAGTTACTTCTATATATATATATATATATATTTTGAGCAAAAAAAAAAAAATATATATATATATATATGAAGTATATGTACGTGGGCGTACAGTTTATAAAACTAAAAGCTGATGTTCTTAAAACCCACGTTGCTGATATGCGTGTGTGTATATATATTATTGCACTACAAAAAAAACAGGTTTTTGCGGCGGAAAAATTCCCTCGCAAAAAAGCTATTTTCCGTCGCAAAACTAGTTTGCGACGGAATTTGCGGCGGAATAAGGTCCGTCGCAAAAAAGAACCTCGCAAATAATTTTTCCATCGCAAAAATGCTATTTTCCCTCGCAAATTCTGGATTTTGCGAGGGAAGAATTTTCCCTCGCAAATCCTGAAATTTGCGAGGGAAAATTTTTTCCCTCGCAAAATTCTGGATTTTGCGAGGGAAATATTTTCCCTCGCAAAATCGAGGATTTTGCGAGGGAAGGTTTTTCCCTCGCAAATTTCAATTTATTTTTTTAAAAAAAATATAAAAAATCAGAAAAAATAAAATAATTACATAAAAAAATATTAAAAATTAGAAAATAAAAAAACGTATATATCTTAAAAATAAATGGTAACAATCATAAGAGTTTACATAGTAAAAACAAAATATCACAAATTATAATGTTGCGATCAAAATGAACTAAAAAAAGTCTAAAATGCACTGATCATCATCATCACCATCAGGAGGCAACTCCGTACCCTTGTCCTTCCATATGGACTGGTGAAGTGCCTGAATCTCATCAATCATTGCTCCTTACTCCCTCACCGTATGTTCTAACACCATTACCCTCTTATCATCTGCAAAATCCAAATATTTTGGACACTCAACCTGAAAATAGCAGAACATAATCATTTCATCAATGCATAATAAAAATCAGGACAACATAGAGAAGTGTAGTAAATGAGAAAATAGGTTCAATTGGCAAACACCCACGCAAATAAGAATAAAAAGCAGTAAGCAATAAAAAGAGGAGAATGTGACTAAGAGATTGATTCACTTCACGCCTAAACTTCTTGAAAGTAAAATTACAAGTCATTAGATGCGCAACATCAATGCCTCCTCTATATATGTTTTTGTGATTTTATCAATAGAGAAGTGAAAAGCATGCTTTATAAAGTGTCCTGTCATTGAATTAAGTTTCAGCACTTACAATTGGCCATTAACAACTTACACGCATAAATTTAACATGTGGATAAAACTCAGCAGCAGCTTCCTCCAATACTTTGTCAAGATGTTTCGTGTAGTTAACCCTGCATTATAATTAGATTGTGGTTATTCCAAATCTTTTTTCTTTCTCATTTTCTTCACAATTTGGACCTAGAGTCAACTACAAATTAAGGAAGCAACCTAAAAAAGAGCCGAGTCTACCTGATAGTAAATGCAACAACGACAGGATAACCTTCATGAAGGAGCCTGATAAACTCACGCTCTGAGGTAAAATGAATAACTCGTGATGGTCCAAGATCCTTTGGATAGCCAGTATAATACCTATGATCAACACAAGAAAATAAATTGTAAAATTTCACCAAAGAAAGGGGAAATATGGAGAAAAAGTTTAAGAGGATTGGCAAGTTGGTGCTTATTAGAAACAGAATCATACTAGACAGAAAAACTTGTAGCAAGAATAATTAATAAGGCATTCGGTCATTCAAGTTACACAACTTTATAACAAAGAGACATTGGCAATTGCAGTAAGAACAGTTTTAATTAAGCATCAGATATTAAGGAAGTGGATGATACTGATGGTTGAGCAATATATGCCACAGAAACTAGCACTATCATGTCAATTTTAAAAGTAGGCATATGTTACAATGCTTTCAAGGAAACGTGGAAGATGATAAGCTACCTAATGCACTTACAAGATTTTACTTAAAATATTACTTATCAACTTTTGTGAGAGTAATCAAATGGTGGGAACCAAATGGAAAAGCATAGAGATTGACATTAAATCCTTACAAATGATATAAAATAAAGAGAAAATGTCATAACAAATTGATAATAAATTAAGTACATTACCTAAGAATAGCCTACAGTAAATTACTTAAACTATGATTCTCATTACAAACATATAAAGGTAAAATCGGGTGATAAGCAACTCGACAAAACAAGCCATCCGGGGTAACGCATAGCCGAGGATCTGGAAATGAGCATCATCACATCGCTTAATCGAGTTATGATTTCTAGTTATCTAGACCATACAACAGCTTAAGGAAATTGCATATTGATGTAGAAAGAACTTAAATTATTAAATCAAAATCCATGGCATATGACTTAATGTTATGATGTGGCTATAATTTAAAACCAAATTATTAAGCGGTACGAGCTATGAGAAGCTCCCTTTGATAAAGTTGCGACAACCAAACCCCACCAACGTTTTTGCAAGATGCCGAAGCCAACCCAAAAACAAAAGAAAAAAACAAAAACAAAGAAAGAAATTGATAGATACTATAAAATAGAATCAATAATCACAAAGTCATTAATCAGGACTGCAGATGACTGCTGTTTTCAAATGTTAATAGGGCAAGAAGAAAAACGAATTTTAGACACCGTAGCATCCCGTATGAGTTTTGATGTGAACCGTTTCAGCTAAATTGCACGAGTTTAAAGAAACTTGAGAAAAAATTCAGAAAGAAAAAAACCTCGCAAAAAGACCGAAGCATCGAAGCCCACCGTGCTTGCCCCGCAAATCCTTGACGAGTGCGAGTGCACTTCTATCATCCCCCTTAGCAAGTTCCTTCTCTAATTGTGCAGAATTGTCGCGTCGAAACCCCAACTTCGGCGGAGCATCTGGCCCTTGATGCAAATAGCTGAAGCTTCAGACGCTTAGGATATGACAATGTCGCACCCACATACTGAATCAGAGTACCCATTTGATAAAACGAGGAAATTACTGAGGGTTTTTGACGAAATCGACGGCGGTAGATCTAGAAAATCAGCGAACCGCATTTCCACCACCATCTCCAGATCTGAAATCGACGGTGGCTTTTTGCTTGTGTAGCGTTCCCAAGGGTGGAATCCGGTGACTTGTTCATCGCTAACGGCGGTGTTTTTACTTGGATCTGAAATTTTGTTTAACATGGTCGAGAGAGGGGCGAGAGCAGGGGAGCAGGGTCGAGAGAGAGGGGCGAGCGCAGGGGAGCTCAACTGTGGGATGGTGGGAGAGGCACGGAGAAATCGCCGAGGACGCCAGGGATCGGAGTTGTTCGACTTCGACTGGGTGAGAGAAATGCCAGAGGTGTTTTAGCACATCAATATATTTTGCGAGGAAACCAAGTTTCCCTCGCAAAAATCGCAAAAGGAGGGTATTGCATTTTCTTAGTTGTGATTTTGCGAGGGAACTCAACCTTCCCTCGCAAAAATAGGTTATTTTGCGAGGAAAACCCATTTTTCCTCGCAAAATAAGTTATTTTGCGAGGGAACTTCACATTCCCTCGCAAATTGTTGTGTATTGTCTTATTTTGTCTGCGGAAAGGGATGTTCCGTCGCAAACTTAGAAATTGCGACGGAATTTACTTTTCCGTCGCAAAAAGCCTAAAATTTGCGAGGGAAAAATTTCCCTCGCAAATTCCGTCAGCAAATAAGCTGTTTTCTAGTAGTGTTGTACTCAAAAGTTATTTTGCTAATGCATATACCACAGACAGCACAAAAGGAAACAAGAAGTGTGTGTGTATTTATAGATTGATGTTATATGTACTGGGTGTTAGTATTTAATTAAACTCAAGATATTTATTTCTACAAACATATATATGATGAAGCATATTTTATGTGGTACTGGTATTTATTAAACTCCTAATTTAAAGTGATCGGATAGTCCCTGAAAATTTAAAAATGGTTGTAGGAAAAATACCAATAGATAGTAAAATAATAATAATAATAATAAAATAAATAAATATTGTTATTATTATTAGTAAAAAGTGAATAAATAATAAAGGGAGTTATTAATTAATAATAAATGAAAGAGTGTTATTATTAATTAATAATAATTAAAAAGAGTATAAAGGGAATAACAAATCCACCAAGGTAGAAAGGTCAATAGTGGCAATGACATCTCTTAGGATATTATTTATAGGGAAATAATGCGGTGATACTATTATAGGATATCCGGGAAAGTCAGGAATCAGTGACAAAAGGTGAAAGTATCACTAGCGACGCAGACTAAGGTACGGACGCGTACTGTAACTTTAACTCTTATGTGTCTTGTATGCTTATATGTGATAGGATGATTCATAGAGTCATGGACAAGACTAGGTCTTGGGTCATGGACTGTGGCTAAGACTCGGTCTTAGGTCACCTGTTTATATACATTCAGCTATGCGCGGGTTATAGTCATGATAATGCCGTATATATGTTTTCCTAGCGCTGAGGACACGTGATCGTGGCACAGGGTAATGTGCAGACTATTGTTGTGTAGGACTTTACATACTGCTTTGTGCTTATGTCCTGTCTGTGTCACAATGTTGTTGTGTAGGACCTTACATACTGCTCCATGCTTATGTTCTGTCTGTGTCACAATTATCTTATGAGATCTTTCTTTGTTATGTAATGAATATCTCATCATATATATTGTTTATACTTGAGCATGAGGTTAATTGTTACCCGAGATTCAATGGGTATTGAATCTCGAATTTACCCTAGCTTCGTGGATCCGGAGGATCGGGAGCCGGAGAAAAGGGTAAGCAAAGACGCCCGAGGACTCTACCGAGTATTATTTTGGGATAATATTATGTATAATTTTTGAATAGTCGGATAATTGTACTACTAACGTGCCGACCGGATACACCACAAAGAATTTTAAGTTGTATCACGCTTATATTCCTTCGGGAATTTTTATTAACCAAAGATATGTCCGGGCATATGTTATCACCACTCATTCGTCCAAACGTTAAGCATGCTCTCCGTTGTGACTCACTCTGATCTGTTAACGCCTTCACTCTGATAATTTCACACCAATTAGTTTAATAAGGAATTTAGAACATAAATGAACATCATAATGGATGTAGGAATTAGGGGCGTTACAGTCACCCTACATGTCTTCTTAAAGTCACGGGTGGTGTGAGGTAGCATTGAGAATTGAGAGAGAGAAGGCAATGGGCTTGGTTGGTCAAAAAAAAAGGATAAGCACTACAATTTTTCAATATTAGAACCTCAGAAGGGAAAAATGAAGAAAAGAGAGAGAGAGAGGGTGAAATTATAGAGAAGATAAGGGATTAATTAGGTTAAATTATTGGTCATAATAAAATATTATATAATAAATACATATATTTTAAAAGATTTTAGAAGGCCAGCTGGGGCCTTAATAAGAAATTAGCTGGGGCCAAATTAGTAGCCAAAATAAAATATTATATAATAAATACATATATTTTAACAAATTTTAGAAGGCCAGCTGGGGCCACCCAGCTGGCCATAAAGAGGTTCCGCCTCTGTGCATGAATCAATTTGTTGGTTTTTTTTAAGTTTTTAGCAAAAAAGCAACGCTATTTAGAGGAGGCAAGGAATACTTTGTACATAATAAAAAAAAGGGTTAATGTGCAAAAATACACATGTGCTTTTCTCTGAAGAGCACCCAGTAGCAAGTGTTTTTTTTAGGTGCAAAAGTACACACGTGGTTACAAATTAGGTGCAAAAATACCGTTTGACCGTTAAGTTTGACTTTTTTACTGACTAGACGATGATGTGACCTGCCTACGTGGCATCTGCATAACCTTTTCTCCTAAAATCTGATTTACAAGTCAGATTTATTATAATAAAAAAATCTCATCTTCTTCCCAAATATCATATCCAAACCCAGAAGCTCAAAACGATGAAAAAAACTCAGATCTCAATATCATATCCACATCTTCTTCCCAAATATCAAATCCAAAACCTAGAAGCTCAAAACGATGAAAAAAACTCAAATCTCAATATCATATCCACATCTTCTTCCCAAATATCATATCCAGAAACCCAGAAGTAAAACTCAAAGGATGAAAAAAAACTCAGATCTCAATTCCTATTAAGCAAAAACCATGACCAGGTGAAGAAAGTTGTGAGTAGAAAGAATAAAATATGTTCTTCATAGGGGAATGGTGTGGAAGCCATGACAATGAAACAAATCGGAGAGAAAAATAGGGTAATCGTTCTCAATCCCAACGAGCTTCTTCAACAAATCGTCCCTCTTCCATCTCCTCAATGTTCCGCCTACTCCGCCGCCAATTTTCGGCGGCTGATTTTGGTTCTCTACATCCTGTAACGGCGATGCTAGTGTCTCGTTTGTCGGAGAAGATTTCAAAAATCGCCATCAGTTATAAGAAGAAAAACTTGAAACATTTAAACCCAGCAAAGAATTTCTAGTATCCATAGAGAAAAAAGTGTCTTTCTCATATAAGTATGTAATTGCTACGGTCACTAATTTCAATTCTCAAAGCACACAGTGAATCAGAAAGAGGATTTCTTTTCGGAACAATTGCAAATCTGAAGCAAAAAATTCAATACCCAAAACGAATGCAGCAGTAGCAACTAGCAAGGAGGAAAAAAAGAGAGTGGATGTTGATAAATTGATCATACCTTCAAGGATTTCTTAGAACGTTTATTCTTGTGCGAAGTGGACGATTTCCCCATTTGAGTACTCTGCAAATCTGCCTTTGCTCCTCTGTTCATAATAAATCTAGGCTTCAAATCTCCTCTCAGCCATGGTTCAGTGCGCCACCATTGACTCTGGTAGAGGTTGTCGCCGCCGCCTTCCGTAGTGTTTGTCGCCGCTGCCTTATGCACCTGAGAAGGAAATGGTGGAGGTGAAGGGACGAAGGAGTCTCAAGCGAAAAAAGGGAAGGAGAAAGAAGTAACAGTTTTTAGGTTTTACAATCTTTGATTTTTCTTTTATCCCTCATCGATTTATCTTCTTAAGTGTGAAATGTGGGTTTTTGTGATTCTATATTTGGGGGATTTTTGTTGCAGGAGTTGCCATTGATCAAGGGATTGCCTATTATGTTGGGTGCTCTCGCCATTACCTACTTATTCCATTGATTTTGGATTATTTCGATCCTCAGATTCTTTTTTTTTAAATATTTTTTTGCTTCTTCTATACTTATTCAAGGGAATTCCAAGTTTTTTTCATCGCTTATGGGTTTCTAGATGTGAGCTTCTGCATACGATATTTGGGAAGATGAGGAGAAGATTTTTTTTTTTCATGTGTTTTAATAAATCTGACTTGTAAATCAGATTTTAGGAAAAAAAAGGTTATGTAGATGCCACGTAGGCATGCCACATCATCGTCTAGTCAGCAAAAAAGTCAAACTTAACGGTCAAACGGTATTTTTGCACCTAATTTGTAACCACGTGTGTATTTTTGCACCTAAAAAAATCACTTACTGCTGGGTGCTCCTCAAAGACAAACACATGTGTATTTTTGCACCTTAACCCTAAAAAAAACATGCAAATGTTAAATATGATGATTTACTACATCCAATCCTTAATATAAACGAAATTTTATATTAAAGTTGTAGGAAGTATAAACATGTCACTGGAAAAGAAAAAGGAGCATATAAACAAGAAACAATTTTTCTTATATTTGACTTTTCTTCATTACATATTAATACATGATAATTCTTGTTATTTTTTTTTTTTTTTGTTAGAGGCAATCATGTTCCACGTTGTAAGAAACTAACGTCTTCGCTTGATCTAACCTCATTGGTATAATATTAAAATTAAAGTTTATAACATGTTCATAAAATAGAACAAGTGATGAAAGGTAAAAATTACTTGGTAAAAAAAAAAAAAAACCAAACTCGTTATATGACTTGTTCACGGCGTAATTCGATATACTTCCTGTCCTTATTATAAGGCACCAACCACCAACATTTTTTTATCCTTATTATAAGGCACCAACTTACTTTAACTAACTCATTTATTAATATTTTTACATTGTGCCATCATTTTTAATTAACTCATTTAAACCTACATCATTAAAGTAAGGGTAAAGTTGGGAATACTTATTACTTTTAGACCTCATTAATAACTTAGGGCCCTTTTGGATGGGCTTTTTTCATAAAAAAAGCACTTTTTTAATTCAAAAAAAAATTAATTTATGTGTTTAGATGATATTTTTTAAAAAAAGTAAAAATCACAAAAAAAAAGCTAAAATGCTGTTTTTTTCAAAAGCTCTAATTTTGAGCTTAAAAAAAAAAGTACTACATGGGGCCCAAAAAAAAGCACTTTTTTTTTAAGTCAATCCAAACGGGCCCTTAATCTTCATTCTTTGGTTAGTGAGAAATGGTAGTTGGTGCCTTATAATAAGAAGGACGATTCATCACCATGAGCAACCAAATTCGAAACCCCATTTTGCCCTCCCCACTATGCGAGTTATACTACCCTACGTCCCTACCACTCGAAGGTCCGAGTTTGACATCCGAGTTCAAGAACAGTTGGGCTCCTCCATCTTCCCCCTCGCAATCTACAAACGGGAAACTTGCTGAGAGATTGAGCTTGCAGAAGCTCGAAACACCCCTAACTCCACGGACCTTCTATAGCGTTGCAAATGGGAACATTAGGGAAGGCCATATACACTGTCGGATGCTGGATTCGAGGGACTGGACAAGCCATTGATCGGCTCGGAAGCAGTCTCCAGGGCGGTTACTATTTACAAGAACATTGTATGCGCCTTTCCTCCCCTCTCTTTCTGAGATTTTAGATCCAATTTTATCTTCAATTTGTTCATCAAATGGGTAATTCTTGTTATCCTTTCGTTTTAGATTTTGTTTGGTCCATTTTGAAGAAATGCCGTCTGATTATCTGTTATTTCCTTTAAGAGAATTTGATCGTTGCTTTTGTAGATCGATGTTTATCATAGTTCGGTCACCCTTAATAGGGCCTAGCTATAGTGCTCACCCCAAATGTATATGAAACAGAATTGAGTAATTGAATATTTTTAGGGTTGTTAGCTTGAGTACTTTCAGTGTAAGGCAGTAAAGAGTCTGGACTAAATTAAATCTGTTAACACAAATAACTGTCCATTTTGCATTTTTTCCTGAATTTTTATTTCATTGTTAAGTTGCTAATAACTTCATCCACGTTGGAAAATTATGCTAAAAACAATTAGAGATAGGAAATGGAATTATGAAGTTTGTGACTAATTTGTAGTATTTAGTAGCATTTTGAAGTTACATTGCGTATTACAATTTTATAGAAAGACCATGAAGCTGTAATTGAAGTATATACGACACTGAGATAAGATGTCCAATTTTGAAAGTTGAAACTCATTATTATGAAGCTTCTAACCATTGTTTCTCTGGTGAATATGTAGATTGATTGTTTTCCTATTCTTTTTCATGCTGTATGGGTGCTGATGTTCACTGTCGCAGCAAGTTATAGATTCCACCCTGCCTTCCTTGCAGAGATAGTATTAGGTCTTATTTTATATTATTGATTATTGATGATAGAAGTATTTAGAATCTGATACAGCAGGCTATCTTTCTGTGGACTTGCTATCATACATAATTCATTTTTCTGCTCTCGTGTTTTGGTTTGTTGAAAAACTCAATCATTTTGCATATGAATATAAAAAAAATATATTAAAAATGGAACGGTATGCTATCTCTTTTGCTTTAGCTTCTCAATCTAACCATGAATTGTTTTTTATTGGGCTTTCCCTCATTGCTTTGCTACTATGCCATGTAAACTTACAAGTCATTTTTCTTCCTCCTCGTGTTCAGTGTCTAGGCATCGAACTTTGATGAACATATTTGATAAGGCTCCTGTTGTTGATAAGGATGCATTTATTGCCACAAGTGCCTCAGTCATAGGAGATGTTCAAATTGGAAGAGGATCATCAATTTGGTATGGATGTGTCTTGAGAGGTAAGGTCATTTGATCAAATTTTTAAACAAAAGAAAAAAATTAATAACTTGATCATCATTTAGAAGTGGAAACACTTTAGTGGTTTAATGCTTCAGCGGCTTATACGATCCATGTTTGGACTAACTTGTTGCGCTTACTGGTTCATTTTCTGCTGGGTTATCATTGTTGCGGAAACAATGCTATCCAATTTGAAAGCTTTTCTCTACTTCCCAAACATAATTTTCAGAGAGATTGCTCTTTTATCAGTTGATGGGAGGACATTTTGAAACTATTGTCGTCTTCTATATGCATGCATAATACTCTATGTTTGATCTTTACTTTCTGCTGGGTTATCATTGTTGCAGAAACAATGGTATCCAATTTGAAAGCTTTCCTCTACTTCCCAAACATAATTTTCAGGGAGATTGATCTTTTATCAGTTGATGGGAGAACATTTCGAAACTTTTGTCGTCTTGTATATGCATGCATAATACTCCAAGTTTGATCTTTACTTTATGCATAGGTGACGTGAACAGCATCAGTATTGGAAGTGGAACTAACATACAAGATAACTCCCTGGTGCATGTTGCTAAGTCAAATTTAGGTGGGAAGGAGCTGCCAACTATTATCGGGAACAATGTTACTGTTGGTGAGTATGTAATATTTTTTCCCATAAATGATCATGAATGCTGTTGCGTTCTACCCTTCATGGGAATTTAATCAAAATTTTCACTGAGCAGGCCACGGTGCTGTTTTACATGGCTGTGTTGTTGAGGATGAAGCTTTTGTTGGTATGGGCGCGACACTACTTGATGGTGTTGTTGTTGAGAAACATGGTATGGTTGCTGCTGGTACCCTTGTCAGGCAAGATACAAGGATTCCTTCTGGAGAGGTACGGTATTATGTGCATCTGCTGGTTTCTTCTTAAATTGTGAGAATTAGGATTGCTTCAATGTGTTTGTTTGGGGGCATGATTACCAATGCTGAGTTATCAGAATGTACAACTAATGGTAGGACGAGGAGGGTCATGATTTTTAATGCAAATTTGTCTGGTATGTTTATTGTAGATAGTTTTAAGATTCTGAAGAATTGAACTCTAGTGGGATATTGTTCGGAGTTCGGGATATTTTAGAAGAGTTTACTCTTGTCAACCACGTTTTATTAGGCGTTTTCTTGTGTTTTGTAGTATGTGGAAAGTTTTTCCTACAATAAATTATTCTTTCAATGCATCATTACTATTTCAATGTTTCCATGATAATTTTATGTAGGAGAGGCTTCAAAACATAAACCCTTATTCTTTTTCTTTTTTTTTTGGTTGTCCATCCGATATCTAGAACTTCACCCTGACTAATCCGAATCCAACTTGGGTCGCGCACTTGGCTATGGTGGGTGAGTCTCCTAGCGGGGTTTTTCTACATTCACAAAACTCAAATTCGAAATCTTGCTTAAGCGACATAAGCCGCTTTGTGCCAACCCCCGTTGGTTAAACCCTTATTCTTTTATCCCAACTTCAACTTCCTCTATCCCTTGTTCGGCTGCAAAGCAGCGGTCTTCTCTATTTCTACTACACTACCACTACCTCCAACAATGAGAAAACCTTTCTAGAATGGAGTATTACGGGGGTCCTGAACACTCAGCCCCTTCCAGACTTAGCTCTGCATCTTGCATCTAAAAACATGTGTTTTATGTTTACATCATTCCTTTAATCAGGTATGATGTAATATTAACGAATAAAAATATTACCTGATTACTTCATTGGTGACAAGTCTGAGTCAGGTTATCTCCCTTCTTAGACGCTGGTTATATGAATATTCGGCCGTGATCAGTTAGCTCAAGTTTACATATGTTGCAGGTATGGGGAGGCAATCCAGCAAAGTTCTTGAGGAAGCTAACGGATGAAGAGATAGCATTTATCTCTCAGTCAGCCACCAACTATACTAACCTTGCACAGGTCCATGCGGCTGAAAATGCCAAGTCCTTCGATGAAATTGAGTTTGAAAAGGCACTGCGAAAGAAGTATGCACATAAGGATGAGGAGTATGATGCCATGTTGGGTGTCGTACGTGAAATCCCTCCAGAGCTTATTCTTCCAGATAATGTTCTTCCTGATAAAGCTCAGAAAGCTTCTCAAAAGTGAGTTCTGCAAAATGAATGTGCTGTTTAATTCCAATTTTGAAAACGGCATCAAGGATATTCTCTTGTTTTGCTCAAATTCAAAGAACAGGGACCGTTGTCATTCCCAATAATATTAGACACGTTTCAGGCTGCAATTATGGCTCCTTTCCAGATTTGATCCGTCCCTGTGCCATGAGATTTTTAAACTTGTTTTTCACCTTAGGAAGGGAGCTTGTACTACAACTATTTGTGAATGAGTCACCCGGTTGCTCGCGATTATTTTAATAATCCGGTTATTTATAGTACATTTTAGAGAAATTCGCACCAATGTCTCAATTAAAAAAAATAATCTGAAAAGTCTAGTAGCTTAACAAGTAAAAGAATAATTATTGACAAATGAAGAAGTTATTATTGACAAATTATGATATTTTTCTGATAGTATTTTTTTTAATTGAGACCTTCTTGTCATTTTTCCTACTTTTTAATGTGTATTATATGCAAATAATTCTTATTTAATTTTATTAGTTTTAATTAAAAATTTAATGTTAATTTTATCTTAGATAAAGCTAGGATTAAAACAATACCAATTTTAAATATTAATTTGAAGACAATAATTCAAATTATTTAGATATTTATGTTTAGAAACAATGAAAATTAAAACCCAAACTTATAAAACAATATTATAAAATATAAATATTGTTCTTGAATTAAACATATTCGTCAATAAATGTCCATATCAGCAATAGAAAGGGAATCACAATTAGGTACCAAGAACTAAAAAAAAAAACAAATAAGTCTCATTGTAGATTTCCCTACCAAAAACATATTTAAGAACTTCAGTGATATAAATTTGGAGTGTGAAATTACCTTCTTACTGTTAATAATTGATATTTGAATATCATATGATATTAACCCTATGTTTGGTTTGAAGGAAGGTTAGGGGAGCGGAAATTTTTTTTTTTTACCAAATTACCTATGAGAAATTTTAAAAATAAACAACTTTTTGCATCGTTTTCCACACATTAACTTTGAAAGTATGTCACATCATGGACATATCTGACTTTCACATTAGGGAGGGGCACCTCTCATCTCTCCCTCACCTCCAACCAAACATAGTCTAAGTCATAGAATTGGTCTGGTGAAGTAAGGCCTAGCTAGATCCCTCTAGGTTTCAAATTCAAACCCAAAAAAATCACGTGTTTTAGGAGGAATACCCATGAACCTCAAACCCCAAACCGGATGATAATATCAAAAATAATGTCCTTTGCGTAAAAAAGGTTTATTTTGATGCCTCTAATTTGAAAGGTACAAAATGTTTCTGATATCTAAACCATACTAATTTCCAAACTTATTTGTAACCCAGAACAAGAAGAGAATCCATCTTAAAATATAACACATCAGCTTTCTCGTTTACATGTTCCTCCTGCTCCTTGATATGCTTATAACGCTGAAACAAGCCTGGGGTATGACAGTCTAAAATTCTTCAAATTTAAAGTAAAAAATGTCAGACAATAATTATGGGCGGCCAGTCTGCCTACCGTTTTTGTCCCCGCAGATTTTAAGCATATTGTAGAAACAACGATTAAGAAACTGTTGACAATCAAGAGCCAAGGATGAATTGTAGAAACAACGATTAAGAAATAATCCATCAGAAATTTCGTTTCCCACAATCCACAAAACATAAACATGCCACCTAATCATCTCCAGATGATTCGTTTGTTCTCAAGTCATCAAATATCCATTGGAGCAGCACCTTGGTCTGCACCAGCACCTTGGTCTGCACCAGCACCTTGGTCTGCTCCAGCACCTTGGTCTGCACCAGCCCCTTGGTCTGCAGGAGGGCCTTGACCAGCACCAGCATCCTCCCCACTTGCCGGTTGAGATTCAGCTGAAGGAACTTCCTCCTCACTCACGATTTCAAAGGCATCAATCAACTGTTGTACAGTGTCCTGATCCAATATGTGGAACGGCTCACCTACTCCAACCACGGCAACTGTGCATATCGAACTCTTGAGCTTTTCCCCTTGCAAGGTCTCCCTTGTTGCAATAAGGGCGTCTTTAATCAGATCTTCCCGTGAGGAGCCGTTAAAGTTCTCAAACCTGCGTTCCAAGTACGTCTTTGCAGCTTGTGAGCGAGACCCGATTGCAAAAGCCTGATATTCAAAGTAGTTTCCACTTGGGCAGTTGTAATAGAGATGAGCTCCAGATTCATCTAATCCAGCCACCAGGAGACCAACACCATAAGGCCGTTTCCATGATCGTTGGGTGCAAACCTATCAATTTAATAAGGATCAGAAACAGCAATCCCACGACCACCTCAACAAAGTTACAGGCCAAAAACCTTAACATGTATCACTTTGGAAAAAAAATAGCCTCCACAGCAATTAAATAATACTACCTCCAGTCCTTAATATAAGATTCTGTTTGTAGTGTAAAATGCACTATAAACAAGATTTTATACTAAGGCCTGGAGATAGTATATAAACACACTCAAATCCCTGAAAGAATAGCAGTCCTGGACTCCTGGTTTTGTTAAGAAAATGGCAACACACTCAGTTGTTTTGTCTGTTATAAATAAGCCGAAAAGGAAACAGTGCACGGTCATGGAACCCTTTTTTTAAAAGGGAGGGGAAGAATCACAGAGGCTTTGTCTGTGACATAAAAATGTCTGATATATCAAGTAAAGATCACAGCTTTCAATTGAGGAATAGAAGACAAGATTATAGACTGCAAACAGAACCTTCACTTGGTGTATAGAAAACGTAGTGTTTGATATACAGTGACATTAAAAAAATGAAAACATGTTTTCCATTTGATCATGAAATGCAGTGTTTAGATGCGTTAGGTAAGATACTTTACGTCTCACCATATTAAACACAGATACGGCACAAAATAGAGCAATTACTCCACACTAGAGTTTTAGGCAATGAAAGATAAGACCATGAATGAAACTTCAACTATTTTCTTTTACTGCCAACAACACCTCCAGATCACAATAAACCAAACAGTATTAGAAGGTCTAGAGGGCAACTAATATGGGGACTTGTGTTACTTTCAACTATATCTTTTTTTATGGTATATCTCATTTATATGATATAATTACTAGTATTATGTTCTAAGGTGACTTTACACTTCAGTGTGATTTGGCAGGTCTAAAACTTTTGAAAGAAAAATGTGAAGAAACTGCAGACAAATAGCACTGTCATCTTACATTAGCCAGGTCTGTTTACTGAAGCTAAAAAACAATCCTATCAATGAGTAAAAGTTTAATCAATGCCGGCAGTCTCATGCTAAATATTTAAAAGAAATCAATTAAATAGTGAGCTTATCCACCTTGCTGACAAAGATTGGAGCAAATATAGAGCTCAGACTATAAGAAAGCAAAATGAAGCAGTTATTAACGCCCCCAAAAAAAAAAAAAAGAGCTGCAGTCCCTGAAACAAGTATTCTCCTGCACAAAATAGACATGATTAATTGTTACATCTTCTTGAGTATCAAAATCTACATCCTCAATTAACAGCAACATAACTACAGCTCCGAATTTTGGTTTAGCTTCAAGATTGAAAACAGCTCCATCATCAGTCTATCAATCTCTGAGACACTCAATGTAGTTCAGAAAGCTAAAGGATTCAATCCTAGAGAACAATTAACTTCCAAAATTAAACTGAGGGGGCAAAAATAAAAAGGGATGATGTCCTCGGAATCCATAGTATGCACATACTCATACCAGCCTTACTTTAACCAATTTCTCAAAACTCCCTCACTTTCTAGGGTTTAGACTATTGAAAAATATTTCAACCCTAAAGAAAGCTGACACTGCTTGTTCCAAACAAAACCCTACCTTTAATTCCACGGTGTAAAAACTAGCACCTCCGTGACTTGCACTTAATTACGACCACAACAGCAGAAAATGACAGTTAAAAACGGAAATTTTGAAGTGAAAGCCACAGTTCAAGATATGACATGGACCTGGGCCTTATCAGCGAGTTGAACAACGAGTCGGCCGACAGGGAGAGGGGACTCGAAGGTATAATTGTAGTTGATACATTCGGATCGCATGAAGCGGGAGAGAACGCGACCATCGGCGGTGAGACCAGCGATGGCAACGCCGATGTGATCGTCCACCTTGAAGATCTTTTTCTGGTGAGAAGAGAGCTCGGAGTTAGCCTTGTTTACACAAGCGAGGACCACATGGGTCTTGGATCGGAGTCCAATTGCGGCGGACCCTTGTTTCACCGCCTCCATCGCGTACTCCACCTGGAACAGCCTGCCGGCAGGGCTCCATGTCGTCACGTCCGTATCGTACTGATTCCTGAACATTTCTTACGATTTCGTGTCCGATACACCTAGACTCAGTGTTTCCTTCTTTTGCGTCTTTGGCAGTGAAGTCCGACCTCTTAAATCAGGAACTAGAAGGCCTTTCTTCTTCCCCAAGCCTAATAACAAAAAGACTTCACTGTGAGGTGAATTCACTCACCACCAGGGCAGGAATACAGTAAATACTGAGATCTCGCGCACTCATTTGCTCCGCCCGAGTTTCGGCGCTCCAAGCCTCCAACGTTATTGCTCGCTCTAAATGGGCTGCCCGAAATATTTTGGCCCAAATTATGCATGATCCAATTTACATAGGTCTAGCACAAACATTTGACAACCCAAGAGTTCGATTCGGCCTGCCCCACAAAAAAACACAAACGATAAACAATCAATTAATCAAACAAAAGTCTGCAACTCTGCATACAAAAAAAGGCCGAAAATAAACTACTAATAATTAAAAAAAATATTGGCAAGAACACTAATAAAAGCTACGTCCAGCAGAACAGATGGAGGTTGATCCAGTTGATTAAGGGGTTGTTTCATAACCATAAGGCTGCGTGGGTTCAAATCTTACCGATGTAAGGACCTTGTTGGTAGGTGATCCGTCAGTATCTTTAGCAGCGTTCTTTGTAGGGGTGAGCATTCAATTTTCAGTTCGGTTTTTCAATTAAAACCGAAATACACATATTGTAACCACCGAACTGAAACCGAAGTACCAAAAAAACCGAAATATTTCGGTTCAGCTTTATAGTTAATTCGGTTTTTGGGCTTAAGTTGAGCCTTATTGTGGGCCTTATTGTTTGGGTTAATTCTATAATATGGCCAATCTATTTTTTTTTTTTTCTGCTGAATCAATCTACAATATTGACTATTAAGTGCAACCTGGCTATAATATACTTTACATGGAGCACCTGGTATATATCGATTTTCACTTGTATGACAATAGGTTACAGATTTTAAAATCAAAACATGGAATAATGATGGAAAGATAAATTGGGTTGGGTCTGGACGTCTGGTACTTGTCTTCAGTTGAGGTGGGTCAAGGGTCATGACTCATAAGGTTGGGTCTGATTCATACATATGCATCGTCGTTTTAATTAATTTCGGTTATTTCTACACAAAAAAAAAAAATCGATTTTTCAGTTTTAACCGAAATAAATTTGTAACCACCGAACCGAAAATCGAATTAAACTAGTTTAAAAAACCGAACCGAACCGAAAAAACTGAACACCGAATTATTCAGTTCGGTTTTTTGTTTTGGTTTTGGTTTTGATTTGTTCACCCCTAGTTCTTTGAATCTAGAGACATGCTTAGCCTTGATAAGCCTAGAAACCCAACTCACTTAAATTTTTAAAAAATGGGGCTGTTGGTGGATGGGATAAGATAAAAGAGTTAGGAAAGAAAAAATAAAAGGGAAAAGAGAAAGCAAAGCCATCATCATACATTGATAGTATCGAGAAGCAGAGAAAACAAAATAAAAAAAATACAGAAGAAAATAAAGGAAAATAAAGCAAGTTATTACCTTTTCTGGCCTACAAGTTAGTATTTCTTTACTCGTTATCATACAGATTTTTATTTGATTTTATAAAGCAAATTCAAATATATATTTACCGGCTAAGTGCTGCATTTAGCCCATGTAGATCTCACCTTCTTCTTTGACATGCTATCCATTAAAAATAGAGATAGCTTTTTTCACTGCTATATCAGAATTTTAATATGAGAGAAAAATGATAAAGATAAATAAGATTCTGATGTAACGGTGAAAAAGTAGTAGTGACAATATCCTATCCTTTAAAAATATACTCAGTTACTCACAGAAATTTATCTTGGAATATGCCAGGTTACATGTCTTTTATTTTTAATATTATGTTTAAAGGCCGCTTAAATCATCATGTTATTTTTCCTGTTTTTTTACGCACCTCCCAGGTTTGAAAGAAAAGCTATATATGAATAGCAATACACAAGGACAATATCTTAAGATGGGACCAATCCGTATATAAAGAAATTCGAACTCTTTTGAGAAGACAAACATATATAGTTTTTCAGATAAAAGCATCTTAGTTCTCACATGGCTATCAGATGCGCGTACAGTGATGATACCTAAGTTTTATTATTTTGCTGCTGTTCTTAGTACTGCTTTTTTATATTTTTTGCCAACGCTACTTTTTTTATATTTAAAGCAGAGGCCGAGAGTGGAGGGACAAAGCCTAACGAAAGTAGAGAGGTTCTAAAGCCTGTGTCTGGAGAAAAATATCAGAATGGGAAGTCACAAAAGACACTAAAGCAAACGGCATCGTAATGAAAAGCAGATCATAATGAAGCTGAATCTTCTTCTTTATTGTTTGATTAGGTCATTGAATTCTTCTAACGTCATGATTGAGATTATATTCTCCCAAAAGAAGTCCTTCATTATTCATGAAAATAATTCCTCTCTCTTTTTTATTTTTCTTTTTTTGTATATCCCGTATTTAGAACTTCGCCGGATTAATCCGAATCCGACCCGCGACGTGCATCTAGCTATAGTGGAAGAGTCTCCTACAAAACTTTTCTATATTCACAAGATTCGAACTCAAAACCTTACTTAAACGACATAAGTGGCTTACCACCTATAAGTCTGTGACAACCCTGTATGATTAGTCTCCTTTGATTACTCGCTGGAGATCTGTACAGTGATTGGGCTTATTTCACTCTCCTGACAACGATACTTTTTTGCACATAAATCTCATGTTATAATCATTTCACTGGTTGTTGGAAAACAATAAAACCAACCCAATAACTTGGCCGCACGTGGCAGATGACCGTTTGGCAAAATGCATGGTTAGGCCTCCGACAGTAATTGCACATGCGTGGAGCGTTAATTCTTTGGAGGGTGGTAGTTGACAGGGACAACTAGTATTTAAGGCTTAAACCCTGTGTTATGAATATATGAATTGACGCCACTATCGTCTTCTTTCTCCCTAACCTATCCTTCCTAATCTTTTGTTGTTGTTGATAAAATGCAATTACCATTAGGATTGTGGAGAACCAATAAGGTGATTTCCTACATTTAATACCCCACCTACTTGACCATAGTGAAAAGTCTTCAGAAGGATGCATATATCTTGATACATAACACTATGAGATCTATCTAATTCTAAAAAAGGAGGCAGAATGAGTTTTTTGGTAACAATAGATTCTGAGGTTTCTATCATCATGATCTAAAAATAATGTTGATTTTGCAATCCAAAGTAGAGCTCCCCTGCATTGTAAAAAGACAAAAGGTTGCTGAGAGACTTTTCTCCGTATATATAAAAGATTGAATTGCTTGACCATGAAAACATACCCATGACCCCTGTATAGGTGGATCATTATATTTGTATGCCAATTCTATGAGAGATGCTGCAAACTGAATTTCTTTGATCACTTCATAAGATGATACATATGCCAGATTTTTTTAATGAAAAAGCCAATTCCTTTTCATCCAGATAATCGAAAATAATTTGACCAGCTTGAGTATTTCGTTGGAGAGACCATCATGATGTAGTTTGGGAAGGATAGATTTGATCCAATCTTTCACAAAGGATGGAAATTTGAATGTTTACTAATAGGCAACCATACCATACCACCTTTGTGAATGAACAGTGTAAGAACATATGATCAAGTGTTTCTATTTCAGAACATTCAAATTAAATGCACAATTTTTATTGATATCCAGACGATGAGCATTAATTATGTCAAAAGATTGAATATCCTCATTGAAAACTTTCCAAATGAACAAAATGTATTTCATGGGTAGTGACAAAGGCCATAAGAATTTCCAAAATGAATCATTGGAAGTGCCTAAATTTGTACATGTAGGCAATTTGAAACCATCTTTTAAAGAGTAATTCCCTGTAGAACTGAGTTTCCATAATAGTCTATCATCTGTGTCATTTATAGGAAAAGGGATGTTGGTGATTATATATGCAATTTGTCTAGGATATAAGGTTCTCGCCGAAGTAACATTCCATCTGATTGGATGTCAAGAAGATGGAAGATGTACTAATAGGTCTCTAACTTCAGTAACAATTACTTCCATTATAGACCCGGACTACATAGGTCACCACAAATGATGGTTTAATGAGATGTCATGATCAGACCCCACTCTCCATTGCAGATGATTACAGATGAGAGATGCACACTTATAGATACCTTTCGCATCCAAGTAGAATTATAAGGCCTCCTAATAAATTGGCCGGCCTAGATTTCAGAACCTTAGGGAAAACAAAGAAAGGCGTCTGATCTGTTGAAGGTTGAAAAGGAACAAATGGTAGAATTTATAGAGAAGATTCAGGAAGATCGAAGATGAAAGGTTGCATTAAATTTAATGCCCAGAAAAAGTAAGGAGTGAGGGAGGGAGAAGTGTAGTGATGCGCATGGGAATGGAAGGAGATGAACACGCAAGATGATCAATGGTGATTGTAAAACGTATTAAGCATTATCCACAAAAAAGGTTGTGAAAAAGAAGAAAATTCTATGTTAGGAGATGAAAGAAAGAATATGAATGAAGCACCGACTAACATGGCCAGTGGAAAAAGAAAACAGAAAAGCAGAATATATGATAGAGTAGCTAATAATTAATGATAAACAAGGGAAAGGAAATAGGAAAATTCTGGCTCTGGAATTAAAGCAAAGAGTAGGAATTATTATTAAGAACTCACCAATCAGAAGAAGAAAAAAACATAATCTGAGAAGGTTAAGTACCCAAGAGAAGATTTGGAGAGAGCAATGGGAGGTATGTGGACTTGAAGGATTGAGAACTAGTAAGAATGTGTGTGCATGCTCTTTGCCCAGTCACAAGAAGGTAATCCCAGAGCCCTTCTCTCTAGATTCCTCTCTTTAGAGGAACTCGTCCCAAAATACTACATCCCTCTCCTTCCTATTCTCATTTCCATGGTTCTATTCACTGCTAGAAAAATGCCATTTAGCGACGGAAAAATAGCCGTCGCAAATTTAGGGGAACTTGCGGGGGGGAAAATTTTTCGTCGCAAAAAAACGAATTTGCGACGGATTCGCGGATCCGTCGCAAAATTCACGAGTCGCAAAGTGGCGGTTGCGACGGACCGCTCGGTTCGTCGCAAAGTGTCGGTAGGCCACCGACACTTGCGACGGACCGCTCGGTCCGTCGCAAAGCTAGTTATAACCCCCCCCCGGCGATTTCATTTCCTCTTCTCCTCGCTCTCGCTCCAGTCGAAGCTCCCTCGCGAGTCAATCGCCTCCGGTGGTTATCCCTCCACCTTGTTCACCGTCCAACGTCCTCCCCTTGCTCGTCGGTGCCGGTGGTGGTTCTTCCAACGTCCGTTCTTCTTCCCCTTGTTCACCGTCCAGGTATGTTTGCATTTCTCTCTCTCTCTTTGTTATGTGGTTTGATTTACACGACAATTTGTTTGAATGTTTGATATAGATTATTGTATATAGATTAAAATGTAGTTGTTATGGATATAGATTAGTGTATGTAGATTAAAATGTAGTTGTTATGGATATAGATTAGTGTATGTAGATTAAAATGTACTTGGTATTGATATAAATTAGTGTATGTAGATTAAAATGTAGTTGTTATGTATATTAATTAGTGTATGTAGACTAAAAGGTGCTTAATGATGATAGGAATATTACTTTTTAGAATAATGTTTACTTTGTTAGAGGCTTACAATAATTGTTATGATGTTGTATTAATTGGTAACTAGATATATAAATGTATAAATATGATAGCCTTCAAATGAGAAAAATAATTTGTAAAAAGTGAGATTGAGGGATAAGAGAATTAATTAATTAACATAAAGTACAAAGAAGATGTGGGTTTAGGGGTCATCATTTGCGTTTGCAGATAGAGTCTGGGGAAGTTCCTGTAGGATTGATTGAGTGGGCTACCTTTGAACGGACCCATTCCCGGCAGTCTGAAGGGAGTGAGAGAGAATGGATTAGTCAAAGGGCGCAACAAGTAGTGGTTAGACATTTATTGCCTTTATTACTTGTTTTATGCACCACCATATTCACTACAAAAAAAACGAGCTTTTGTCGCGGTTAATTTGTCGCTGTTAAAAATAACCGTTTCAAAATAGCATTTTGTCGCGGTTTTCACCTTAAACCGCCACTAAATTGTAGCGGAAGCCATATTTGTAGCGGTTATTCAAAAACACCGCAACAAAATTGGCGCCACGTTGGCGCGCTAGCACAGGAAACTTTGTGACAGTGTCTTTGTAGCGGTTGATTTATTATAACCGCGACAAAATTTGAAGGGTCAGCTATTTTGTAGCGGTGAGAAGATAACCGCTACAGAATTTGAAGGGTCAGCTATTTTGTAGCGGTTTTGGTAACCGCTACAAAGTAGCACGAAGAGCGAGGCATTTTGTAGCGGTTGTTGTGGCAATTATTTTACAACCGTTACAAAGATGTAAACTTTGTAGCGGTTTCTTTGGATAACCGCTACAAAATCGTACGACTTTATAAACCGTGACACACCATTTTCAAAGTCACTTCTAACGCTTTGAGTTTTCACCGTTTCTACCTTTTAACCCAACGGTTTGAGTTTTCACCGTTTTTACTGTTAAACTTACACCTTTCAACATTATGGATTCTGGACGAGGTAAGGGAAAGAGAAAAGTAACTGGCCCACCGAGAAGGGGTTTAAGGGGCGGTAGTAGTTGAGGGGACCAGACGAGAGGGCGTGTGACCCGACATATACCTCCGCCCTCTCCGAGGCCGGGCGAGTTTGCCTCGCTCTTCGCCGATGAAGAAATTCCAAACACGGGGACCGTAGGGGGAGATCGAGAAGCAAGTTTGTCCCTCTTAATATTCCCATAGCAGATGTAGAGCAGTTCATCGACGGGGAAAACCAGCGGGACCACGGGAACCCCCGACCGGCGTCTTCGCGTTCCACCGGATTTGTAGTGGATGTCGAAGGTATATGTAATTAGTTTTTTTTAGAAATTAATTTAATTTCGGTACGTTTAATTCAATTTTTGTAAACTTGCAGATAGACACGGAACATCGCCAGGAGGACGCCGGATGTTTCCGCTCTCACTCAGACAGCATCGGGAGATGGCCGGGTGTCGGGTCGTAGTCCCGTGGAACGACCGAGCACAGTGCGATCGGCAACGGCGGTCACCGATGAACCGATTCTGTCTCGAGTTTGGTGGCCATTGGGTGTGGTTCCCAATTTATTTCAAGGATTGGAAGAAAGTGACGAAGGAGACAAAGAACAAGGCGTTTGAGATGTTCTGCAGTAATCAATATTGTTTAATTAAATTGTACATGTTAATAGTTATAAGTTTTAGTTTATTTCTTTCCTTATTTGTTTCTTAATTCATTAATAATTAATAATGAAATTATGATATAGAACAAGTTTAAACTGCGCGAACGACACAAGAGGTACGTTATGATGAAAGTGGGGGAAGGGTGGAAGAGCCGGAGGAACCGTCTCTACAATCTTATGAATGGAGATGGCACTATTCCTCTGCAGCAGCTGATCGAGAGAGTCCTGCACGGCGTGGAACCGGATCGGTGGCGGCTTTCGTCCAATATAGGAGGGTGCTGACGGGCAGGTACATTTTATTAAATTAATTAATTGTTTCACTTAATTGATAATTTAAATTGAGTTTAGGGTTTAAATTTAAATTTTGTTTCCTCCTCCTTGCAGGCTTTGTCGCAAAGGAACACAAGAAGCCGCACACAGCAGAGAGTCCATCACACTGCAGGGACCAAGACGTTTGCAGTGACATACGAGGAGATGGTATGTTATTATTTAACATGATCATTGTTTTGTTTTTGAAATAACAAAGTTTATATTGTTTTAATTCTTTCAGCGACAGAAGGCTCAGGAGGAGAACACACAGACGGACTATGGGAAGTTGTGGACACGCACCCATAGACACGCAGATGGGACGCCGACCTCTGAGGCAGCAGAGGAGATAATAGTAAGTTAAAAAACATTATTTATATAATGAATGTTGTATATTTAAATTGATCGTCCATTATTTTATTAATGGTTCATGAACTCGTTGGTCGAGCCCGGATTGATAATACCGAGGCGAGCTACGGCGTCGCACTCCGAGTCACGGGGTCTGCGAATCTTACGGCCCCATTGAAAGCCGCTCTGGGCCCGGTCGAGCATCCCGGCCGCGTTAGGGGTTTTGGCCTTGGCGCCGTGCCTAGCATGGTGTACCCGAGACAGGCTCCTCCTCCGCTCCCGGACCCTCCGGCTTGAGAAGGCCACCGGCGGGAGATTTCGAGGCGATCATTGCTTGAGAAGGTTCTTGAGCAGGTTGCCGCAATTGAGGCTGCACGGAGGGCCGACGATGAGGCCAGGAATAGGCGCAGGCAGGAGAGCATCGACCGTTGGTGGGACCGTCATAGCTCGAACTGGACTTCTGTTTGTGGCGTGCTGAACAAGTTGTGTCCTGACGCACGCCTTCCATCTCCCGAGCCTCCCCCTCCGTTCCTCTTTGATGATTCCAGCCCGCGTGCTGCTGATGACGACGATGCTGTCAACTCTGGTCGTGGACCACCCCCTCCTGAGACAAACCCCCCTCAGAGAGGACTTGATGATCATGCTCCTGAAATGTAGACCTTCTTTTTTTTTTCTCTTTTCATGTCCAAACAGAGTTGATTGAGATAACTATATTTGATTATATTGTTTTCTTGTTGATCACGTTTCTTTTCTTGTTGATGAGCTTTTTTTCCATTGCTTTTTAAAAAAGTGCTTTAATTATAAGTTAAGCACTTCTAATGTTTGGATATACCATTTAACTCATGATTGACTAATCAGTAATATATTAACTCAATTAATCAAATGATTAGTTGAGACACATATGATTAATTAAGCAAAAGCAAATTTTGGCGTCAAAGCTTTGTGCTTTTTTACTAATTTTGTGCGCAAAAGCAAATTATTCCATGACTAATCGGTATTATATTAACTTCTAATTTTGTGCTTTTTACTAATTTTGTTTTTTTCCCAAAGCTTTGTCGCGGTTCCATGGAATATAACCGCAACAAAGATGAATTTTGGCGCCACAATTTGTCACGGTTTCTTCCTTCAACCGCTACAAATTTTGTGTTTGTAGCGGTTATTGTCGCGGTTAAAAAACCGCTACTGAATTCTGCGGGATTTTGGATTCATTTTGTCACGGTTTTTCAACTGTGACAAAGGTGTCTAGGATATGTGCAACGGTTGTTGTAACGGTTTTGTAACCGCTACAAACCAATCGATGCATTTAAAGATCCCAATTTTTGCTTCGAATGTAATTAAAGTGAGTCGTCCACATTTATGTTCTATCCTAAATTTGTTTGTTACATATGGATAAGTCATGGATCAAGATGCCGCGTAGTTCTCCGTGTATTTAGCGGGATTGAACACTTTCTTAGATTTCGCCTTCTCTCACGCTAGCATTAATGGCAAGATCGTGTGTCCTTGTTTACGATGCAAGTTTAAGAAGTGGCAAACACGAGATTGTGCTTTGGAACATCTTCTTCTAAAGCCTTTCCCAGAAGCATATACATTCTGGGAGGTTCATGGTGAGCAACGTGGTATGAGATATGAGCTTCATCTTCCTCGAACCTCACAAGTAGGAAATCAAGTACATCAAGATGATCCGGTTAATGAAGTCGTTCATGATGCTTTTGGTGTTCAGGACGACAACTTCACAGCAGAAGTGCAGGGTCCAGAACCTGTTTTCTTCAGGAATGTGCATACCGGCCTTGCGTGCCCAGCTTGCAATTTTGACTCTGACTCAGTGCGCCTTCCCTACAGCCGTAAGTGGTGCTTCATGGGTCATCGGAGGTTTCTCGATGGTACGCACAGGTTTAGGTTGCAACGCAACCGCTTTAATGGGCAACAGGAAAAAAGAGGACCTCCTCGGAATTTATCTGCGAAGACATCATAGAGCAACTTCAGGATGTTGATGCTGAGTATGGGAAAAAAGACGACCCGGCAAGGGCCGGGACAAAGACTGGCAGGGCTTCTGGTTCTACGCCCCAGCAATGGCGAAAGATTAGTGTCTTCTTCGCTCTTCCGTATTGGAAAGATAATTTGCTCCGACACAGTCTGGACGTCATGCACATTGAAAAGAATGTGTGCGACAATGTGTTGTACACGATTCTCAACGAACTGAGCAAGTCCAAAGATCATCTGCAGGCCAGGAAAGATCTACGGGAGATGGGCGTTCGTGGAGACGCGTGGCCGGATGAGCATGACAGATTTCAACCGGCAAGATTCACCCTGACAAAACCGAATAAGGAAATCTTTCTCGCTACCTTGAAGAAAATAAAAGTTCCTGACGGGTATTCAAGCAACATATCACGATGTATTGACTTGCAGGCTCGAAAGGTTACAGGGCTGAAGAGTCATGACTCACATGTGCTTATGCAACAATTACTTCCGCTGGCCATGAAAAATACGCTGCTTCTCGATGTGTCTCTCGTTTTGGTCGAGCTTTGTACTTTCTTCCGAAAGCTGTGTTCCAAGGTTTTGATAGTGGAGGAGCTCGACCAGCTGCAGCAGAAAATCATTCTTACGCTGTGTCATTTGGAGATGCTCTTTCCTCCGTCATTCTTCACGGTCATGGTTCACCTGACAGTACACCTTGTTCACGAGACAAAGCTTGCTGGCCCAGTTCAGTACCGATGGATGTATCCTATTGAGAGGTACTTGTTTAAAAATAATTACTTTAGCCTTACTCCCTATTCGCATGTTTAACCATTGATGCATCGAAATTTTTCCTTGTCTACTTTATAGGTTTCTTGGGAAACTTAAATCTTACGTGAGGAATAAGGCGTGGCCTGAAGGTTCAATAGCAGAAGGTTATATCGGGGATGAGGTCTTGTATTTTTGTTCCAAGTACTTCGATGACATTGAGACGTCATTCAACCGACCGCCTCATGTAGACGATTGTCCTGAGCCTGAGTCTCGCGATAGGCCCTCTTGACCACGCCCTAAGATATACGGCATACAATGTCAATGGTTTTAAGTTTTGCACCGTCGCACAAGATCAGGGACTGTTGACCCAAAACTCTGGTGTATATGGCACGTTTGGGACGAGGAGTTATGCGAGCAGCAGTGACGGGAACATGCGGTTCGGTGACGTCCCGTATTATGGAAAGATGCTTGATGTGGTCAGGATAAGTTACACAGGCCTTTTCACCGTGACGTTGTTCAAGTGTTTTTGGGCGAATACCACAACGTCCAGGGGACTCACGACTGACGACTTAGGTATCACATCAGTGAATTTCTCCCGGCCTATTCACAGTGGTCGGTCTGAAGATGACGAGCCGTATATTCTTGCATCGAGGCCCATCGGGTTTATTATGTGGTCGATGAGAGGCACAAGGATTGGAATATGGTGGTTCACTTAAAGCCTCGGGACCTTACGACATGGGCGATGGTGATAACGTCGCATACGATTGTGAGCCGTTCCACCCGCCGGCTTCAAGACGTCTTCCCAGACGGCGATGACAATTTACCTATAGTTCAGTACGTTTTTAAATTTACGCTTTATAAAATAGTAACATTTAATTAAAGTTTTAATTGTGTTCAAACATATTGACCTCACACGTAACATTTTATGCAAACTTTCCTTGTAGGGATGGTGAAGAAGATTGAGAGAAACACTTAATGTCTATGTTGTAATATGAAATCTTTTTAATATTAAGTTTTTTTTATAAAAAAACTCAGAAATTACTTTGTAGCGGTTATATAACCGCTACAAACACTTAAAAAAACTCAGAAATTACTCAGAAAAAAAAAACCCTTTAAGTTTTTTTTTTTAAAAAGAACTCAGAAATTACTTTGTAGCGGTTATATAACCGCTACAAACCCTTAAAAACGCGACAAACTAAACCGCTACAAGAACCGCTACAAACACCCTCAAAACCGCTACTAAATACAATAACCGCTACAAAAAGTGAGAAACCAACCGCTACAAAATGATGTGCGACCCCACCATAAATACCCCACCCAACCTCATTTAATATGCCTCAACTTCTTTTCTACCCACGTTTTCTCTCGGTCATCTCAAATATTTTTACGTTTGAACATCGTGAGTTTGAAGGGGTAAGTACCGTGTAACCGGATCAATTCTAATGTTTCTCATACTAATTTATAGTTCTAATACTAATTAAAGTTTGTTATTTTGCAGTTGAACGGGATATATATTTCAACTTTCCCTATTCTTTCATATACATTATTCAATTGATTTGTACATATAATTTTTAAATATTGAGTATTGTTTTAATCACCTCATTTCTTAGCACTTATTCTACTTACATAATCTTATTATTTTATTTCTATACATGCACCTTATATATTTAAATTTCATAATTTACTACCTTTTATTTTTATTAAAAAGATATATTAATAATAATTACTGAATTACGCCGATAAATAATAATTTTTTTTAAAACCGTAATGAATTTGTAGCTGTTACAATAACCGCTACAAAATTTCAAATAAAATGGCAGGTTATTTGTAGCGGTTATAGTAGCGGTTTGAAACCGCTACAAATATTCAAAAGCACATGATGGCGGGAATATTTGTAGCGTTTTTTTAACCGTTACAAATCGTCTTGCCACAGGCGTTTTTGTCGCGGTTCCTCTAACCGCTACAAATGTCGTTTGTCACGTCAAAAACCGTTACAAATAGGTCATTTTAACCGCTACTAATTGTCATTTTTTTTTGTAGTGATTTATTTCATTTTACATGTCTTATTTGTTATGTATTTTTGTGCTTGTAGGAAACCTTTCAGAAGTTGTCGCAGGAGAGAGAATCGCAGCTTGGGATTGACCCCGTATCCTCTCAGTCTGATAATGAGAGTCTGTTCTTTGAGGCCACATACGGATTTAACAAGAAAGTGAGAGTCTTTGGATACGGTGCCTCTGCTAGCCGACTGAAGCAAACAAAACACTCCTCATCCGGCACTGAAGGTGTTTCTTCAGGTAAACGTAATACATTTGATATTGATAATTTCCATTCTCTTGTCCATTCAAATGAAGTACAAATAATAAATGTACTTCATAATGTTTTTGTAGATGAGCTGAAGAAGATGAAGGCGTTGGTGCAGGAGCAAGCAACACAGATAAGTCAGCAACAGGAGATGATGAGGCAGGAGATGATTCAGGAACAAGAGCAGATGAAGCAGGAGATGATTCAGGAACAAGAGCAGATGAAGCAGGCGATGAATCAGGAACGGGAGATGATGCGGCATCAGATGACTCAGCAAGCGGAGATGATGAGGCAGATGCAACTTCAACTCCTGTCCCTAATGAAAGACAAGGGTTCGGGGTCGGTTCCTGGTGATGATGATCACAATGCTGCTGTGTTAGACTACTTTTTAGTATTTGCTCTCTGCAACATTATTATATATATTTTGTTTTCTTTATGTAAACTCTTTTTAATTGTTATTATATTCATGGTACACTACTTTTTGAAATAAATTTTCTAAAATAAAATCATAAAATTAAAAAATCAAACAATTAATAAAATTTTAAATTTAAAAAAAATCAAAAAATCAATATATATATATAATTTTTTAAAAATATATTACTTTTGCTATGGAAAATGTTTCCGTAGCAAATTGCGAGAATTTGCGACGGAAACGTTTCCATAGAAAATTCACAAATTTCAAATTTGCTACGGAAATTTTTTCCGTCGCAGATTGCTACGGAACTGAAATTTCGTAGCAAATTTGCGACAGAAAATATTTTCGTCACAAATTTTCAATTTTGTGACGGATTTTCCTATTTCCGTCACAATTGCGACCCGGTTTTTTTCGACGGACAATATCCGTTGCAAATTCCGTTACAAATCGATTTTGCTACGGAAAAAGATTTTTTTGCTACGGAATTTATAGCAAAAATTGATTTTTTTTTTTTTTGTAGTTATTCTATTATTATAGAACTAATAATAATTATGACCTTTGGAGCGTGCAGTTGGTTGTAGTTTGTAGATAGCATATAGTCAATGAGGTAAAACTCTTTAAATCCATAACTCACACATCATCAGACTAAATCTTGGATATTATATTATAAAATTAATTAATAATAACGTCTCACAAATAGTTTTTCTAGAGTTTTATACATAGTGCAATTTATTAGAAATTTTATACGGAGCATGTGTAAATAATACCATATCTGGTCTTAATTATAATACCGGGTAGAGTTTTTTTTATAAAGATTAAGAAAGCTAAATAAATTACTTAATCATGTTATATATTGTGTATCCTTAGATTATATATTAGTTTATTAGTTAAACTAATTAGTTTGGAAGAAAAAAATAAAAAAATTTAAATTAATTTAATTAACTTCCTTAATTAGTTTTTCGAAAAAAATCAATTTAGTTTTGTAATTATGACTGGAAGGAGTACTATTTTAGTTTTGTTAAAGAGCTCCGTTTCAATATTTTAAAGAGAAACCAAGATTTGGAGGGACCTCCTTCCCTTCCCAAAAAAAAAGTCACGCCGTTGACTGCTGGCGTAATTACATGAAAGATCTGAAACACATGAACAGCCTAGAAGGCTAGTATCAATTAGATTGTCAATTTAGTGCTTGTTTAAAGTAGCAGTAAAAATTTGATTTTATATTTTATGAGATAAATATATAAGGATAATTTTGTCAAATAAAATACTCTTTTCGGTCTATAATATAAGTCGGCTTTTTGATTAATTCGTCCTTTATTAAATAACTATTTACCAAAATGCCCTTATCTGGAAACTATTCGATTACATCCCTCATGTAGTCGATTAAAACGTGGGGCCAATTTTGTTTTGAATATCCCCAGTCGCGACAGGGTTTTCTTTAAAAAAAACCCCAATCGCGACATTTAGAAACCTAATCGACATTGTGGACTGGGAACTCTTCCTCTGCTTTGATATCCCAATAATGCTTTGCGTCATTTCTAATCTACCTTTGTCCCCTTTTTATTGTGAATTAATTAAGTCTATAGTTCGTGAGAGAAAGGGCAGGGTTCCAAAAAAATTTGAAGAAAAAAAATGTCACTATGAATATATATCCATCACATTTGTAAAATCCGAGTCACGTCCTAATTAATTGAGCCATAATTAGTTGGTAACGTGTTGGTATTTTGTCAGGAAGACCAACGGCGAACAAAAGATCGAATCGTGGTTCATCTTTATTGCTTGACGTGTGGAATATAGCGTGATCCCTGCACTTTTCCAAAGAGGTTCTTCTTTGTCGACCTCTAAGGAATTATCGGATCCTTAAAAAAAAAAAAAAAACTGAAAAAATTTACACAACACGGCGAAGGGCTATATTTATTATTTTTTTAATCAAATTATATCCGATATTCGCTGTACGTATCGGATGAATAGAGACTCTTTGCTATCGCGCATTGTAATATTTATTCTCGGTTTCAAAGGTGGATCAACCCTAATCGACTAACCCTAATCGGCATTTAGTCAAAGGGCTTCAAATGTTGCGATTGATATTTTTAAAAAACCCCTATGTGTGATTTAGTCGAATAAGCCTTGTAGCTTAGTCGACTAAATCACGGGGATATTTAAAAAAAAATTGGCCCCGTGTTTTAGTCAACTACATGAAGAGTGTAGTCGACTAAACAAGAATATATGGGTGAATAGTTTTCAGACATGAGCATTTTGTTAAATAATTATTTAATAAGGGACAAATTGGTCAAAAAGTCAATATAAGTCGCTCCAACTAAATCGTCAGTACAAAAAAAAAGATAGTTAACTCATTAAATTTATCTTAAATTAAAAGAAATTTTCAACTATACTCGTATTAAATGAGGTTTTAAAGGAGGGGAAAAAAATACAATAAGTCATTTAAACATTAATTACATAGATAAAAGTGACAAACATGTATTAATTGTTTTCTAAGTTACTTATATTATAGACTAGAAGTAGTAGTAATATTGATCATAATAAATAAGACCAAATTCCCCTAAAACTTTATGTATAGAGTCTTCATTAGATGTGTTAATACGAACTACTTGTAGTCTATTTTCAGGTAAAATGGTCTCAATAGTTCTATATGAGGATAATAATGTATGTATTGCTCAGTCTAAAGAAGGCTACATCAATGGCGATAGAAAGAAGCATATTTCACCAAAAGTCGTATTCACTCGACCTTCAAAATGATGATGAAATAGATATCCAACAAATCTGTCCAAGTAAAAATCTAGTAAATTTATTCACCAAGTCACTTTCAGGTACAAATATTTGAAAAGCTTGTTTATGACATCGGTATTTGGAAACTCAAAGATCTCAATTAATGTCGAGAAGGAGAGTCGATACATGATGTATTCCTTTTCCTTTATCTATGTTTTGTCCCACTGAGTTTTTCTATAGAGGCTTTTAATGAAGCAGCGCTTGAAAGTGTATCAACAAATGATATACTATTTTCTTTAAATAGGTTTTTATCCCACTGCGGTTTTCCTAATTAAAGTTTTTAACTAGGTATATTTATAATGGACATCAACGGAGAGTGTTATAAATATTAATTATATGAATGTTTATTGACTCATATTCTAATCAACATATACTTTACTATATTTAATAATTTCTTATATTTATCCTACTTTTGTTGTCCAAGTTACCTATTAATAGTGGTTTTTAGTACAAAATTTATTAAGATTTATAAATAGAGGTATTGTACAAGCAATAGAACACACAAAAATGAATAAGAACTACTCTCATATTTCCCACTTATTAAATTTCTATCTTCTTTTATATCTTACTCTCTTGGATCTTATATATCTTTTATTTTTATATATTTTCTTCTTGAGCAGGGGATCTCGCAGAAAAAAAAAACAGAGATTCCGTGTCTGAGTATTGCCAACCATCCAAGTCAGAAGCAGCGACATCTGTAAGCAGCAGCGCAAGAAACAAAGTGGAAATTGTCACGTTAAAATAATATTTGAACCCTGTACCATCTTCCCATCTAGAAATTGGTCATGAAAGAGGCTGGTTTTAGTTTGAGTATTTTTTAGGGTTAAGGTGTAATTTTACACATGAAGTTTACTCCCGGGAGTGCTCAGCACCACGAAGTTTTTTTAGGACCAAAAGTACACACAACGTTACGTTTTGGGAGTAAAAATACCACGGGCCGTTAACGTCGTGTGTACTTTTGCTCCTGAAAAAACTTTGTGGTGCTGGGCGCTCCTGGGAGTAAGCTTCATGTATAAAATTGCACCTTAACCCTATTTTTTATTTACTACTTGCAATTTTTGTTAATACGATTTTTAATATGAATTCCTAAATATAAAACATAATTTTTATTTTTATCAATATTTTTTTAATTTACTTATATCGATGTTCTATTAACAATAATTAAGGAGAGAAGGAATAGAGATGTCAAAAATGATTATGATATTTTTAAAAAAACACTTTATATTAGCTAATTTAAATATTTCTATATTAAGAAACAAAAGGAGTAGTATCCAGTTTTTCACATAAAATAAAAAAAATAATAATTGAAAAAATTGGCCAAAAGTCCTTCGTTACCAATTTATTTGGTTTGTAGTCCATGAAATCTGGCATAGAATTTTTTTTTTCCAACGTATCATACTTTCTACTTGTTGGGTATGAAAACACGATACTTTTAGCCAGTTTTTCTCGATATAATTATATCTTAAACTTATATTTTATTAGGGTGCGTATATATTTTTTCTATCTTACTTTTAAATACATTAGACTCTTATTTATAATTTTGAAATTCTAAAATATTCATATTATGAAATTATATTGATGAGGAATAAAGTAGAAAACTCTCCAATACATCGTCCTATATTTTAAAATCATTAATAATGCAACTTATTATTAGAGTACTCCTTTGATTATTAATATAAAATATATTTATCTAATTTAATTAGATGAAGAGAGTTAATTAATCTGATATATGTTTTCTAAAATATCCTAATCATCTTTTTTAATTCTGTCATTCTCCCTTTATCTGTGATTATTGTTGAGAAAATATAAATAAAATAAATTATAAAAAAATCAATAAATATAAAAATCATGTTTTATATTTAAATCAAATTCTACTAATCAAATATGTCTCCAAAAAAAAAATATGTCTCACGTTAACCCTAAAATCTGTTTCCGAAACTACCCTTTAAAATGACGTTGTGGACTTATGGCGGTGCTGCTTATTGTTTGACAGATGGAACCGTGTCACTGTTTCCCTTGCCTGCATCACGACAACTAACGGCCTCCGTCTTCCTTCGATAATGGTGAGATTGAGCTCTGACTTACTCCACCGGCTGTGCGGGTCACATCTCCGCCATCCGATCTCTCCAGTCCTTCACTCGCCACCACAGTGCGTGCTTCTCAGTCAGAGGCACTGTTTATACTACTAGTTTTTTTAGCAGTTACGGCTCACAGACGTTTTTAGACCGCATTGCCCTTTCCCTCTCATTCTTCTGTAATAGGAAAAACTCTTGTTCATCTCTCTCTCATTCCGTGATTCTTCTTCTCTTCTCCGCTGCTGACTCTGCGGAGGAAGAAGAACACAGGGAAGAAAATAAAGAGACGCGCAATGGATTTCGGAGCTGTCACCGCTAAAAAGTTCTCTAACGGCTGTAACGCACCGGGAAAATCTGCATACGACGGTGTTTTTGCCTCGCCAGTAAAGTTTAGAGCTCCTAGTTTGTCCTCCTCTTTTCAAGATTACTGCGAAATTTTTGGTGGCTCGGAAGCATCTATAGGATCCTCGATTCCAGTTCTTGAAGTTCCTGAGCTCAATGAAACAAAAATTTTGCACGACGTTCAGCGCTCCAGGCTCGATTATTCGAAGGTCTTCGGAGGGTTTGGGAATCTGGATACTGCTGTACCTTATGAGGAGCTGTTTGCCGAGTCTAGCAAGAAAGACAGTTTCTCCAAGGGAGCATCGTAAGTTCGCTTACATCTTTCTCATTAGTATTTAGTTTGTAAGCTTTACTTACGCCTGCGCCTTAGTATTTACTTGGAATCAATAATGTTTGTTCATTGACAGCGTAATTTTCTGCGATTTCGTCATTTTTGTCGCTTATGTGATTCTTTCACTGGAAATTTGCATTTTCTTCATCTCTGGATTATTCCTTTTTTCATCCTGTTTGTATTCTCGCTCCAGTTTGTTTATGTGAAATTAAGGGACACTAAAAATCCTTAACTGTGGAGATCAGTAATTAGATATATTATTTTAAAAGAATATCCAATGCCCAGGGAGACAGCTCCGCGGAATTTCATTATTCCCTCCTCCATTCCTTCTATTCTACGTCACTATTTAATGAAGTCATGCTTATGAAGGTCTTAGCAGGATTGATGTCTTTAGGCCTTCACATTTTGACCCAAAATTAAGATTGTTGCCCAAACAACCATTCTCTCTCCGTTTTTTTAAAAATTCTTCTCTACAAAATTCCATCTCGTTCTGTCATTCTATTTGTGATGGCTTTGATCATTGTCATTTTTTTTTCTTCACTGGAATCTGGATGTTGTTTTGTGCGACATCAATATTCTAGTGTTTTAGAGCCTTTTCGATATTTCCTACACAAAGTGGAGTTTGAGCAAAAGTTGCATGCCTCTATGAGCATGACAAATTTACACACACACAAGCAAAAACATTCTGAAGAAGAGGGGGAAGAAATATTTAGCTGTCTCAAAACTGGGAAAACATGTTGCAAGGAGACTTTAAACTTGTTTAAACATGCAAACCAGTGTGGTATATCTAGAAGATAAATGCTTAGTGTGCTCTTAAGAATGATGCAGATGTGAACCTTAATGGTTTTCTTGACATTTGTTATTTGTAGTAGCCCAGTTAAAGGAGGAAACCTATCTAGCAAAGACGATTCTTCTAATTGTTCAAAGCAGGTCCCACTGGTGTCACAAGAAACTTCATATGGTGCCAAAAAAATAAATATGTCATATCACAAAATTAACCAGGGAAGTGAAAGCAGAAAAAGTGGCACAACACACATAGCTCAGCTCCACGCTGTCCCTGCTTATACTTGTTTAGTTGAAGAAGTTAATCCATTGAAGACAAACAGAGATGACCAGTCTATACCAGAATTGCAGCATGCTTATCCTCGTAGTGATTGTGCAGAGGGAATTACAGAAAGGGAACATTGTACTAAATCAGTTAATGATCCTTCTCCTTTCAATTCTAGGAAAGAGTCTTCAAAGGGTGGAATCGGATTTCAAGATAGATCTGGCTCGATTAATATGTTTTTTGATGCGTCTGAGGTTAGCCATGGAAGTGATAGTGCTAAGAAACAATCTTCCAACGGTGGGATTAAAGTTCATGAGAGATCTGATTCAATTGGTGTGTTTTTAAATGTATGTGAGCCTAATCATGGAAGTGATGGAACGGATTACATCAAAGAGCCTAAATTTCAGACCATGGTAGGTAACTTGGATGACCACGGCGATGCTGTGAGATCAGTGGCAGCTCAATGTCAAGCATCAGCATCTGAAGCTCCTGCTGGTGCTGATTCACCAGGACACTTAGATGACATGATAGATTCAAGTTCTGAGGCAGCTGCCTCTGTGGCTGCTTTAAGGAAGGCAATAGAAGAAGCTCAAGAAAGATTAAAAGTTGCGAAAGATTTGATGAAAAGAAAGAAAGAAGGTTTTCCTAATCGCATAAAACGAAGGCATAATAATGACTTGAAAGCTGAAGGAAAAAAGGAGGACAAATTTGTGCATAAAACAATGGGACCCAAAGGGACTAGTTTGGGTCAAACATATGTAGAAATGGACGTTTTGCCACAAAATGCTTCTGTAACGGGAAAGCCAATGATGAGGAAAAAGCAAGTAACCTTAGATCTCAGGTCTGAAGAAATGGTTGCTGCTAAAGAAGCGGTGAGAGGACCAGAGAAACTTGAGTCAACTCTAGCGGGACATAGTAAAGGGGAGGAAGTTGGACATAAAGAGGCTGCTCATGAGCAAACACTTTTTGAGTCTAAAGTGGCGGAAAATAATAAGGAAGTGTTATACACTGTTGATGACTATCACTGGTATGAGAAAAAAGCAGGTAAGAATGCCATTGAGAAGCAAAAAGAATCTCATCGGGCAACAGAAGTGGTTGAGGGACCTTGTGAACCAGAGGCTAGTGAAGAAAAAGTCAGTGCAGATGATGAAGCAGGTCACTATGAAGAACTTGTGGATAAAAAGACGTTTATGAGTGAAGAACTTGTAGATGACACTAAGTTAGCTCAAGAAACACTTGATTCTGGAGGAGAAGAGAAGAACTTGAAGGTAGAAGATGAGCTGGTAATTGATAATAAGGTTGCACCTTTCCTTGAACAAGAAGACCCTGAAAGAAAGATTGGTGAGGAGGGGTTATCAATTGAAGATGAGAAGAAAAACAACTGTAAATCAGAAGATGAGAAAAAGGTTGAAGGACCTTGTGAGCTGGAAGAATGTTCAAGAAATTTGAGAGATCATAAGGAATTTATTGAGCTTAAGAAGAATGTTACTCAAGAGGAGATAGAGAGTGAGGAGAAGGTTGAATCTTTCAGTCATCTAAAGGAATTTGAGTTGAGTGAGGATATGAAGTCCATTGAAAATGGTAAACTATTTAATATTCATCACTTGGACTTGATAAGTATGGAAAGACAGATGGAGAATTGGAGCTGTGTAGAAGAGGGAAAGAAAATGGACAAAGCTGTTGTTTTGACTCTAAATCAGGAGACAGAACATCATTATCAGAGAGATCGCGGTGAGAATAGGTTTGGCAATATCCATATGCAGGAAATTGTGGAGGATATTCTGGGCCATTCTGACGACGAGGAAGGATTTCATGATGTGATGAGTGAGGATAGTGACTCTGATAGAAATGAGCAAGTTGAAGATGCTAAAGAGTATGAGAAGGAAATCAAAGGGGCTATCTACCTGACTGAAGAAACTGAGAAACATAGTAGTGAGTCGATAAAAATAAGTAAAGTGATTGACAATGGCCCTAACTATGAGGAGAAAAAAAATGAGGAAGCTGATAGAACCACAGAAATCTGTCCTAACAATGACCTAGATGGTGATAACTTAAGAAAAATTGAAGTAGCTGCTGATGCAACAGTTGAATGTGTTAAAACTCCAGAAGTAACTCCAGAGGAATATTCTCTTAGTGGGCTAGATAAAATACTGGTTGCAAGCAATGCGTCACCCCAACATGAGGAGAAATGCAATGAACCAGAACGTCTTCATGTGATTAATAATCTTGGGGAGAAACTTGAACTTCGTTCCACATTGGCTCAAGGTGCTTTTCAACTCAATGAAACAATGAACCAAATGCAATATGCTAATGAAACAGTTTCCTTTGATAGCGTTACCACAAACATTGGTGATCCTCATGAAAAGGTTGAGCATCCTAGTGATTGCTGGAAAGAAGCTGAAGATAACTGTAATGTCGCAATGCCTGTTGAAGAACCATCTCCCGAATTGGGAGATTTTTGTGAATACATGAAGGAGGATCAAGATGGTGTGAAGGCCAATATAGATGAAAATCAATGTAGCTCCTCTTATGTGGAAATATTGCTTGACAATGAAAGTAACACGGAAGCATTCCAAGCACCTCTTATGCCTGAACGGAAATCTAGCACCTTTGATTTTAAAGAGACTGAACACAGCAATCTGAAGAAGAATTACGAAGCAGCCCTAACTATGGAAGAGAAGAAAGCAGATGAGGCCTCACAAAAGGCAGAGATGGATACAAACCACCTCAAGAAAAACGAAGGAGCAAAAGAGAAGCAAAGAGAAAAAGAGAAAATAGCGGTAGAAAGAGCAATTCGTGAAGCCCGTGAGAGGGCATTTGCAGAGGCCCGAGAAAGGGCTGCTATGGAGAGAGCTGCTGCGGAAGCTCGTAGGAAAAATGTTTCTGATGGACGGGAAAGGCTAGTAAAGACAACAGGTCAGGCGAATGAAAAGACATCAACCGAGAGGGCTGCTATGGAAGCAAAACTCAAAGCTGAACGTGCTGCTGTAGAGAGAGCAACTGCAGAGGCAAGAGGACGTGCCCTAGAAAGGGCACTGTCTGAGAAGGCTGCCTCTGAATCGAGAGACAAATCTGACAAGTTTTTCACAGAGAAGTCTTTTGGTGCTTCAAGAGATAATGGAATGAAGACTAACTTTCACTCAAAATCTTTCAGCTATGGGGGTACATGATTTTGAACAGTTCTACAGCTGATCAACCTCATTTTTTTCATTTCTTCATTTGTTATTTCAAATTTTATAGATCTTATACAATTTTCATGTTCTTGATGAACTCTCTAAATCTTCAGATACATTTGATGGAGCTAATGGAGACTCTGCTCAGAGATGCAAAGCTAGGTCTGAGAGGCATCAAAGAATAGGAGAACGTGTGGTATGGTTCTTTGGTTCTGCTGAGATTCTCGTCTACAAAGTCATTATCATCTCTCACGGTCTCTTTGCTCATTCTTTTTTTTTTCAAACCCAGGCAAAAGCTCTAGCTGAAAAGAATGCCCGTGATCGTCTTGTGCAAAAGGAGCAAGAGGAGAGAAATGTAATCTATCGGTTTTTGCCTTCATGCCCCTGGTTGACTTTCTGTCTTATCTGTCTATAATCTTGTATTTTCATCTTCTGGCAGAGGGTCGCAGAAGGTCTCGATGGTGATGTTAAAAGATGGTCGAGTGGCAAGGAAGGAAACTTGCGGGCATTGCTTTCGACGTTACAATATGTATGTGTAAACATTTTAAAATCATATCAAATTTAATGTTTGCATATGCTGCTTGACATCATATCTTTTAGGACGGTATGCTCAATACTTGGTAACTGCTATGATCACGTTTCCATGCTGGAGAAATTGTTAATCCAAAACGCCACATGATGGCATGCTGTTACTAGCCTAGTGATTTAAAGTGCCGTACTGTTAATTACGACCTTGGGCCTTTCTCAATGGATTTATCTTGCCATGGGACATTTATATTTTCGCAGATTCTTGGGCCCGATAGTGGTTGGCAGCCGATTCACTTGACAGATATAGTAAACGCCAGAGCTGTGAAGAAAGTTTACCGTAAAGCCACTCTTTTTGTGCATCCAGACAAGTTGCAGCAGCGGGGAGCAAGCATTCAACAGAAGTACATTTGTGAGAAGGTCTTTGATCTTCTAAAGGTGCGCCTTTCACCCCTCATTCAACAGCATGAAATGTGGATACATAATCATTGCTTAGCTTTATTCTCCTTGAGGCAAAATAAAAAATTTAAGGAAGAAAATCATTCATACCCAAACCAATTAATAGTGATGCTCATGAACATACTGATTATAATCCCACAATTGGCTGACTGTAAGGTTGACAACACCTCACCTTCATATAACTTTATAATTAAACTTGGTAGATTTGTCATGTAATAATTTAAATATGTGAAACACTGATATAGTAGCAGAAGTGATTAAACTTGGTGCTTGCTTTCATCTTCAGGAGGCCTGGAACAAGTTCAACATGGAAGAAAGGTAAGCAATTCGGGAGGCAGCGCTGCATATGGTACGCAGGGGAAGCAACCATTCTTCAAAGCATTTTTTGTCCATTTTAAAGTGTAATCAACGCGCCAAAAAAAGAAGAAAAGGTGTAATCCCAACCTGGGCAACAGTTAGAATCTGATATGTAAATGTAGTTCTAGTCCCTACCTACATCTACTGGGGATTTTAATTATGCATTCGTCGACCAACCTTCTAACACCCCCAAAAAAAAACAAAAAACCAAAAATTAAAAAGGCCCGTGATTGAGAAAGAGAAAGTTCATGGCGCAACAAAGGCTCAAACTGCAACATGGACTAAGGATCAAAGTCAAAATGCTACCCAAAGCCGACAATATCAAGCATAACTGCATGAGATATCGTAGCGTAGCGTACGCAGAACAGTAAAGGTGCGGAAACAACTCAGAATGCAACTAATAATAATTTAAAGGTGGTAAGACTCAGATCACTGAAATTGAGTAGTCTCCAAGGAGACTAATCAATATGATCATTAATCACCAAGTCACTTTCCAAGCGCATGGAGCATTATTGCGTTTTGTGCATGTAACCGGTTCTCTGCTTGTGGAAAGACAATTGAATATGGAGCTTCAATGACTTCATCTGTAACCTCCACTCCTCTTTCCGCCGGTAAGCAATGCATGAAAAATCCTTTCGGGCCTGCCAAGTTCATAAGACTTTGGTCCACCTGTAAAATAAATTACAAACAATTTATACGCTGGCCTTGTCAGTTCAAGAGTTAAAACATAGCATGTCACGCCATTAACAAACCAATCATCTTATTCATGAAAAGCTACATACTAGTCAGCGGACATGCGCATATAGAACTCAAGTAATCGCCTATCATAATTCAAAAGTAACGTACTCATGAAAAAATATGTTATCTACCTGGAACCCTTTAAACACTTGGCGACGGTGGGCAGCCTCTTCCTTTTGGCCCATGCTGGCCCAGACATCAGAATAAACAACATCAGCTCCTCTAACTGCTTCTTTAGGATCATTAGTTATCTCAATTTTGCTGATTCCAGCCTTCCTTGCTTTCTCAACTGTTTTCTCATCAGGTTCAAAACCTTTTGGACATGCACAAACAAAGTGAAAAGGTACGACAGATGCCAACAACAGCCATGAATGAACAATATTATTTCCATCTCCAACATAGACAACCTGACATGTGTTGTGCATTGCAGAACATAATCAGAGGATAATTAGCTAGGAATTGCTACGAAGTATTAGAAAAAAGAAAAACTCATATGGACTAACAATATAACCTAACCTTGGTTCCTTCTATCCTACCAACATGTTCAATTATAGTAAGGGCATCAGCCATTATCTGACAGGGGTGGTTGTAGTCTGTCAAGCCATTGATGACTGGCACAGATGCATACTTAGCTAGATCAAGTATGTCCTGGAAAAAAAAACAAGAAGAAGAGGGGGTGAAGAAAAAGTAATTATTATTAGTTTTAACCTCTATTCTAGTTTTTTCTATCGACCTACGATTGAGCTCTAGGAGCACTCAATCAAAACTTCAGGCTTTGTAGTATTTTAGAAGTACAATAAAAGAGACCAATCATCTGATATTTTGAGACTCTAGATGGCTATATTTATAATACACAGCACAACAATTAAAACATGACAAGGGTAACATTATCCCTGCTGAAAGCGGAATACAAACAAATATACTTCAATTCAAACTACCTATCCTGGAAAACCAAAGATCAGGGAATTTATATGATTTGTTTTCTTGATTTTCTTAAGCTTAAATTCATGCAACTGCAGCAGAGAAATCCAACTCTAATAAACAGTAGTAGTAAAAAGGATATTCCATTGCACTCTGATTCAATGGGACATGTAAAAAATAACTATCCAGATATAATGATTTATAATTGAAATCTAATAGCTAAATTTACATGGACAAACAGTAGACAAAAAAACCGTCTTGCAAATCAGAAGCCACACAAAACATAACAATATAAGTGACTCACCGGCATACCTGATGTGCAAAAACTCGGGCCATAATTATGTCATTGTAACGAGACAAAACACGTGCAATGTCACGTGTTTCCTCCCGCTTACCCATTTGGATATCATCAGGTCCTAAATATATAGCATGCCCGCCTAATAATGTAAATCCAGTCTCAAATGAAACCCGTGTTCTCATGGATGGCTTAGTAAATATCATTGCCATTGTCTTCCCCTTGAATGGTAAGAAGCTCCTGTCACCTGACTTCAGTTGAGCCTTCACCTTTATGGCTCGATCCAAGATCTTCAAAATAGTATCCTTATCAAAATCATTTATATGAAGAAAATCCTTCAGACCAGCTTTTTCTGCAGAGCCAGAACAACATTCATAATAATAATAGTAGAAAGAGGACGTTAGTTTTCATTCAAATATTATAACAGCTGATTAACTTCTAGAAAGAGTTGAAATTGCTAGAGTGCAACAGAAACCTAAACCCTAAACCCTAAACTTCTCTAAAAGAAAAGTACTTTTCTCTTAACATGACAAACAAGAATCAACTCTGAGAATTTATGAATATTGTGAAACATAGCAAACATAAAAATAAAATTCATTAGAACCATTACAATAAAAATAATTTAATTTAAATTCTGTAATATGTTGAAAGTTGCATACATTCGCAAGCAATTTTCTTGGCCAAAAAATTAGTTTTTTTCCTGAAAAAATAGTTAAATCATGGATTGGTGCAGGTAACATAACTTTTGCGTCATACATAATTTCCAAACCATTACGCGGTCTGATTAATACCAAACTCAGTCTACCATGTAAGCACTTCCACATTCCGAACAACAATGAAAGATTGCTTCTATTATGATGAGCTACATTATATCCAATATTTTTAATCACTGATCAGCAATTTCAACCAAACGCAAACAGGCATAATAGACACGAAGACTCCATATCTTCATATCAAGCTTGTAACTCAGACTGAGAGACGGTAACTTCAACAGCAACCAGAACCCTCCCCGCACCAGTGTAGAATTTTTGAACACTTATCACACACATTTCCACACATATTGCCGTAATCCAAAATCTGTACAGATAAATGAAAGCCCAGCACATCTAGCAAAGCTGTTTTAGCTATTGCAATTAGTATTGCATAAGTTTAAACACAATAAAATAGGAGAGCTCCTAAAACCCTAGGACGATGAGATTAACTCATACATCGGAGTATAAAATAAGTGGTAATCAAGCAATGCAACCGAGGAAGTTATTGAGATGGACATAAAGCAGTTGAGGAAGAAGAATACCTTTACCACTGACCGATGACTCAGCCGAAACAGCGGAAGAGGCCTGGCTCTGGCATGATATTTTGAGGCGAAATGCCGGAGAACTCACCGGAGAAAACATCGTAGTGCCAGAGAAAAGGTTGCCTTGGCCGAGATTCTGACCCCAGAGAGAGGGAAATTCAGAGGATCGAGCGGTTTTATCAAATCGTACTGCATAGTGACATGAAGCAGCAGCAGCAGCAGCCATTTTGGAGTGAGCACTGAGCAGGGCAGAACGTTGTTGAGGTTCGCAGTAGTGGCTGTGTAATTAGCTCACTTGGGGTTTGAGATTTATACCGAGGTAGTTGACTTTTTTTTTTTAAATTAAAAAAACTTAATAAATTACTTAATTTGAAGGTAATTAGATTATACTCTCTCTAATCTTTATTATAAGACACCAACTAACTATTCTCATAAACCAATAAAAATAGTTAAAGTTAATAAAACTGTCCTACAATTCAAGTAACTTCCAATATTATCCCTACTAATTGCACTAAACTCTAATATCATATTAATTATTACTTTCACCCACTACCCTAATTAATTATAGGCATATATGAAAAAAAAAATTTAATGCTCATTGAGAACAAGCAAGTGTCTTATAAAAATGACTAAATAAACTTATAAGTTGATGTCTTATAAGGACAAGAGGTAGCATATCAATTTATATGTTAGGTAAAATAGATTAGAGAAATAACGATAAATATAAATATTTTAAAGTAATTTAATTAGTTTCCTTGATATTCCCTCTAGTCCTTATTATAAGGTGCCAACTAACTTTTCTCACAAACCAATAAAAGTAGTTAAAGTCAATAAAGTTGTCATATAATCTAAATAGTTTCCAATATACCCCTACTAATTGCACTAAAATCTAATATTATATTAATTATTACTCTCACCCACTACCTTTATTAATTATGGACAGACATGAAAAAAATAATTAATACTGATTGGGAATAAGCAAGTGCCTTATAAAAAAGACCAAATAAATTTGTTAGTCAATGCCTTATAATAAATATCAGAGGGAGTATCTTAAAAAAAGTAACTCTATATTATATTTAGAGAAAGTGTATATATATATGGGGAAAAGTATTTCTCCAGTCAGTGGAGAGAGTTATCTCCAATGACCCCAAAACTACATCGTTTTGGATTAATGAAGGGTGTGTCAGTAATTTTAGGTGAATTAATGAAGGGTGTTTTGGTAAAATTTATATGATTAAAAATTAAACAAAATTACAGAAACACCCTTCATTAATCCAAAACGACGTAGTTTTGGGGTCACTGGAGATAACTCTATCTCCAGTGACTGGAGAAATCCTTTAGTCATATATATGGACAGGTGCTTCAAGTGAAACCAAATACCCTCTCTTTTCCAATTAATTTCACTTGCAGTATTTTTTACTGGACGAAGGGGCAATTTTGCCTCCGAAATTTTCATCAGTTTTGCCCTAATTTCAATTAATATATGACAGCATCTTAAATAGAATAACTTTGAATAGGAAAATTCATGTAGAAAATCACGAGGAAGGGGATTTACTTGACTGAAAAGAGCTCGAAAATAAAAATGATAATATTATAACGGTAGTGCGTCTGCTCTCATTCTTAATTGGGTCCTCTCACAAGCATCCTCTCTACGCAGGGTCGGGTAAATTACTGTCTACTATTACTTCCGGTCTTAATTATAGGTACTTTTGTAGTGTGATTTACACTATAAAAGTAGTCATATAATTTTTTTGGTAAACAGGGACAATCGCCCTTCTCAATTAATAACCACAAGTCTGGCAGCCCCTACACAATCTCTATACAGCAACGGAACTAAGAAATGGGGAGAGACATCAAAAACGACTAAGAGCTCCCCCTGTGAACATGCGAACCCAGCCAAGGCATCAGCACATGAGTTCCCCTCTCTAAGCACATGAACAAAATTAACTCTACTAAACCTACTGACAGCCTTACACAATGGCGGACGCAGGTATGGTAGAAGGGGGGCACTGCCCCCCTTGATTTTTGAGAATTATTATTATTATTATTATTATTTTTCCCTTCTATGCTAAATACCTTCCGTCCTCAACAAGCAGACCGCAGCTCACTCTTCTCCTTCCTCTTTAGCTTTCTCTTCCTTGTTCCCCCTACATGCTTATACTTTTGATAATGATTAAATGAGTGTTGCACTAATGTTTGAGACCAATTGATATGACTGCTCTATGTTGAAGAAGGAAAATTCAACCTTTTCTCTTCTTTTTTGCTAATGTAGATAATAACTTATTCGGTTTAACCATGTCAGTGGTTCTAAATTATTTTTTGTGCTTTTGATGATAAGTGGAAAAAAAAATTCGGGGGCAGCTCGCTCCCCCTACCAATAGTACCCCCTTCCATAATTCCTGGATCCGCCCCTAGCCTTACATATATTAGCCACCAGCCGAGATTTAGTGCCATCAGATCCCTGCAAATTATTCAGAAGGTGAACAACAGACATAGAATCACTTTCAACTATAATACTTCCAAGTCTATATTTAGCATCAATTTCCAGCCCAGAAAGGACTGCCCAGAGTTCAGCTTTAATAGCAGAATTCACTCCCAATCTTCTTGAGAATCTACATAGGAATCTGTCGTCACTACCCCTTATGACACCCCCACAGCCTGCAACATTTGTTCCAACCTTAAAAGCCCCATCCACATTAATTTTGAACCACCCCTCTTGTGGAGTCTTCCACCTGACCTGAATCTCGGTTTTGGTAACCTGTGCTTTCCTAAAATCCTGTCTAGCTTTCTTTATTTCATTCACATACCAGTAAACAACCCTACTTCTATTTTCTGGCATAACATACCCTTCTTCAAACCTCTGTCTATTCCTCTATTGCCATAGCAACCAGCATGCAACACCAAAAATCAGACACCAGTCATCATCACCATTGGCAATATTAGCACCAATCCAGTCTTTATCCTGTAAAGAAACAAAGTCAAGGTCAAACCTCCCACCCATTAGTTCCCCCCACAGCTCCCTAGCTATGACACAGTCTCTTAACACATGCATCAAGTTTTCACACTGCCCATTACAATTTTGACAGCAAGCACTAACTCCCAAAATCCGAGAAAGTCTAGCCCCAGTAAGAAGCCTATCATGCATGGCCTTCCATAAAAATAATTGAATTCTACGTGGGCCCTTCCATCTCCACAGGATACTCCACCCCCTCTCACCCAGCTGATCTTCCTTGCGTAGAGAGTGATAAAAATCAGCAGCCACAAATCTGTTATGAACAGATGAGGTCCATTGGATAGTATCCTTCCCATACTCATCTTTTGGGGGTTCCACCGCAAGAATTTTAGTGACTCCCTTACTGGTCACCCACCTTTGAATCCTTTGGACGTCCCAACCACCATCCAACCCTACCATACTTCTCACTGACCAGGATTTATCCACATCAGTTATATTCCCATTACAAAAATCAGTTAGAACTCTCCCATCACTAAGCCATTTGTCAAGCCAAAAATTAATCACATCCCCATTCCCTAACTCCCAATTCACCTTATCTAAGACACTTGGCCATAATCTAGCCAAATGTTTCCACACCTCCGAATCGGCCCTCATAGCTACACATTCTCTTAGCAGCTCCTTTTTTCTACCATATTTGCCCACAAGAACCCTAGAGCATAGACTCTCTGGATTAGCAAGAATATTCCAGGCAAGTCTAGCAAGCAATGCATCATTCATAGTCTCAAGATTTCTCAGCCCCAACCCCCCATTCCTCTTATCTTGACAAATCTTCTTCCAACTCACAGCATGCAACCTCCTCTTTCCTTCCTCACTTCCCCATAGAAAATTCCTTTGTAATTTCTCCAGCTGATTTCGAACACCCACAGGAATATAGGAATGTTGCATATAAAATATTGGCAGCTGATTGGTTACTGATTGTACTAGAGTTACTCTACCAGCAAACGATAGGGTCTGTCTCTTCCAACTGCTCAGCTTATTCTGCATTTTATCAATCAGATGTTGAAATTTGCATCGGTTCTCACCTCCTTTCATCAAAAAAGCTCCCAAATATCTTCCCACATCCTCTACTCTTCTGAAACCAGAATACAAACAGATCTCATTTTGCATACTTTTTTCCACATTCTTCGAAAAATATATACTTGTTTTCTAAATATTCACCTTCTGTCCAGACATGGCACCAAATTCCTCCAGAATTCCCATAACAGCACAAATGTTATCCATGTCAGTCTCACAAACAAGCAACAAATCATCCGCAAAAAGCAAATGTGAGATCATAGCTCCATTCCTACCCAACCGCATAGGCTTCCACTTACCCCTACACACACAATCGTCAATTAGATGAGTTAACTTCTCCATACCTAAAAAAGGTAAGGAGACAACGGGTCACCCTGTCTCAACCCTCTAGATGGCTCAAACACCTCTCGTTTAACCCCATTCCACATTATAGCCATATTAGTTGAGGAAATACAACCCATGATCACCTTCCTAAAGTGCTCTTCAAGTCCAATCTCCTCCAACACATTATTGATAAACTCCCAACTCATCCTATCATACGCCTTTTCAAGATCAATTTTGACCACCATATACCCTTTCCGACCTTGCACTTTACTCATCAAATGCACCAATTCCTTGGCTATAACTATGTTGTCATGGATACTCCTACGAGGAACAAAGCTAGTTTGGTAAGGGGATACCAACCTATCCATAATTGGTTTCAACCTGTTTACCACCAATTTCGATAGTCCTTTATAGATCACATTACACAATGCAATAGGCCTAAACTGACTCACCATCTCTGGATGATCAATTTTCGGAATAAGAACTAATAAAGTATCATTAACCTCCTTAATCCTCTCCGGGTTGGTCCATAGCTCCTTTACAAACTGGATCACTGAATTACCAACCACACTCCAATTCTGCTGATAAAAAACAGCAGAAAATCCATCACTCCCCAGTGCTTTAAACCCCCCCGCCATTTGAAAGAAAATATTCCTGATTTCCTCCCCATTCGGATCCCTCCCTACATTTCTCAACATAGCCTCCCCCACCTCACCCCACCCTTGCCTTGTGATGCTCCAAACCCTATTCCTCCTATCCTCCTCGAACAAGAGTTGGTAGAATTGTTGAAACAAAGAGACAATGGTCTCCTCATCTTCGATCCAAATGCCTTCCCCATTCTTAAGCATTTTAACCTTATTTCTCCTTCTTCGAAAAATTGTTTTAGTGTGGTAAAACCTTGTATTCCTATCACCTTCTTCTAACCATTGTCCTCTTGATTTCTAAAACCATAGGACCTCCTCTTGCCTAAGAGTATGCATTAACTCTTCCTCCAATTCAACCTCCAATCTCATAAGGAAAGGGTTGCTTCTTCGGTAGATACTTTGCTGAATACCATTGATCCTATTTAGCAGTCTTCGCTTCCTTCATTCTATCAGCCCAAGAACCTCCTTATTCCAACGTTTAAGAGCAATCTGCAATTCAGCCAGCTTCACATGTACTTCTTCCTCCCCTCTCCAATTATTTACCATAAACTCATTAAAATTCTCATGCATATGCCATATGGCTTGATATCTGAACTGTCTTCTACCATTCTGCCTTTCCTCCGCATTAAAACGCATTAGCAAAGGGTGATGATCAGAACACACCCTCGGTATCACCCTTAATTCAGCATTACTATATTTCTCCTGCCACTGGATATTACAAAAGCACCTATCTAATCTCTTATACACCCTGTCAAGGCCGTCCCACTTAGGCCCCTTCCATGTGAAGAAGGGTCCATTAGCATCAATATCGATGAGGTTACAGTCTTGGATCCATGTATTAAAGCTCCTGCATCTTGTCTCATTTACTTTCCCCCCTCCTTTTTGTTCCAAGGGAGATTTAATCTCATTGAAATCTCCCGCCAATAGCCATGGACCAGCCACCTCACAAGCTAACTTCCTCAGTACATCCCAAAGTTGATGTCTCCGATGCACATTAGGATTAGCATATATTGCTGAAAATACCAGCTCTTCCTTACCCAACTTCAAGCCACAGTGGATAACCTGCTCATCCATCCATAACACGTCCACATTGAGGTCCTCCAGCTCCCAAAGAAGCCAAATTCCCCCTGAGAAACCCTCAGCCTCCTTTCTCACAGAAAATTTGAATCCCCAATTCCTGCTAACTCGGCTAGCTTGCACTCCACTAATTCGTGGCTCCAAGATAACAACCAAATTTGGTTTATATCTAAACTTCATATTGCGTACCACAGCAGCAACTCCTTTACTTGCAGCACCTCTACAATTCCATATTAATATATTCATTGTATCAATCATGATTAACAATGGTTAAATCTGAACTAGAATCCCCTTAAACAGATTGCGCAACATCAACGCAAGTCTCCTCCACCACCATGCCCGAACTCTCAATAGGATCATCTTCCTCTGAAAGCTGAGACCATCGTCCAAGACCCTTAACCTCCAAACCTCCTATACTCCCGATGTGCTCGCCCGGGTGCATATTCTCCTTATCAATCATGTCAACTTTCGTCGTCCCATATTTCTCCAACTTTGTTTCAGGGACTACTTCATAACTTCTATAAACTCGCTTACTGTCATTTTCAATCCTCACAGAGTTGCCTCTGTTGTGCTCAGCTAGAATATCTCTTCCATCTCCTTCCTTAACCACTTTTTCCTCCTTCTCACTTTTGCCCACACTCTTTCCACGCCCCCTCTCAGCCCCTTTGGTTAGACCACCCATACCTCCACTCTTCTCAAAGCCTTTTGTAACCCCCTTGTTGTGCACTTTCACTAGACCCCCTTCTTTATCAATACAATCAGGTACAACCACTCCCCCTACCTGCCTTTCTCCAACTCCATTCACTTCATTCAGAACAGAAAACCTTGACCCTAGGGGCTGTTTTTGCACAGGAAAATTATTTCCCCTTGGTCTCCTAGGTTTCTGCACAATTTTCCATAGCTCCTTGCCCTCTTTCTGCCCTGACTCACCCTTTGGAATTTCCACACTGGTCTCCACCTCCATACCACCCTCAGGATTGGTTCCTTTCCCAGCATCACAACCTTCCTTGGTGTGGCCTACACGTCCACAGTTGTTACACAACATACCTAGACTCTCGTAAGCTACACTAAGCACTTGTCCTTCAACATTAAATTCAGGCACTAGCGGTTTGGTGAGGTCAAGTTCAACACACATCCTTGCAAACTTTACCCTCGCCCTCTGTGCAGTATGGATATCCAACCGAATTGCCCTTCCAATGGAGTTCCCCAAATTCAATAGGAATTCTTTGTCAAATAGTAGAGCAGGTAAATCAGGGAGTCTGACCCAAGCAACAACATAGTCAATGGATTCACTCTTAGGATTAAAATCAGGTTTCCATCTCGCCACGCTCAAATATGAGTCTATGATCACCCACGGCCCCCCGTTAGAGCTTCCATAAAATCATGGGTTAAGGAGCAATTTTACACATGAGCTTTTCCCCCAGGAGCGCCCAGTACCACGTGCTTTTTTTTGGAGCAAAAGTACACACGTGGTTACGTTTTGGGAGCGCCCAGCACCACGGCAGTTAGTTGACCGTTAGTCAACTGTTAAGTTGGATGGAAATGAACAAGAACTCGGGTAAAATTACACTTTTGCCCTTAGTTTTAAATAAAATTACCCTTTTGCCCTAAGTTTTTTTAAAAAAACTAAAAATACCCTCCTTGGTGGGCCCCACCACCGGCCACCCCACCACGGCGGCCGACCACCGCCGCCCGCCGCCGCCGGTGGTGGTCGGCCGCCGGCGGTGGTCGACCGCCGCCGCCGACCGCCGGTTGGCTGCCGCCGCCGACAGTGGTGGTCGGCCGGCGGTGGTGGGGCCGGTGGTGGAAGGGTATTTTTAGTTTTTATTATTATTTAAAACTAAGGACAAAATGGTAATTTTCATTTAAAACTAAGGGCAAAAAGGTAATTTTCATTTAAAACTAAGGGGCAAAATGATAATTTTCTTTTTTTTTTTCCTACCATCAGCGTCCACGTCACATGTCAGCGTGTCAGTCCAAATAAGCGCCACGTTAGCGTTCCATCCAAGTTAACGGTTGACTAACGGTCAACTAACTGCCGTGGTGCTGGGCGCTCCTAAAACGTAACCACGTGTGTACTTTTGCTCCATAAAAAAGCACGTGGTGCTGGGCGCTCCTGGGGAAAAAGCTCATGTGTAAAATTGCTCCTTAACCCTAAAATCATCATGATGTTGGAAACTAACCAGATAGAAGTCATTTTCTAAGTCTAGGATGTCGATGTTACCTTTTCGTGCCCAGAGTTGCCTTAGCTTTTTGACCATAAATCCATAAGACGGCCTCCTTCCTAGAAGCTTCACCACCAGAGACCGACGGAAAGGACGCATGAGCCTCTCCCTTTCCTTTTCCTCGAATGTGAAGGTAGGGCACAACGGATTGGAACGATCAACACTGATTCCATCACTAGGATTCAGGACTTTTGCAAAATCAGTGTCCATGTCGTAGTCTTCAACTTCCTCTTCTTCGTCATTTTTGCTCCACTCCCACCAGCAAACCTTGGAGCTAACATTCTGTAGTAGGGTCTCCCTATACGACATCGGCACATGTTCTTTAGCTTCTGGCTTCATCCATTGCTCATCGCGAACCTTCCTCGATTCATCTCCTGAAAATTCCTCACTCGCGAATCGAACCTTCCATTTCCTACGATTCCAATCTTCCCGGTCTTCCTTCAATAGATCCTCTCTTTCCCCTCCGCGCAAGGCGCGATCGGAGGGGCCGCTCATTCTCTCCAACGCAGTGGGCGACGGGGTTCACGACCGCGATTCGAATTGTGCCCTAGCAGAGTAGAGCCGCTAGATCAGTATTCATGTAGTCATATAATTAAGACAGGAGAGAATATCATTTAGATCCCACATACATTGGCAAATAAAAAGAAAAATCAATTGCCCCATCAGGTTCAATTAGATGGTGTTGGTGTCAGATGTGAATACACAGAATAAATTTAATCGATGAATTGGATGTAATCCAAGCGTTATTAGTAGAAGCAGTTTGTTCAAGCATTTATTTAATATAATTTAGAGTAAATACCATTTCTGATCCCTGACAAAAAACACGGATCCCATTTTGGTCTCTGACAAAAAAAAATGTCCTTTTTAGTCCATAAAAAGGACGAATAAGGGTCGATTGGTGAACATTTTGATCCCTCACAAATTTCCAAAAGGTCCTTTAATCCCATAAAAAAGACGAATAAGAGTCGGTTTTTTTGTCAAGAATCAAAATGGGGTCCTTATTTTTTGTCAGGGACCAGAAAGAATATTTACTCTATAATTTATTTTGCTGTAAAATTCCTTCAATCACGTTCAGTTCTCTCTCATTAACCTGTCCCATATTTAAAGAGTTGCGTGATAATATTGGGAGCTGGGAGACATGAGGGCTGATAAGGAGATAATGAGCCATTACAGTGGCTAAAACCGACTGCTGTTTTTTCATCCAATATTCATTTGATCTCACCAAGCTAACGTACCTATTTTTAATAATGATGAACCCATTTCCCCAATTATTATTTTTTTTCCGTGTAATTTTCGAAAGGAAATTTCCAGGAAACTAACAATACACTATTCTCTAACCATAGAATCCATTACTTGTATCGTTACTGGCCTATTTAAGTTGACATTAGTAAAATATATCTATTTAAGTTGACGTTGGTAAAATATATTTATGTAAGTTGAAACAAGACTTATATTCATAAATTATTAAAAAACAGCTTCTATCACAAATCATAAGATACACTGCGTTGGTCAAGTCAATTTCCTCATTTTGTTTCACAAAGTAGTACCCATAACCCAAACCCATCCGATACGAGCAATCAGAGTAATCAGAGTGACATGAACTAAAAAAGATGATTGTGACGGACTCATATGATACCTATGTAATGTATAATCTAACAAGGAGTAATCTATGTGACCTAGGCATGGCGGCATAGCATTTAGGCTTGGAGGCACAAAGGCTCATAAGTTCAAACCCTAACCTTATAAGTTAACTCTATAAATAAGATGTAAACTTTAAAAGTATGAGGATTCTCTCTCAATTGATTATTCTGCCGTCACTACACACACCACCCCCTTTAGCTAAAGCCATCTAATTCGTACACAGTGATATGTTATTCTTATAGGTATCTAATTCATAGATACCTATGAGAGAATTATCTGATCTTAAATTAACATATTAGTCCAATGGACTAGACATCTTTATCAATTTAGACAAAACAATGATCTTTGTGGATGTGAAGTTTTTTTAACGCTCAAAACAAGACAAAAACAGTAAGAAGGAATGGGTACATATTGTGGGGGTAATAACAGCATGTGCATGATACATGTTGTCCGGCACACGTTTAATTTAACTCCTTTTAAATATAATTATTTTAAAATATTTATATTTATCATTATCTCCAAATCATTTCGACTAACAGATATATAATCTAATGATATATAACATATGATATGATTAAGTAACTTATTTAACTTTTTTAATCTCTCCAAAAAATTTCAACTTTGTCTTATATTTAGAACCAGAGGGAGTACTGTGAAAAATCATTTTCTATGAAATAAACAATGAGAGAATTAGATTCATATGTTCAAAACAAATCCATCCATGATACTCCCTCTGATGCTAAATACTCTCCTCGATCCTAATTATAAGACTAAGTTGACTTTTTTGAAAGAATTAAATAAGCTAATTAAATAATGTTAGAGTATTTGTATTTATATTTTATTTTTCTCCAAACTAATGAGTTTGATTAATAAACTAATATTTAATCTAAGGATACATGACATATGATATGATTAAGTAACTTATTTAGCTTTTTTAATCTCTCATAGAAAGGTCAACCAAGTCTTATAATTAGGAACAGAGGTATAAGATAAAATTGATTTTTTGGAGAAATTAAGGAAACTAATTAAATTACTTTAAAATATTTATATTTATCATTTTTTCTCCAAACTATCTTATCTAACTTATAAACTGACATATAATCTAAATATACATAATATATGATATAATTAAGTAATTTATTTAGCTTTCTTAATCTCTCCAAAAAAGTCAACTCTATATTATATTAGGAGTAGAGAAAGTATAATCCATTCGGTCCTAATTATAAGAACACTTTTATAGTGCAATTTACATTATAAAAGTGTTCTTATAATTAGAATCAGAGCTACTAATAGATTTTCGGCGCTATATGATGAAGACTCGCATTGGCCAATGCCATAACTCCAAGAGTCGGTGCTGCTGTCCTAATGATGTTTCTTTTAACATTTTTAAATTTTTAATGCAAAATTAAACTTTCAGTCATTTAATTTCAAAAAAATATTTTAACTTCTTAATAATAAATATTTAGTATGTTTTTAATATTGTAACCCTAAACCCGGTAGTTTTGTTAACCAAAAAAAAAAATACCAGCATTAAAATCTCAAATGTTGAAAAAAAATCATAAATATGAACGTATTAAGTTCAATAGCAGAAAAACATCATTGAAACGAAAAAAATTTAGAGTTGAAAGATCGAAAAGATATTTTATAAAATTAATGATTTAAAGTGAAATCTTATATAAAGTTAGATTACTAAATTTTTAGCATGTGTATGCATACATTACCTTCAATTCTTAATATAAAATGTCATGGAGAATATTAAAATTAAAAGAACCTATCTATCTTTTATTATTTATGTTGGTGTTTATGTATCTTTTTTTTTCCTACTTAAAAAAAAGATATAGTTGAAAGGCTATTTTTTTTTTTAATTTTAAGGCTATTTTTTAATTAAAAATAAAAATTTAATTAAAGCGGTTAAACTATTTTCCAATCTAATGCCGAACGTGGCGTCAACTTATGGGCCACAAGAGCTTACGGTGGCGTCAAATTTACGCCAAAAGGCGTCAATTAAATATTAATTGACGCTTTGGTTTTCACCAAAACGTCCCAACATTTTGTGGCTTCATTTTTTTTTAAAATATAATTTTATAATTATAATAATAAATAATTTCATAAATAATTTACTAATTAATTATTCTCTAAATAATTAATTATTTTCTATTTAAGTTTAAAGCAGGGAAAGGAACAAAGTATTTTTAAAAAGAGTAAATATCTTTTCTGGTCCTTGACAAAAATCCAAGGACAAGATGTTTTGGTTCCACCCAACATTCCATCTCCAAGTTCTCCAAGAGTTATTCGATGAGAGAAATTTACCAAAATAATAATTAAAAATAAAAAATTTACACAATTAAAGCAGTTTGGAAACTATTTTCCAATCTAATGCTGACGCTACTGCTACGTGGCGTCAGACAACTTATGGCGTCATACAGTCTGACGCCACAAGAGGCGTCAAATAAATTGACTTTTGGCGTCAATTAAATGTTAATTGACGCCAAAAGGCGTCAATTAATATTAATTGACGCCAGGTGGCTTCATTTTTTTTTAAAATATAATTTTATAATTATAATAATAAATAATTTCATAAATAATTTACTAATTAATTATTCTCTAAATAATTAATTATTTTCTATTTAAGCTTAAAGCAGGGAAAGGAACAAAGCATTTTTAAAAAGAGTAAATATCTTTTCTGGTCCTTGACAAAAAATGTCTTTTTTAATCCCATAAAAAAGACGAATACGGGTCTTTTTTTTTGTCAGGGACCAAAATGGGTATTTATTCTTTTAAAAACATATATGATGTAAACCCCCTTTAATTAATTGTACTCTTACATTTAATTGTTTGTACATGATACAGATCTTAAAAATATGAGTTGTGAAACACAGGAAATCGAGTCAGGCTCGGTGAACTCTGCATTCCAGAACCGAGTTGAGCATTTTAGAAATCTGAGTTGTGAAACACAAGAAGAAGAAAAATGTAAAGTTGGATACCCGGGACATTACCAGCTTCCCAGGTTAGATTTTTCCTCCTTCACCCATAGCTCTGGGACTAAAAAAACGACCCGTATTCGTCCTTTTTATGACTAAAAAGGACCTTTTAGAAATTTGTGAGTGATCAAAATATTTACCAATTGACCCTTATTCGTCCTTTTTATGGACTAAAAATGACCTTTTTTTTTGTCAGGGACTAGAAAGGATTTTTACTCTTTTTAAAAATACTTTGTTCCTTTCCCTGCTTTAAACTTAAATAGAGAATAATTAATTAGTCAGAGAATAATTAATTAGTAAATTATTTATTAAATTAATTATTATTTATAATTTTAAATTATATTATAAAATTATATTTTTTATAAAAAAATAAAAAGTGATGCCACCTGGCGTCAATGTAATTGACGCCAAAAGTAATTGACGCCTTTTGGCGTCAATTAAACCATTAATTGACGCCAAAAGGCGTCAATTGATTTGACGCCACTTGTGGCGTCAGACAATCTGACGCCACAAGTTGCGTCAGACAGTTTGACGTAACTTTGGTGTGGCGTCAGAAAGTCTGACGTAATTGGTTGCATCAGTATTGCTGACGCAATCAACTGCATTAGTTTGAATTTTTTTTTTAAAACTGCTGCAATGGGGTATATTTTTTATTTTTAATTATTATTTTGGTAAATTCCCCCCGCAGGGTATACTAGGTTAGAGAGTACACATGTTGTTTCCACCTCTTCCCAACATTTTCACTGCTTCACATCAACTATGATGCCTCTTCTAACACCTTAACCAACTCCAAATCATGACATGACGCAGTGGAGGGGGAAGCCCAAAAAAGAAGACATAGCATGAGTGGGTGGGAGATTGGAGTGAGAGTCACATGCATTGCCTCGAAATTTTAATGAAGGGGCCAATATCTCATCCTCTTTCGTCTCCTTCACACTAACACGCCATCACGAGGCCTTGTCCTCTTGACTTCAAATGTCACGAAGGCATCTTTTTACCTACTTCCCACAACTTGGTGTGCTACATCATACTCATGCTCATGCATTATTGGTCTCTTTGTGTTAGTAGAGAGTGAATTATATTAATTTTGACTTCTTCAAGTAATTATTTCTTCAATTTTAAGACATCAGACCGATTTAACAAAATTTCAGGGTATGAATATTATTTTCTTCATGACGAACAAGCCGGTATAGAAAGTTCAAGGCTTGGCCCAAAATATTTGAGATAGAACGGTGAGTGATTTCTATGTAGAAATGGACGCCGTATATCTTCGAAGAGGACGTATACATAAATTAATGATGAACAATATTTGTATGGGTTAAGGTGTAGATTTATCAACGAACTATTACCCAAGAAGCATCTGACATAAAAAATAATTGAGGGTATCATAATTACCAATCAACAATTAAAAAGTGAAAAAAATACCAAATAACTATTAAAAAAAACAACTATCACAATTACGTTAAAATATGAGACACTGGTGTAGGACGGTGGCGGAGATGCTGGAGAAAAGAGCGATTAAGCATTTTTGTTGGATAAGGCAAACACCAACAGGAATGGAACCCATGCGAGCAGGCGCTATGGCGGCGGTGGCGGTTTTTTTGTTGGACTGTTAGATTTGGTTTTCGGTGTGTGATTATCGCCCTGAAGCTGCATACGAGCCTTGATGAGTTCAATAGGGTGAGTGTAACACCTAGCAACAATGGAAGCTTTGGAGACGTCGACGTCACTGACATTGTGACAGTCAATGGAAGACGGAGACACCAAGACAGTGACGGGGTAATAGTTCGTTGGCCAATCTGCACCTAATTGTGTTTTTTTTTTCACTTTTTAATTGTTGGTTGATAATTATGGTACCCTCAATTGTTTTTTGTGTCAGATGCTCCTCGGGTAATAGTTCGTTGGTAAATCTGCACCTTAACCCTATTTTTATTACTCTGATTGCCCTTTGAGAAAGATATTTAAGCTTTTTTTTTTTGAACAATTCTAGAGTATTTCATTACTGAGGATAACAAAGGTTACAAGTAATCAAAGCAAAGATAGAAAAACTGCTAAAACAAATACAACAAAATAAACTGGATACAATATTAACTGAACACCGTACATTAAATATATAAGAATAGAAGTAGAATCATGGACAAAATCGGCCTCCTCAATATCCAAGGTTAGAAGTGACGAGCAAGAAAGAAAGTGTTGGTTGGAAAACCCACCCCAAAGGGCACACAATCTTATAAGCAATAGCTGCAATTAAGTCAGCTAAATAGGTACCCCATCTTGGGGTAAAGAACACAGAAAACCCAACCTCAAAAGAAAGAAGACCCTTGATGTCCTGAAGAACACTTCTACTCCTATTATCAAACATATCCGGTGACCTCGACCACACACTAAACAACACCTCTTTAGATCTTCCCCCAAGAATGTAGATCTGAGCTACCAAATGATAGTCGGATCTCATAACGTTCAAACAGCCAACCAACCAAGAGGATTTGAACACAGATCTGACAGATCTACTTATTTCCTGAGCCAAAACACCTCCACAAAACCCAGTAACACAAAAAAAGAAACACAAAACAGATAAATCTCACCTCTACAGATCAGATTTGGAGAAGGAGAGGAGAGGACTCGCCACAAGGACGAGGGAAGGCCACATCTGACAAAACTCTGAGGGAGAGGACCATAGCTCAAAGATCTGGACTCCAAAACATCAGGACCGCAGATCCAAGATCTGGACACCAAATTAAACTACCACTCGGACTCGTCTGTGACACAAAAACGGTGCTCGCCGGCGGCTTGTGCATAAGACACAAACTGCCGGTAAGGAAGCAAAAGCAGTGGGACGGAAAATGCAGAGAGGAGAGGCCAGAACTTGCTTTCACATATTTAAGCTTTCAATGCTCAAACCGGTTCACATTCTATATTTTTCTTTACGTGCTTCTTAAATGCTTATCCTTTTAATTGAAGTGACGGTGACATTTTTTCATTTTTTTATATACTTTATTTTTTTAGATTATATTATATGTGACATCCTAAATTTTTTTCACACGGTGTTTCAAATTAAATAATTTTTATGATTCTAATGTTACACGGAAAAAATTCCTAAATTCAGAACTAAAAATTAATTAATTTGAGATGCTAGATAATAAAAAATCAGAATACAACATATAATTTAATCTAAATAAATAAAAAATGTAAAAGAAAATGTCATTAGAGGATTGATCATGTTAGAAACACATAAGAAGAAGTATGAGATGTGGATTGTGTTCAAACCACGTCCTTCGACTTGAGTATACTTTACTTGTTCAATATATTTCACTCTTCTCTCTTACAATTGGTGACGGAAAATGACACAACAAAATAGCAGACACAAAGTATCAAGAGGACAAAACACTATGAATGGTATTTAAATAATGAAATGCACAGAAAATTGTAGATGATGCAACTATCTTGGTTTTTTTTTTTTTTTTTTTTTGAGGTCTAAAGGTAATTATGTGTGATTTGGGTGATATGTTAGGTCAGGTGTAGACGCTTCACCGTGAAATAAGGTCACTCATGTCTGCCACTTTATTCCATACTTAGTCCTCACTTGCACCTATGAATCTTTGGTTTGTCCGTATTAGAGATCTCACTGAATTAAGGGATCAGATTCACTGACATGTCATCTTTTAGGCTGCCCCTTAATTGTTGCAAAGTCTAAAATCAATCAAAGACTCGGTGGCCAAAAAAGAAATCAATCAAACACTCTCGTTCCAGTATTTGACTTGTATTTCAAATGAAGAATAACCAAAAGCAAAAGCAATGAGTGAGATATTAAACCCCCCAATTTCGCCGCGAATGATTCTTCTCACCTCCATTCATATTTAATTTTGGTTGGTTGGTTACGGTTGAAGCTTTTACAGGACGTGCCCAGCATGACATCCCCTTTGAAACTTTGACCTTTTTTTATTTATTTATTTTTTTGAATTATAAGTTTCGCACTAAGGGGATTCGGTTATAAGTAAATTTTTTTTTGCTACAGTTATAAGTAATATTAAACCCACAATTTATTACTCATAGGAGAATTTTGGGTACTATTAGGTTTCCAAGTCTTTCAACATGTAATTGATGCAGCGGCCCAAAAGAAAAAACCTCACTGATATAGAGTGTATCTGGCATTCTCAAATTTCAAAACTACATTAATATTCATCCTACTGAAGCTGCTAACAGAGACTGAGCAGATAAAGCTATAAGTAACAAATTGCTTCTAAATAAATATTTCATTAGCATCAACAGAAAAACAAACGTGCACTTCTTCATTCTTTCTTTTTTCATGTGAAAGTGTTACTGATTGAGCGTGTATTTGATTCTGCGATGAAAACAGAGAAAATGTGATTTTCATTATTAGCAATAATACTATTATTTTCTATGCAAGTGTGAAATTATTGCAACCACTCATTTACGCACGGTTCTGGTTTTGGTTGATCTCACCCTAAAAGGGATTTACAACTTACAAGTTGTGGCCCCACCTTACAGTGAATGAGTGAAGGTTCTGGTTTCTCTACTCGTACTCTGTTTCCCACCAGGCCCACCCTCCATCACTTTGGACAGAGTTGCCCTTCTCCTCTTTACTAGACTCCAATGCCCACACTGTACTTTCTTGCCTCCTCGAACTTTTGTCACCATCGATCCCTGTGAGTGAGATTCTGGCACCAGATGTATTATTTCCCCACCATATAAACAGTCACAGATTCTTTGTCTGATCAAGTTTCAAAGCCACCACCGTCCTATACTCTGCATCAAAGAGAACGAGAAACGCCAGAGAAAACAGAGTGATAATGAAACGTTGCTTGTTTCTGGGTTTCATTGTTCTGTTCGCCATATTAGAACAGAGAATCTCAGTCGAAGCAGATGATGGGTTTGTGAAAGCAAGAGGTGTACAACTAATGTTGAATGGAAGCCCCTTTTATGCGAATGGATTTAATGCTTACTGGTTGATGTACGTGGCCTCTGATCCGTCTCAGAGGAACAGAGTCTCATCTGCGTTTCAAGAGGCTGAAGGTCATGGACTTAACATAGCTAGGACCTGGGCTTTCAGTGATGGTGGTTATAAGCCACTTCAATACTCTCCTGGATCCTACAATGAGGATATGTTCCAGGTTTATCTTGATCTTCTTGATTTTCTTTAAATCTCTGATTCTTTAATTCGTACGACAAGAATAGGGGTTAAAGATTTTTTAAAATTTAATTTAGTTTGATATATTGCTGATTTGGTTTTCTCTGCTTTAATGGGTTGAAAATGAAAGGGGTTAGACTTCGTAGTGTCCGAAGCCAGAAGATATGGGATCAAGTTGGTATTGAGTTTGGTGAATAACTACGACAACTTAGGAGGAAAGAAGCAGTACGTGGACTGGGCAAGAAGTCAGGGCCAATCCGTTAATTCTGAAGATGATTTTTTCACTAACCCTGTTGTGAAGGGGTACTACAAAAACCACATCAAGGTAAAAAATTTATATTTATTTTCATTACTGTAATCCCTCCACACTTTGGTCTTCTGGAATTTCCTTTCATGGTCTGTCAAAATTACAGCGGTTGGATAGAACAAATACAGTAAAAGGGTAAAAAATATCAAATAGAGGATGTTGCATAACCTTGGGACAAAGATACAGCTTGTTTAGCCTAATTGTAAGCTTAACGCTTATATGTTGCAGACTGTGCTTACAAGACGTAACAGCATCACCGGGGTTGCTTACAAAGATGACCCAACTATAATGGCCTGGGAGCTCATGAATGAGATAAGGTGTACTTCAGATCAGTCAGGAAAAGTTGTGCAGGTAAACCATTCTTTCCCTACTTTATTATTCCATTTTAATACTTTCTCCGGTCCTTATTCAGATGACTTCTTAATTTTTAAGGATATTAAATAAATTATTTTTAACGTATTTATATTTATCAATTTTTTTTTTAAAAAAAAAGTCAATTGGTCTAATTTTTAATGAGCGAAGGAGTATTAAATGAATTTCACTCTTTTTCAAATGACAGAGAAAAAAAGGTAAGTGAAGTTGAATCTTGATTTGCAGGCTTGGATTACTGAGATGGCATCTAATTTGAAATCCATTGATGGAAACCACTTGCTTGAAGCTGGTCTGGAGGGTTTCTATGGTCAATCAAAGCAGCAGTCTAATCCCAACTTCCAAGTTGGAACAGATTTCATTGCAAACAACCAGATCCCTGGCATTGATTTTGCTACAGTTCACTCATACCCAGATCAATGGTGAAGATAATAATGACATTGCTAATTATTACCATTATTCTTCAGGAACAAATTAATATCATTCATAGTGATAGTGTATTTTGAATTTTGCATGAGCAGGCTCACAGGTTCAGGTTATGAAGACCAACTCTCATTTTTGAATGGTTGGCTTAACGAGCACATCAAAGATGCACAGAACACCCTTCACAAGCCACTTTTGTTCGCTGAGTTTGGAATATCAACTAAGACTTCAAACTCAAAGGGCAGGGACGAGCTCTTCAACACCGTGTATTCTGCGATCTATTCATCGGCAAGTGGTGGTGGTGCTGCTGTTGGAGGCTTATTCTGGCAACTCCTAGCTGAAGGAATGGACTCTTTTCGGGACGGCTATGAGGTTGTCTTGGGTGAGAGTCCCTCAACAGCCAGTTTGATTGCTCAAGAGTCTCAAAAACTCAATCGAATCCGAAAGATGTTCGCTAGACTCGAAGACGTCAAGAAGTGGAACGAAGCAAAAGATAATAGAGATGCACAGTGGCGCGCTAATGGTGGAAACTGAGAAATTAATATAACAAAAATTTACCAACCTTGTAAGCTAAGCTATTTGTGGAAATGAAGGTATCTGCAGGATTTGCTTCATGTCCTCAAGGAAGAGTTCTAATATAACAGTATTACTAGTATGTGAAGTCTCGTGAGGCTAAAGAATTTATTATTCTAGTAAGAAACTAGCAAGTTCTTTCATATGTAACGTACATCGTAATATACAAGTGAGCAAATGTGTTGTATGCTCTTGTTGCTGCTTCCTATATTTTATAAAGCTTCAGTCATCGGACCATTCAGTGAAGACAAATCTGGATGATGATTTATATGACTGTTCCATCTTTTATTGTTGCGTTCTTCAGTATGACAGTGATGCCTGACCTAATGTAGAATCCTTCCTTGGTCTTGTCGGCTTCTTGAACTCCCTGAAAATTCAAATATATTTAAGTAACCAGGGAAGGCTTGGCAATAAAATGCTAATACTGCTTGGTAGTTTTAACAATTAAGCTTTTAAACTTACATCCTTATTTGCAATAATCACATTTCTTCCGATCCGGGCATTCTTGTCGATTATACAATTCCTTTAAGAATTGAAACACAAGAAATCAGCAGAACTTAGAAAAGACGGTGATTAATCGAATTTGCGTGCATGTCTTAGAGTGTTAGACAAAGAATCTAGACATGAAGAATGGTACCTGATTTTAGTGTTCTCTCCAACACCAATTGGAACCTTCCCTTGTGCCAACTCAGAGGCAATTTCAGGATCGGTTTGATAGTAATCTGCGCCCATCATCATGGTATCCTGGATAACATAGCCCAATTGAAAGATCCATCAGAGATGCTCAAAAACACAATATATTGATCAAATTTATAGTTTCAGTATCCCATTTTGGTCAATATATTGAATTTAAGTGGCCTTCTTTACAGAATGTACTTAGCTTACCTGAAGATCTACAGCAGATTCTAAACGTGAGCGCACGCCAACAATAGAATGTTGAACACTACAGTTCCTCAAGAAGCAACCGTGAGAAATAATTGCATCCACAATCTGTGAAAACCAGTTTGAGTAATCATGTGCAACAAAAACGGCAAATTAAACAAATTGATTGAAGCTTTTCATTAACTTTGTAATACCTTGCAATTTTCAACTTTAGTGGGTGGTAGGAATCTTGGAGAAGTGAAGAAAGGCGTCTTTGGATCATAAAATTCAAACTTGGGAGGCTGCAAATGATAACATTTGTAAACAATAAATATGCTAAATTTTTCCTAGTGCAACAAAACATGTCCATGTTGAACTATTCTAAAAAATATCATCAACTCCATTATTATCAATGATATCTTCATGATCTTGGCTTCTAGCAGCTATAAAGTCTGAATTTTGACTGATTCCCAAGATCTGAAGCAACATATCCTAGCCTGTGGTAGGCTTTCATTTCTTTCAAAACTGAATTATAGGCAACTTATATTTTTTTTTACCATTACAATATCCCACCACTTGGCCGTAGCAGAACAATATAAAATGACCTAGTAATAGCGTAGTCAATTGAAAATTAAATTCTAGTATGAGCCAAGAGAAACAACAGCCGAATAGTTAAACCAACCTGTTCTGTTAAGGCCAGATTAGCATCAAAGAAGGACTTTATAGTTCCAATGTCTTCCCAGTAGTCATTAAACAAATATGCCTGAGAACGTCAATAGCATCAGAAGCATAAAAGTGTTACCAGTTAATCTAAAGCAATCCATTTTCTAGACCATTCAATGATTTAAAATAAGAAGAGGAAATATAGGCCACAAGTTCATGGATGGAGTTTCTTCTCACTTGGACATTGTGGTCCTTCACAGCAGAAGGAATAATTTCAGATCCAAAGTCATTGCATGAAGGAAAGCTCCATCGCAATAGTTTCAATAAGGCCTCAGTTCTAAAGACATAAACACCCATTGATGCAATGTAAGGATATTTTCTCGCTTCTTGTGGAGTTAATCCAAGGAGGGTTGTATCAACTTGCTGCAATTATTAAACGTGACAATGAATCAGCTTCATTGAACTTTAATTAATGGTAAGAAATTTGTAGTAAATGCGAGGAACAATATATTTACCATGGCCTTTAGATTTGAACCCTTGGGTTTCTCTGCAAACTGAACAATTCTTCCAGTCGCATCAATTTTCATCAGCCCATAATCTGATGCACGACTGCAAGAGAACTAACACTGATCAACTTCAAAAACAATATGAGGACCAAATCAAATCAGACAAAATGTACATCAGATTTTGACGGTACCTATCATCCATAGGTACACAAGATACTGTGATATCAGCATTTGTGTCTATATGTCTCTGCAAGTACAGTTTCAACAATCAGTATGAACAACAGAAAACAAAAACTGTAAATTTTAATCTAATCTCTTACAATAAATTATGTCACTCTCACCTGCACAAAGTCCATATAGTTCATTCGGTAAAGATGATCCCCAGAAAGTACCAATATATGCTCAACATTCTTAGTCTTAGCATCCTACAAATAAATCCAGACACTCATTTACTCTATTCATATTTCATAATAATATCTTCAACATATATGCGAACTTCGTTTATTCGCTAGTTCTTACCTCAAAAACCCACATAAATTGCCTCACGGCATCAGCTGTCCCTTGGAACCAATTCTTGCCTGCTTCTCCAGGTGTTTGAGTAGCAGCCAGGACCTGATGTGATGTCAGTGAAATTATACTCTTTAGAATTCAGCTAATTTATAATTTCCCAATAAAATGTCCTTGCTGTAAGATAACTAGTCTCCCTGATTTTTCTAATTCAATCTATAAAAAAATATATTGTCAATTCTCCCAAATTAAATTACCTCGACAAAACCATCTCCAAAGTTGACGCCATTACCGTTACCGTAAGTGCGAGACAAGTGGCGATTAAGGGAGAAAGAGTTGAACTGCGTTAAAATGAATATCTTGTTTATGCCACTGTTGATGCAATTGCTCATCGGGATATCTATTAGTCTGTAACACCCTCCCATTGGAACCTGCAAGCAGCCAAAACATTTAATCATTTAATCAGTTTTAGTAAATTTCTTTTATAAAAAAGATCATACCGCTGGCTTGGCTCTTCTGCTTGTAAGAGGAAAAAGACGAGTTCCAGCACCTCCACCTAATATGATGGAGACTACACTTTTTGGGTCTGCCTCTGAAGTCTCCAATTTGGGTGGCTCGTACACCTGAAACGGAAATCCAAATATCCATTAGTAATACCAAAACACCAACACAAATCTTTCAGCGAGCGTTGGCGCTACCATAGAAAATAAAAATAATAAAAAATAAGAACATGATCTCAATCATTTCAAAGGAAATGTAGCATTTAGCTTTCGTTTTTAGTACCACAGCCTCTTTCTGGATGTCTGGTGTGAGAACAGAGTACGCAACGCCAGCCTTGAACTTTCTACCATTCATATCTGTTTTTGAACTCTTCTGGAATTGAACTGATGAAAGTCTTCCATTCAGACTTCCCCTCGTAGTCTCACCCCAGAACCCAGTACGCTTAACTGCTTCAAAGTGGACTGCTTTACTGCTTGGTTTGACCAGATTGGTATCGGCACTCAGAATCGCACAAGCAGAATCCATTGTTGAGTTAACCGCAGAATCAAAATCCTACAGTGCGTAACCAAGAACTCTGCTTCACAACAGAGAGTTAGTGTATCTTTGATTGTCAATTGCAGCAGCGTGGAGTTTGACTAAGAAGCTAAAACCCTCAAACTTTAGAGAGACGAATCAGGCCAAAAAGTGAGGAGGCAAAGTTAGATATTTGCAGATTCAGAAATCAGAAGAAAGGCGCCTAAAACGGCTAAATGCATTTTCTTAGTAGTCGATTAAAGACGAAGAAAGCGAAGTGAGGTCGCTTGTTAAATATGATAACAATGTATGTGTGTGACGGTGAGATGTGTCGGCATGCGAGCCGTCACGAGAAACATTGAGTCCGCAGACTGTGACTGCCGGTGAGGAACCGAAATCTTCAGCCATAATGACGCCGTAATTTTCTCATTTATAAGTAATAATGTAATATATATGTGTGTCTGTGCTTTTTTTTTATGTAATATATACACTTCATCTTAGAAGTTATGCTTATAACCTTTTTTACTTAATTTGAAATTCAGTTTTCTTTCAGTCAGCATTAACATTTAATCCAGATCCTTTCACCATTTTGTTTTCGGCAGACTTTTTCCCAAACTCGTAAGGTTATCTTTTCTTTTTTTTTTGTTCAACTTTAGGAATATATTGATTACTGAGAAACAAGGGGATACAAAGAAACAAATAGGAGGGGCTCAGGCAGTAAGCCTAGCAAACAGCAAGTTAGCAACAGAAGGAAAAGCTAGAAGGCAGAAACCAACTACAAAGCAAGTTAAAAGATAGCAGTCACCCAGAAGGGAGGTGAGATACACAGATCAGCCAGGATCAAAGTGGCTGGGCCGGACCGAGGCGTAGTCTTGATGACGCCTAATACTCCGACAGTCTTCTTCCAGCAGCTGGGACAAAGAAGGTAAGGGTATGCCTACCCACCCCACCGAACACACCTCCTTATTAGTAGATACAGCAAGCCAATCTGCTGCTCGATTCCCCTGACGAGGAGTAAACGTAACTGAAAAGCTGGAATCAGATTTAAGAGTAACTAGAATATCATCCAGGATGCCTCTCGATTGCCATTCACACGAATCCTGTTGATAATTGTTCGCAAGTTGTTCAAGAGTCTGGCAGTCAGTCTCAAAAATGACATTTTTATTTCCCAGATCCTGGGCAATCATCAAGGCCCTATGCAATGCTAAAGCTTCAGTCATAAAGGCCGATATTGATTTGATTTTATCAGTGAAAGTCCACTGAACCTGGCCCCAATGATCGCGGCAGACCAGACCGATGGCGGCAGCGGACTCTTCAAAGGAGCCATCCAGGTTGATCTTCAGCATATGTTCCTCCGGTGGATTCCATCGGGCTACTTTGGATAGTGGCTTAAAAGTTACTTCTTCAGAACACGTGGGATAATTTGCATTCCAGTGACCAAGTAGCGCCTGGTTTACTTTCTCAATGACAGCTCTAGGATCCGGTGAAACACCATTGAATACTTGATCATTTCTTCCCTTCCAGGTAAACCATAACAGCCAGCTAATAGACGCAATATCGTAGTCAGATAAAGGGCAAGACGGGTTCATAATGGCAATCCACCATTGATTAAAGCTGTGGATGTTACTGAGATCGCTTTTGATTGACAGCTGACTTCCAAACCAGACGCATCTCACCCAATGGCAGTGGAAGAATAGGTGCTCCAGTGTTTCACAAGAGGCCTGGCATATCGGGCATACCTCCGTAAGGCCCCTTTTTCTTCTAAACAAGGCTCCATTCTAAACTCTTTATAATAACATGAACTCGTATTGTAAATTTAAATTATAAGTTTTTAGGTGTTTATTTTTATTGATAAATAGGTATTAAAAACATATAATTAAATAATTAACATATAAAAGACTATAACAATTTAATTTAAATATATTTTAAATCTCAATGATAGAAATAAAAACCATCAACATTCATAATTTATCATATTTAACAAAGATAGTTTTATAAATTCATATATAAAGTCATTGAGTATCATAAAATCGAAAAAGTTAACACATATTTGAGAGCAAGTTAACACAATTTTATAAGTTAAAAACGTAAAATTGATAACTTAGCGTGTAAACTCGTAAGTTTAATATTTTTATGGTTAGCACGAGTTTAACATCAAGTTGACACGATTTTATAAGTTATAAACATAAAAATAAATTTAAAGAAAAAATTCCCGAGTTCAATGATAATAATACTACTATCATGTTGGCCATAAGCTGTTGCATTTATCCATGTTATATATATATATATATATATATATATATATATATATATATATATATATTGCATGTGTCAAGGTATATAGGAATTGCATATCAGCTCCTTGTTTAAATCTTGCATAGTGGGAAAAAACATTTTCCTTAACAAAACTAACATACATGTTATGATTAATGTTTGATATAAAATGTATAAAAAATTACATTATTCATATATAATAATTGTTTGGGGAGTATTTTTATAATTTTTAACTATAGAATGCTTTATTGAGTTTTCTATTTCATTTATTAAAATTATATTTACATACTTTAATAGATTTTAAATATTAGAGTTTCTAAAATCGTTTTTTTCATCCATTTAAAAAATATAATTGGATAATGGACCAAGAGAGCAAATCATTTCCAAGGTAGGGCTCATCAGTAACAGCGGGGCACCCATGCGCCCATGTGGTAATAGTAAAATTATGAGCCTTAGGTTATGGTGTTTTTAATTGGATGATCTCACTCATGGTAGTGAAAACGTAGTTTTCACCTAAAAACGAAAGGGCAATGAAAAAACGTAAAACGTAAAATCGTAATACAAAACGTAGTTTTTACCTGCATATATATATAAAGAAATTCAAGAAAAGCAAGGCACCTACCATCATCCATACATATATTCATCCATGCAATATCAATCAAAATATCCAACATTGTCATCAAATATCATTTAAACAAAGGCAAACAACCTCAATACGGTTCAAAATGCAAGTCTAAGAAGAATGGATTGGAAATGGGATAATCGATTTGGGGAAAAAGTAAAATAGGGCATCTGGCGTTTTGGACCGTTTTTCCATAAAAGCGCCGATTTTACGTTTTTGGGTAAAAACAGACCGTTTTTACCGTTTTTACTCAGGATGCGTTTTTTCCCACAACGAAACACGTTTTGCTCATATTAAATCGTAAAAGCGGCGTTTTTACGCTTTAAAGCGCGTTTTTGACTACTATGATCTCACTTAGGTGGTTCTAAAGATCAGAAAAAATATTAAAAAAATTGTAACGTATATTTTTTTTATCAAAAGTCTCTAGGGACCTTAGTGACATAAATGAGTTTGTCAATAGTCACTCTATAACTTGTCAATATAGCCATATACACTTGTCTACAAAAGTTGTTGTAGTTAACATAAATAGACTTGTCAATGATTACTCTATGACTTATTAATATAATTAGATACACTTGTTAATAATGTAACTACACGTTTGAAATCTATATCATTGAGATCTGTTAGAATATATAGGTAGTTAGTCTATATTAGTTAGAGTTAGTTAGGACCCTCATCTATAAATAGGGGATCCTAGCTAATATGATGAGTTACCAAGTGTTGGGCATTAGGCCCTCACTATTACTCTTTGTATAAGCCTCATTGCTCTATTGATAATATACAATATACAATTGATTATTCATCTTGATTCTTTCTCCTTATTATCTTCTGTAATTATAGATTACTTTACAAGATCTTTAGGGACTTTTTTTATAAAGAATTTTATGCAAAGACTTTTTTGATATTTTTTTTGGGTGTTTTGGATATGAGTGAGATTTTTCCTTTTTAATTTTTATGTCCAAATTCTAAACAAAAGGGGTGGCTGAATTTTGTGGAGGAATCACTTGCAGTGTCTTGTTAGATATTTAGGGTGAATGTGATGAGGACGCAACTGATCCCAAGTACAAAGTCATATGTTGAATAATGAGATTCTAGCCTCAATACATTTTGGAATGTAGCTTGTCATAAGCCTTATTCTTTAAAGATGTGTTTGGTTTGAGAGGAGAGGGGGGTTTTTCCTCCCTTTTTAGTGTGAAAAGTCAGATATACTCATAAATTACATAACTTTTTACATCGTTTCCGCACAAGCATTTCACATCATGGTCATATTTGATTTTTCACACTAAGGAGTGAGGGAAACTCCCCTCAAACCATACACACCCTAAAGCTAGTCCACCTAATTCTAGCCATATTTTTTGGTTGCGGGGAAAATTACAACTTAGTGCTTTATTTGGATTTGTTTTAGAGAATTAATTTTATAAATATGGATGAGAGTTTTATCTATGTAAAAGTAATTTAAAAATGTAATTGGCTCCCAAACATGCAATCAGACATAAAAAACTTAATATTTGTTACGGATTTATATAAGACCCATATTCTATATATGGCCCAGCAAGGGGCAACTCACGTGACACAGATATGACGTCACATCACTTGGGCTTGGAGGCACAAGAGGCCCAACTGTCCAAACCCTAAACCTAAGGTAACCTCTATATATAGATGGTTAACCTAACAGGTACACACCTTCTTCTACGCTCTATCTCATTTGCATATACTGCACACAGAGCACACACACCACCCCCTTGGCTAAACGCCTCCATTAATCCTCGAACTACGTGGACTTTGATCCCTCTTCAGGGTACGTAGGCCCTAGGAATCGCTCCTAGGTCAAGTCCCAATCAACATCAACATCCTAGCCCCTCAGGGCTAGACAATTTGTGTTTTACACCAGAATAGTGGCGCCGACCATGGGGATCTATAAATTTCGATTCCCGTGACCAACGATGGTCCTTAAACGACAACACTTTTCACCTCTGGCATAAATTTAGAGGCCATGCTTAATCCTCAAATGTTCTTTATCAAGTTCTAATATTGAAAACTCCTCAAAGTTACTGTCACCCATGCAAGATTCTTCTAGATCTTGTATTTCACTTTGGGTATTTTTACGGCTGGGTGATGCAGGGAGGTCAATAATAGGTTCACACTCCCCATGTCTACCAACCCGGAATCTTAGGACGTTGGTTCTTACCACGCCCTTCCTAGGGCCGGAGTTCATTACCTCGGTCCCCCTTTGGCCGTCGGTAATCACCACGGTATTTCTCAAGCCGTCGGGTATTTTTACGGCTAGGTGATGCAGGGAGGTCAATAATAGGTTCACACTCCCCATGTCTACCAACCCGGAATCTTAGGACGTTGGTTCTCACCACGCCCTTCCTAGGGCCGGAGTTCATTACCTCGGTCCCCCTTTGGCCGTCGGTAATCACCACGGTATTTCTCAAGCCGTCGGGTATTTTTACGGCTAGGTGATGCAGGGAGGTCAATAATAGGTTCACACTCCCCATGTCTACCAACCCGGAATCTTAGGACGTTGGTTCTTACCACGCCCTTCCGAGGGCCGGAGTTCATTACCTCGGTCCTCCTTTGGCCCTCGGTAACCACCATGGTATTTCTCAAGCCGTCGGGTATTTTCACGGCTAGGGGATGCAGGGAGGTCAATAATAGGTTCACACTCATTATGGTTGAACTTTTTGCAACATCCAAACATTTAGTAGTAATTGAACCAGACCTTCCATCAGCAGTGTTTTGAGGTACGGCAAGTAGTGTTAGACTTGCAACTGCGCTTTCAAAATGTTTACATTCTCCTCTCATTGGACAAGCTGGGCAATTGGGTTTTGTCCACATGACGAGAAGATAGTGGGAAGGATTGTCATCCTCTTTCCTTGGGAACCCAGGATCCTCATCCTCCCTCCTTGGGAACCCATATTTGAGCAGGATCCTCATCCTTTGTTAGACTTGCAATTGCACTTTCAAAATGTTTGCATTCTCCTCTCATTGGATAAGCTGGGCAATTGGGTTTTGTCCACATGACAAGAAGATAGTATGAAGGATCCTCATCCTCTCTCCTTGGGAACCCATATTTGAGCAGGATTCTCATCCTTTCTCCTTGGGAACCCAAGCTTTTCAATTCTGGCATAAATTTATATGCCCTATTTGGATCATAAGCAATCACAACATTTGAATTCTCCATGCCATTTTGATCAAAGGAGTTATTTTCACAACTCGATGATGTAGGGAGAATTGTTTTGAGGCAGGGCAAATCGAGATAGCCGAGGTTGTTGGTAAGCCGAAGCTGATTCAACGCCCATGGCGTCTCGACTCCATCGCGATAGTCAAGCTTGATGATACGTCGAGATGAGATGTCGAGACACCAAGGTAGGCCGAGAAGGGTAGATGCCGGGATGAGCATTCTGTATCATCCTGAAATGCGGAGATGATCAGATGCCACCATCGCCTTGTCGAACTTTCCTGCCTGAAAATGCAAGGCAATGTCTTTTGCCAGCACAACTTTGACTGAAGAAGAAGTACCATTAGAAAACAATCGCGGCTTGGGACAGCAAGCTGACAAATATCGGGCTCAGGTTTATCTCGGCAAATCAATCTGAGATTGATCTCGGGAATTAGACCACAAATTGATTTCGGAAGTCAAGATGTATCAAAGACAGTATTGGCTGAGTTTGAGTATTCTGCAACGTTGATGGTTAAGATCCCGGCCCCCTGTAAATTTAAAGCCGGACCCCGGTTACACCAAATCTGGTTAAGATCCCGGCTCCCTATAAATTTAAAGGCGGACCCCGGTTACACCGAATCTGGTTAAAATCCCGGCTCCGTCCGAATCCGGTTAAAATTCGGGCTTCGTATAAAGTTTCGTGGGAAGCAGGTACTTTTCTCTTTCAAATCTTGTTTCTTTTTATGTAATTATTCATTGCATATTTCTTCAAATCCACATATCACATGTGTTTCCTTTGAGCTATTGGTGCCCTCCCATCACTGGGCGCAAGGGTGCCGTATTAAACTGGATGAAATCCACCTCCAAAAATAGAAGAACGCCGACCCTGGTTACACTGATCCCAGTTAAAACCCGGCCCGCGTAAAGTCTTGAGGAAACAAAAGACGGACCCTTGTTACGCCGTAATCCGTAAAAATCCTGCCCATGTAAAGTCTTGAAGGCGGACCCTGCTACACCGAACTGGTTAACATCCCGCTCCGTAAAAGTTTTGCGAACGGACCCTGCTTAAACCAAATCGTTAAAATCCGGCTCCGCGCAGAGTTTTGCCAGATAAAGTTATACGGTTAAATCCACGTTTCCATAACCAATGCGGAACTCGGTAACACTGAAAGAAGGGGCCAACGAGCCTGGGTATGTAAACTACACGAGGCCACTGTCATCAGCCCTTGTATTAACACCGGGGCCAACGAGCCTGGGTATGTAAACTACACGAGGCCGCTGTCATCAGCCCTTGTATTAACACCGGGGCCAACGAGCCCAAGTACTTAAACTACACGAGGCCGCTGTCATCAGCCCTTGTATTAACACCGGGGCCAACGAGCCCAGGTACTTAAACTACGCGAGGCCGCTGTTATCAGCCCTTGTAAATATTTTGATGCATCGAAATTGACACCGAGATAAGAAGGCGAATAGTCATGCCGGATCCTGATCAGGTCGAAATGTTTAAATGTGTGTCCCTACGACCACGGCTGAGCATGTGACAGTTTGCCCTTATCCTGGTTAAGACACCGAAAAATGTGTGTCCTTATACCGGATAACGACTCCGAACCTCGTAGCTGGTTAAGTCGAAAACCCCTACTCATGCACCTGGTCTCTTACCCCAGAAGAGTACTTAGCGGACTCTAATTATTTAAAGACCCTGGCCTGGTTTAGAACATAACGACGTGCAGTTGATGCATAAAGTTAAAAGTACACAATGGACTACTTAATTGAATTTTCATTCATAAAAGTTAAAAGTTCAGAAATACAAATAGAGTTACAAATTGAAGCCAGACGTACACCGGACGGAACAAAAGGAAAGAGAAAAAGAAAATGTACAACTCTCAACTTCGAGGGGCCGCCTCGACCACAGGCGCCCCATCGCCCTCGGGTTCGACGGCAGAGGTAGTCTCTTCCCCGACCTGACCGCCTTGATCATCGTCCACCAGTGACACGGACTCATCCTCAGGATCCGGTGGCGCGGTAGTCATAACCGGCAAGATTCAGCTCCGCCCCAGGATCGAGAAATTGGATCTGGGCCAAGGCCGCCCTGAAGCACTGCTCCGCGGTTTTCTTCACCGCTGCCGCCCTCTGATAGGCACGCCACTGCTCCTCAAGGTCAATCAATAGAACTCCGAACAGAGGTTTGGATTTATGTAATCAACTTATCTTTGAAATGAAGACTAAACTCGGACACGAGTTCCAGTTTAAAAAGTCAATACACCCCGGCAGCCCAGAGCTCTTGACTGCCAGGCTGGGGGGTAACAAGTGTGGCACTACAAAGCTGTCAGCGACATAATCAAAAAACCCAGTCCTTTCCTCTTCAGGGCAATTCGGATTTGGGGAAGATTGAAGAAGAGATCTGGACGATCATAAAAAGAAACAGACATAGTTTCAAAACAGAATTAACCCGGACTACGTGTCTGGGGGCAATTCAATCAGAATACAAGTAACTCCGGAGATATGTGAAACTCGGATAGACACTTTATCAAAATCAAAGAAGTTGCTTGAATGTCGTTAGTGAGGAAGCATGTTCGCCATCAACCGAGATCGAGGGAAAGACAAATAGATCCCGCCTTGGGAAAAACCTATCACCTAAACAGGCAAATTGGTAGCAGAATACGAATGAATCCGAATTCGTCAAGATTTGGACAAAAGCAAATTAAGCTGGACTAACGAAGTCCATCCCCAGTCCCCAGGAGCCAGGTGTCACAGACAATCATGGCAGAACCAGAGGGGTGTTCCCCAAGAGTCACGCGGGGGCCACCACCGCCACCCCGGATCCTCGTAGGGCGGGACACCAACCCGACACCATGATTCGTCCGAAATCACGATTGGCCCCATGTCTACCACCGCGGACCCTTAGGTCGTCGGTTCACGACCTTCTTACCGCGACACTTTTAGGACCGGAGGTTATTACCTCGGTCCCCCTTTTTTGGACATCGGTATTCACCACCAGTCCTCAAGCCATAGGACGTCAACATGGCACTTCACGAGACGCAGGATGCCGCCCCGGCTCATCGAACCTGGCGACGTTACCACGTACCTGTGGAAATGAGCTCAAGAAATTCTAGCCCGACGCAGACGTCGGGGACTCGGCAATACCTCGGATGACCTATCTAAGACATCATACACCCGGCAGGTCCAAAACTTTGAACTACCGGGTGGGGCAATCACATGATTTATATAAGGCCCATATTCTATATATGGCCCAGCAAGGGGCAACCCACGTGGCACAGATATGACGTCACATCACTTGGGCTTGGAGGCACAAGAGGCCCAACTGTCCAAACCCTAAACCTAAGGTAACTTCTATATATAGATGGTTAACCTAACAGGTACATACCTTCTTCTACGCTTTATCTCATTTGCATATACTGCACACAGAGCACACACACCCCCTTGGCTAAACGCTCCATTAATCCTCGAACTACATGGACTTTGATCCCTCTTCAGGGTACGTAGGCCCTAGGAATCGCTCCTAGGTCAAGTCCCAATCAACATCGTATCCTAGCCCCTCAGGGCTAGACAATCTGTGTTCTACACCAGAACAATATCTGAAGTTCTTAAATTTAATATTCACTTCTAAAATATTTCAGCACTACAACTTTTTAAAAAGTCTTAATTCACTATTGATATTTTTATCAGCTTCTGAGTTATTATCATTCCTTAACTTTGATTTATAACATTTATTTATTAGAGAGGTGGAGTTTTGAAGTTACAAACAGAATTGAATATCACTTCTTATTTAAAGAAAATCTTTCATACCACTAAACTATAAAGTCATAGATTATTATCTACGAGAAAATTATTAGCATGATTTCTGAGCTTTGCATCGCTGAATTAATGAGCTAAATAAAATGTCTTCGTATATTTCAAATGAACTCTTGAACAGTTCAACTGAGTTTCACAACAGAACTTTTGAGAACACAGATGCAAGTGGATTATTGCACCATGTGTAACCGGGGGTTCATATGTCAAGGCCCCGTATATCACTTCCAGTCTTTCACCACACGGAATGAAAACAAACCAACAAAAAGACAACCAGATTAATCATTCAGACTGTGTTCAATGACCCTCGTGTTGTCACCAAAATACAATGTTTGATGAGTCATAAACCACTGGACGACGAACTTCAAGACACATTCTTGAGCATCTCCAATAGTATAAGTCGAATAGATACAAAATGTGCATTAATTTGTGCCGCTCTATACAGTATTCTCCTCAACAGCAACCCTTTCTCTGCTATACAAACAAATTGGACATGTGAGATCCTTGCATCGAGTTAAAAAAACAATTGGATTTTATTTTGCTTCAATGCGTACAGAGCTTACTTTGGATTTTCTTTCTTCTTGACTGTCTACGTATGCCAGAAGTTCCTCTTGTTTTATCAATGCTTCGTATAAAGCCTATTTAGGAAGACCAAAAGACCAGTTTAATATATATAAATAATTATGCACCAGAAAGTATTGAACATGCTAGCACACAGTTAATCATGAAGGGGGTTACAGTCGGAATTTGCAAGGTTAAGGGTCAGTTTTCCTGGGACTGTCAAAAAAGTGGATTACAATGGTTTAGAAAGCAGATAACCAGCAAAGAAAATAATCGAGGTTGCTTTCTAATCTCTATGCATCAGAGATAAAAAAACATAGCACAGGAGCACATGTGCACGAGCGTTGATAGGCAAGGATGGTAACATCCCGAAGTAATGTACCAAAAATGTGGTTGACATCTAATTCGTACCATAATTAATAGCTATAGTGGTTGTGAGCAAGTGCGCGAACTAAAGGGTTAATAATCAAATGGATTAGATATACTTGAAGCTTTACCAGAGATCAGTAAAGCTGCAAATGTAGAAGTTGAACTTCATAATTAACTACCGCAGGGATAATGAAGACTCATTACCAACTCCAGATTAGACGCACGCATAACTACTGTTTGTGAATGAATAAAACATCAGGATTTGCCGAATTAGATAATTACTATTTCTAGCATGACACAAAAAATGTTATCAAAATCAAATAGGGTTACCTTCTTTGTAGCAATCAACTCTGCTTCCAGTGCATCCACACGATATACTGCAGCATTCAGCAGCTCCTCTTTCTCACGTGGCATTGCATTAGGTTTTGATTGTAGCATGTCAACTTTCTCTTCAAGTTCACCAAGCCGTTTTAAGGCGGATGACATGACCTCAGCCTTCGAGAATCCAGGAACAGGGGAAGGAGGACGGGATTCCTCCTTGAATATTGGCTCCATAGTCAAATCAGGCACAGTCTGAGCAGAATCAGATTCTGAGTCCTGGGTTCTCTTGGTGATATGAAATGCCAATGAAATCACAAAAGCAAAGAGGGCAACAAAGAAGCCCTTAATAACGGACCAGATATAAGCAAAAATCCCCTCGGGAGATTTTTCAATACTTGAAAGAGACGTCTCTGCAACAAACGAATAATATACAAAATTACTTCTCTTTTGTGCCCAGAACAGAGTAAACGTACAAGTCTGAACTTATTCAACATATCTGCATGGTTACATGAGTTTCCTATCATTTGACCCAAAAAAAATGATTTAATCTTATTTGCAAGCTTGAAAAATAATGACATCCATATTCATTTAATAATTATGGCACATCAACAACAACTAAAAAGAAAATAACTTCATGAAAGTGAATTAAATTTCTACCATTAGATTTCAAAGAATTTTGAGGTGTGGTTTGCTTCTCCTTCCACCCAACATCAACAGCCTTGTCAACGATGGGAACATACACATCATATTCAGATAAGCCTCCAGCAAGACCAGCTTTACCGATCAATCTAGCCTGGAAAAAATGTAGTTGAATTGAAGTTATCACAAATCACAATTCTTGCAACCTCAAGATTAAGATAGCTCTGTCCCCATAAAATGACATATAAAGTGGTCACAACTCACAAGACACAACCTGGTAAATGGAAATATAAATGAGACTGGCATGAACCATCGGATTTGATATGTTGTAATAGCAAGATACCAAAATAAATCAGAACCAGAAGTTAGATCTTAATTCAATAGCTGGCAGCATCATATACATTTTAAATTAAGGACTACATGCAATGAATCACCCATCTATCAAGTAGCAATAATTAATATAAGGATAATAAAGAGAGAACACTCTGACTCAGTGCAAGAGGGTTAATGCTGCCACTATAAATAAGATATGTAGAAATTTTCAAAATGATGTCATACAGACTACAGAGGTAAAAACCATAATCTTTACTGCCCTAGCTGGATGAACAAAAATGTTTTCATGAATGAAGAATTAAAAATCATGAATAAATCAACGTTTATCCCAACATCAAATAGATCTAAGTGTTTATTAGACTACACTGAGCAAATAATCATGGTCCCTTACTTCTTCCCGGACAGGAGTCAGCCTAGGGTTTATGTAATTCCCACTTGCTTTGGGAGAAGTGATATCTTCAACTTCAGATCCTGATTCTCCTGTAGATGTATCACTACTTCTTATCTGTATCATAAAACAAACAATAAAGGAAGAGCAAATGAATTTTATGACTGTTCTCAAACTTGCAAATCTAAATGTTCTCATTCATGCAGCGTCCAGGATGGTGCTGGAAACCTGACCATTGGATAACATGTCTTGTCACATTCAATCACCCTGCCCTCATCATTAGAAACAGTTACTATTTGTCTAGAATTTTGCACTTCACCACTGAGAATCATCTGCATGTGCAGCAGCCTTCATTGAGTCAGATAAAAGCTAAGAAAACCAGAGTACTTTGGGTAAGAAACAGGCTAGCGAGAAAAACAGAAAACCTTTAAAATTGCTGGATCTTGCCATGGACCTTTGTCAGACCTCATGCAACCACCCTGATGTATACAAGTACAGCAACCACCTAGAAATTCCGGCAGCTCACTGAAAATTCCAAGGACAACCAGAAATTTCAAATGATAATTTTTTTTTGACAAACTATTACTCCATTAACGGAAATAAATTTATAATTACCTTGCATCAATAATTTCAAGTAATTTACTTTGGAATTTGTTGCCAAGAACCTAGCAGGACATTCAAGTACAAATTAATCCCATACTAACAGCATATCTATATGAACTGCTGAAAATTATCACTTCTGGAATGCATTACAAAACTTACTCTTAATTATATTAAAAAAAAAAAAAAGCACAAGCTATTGACACACTGACATACATGAATCTTTGAAGTAGTTTTGGGATCGAGAAATGTTTTCACTGTATTCCAGAGCAGCTTAAAACCAGGACCAGCATTGATGATAAACATCCGATTTAATGTCTGCACAGAGAATTGACAAGATAAATAACAAGATGCAACTTCAGAAGCCACAGAAATTGGAAACCACCATAAATCTTATAATAGAAACTATTTACTTCCGGATAGTAGTCACCGTCAATCTTCTGTAGTTGCATGATGAGTTCTCTTGCAGACTTGGTTAGGTTCTTGAAACCCTAGAAAGCAAATGGAAAAATAGTAAAGTAAATCAAAGTCTTAACTAACCCAAATTAAGATGGATCATAGGAGATTTTCAATTGTCGTTGGACAGACATCATACCACGCCTTGGACATCCAAAATTGTTGTACTCGAATCTATGTGTCTCTTTGCAGCGATAGAGCAAGCTGGAAACTTAACAGCAAATGTTTTCTCGAAACCTTGAACATGGTATCTTAGATATCTTTCCAAGGTAGTTACTTGCATTAGCTTGTTGGGATCAACTTTGCCTAGCCTCTCAATATAAACAGGTTTCCCTTCCTTATCCACACCATGGTAACCATGTGGATAGTACAGCAGAACCTCATTCAACTCACCGAACTCAAAATCCTGGAGAGAGAGAAAGAGATGATGATGATGACATTCATGTCATAAATGCTGAGTAGTATAGTTGCTCTGATCACCAGATTTAACATCTTGTACCCATAGTTATATCAAACAAAACATGATTGACAGAAAGAAGAAAACAAAACAAATGGCTGGCTTGATTTGTCTATCCGATGACTCACCTCCATAATTGTATCTGTACCATATTCTTTCCTCCATTGAATCATATTGGCCCACATGTGCTTTGCTTTCTCAATATCAAATTTCCTCGCTTTAAGGAATCTGCAATAACATTTGTTAATTAGAATTTTGAGCCAAAAGAATAAGGCAAATCAGCAACATGCCTATGAAGCACGTTAAAACTGTGCAAAGAGACCATGTATATAAAACATAAATATAATTTAAGGAAGCCGTCTGCTGTTTGAAATGCTAGTGCCTGTCATTACAACCAATCTATAACTATTAAATCATCATAGAGCTAAGTCTAATTATTGATCACGTAACAGATATGATCACCTTGAGCAAGTCAAAACTCAAAAATAGAGAGTCCAGCTTGTATTACTAAAAGCAATTTAAGAATTAACCATGTACTGCCTACCCCTTCAAGCTAAAAGCAAGTGTAATTTCTATACATATCATTAAAAAGGGGGGAATAAGCCATCTTTTGTTCATATATCTAATATAAATAGTAAGGAACAAAGGATAGTAACCTCAATAACGTATGATAGTCATCATGTTTTGGAGGCAACAAGCCATCAGACAAAAGTGCCTGTCGAAATGCATCCACTGCCTTGAGCTCCCTAACATCTCGAACGTCCTCAATAGAAACAGAATTGCTCCTAACTTTTCTCCTGCCTTTCTTCTTGAGAGAATGTCTGAATCTGCTTGACGCATTTATTGCTTTCTTTTTCAGACTGCCTATTCTTGTTCGCCTATCATCCTCAGAGTTCTCAAAATCTGACTTCCGCTCTCTACGTTCTTCTTGACCCGAGAACCCTTCAAAACCTGAAAAATCAAACCAGATTTATATACTTTTACTTGTACTTCCATTTAAGTACCTAACTGAAAATCATTACCGAACTAGGATTACAATGCATTTTCAGATTGTGAGTTAGAATTCGACGCAAATGCAGAATCAACATCAAATTGACAAAGTTAACAGGGAATTTAGATCCTTTGTAATAAGTTTATCAGAATCGTAGTAGTAGGTCCAGATTATTTCAATTAACGGTAACAAGAGTGGGTAAGACAGACTTGAAAATAGAAAACGTTCAATACTCCATATACAACGTACATAATCGTTCTTGAGATCATATAAGCATGAGGGTCGAGATTTGGATGAATTTAACCCAAAATAAATCCTGACAATTTCTTAAATAATCAAAGTAACAATTTAGCTAAATTTAGCTCATTTGCCCCATAGCCATAATCCTGCTTAATTCGTAGCAGGCGAATTAATTTATCGATCCAGATGCAGCACGCAACATAATCAAATGGGAATTCCTTGATGCACATCATTAATCGACATATGAATTACGGTGAAGAAAACGTTAATTTCAAAGTACCTACAATAAGCAGCTCGGAAAAGCACAATCGAATCAAATGTAGTAAATGAGAATGGAAAGACTCTGTCAGATGAGGAGTTACTCACAAGGCCGAGCGAACCGATCAAGCGGCCCGGACATTTCGAGGTTGTCAGGTGAAGATCGAAGTCGGAGAATATATGAAGCATCAAAACCCGCTCAATTCACGACGACTTGTCAAAGGTGAGGTAGGTACCAAAGCCACAGCAAAAGAAATGGAACTTACAATCATGACGTTTTGCTTCTTTTTTATTTTTTAAATAATAATTTATAACAGTTGCGGTGTGTTGCCCATTCGTACATGTTTTGAAGGTATAATCAAAGGGGGGAGACAGAGACAGTGAAGAGGGAATAGGGGTTGTCGGCAGAAGAAAACTGAGAGAGAAGACGAGAAGTGAAAAGAAAGAAGAAAGTCGGGAAAGGTTAAAAGTTAAAACTAGATGCGGCCGAAGCGGGGTAAGTAGCCACGTTGTCTTTAAGCGAATCCCGCCCTGTTATGTTCTGTTTGCATTGGCGGGAAGTTGCCGTCGGCGGCGGTTGGTAACGGAGCGCCAGCTAACTCTTTTCACGTTTCTTTATTACTAAATGTAGAAATAAAAAGTTATTGCAAGCTATACTTATCATAAGTACCTCCTCATATTTTTAATATAAAATATATTTAAAAAGTTGATTTTAATCTTAAACATAAAACATAATTTTTATATATATATTTTTAATTTATTGTTATTGATACTTCCCCAGTAACAATCAAAGAGAGTGAATAAGGGAATTAAGGAAAGTGACTAATGTTATTTGAAAAATATATATTATACTAACTAACTAACTTAACCAATTTTATTAATCTAATTAAATTAGATAAACGTGTCTTATATTAAGGACAGGAGGATTATAACTCATCTCTCACATTTAAACAATGCTTGAAAATGGATTATCGCACACTAATTAGTTTAATTATATAAAAATTATCAATTTATAATTTTAATTGGTTCTTCAATTAAAGTCGCATATATGAGCACTAGTTTTATTATTAACTAATTATATAGTTATTTTTCGTTGTTGTTGTGCTAATTACAATAAACATATAAAAAGGGATAATTTTTTTTGCTCAGAATAAAAAGGGATAATTACAACACATATATACAAGTTTGGTGTTTCCAGTGTATATATTTTTTCCAAAGTTGTTGTTGGCAGGACCCCGTTTCCGTGGCTATCCTTTGGATAGGGTTTAGGGTTTAATCAACCGTTGCGGTGTAGACTTTGCATGTCCAAACGCGTGTATGGGCCAGTGATTTGATATAGGATCAAGTGTCTCGATGGGTACCAATGTGATAGCACACAGACAGTAGGAGGATCACTGAACACAACCTGGCGCTTGGCCGAAGGAGTGGGGTGTGTGCTCAGTGTGACGGTATGTAGATTAGTCTAGGTTTAGAGCGTGTGTACCTTAGTTTGTTTGCTTGGGTATTTATAGGACCTACCAGGAGCGGCTTTGGCGTGATTCCGTGCCTAATATCCGAACCGCCTATCCATATGCGGATGTATTCCTAGATATCCTGGGTAGTTGAGATATTCCGGGGTTACGGATATAACGGATCGATGTGCCTACCCTTGGTTGGGCCTCCATGTGATTGGGCCTTATCTAGGTCCGTAATGTTGTTACCTAAACCGTAGTTCAAGATTTTGGACTCGCCAGGGGTATATCTTGTTTTTATAAATGTCGTCCGAGGTGTTACCTATTTCACGACGTCTACGTCTGGCTAGGATTTGTTGAGTCCATTTCCCTGGTACGTAGTAATGGTTCGAGGGTCGATGAGCCGGGTGTCCTCAATCTCTAATGCGATGTCGTCTTTGGCGTCTTGTGGTTTGCGGTGGTTGGCCGTGGCCGACATCCGAGGAAAGTGCCGTGGTTTGGACCGCCGAGCTACAAGCGTGAGATGGTGCGAGATCAAGACTGGCACTCAATCTCGACCGAGGCAGACATCGGCACCAAGGCTCGTCATCAAGCTCCGGCCGTTGTTACTTCCTCGGTGTGACTTTGGGAAACCTCCTCACGATCTTGCCATGATTGCCTATGACACTTCGTCATCCCGAGATCGGGAGGTGCTTTGATCCTCGTGTCCGCCGCCCCGAATTTCGTGCGCATTTAATGCTCGGTGGTACGTTACACGTCTTCTCGACCCTTTGGGGTGAAAAGTCGTGATTACCCTCGTCGGTTGGGTTTCTTTTGATTTGAATTTCCCTCCTTCTTTCCTCTCGATATAACTTGGTCGGCATTTCTCTTTTTGCCCACTTTTTCAATTTGCTCATTCTCCCCACACACGGGAATTCTTCTCGCGCAAAGTCGAATTTTGTTCTCAATCGCCATTGTCTCGTAATACTCAAGAATCAAAGCTCCTTTCTCGTTCGAATTGTTCATCTTCCTTCGCCGTAATGTCGATTTTCTGCAAGGTTCGCGTATTCAGGTATTTTATCCTTTTATATTGTTCTAGCATTTTAATTCTCCCTCTTCCCATTTTCTTTGCTGGTGTGCCCCACTGTTCTGGGTTTTCTGGGCGGAGTGTTTATGAGTAGAGCTATCAAACCTATAGGTTTCGTCCTTTTGAGTGTCTGTTCTTAGTTGTTTCCCCCTCCTTCTTACCCTTATGTTGGTTGTATAGGTTTGAGCTCTTGATGGATAGGGGAAAACATTCTTCGTCTTCTCGTCAGCCTTTAGATCCTAATGTCGATGAAGTGCTTCGTGAGCGTTATCCCTTTTTTAGTTATTGGCCTGGGGTCGTTACTACTGGCTATCACGGTCCCTGTTGGGATTGTGTTGCGAAACTCTTCCCTTATTATGGAGTGGGCAAGACCGTATGGCCGAAGTCATCCCGGGCTCGTGTCGGCATAATGCGTTAGTTTGAGCACATGCCCGCACTTCAAGGGTCTTCCTTTCTCGATTTGTCGTCACTGTGTATTCCGCCTAGTTCGACTTTAGTTTTATTTCATTTTGTTGTAGGTAAATGGAGTCTACGTCTTCCCTCGTCTTTTAGCTTAGAAACGAGGCGGACTCCGATAGTCCTTCACCGGCCTAGCGTTCCAAGTATCCCACGGGTGACTAGCGAAATGCTAACCATACGTTCGGCGATGACCAAAACGGATATGGATAAAGTGGGATCTCCGGGTCATCGGGATGTCGTCTTTCCCTCTCGAGGAGGATGAGCCGATCAGTGCCTTTCGGGAACCAGGCTCTCCTAATTTCTTTCTTTTCTATCGGGATTATATGACCCGGGGCTTATCCGGCGGCGTTCGCCTATCTATGCGGGACAATGGAACCCGCTATTCCGTGTACCGCCGCCTTATTCCTTCATTTTTCTCCCTTTCACCCCTCGGTCGGGTAGGAACCGCCCCTCTGCGAAAGGGCTAACTTCTCTTCGTGCCGAGGGGCTGGCCAAACTCATGAATGCTTTCTCAGACTCCTTTAAGCATTTCAAGAACTCTTTCTTCAAAGTTGTCGCAATCCCTGGGGAAGTGCCCTGGTTTCTGAAAGCCGCTGAGGGTCCGGGCGTTGAATGGCGCTTCCCCCTTTATTGGTCCTCCGAGCACCATCACTTCTCCTCTTCCACTTACCAATTTTCGTTAAAAGACCTACGAAGACGAGAGAGAGTATGCGCTCGAGTGGTGTCTTATGTTGCGAACATGGTGTCAGGCGGCCTTCTATATTAAGAAGGCCGGTGAGTCATCGGCTCGGCCTCCGAGTATGGCTTTATTTGTGTGAATTCTGTTTTACGCTTTGCCTTTTGTTATCTTACTAGCATCGACTTTAGATTTATGCTTCGTAATGGGTCAAGTTGCTATGAATCTCGAACCCCGATTATCGGAGTATACCTTGCCAGCCTGTTGGAAGCCGAGAGAAGGCTCAGAAACGTCCACCGCCAGAGCCTTCAGGAAGCGAGCTCCCGCGGCTTCTATGGTCCCAAGGCCTTCGCGTCGAAGAGGGCCAAGGTCGGGGATTCGGCCGCTACCGCTTCGAACTGCTCCCGAAGTGTTACCTTCTTACGCTCCCGTCATTGATAAGCGGCGGAGGTAGTGCCTTCTTCAACGCCGCCCTCTCTGCTGCTAGGAACATCTCCCACGTTCAGGCCATCTCCTCCATCCTTGGAAAAGGCGAAACGAGGTTCTCGTCTCGATTCAGTTTCTCCTTTGCGCCCATCGGCTACCCTACCTCGACCAAGTGGCTTCAAGCCGAGCCGGGCACGGAGTGAGGACGTTCGGGGATCGGCGTGGCCTTCTTTCCACCAGCGTCGGCTTTTGTCTCCTCAGCCTCTTTCGAGACGAGGACCTTCACAGCTCCGAATATGTCAGGTCATCTTGGCAGGGCTCTTGGATTATCTCGAGCACGGCCGCATCTCCATGGTTATTATGCTCGAGCTTCTGCGGAGTCCCGAACTACGAAGGAAAATTTAGAGTCTACCGAGCAAAAGGTGAAACAGTGGCGGAAGAGAAAGAGAAGGTTGAGGCCGAAAGGGAGGAGGCTGAAGACGAACTTAAAAGTTCCCAGGCTGCCGCGACAAGGCGGGGAGGATCTTTTGTCGACCCACCAGCGGCGACGCAAGCCCATGCGGAGCTGAGGCGGACCCGGGATTCTGGCGGAGGTTAATCATAAATTGGCCGATGCCAACTCGTCTCGTTGAAGCTGAAGCTAATCGCGACGGAATCGAAGTCCTCCCACGCTATGTCTACATGGATGCGGTCAAAGCGGCTTACGCAACAACGTAGCGAGTTATGTGCGCAGATTGCAGCAAGTCCGAGGCAACCCGGCGGAGGAGAAGACCGCCCGTGAGAAGGCGGTGGCGGCGGTAAGGAAAACCGCGTCGGATTGTTTCGAGATGGCCCTAGCCCCCAGATGAGTACTTAAACCCGGGGTAAACCGAACGTGGTGGGTATGGATGTCGCTCCGCTTCCAAGATGGTGTTCTTATTCCTCCGCCTTTATCTCCCGAAGATAGGTCGGCCGATGCCGAAGTGAGCGATGGTGAGCAAGGCGCGTGAGAGGCTGCATCCAGGGCCGGACCTAATGGGGACGAGGCGGCCGCGGGCGAGGGGCCCCTTAGCTTTTGTTGTCTTTTTCTTTTTGCTTTCTTTGTTTTCGGCTTTTGATGCCTGATTGTATATTGTACCTCCGAACTTTTAACTTTATGAATGAACATTCAATTAAGTAGCTCGTTACGTACTTTTACCTTCATGCGTACAGTGCACATGGGATAGTTTTAGACAGGGCTGTGGTCTTTTAAGAATTGAGTCCGCTTAGTACTCTTACGGTGTCGAAACCAGTGCATGAGTAGGGGTGTCTATATATACCGCGCTACGAGGTTCGTAGTCGTATTCCCGGAGTTTTAACCGGGGTAAGGGTGAATGGTCACATGCTCATCCGTGGTCGTCGTTGGGACACACTTTGACCATGTGGACTCGATCGGGGTCCGTTGCGACCATTCACCTTCTTACTTAGGTGTCAATTTCGATGCATCAAAATATTTACGGGTGTATAGACCTCGGTGTGCATGCCTTATTTAACGAATCATTTTGACCCTCTTAAAATTGAACATTTGGTCAACAAACCATTTATTTATTCAAGAGATGATTAGCTTTATCAAGCTGACAATGAAAGGAAAGTTTGCGAAGGAAATGACCAAAACCAAAATAAGCTTGAAATAATAAATCAAAAACTTAACTCGGACATCTGGGTGTCGTTGTGGCATCTAGTTGCCGCGATCGCCCTAACTATAGTAGGCCCTTAATTTGTCGCCATTCCATGTCCTCTTGACGGATTTTCTTGTCGTTGTTTCGAGAACATACGCTCCTTTTTCCAACTTCTCCTTGACTCGTGCACGTCCCTTCCCAATTTGCGGCGAGCTTGCGAGTCCCGGGCGTTCTTGTTCTGCGATGTCGGCCCTCTAAAGACCAGGTCGCCCGGTCGAATGCCCCGGTTTTGACCTTTCTATTGTGTTTCGCCGCCATCGGTTGCTTGGCTGCTATTTCCTGTCCGTGAACTGAGTGCCATTGTCTGTCACTATCTCGGCCGGGATTCCGAAGCGGGAGAAAATGCTCTGTTGGATGAAGCGCCGGACCCTCGCCGATGTGATGGTGGCGAGCGGTTCGGCCTCGATCCACTTGGTAAAGTAGTCCACCGCCACGATTAGCCATCGAAGTTGTCCGGGGGCCGGTTTAAACGGTCCGAGTAGGTCCATTCCCCATTTGAAGAACGGCCATAGGGCGAGAGATATATTCCATGTCCGATGGAGGGGACCAAATGATTTTGGCGTGTTTACGCAAGCTATCACATGCCTTCACAAATTCGCTTGCGTCCGCCCCTGCATGGTGGGCCGTGAGTACCCTACCCTAAGTGCCTTTCTTGCTAATGCTTTTGCACCCATATGTTGCCCGTTAATCCCTCCACGGGTCTCGGCGAGGACATATCTACTTTCGTGAGTGCCCGAGCACCTTAACATCGGTGTATGCAAGCCTTTTCGGTAAGCCGATCGTCTACATCATTGTGTATACCGCGGCTTCCCGTATCGGTTTTGGGCATTCATGCGGTTCCAGAGGAATAATTCCCCTTTCAATGTAGTCCTCGAGTGGCTTCCTCCAATCGGTGCGCATCGGATATGCACCATTACGCGAGCTCAGCTCTTCCACCTTTTGTTGTATGACTGGTTACGTGGTTGGTCGTCCCTTTAGTGCTAGCCAGTTTGGGAGAGTATGTACGCTTCGGACATTTTCCCCTCTTGGTATATGGGTAACCTTTACTTCTTCGAACTCGGCTTGGATATTCTTGACTTTGCTAAGATATTTAGCCATTAGAGGCCCTTTAGCCCGATATGTCCCATCTATGCGGGCGCGGCGAGTTGTGAGCTCGGTGAAGACAAGAGACTCTTTGTGCGTAGAGCTCCTTGACTGATGGAGTCCCGCCGGGAGCGCCTCATATTCGGCCCGATTGTTTCGACGTCTGGGAAATCTAGTTGTAGGGAGTGTTCGATCGTCACTCCTTCGGGGCTCTCTATGATTATTCCGGCTCCGCTTCCTTTAGAGTGGGACGAACCAGTCGACATATACTTTCAGAGGTCGTCGTTGCTCTGGGGTCTTCGTTAATTGGAGTTAGTTCTACGAGGAAATCCGCGAGAGCTGTGACTTAATAGCATGTCGTGCTTCGTATGTGATGTCGAATTCGGATAACTCAATGTAGCCCAACCGATCATTCGGCCCGCCAGTCCGGCTTATGGAGTACCTGTCGAATGGGTTGGCCGGTTCGAACCGTTATCTTGTGAGCTTGAAGTACGGCGCAGCGATCTGCGTGCCGTCATTATTATGGCGAAAGCCAATTTCTCCAAACTTTCGATATCTTAGCTCCGAAGCTTTGTAAGCCCAACTTGAAGTATATTGGTTCTTGGCCATTCTTTCCTTCTCGAACCGGAACCGAGGCTCATTGCTTCTTTCCCAACCGATAAGTGTAGGAAGAGGGTTTCGCCAGCCGTGGTTTCGATAAGACAGCGGAGTGGCCAAACATTGCTTAATCTTTGAGAATGCGTACGTCACGCTCAGGGGTCCAATTTCCTTGTCGTGTCCTTTTTAAGTAATTTGAAGAAAGCGAAGGCGCTTTATGCGATTCATGGCGAAATCTAGTTACTGCGGCCAAACGGCTGTCGTCAAGCCGGACCTCCTTCTTGTTCCCGGGGGCCCGCATGTCTAATACGCCTTACACTTATCGTGGTTTGCCTCGATTCCTCGATCGGTAAGCAAGAAACCGAGGAATTTTCTCCGCAGTACTCCGAACGCACATTTTGCAAAGATTCAAATGAATCTGATGCGCCCTTAACTTGCTAAATGTTTGCTCAAGATCTCGGATGTGGTCATTTGGGATCACATGATTTGACAATCATGTCGTCGATATAGACCTCGATGTTATGGCCTATCTCGGTTCTCAAAACCTTATTCATCATCCTTCCGGTAGGTTGCCCCGCATTTTTCAAGCCGAACTAGCATGACGTTGTAGCAGTAATTTCCCTTCTCCGTTATGAAGGAAGTGGCTTCTTGGTCATCGGGGTGCATGGCGATCCGGTTGTAACCCGAATACGCGTCCATGAACGATGTAAGTTGATAGCTCGGATGAATTATCTACGAGCCGATCAATGTTCGGCATTGGATAGGCGTCTTTAGGGCATGCTTTGTTCAGTCGGTATAGTCGGTACGCATACTCTCCATTTGCCATTTGGCTTTGAAACCATCACCACGTTGGAAAGCCACGTGGTATATTGTATCTCCTCGACGTCGCGCTCCATGCAAAGACGTCGCGATTGTTGGCCAAAAACTCTTCTATTCTCAATCGCAGGTCGGGGGTCAAGGCCCTGCCTACTTTCGTACTATGGTTTGGATTGATTCCAAGTACGAAATCTTCTACCTCTCCTTCCTCGGTTCCGCCGAGGTGTCCCCTTTTCTTCTCGTAGGTCTAATTCGATCATATTGATCGGTTCTTGGATCTTTTTGTGCTCTGGATCCGTTGTTCCGGATCTTGCTTTTACGTTGATTGTCTCGTTGTAACATTGCCTGGACATGGCTTCAGGTCCTCCCGGGTCGAGATTCATTCTCTTGAAGGCATCCCATATGATGATGTCTGCCGAGCTCCCCGAGTCTATAAATATCCTCTTGACTCGGCGCCGTTGACTGTGGTTCCAAAGTGATTACGAGGCCGTCTTGATGGCCGGGAGTACGTCGGCCAAGTCTCTTTGTGAACATGAGCCGAGGTCGTTCAACTTTGCCTGGCCATGTGTGATTCTTCTTTAAACTTTGGTCGGTCCCTTATTGAAAGAACTTCCCTTAGATATTTTCTCCGTTGGCTCGGCGTATCTCCTCCTCCTCCGAAAGCTCCGCTAATAACGTTGCAATCGAACTCCGTGTCGGGAAATCCCCGTCTTCGGATGCCGGCTTCTTCCTCTTGCCTCTCTTCTATTCTCGTGGTCCTGACTGCTTGATCGGCCATTCTCGCGCTTTTCTTTTGTGCGTCCGTGTTTTTATTACGTATTGACGCAATTTTCCTTCTCGAACGACTTTCGATGGCTTCGCGAAGTTCATAGCATTGATCCGTGGTATGCCCTTTACAATCGTGAAAAGACAAGAATCTGACCGGTCCGTGTTGGACCGTTTCCTGAGGGGATGGGGTTTTTCGACCTTCCTCATCTCGGTCGACGCTACTTCCCTCCAAAGTCGGACCGGGAACATTGAGGGGGTATAATAGTCAAATTTATTCTTCAAGTCTCGCCTTGGTTTATATTGCTTATTATCACTTCCTTTCCGCGGCGGTCTTGCTTGCCGTGACCGCTTCGGACGGATTTTATCCCTTGGCGGGTGTTCTTGTCCTAGTCCCTTCGCGCATTCGCTGGCGCATTTGTTCCACCTCAAGATATTTCTTCGACCTTGTCATGAAGTCCTTTAAGCTCTTAGCCGCTCTTTGAAAAATGATTCAGCGAGTCGGCTCGAATCTGTCTGAGCCATCGGCCAGAGGTGGACGTGCACTTCCTCCTTTAATTTCTCGGACTTGCAGGCCGCATGATTAAAACGATCCAAATAGCTTTGGAGTAATTCGCCGGCCGTTGCCCGATTTTGGATAAGGTATATTGAGACTTCTACAAGCTTACTAGTTGCGAATTGTAACTCGAAAACCTTTGCCAAGTCATCAAATTTAGTTATCGACCCCGGAGAGGTGGTTAGTAACCACTTTAGGGCGGGCCCTTTAGTGTTGTGGCGAAAACCCTACTTATGATTGGTTCTCCGAGGCCTCGACATCATGATCATCTCAAAGTCGTCCACATGAGTTGTGGGATCCCGCGAACCGTCGTATTTACTAAACTCGGTGAGGTTCGGCTTTCCCGGGAACCGTGCTCGAGGATTTTGGGTGAAAAGGGGCCGTCTCGCTTTAGCCTCGGCATATCTTCCTTGACGAGAATCGTGTGGGGGATGTCGGGTCGACCCTTCGCTCCGGGAGGACTTTCCCCCTCCGATAGGGTTGGTCGGCTGCTCGGCCGGCCGTGGTGCTGCCGGGGTGGTTGACGTTGCTCTCCTGGTTGTTCGAACCATCTCCGCCGCTTCGGCTTGTATCGCGGCGTTAACCTCATTGGTCAAGGGAATCGAAATTTATCGTTCCCACGGACGGCGCCATCGTTGCGGTGTAGAACACGTATGTCCAAACTGCAGTATGGCCGTGATTTGATATAGGATCAAGTGTCTCGATCTCGGGTACCAATGTGATAGCACACGAGACAGAGAGAGGATCATTGAACACAACCTCGGCGCTTGGCCGAAGGAGCGGGGTGTGTGCTCGGTGTGACGGTATGTAGATTAGTCTAGGTTTAGAGCGTGCGTACCTTAGGGCCGTTGCTTGGGTATTTATAGGACCTACCCGGAGCGGCTTTGGCGTGATTCCGTGCCTAATATCCGAACCGCCTATCCATATGCGGATGTATTCCTAGATATCCGGGGTAGTTGAGATATTCCAGGGTTACGGATATAACGGATCTGATGTGCCTACCCTTGGTTGGGCCTCCATGTGATTGGGCCTTATCTAGGTCCGTAACAGGAACTAAGAGCTTAGCGCATCTGAACCGTCCAGATGCGATCTGGACAGTCTAGATTTTATTTTTTTTTAACTTTTGCTTTTTGAGTAAAAAAATATTAGTTGAGATTATTTTTATTTTAGATTCTCTACTCATTAAAATAATTTTTTTGAAAAATAAAACTAAAAAAAAAATCTGGATAGTCCAGATCCTATCTGGACAGTCTAGATTGGATAGGCTCTCCAAACTAAATCCGTTGTTGGCATGTAATACAACTACTTTTTGTCTATTTTGTACGTGTCTGAAATTTCAAGAAAGAGCCTCTTAATTTAATATATAATAATAATTTATAAATAATATGATTTATCTCAAAACCCAATATAAGTACAAGCTCTACAGCCTCAAGACTTTCTAAATAAAGTTATTGTCTGTTTCCCTTGCTAAAAAACATATATGCTCCAAAGAGAAAGCACAATTCGAATAGGACTATAGGAAAAAGGAAATTAGGGCAACCAATGAATTATGAATATATATGAATGGGAAAATCTCAAAAAAAACACCATTTAAATTTTAAAATATTAAATAAGTGATTTTCCAACAAAACGGATTATCAATTGCTTTATTGGTGTCATATATGAATTAGCTGGCCAAATGAGCTCTAATGCTATCAATATTTTTGTACTTTACTTTTACGTCCCTTAAATCGTAAGATACTAAAAGATTTCAATAAAAAAATGGTCGAAGATTGGAATAAAGAGATGCTCGTAATCTAACTTTCCGTTTCTATATAAGGTCACCTATAGCTACAGGCCATTAATCAGGCGTAATGAACCAATTTACGTCTAGTATTTAATTACTGACAAGCTTAACGGATGGTCCAACCAGTGACGCACTTTACTAGAAACCAGTTTCAATCCTAATCGCAATAATAGGCGTTGAGAGCTATTCATAACCACTCAGATTTAATTTGAATGGTTAAGATTTTTTTTTTTTTTTTTTTTGTGTACAGAATCTAAAATAAAAAGTTATACAGATTAACTATCAGTTTCTAAAAAGGTGATTTTTTATTTAAAAGTCATTAGTTAAACAATTTTCAATCTCGACAATTAAAATTTTATTAGAACTCAGAATATCTAATCATAATAAACAGGTCTCAGTGCTGCGATGAGCACTGAAAACTAACTCCCGCAAATTTATAGGTCGATTCCTGACTGGGAACATGCGGCCTGGTTTTGAGATCTTGGGTCAACTTCACCACTTCAAAATTCTAACATACACCCATAGCATATGCTGCGGAGAACTCTAATTCGAAGGTTAGACAGTACTTGGGAAATTCTTAATACCGATATAAGTCGTCATTCCATACCACATTTACGTAGAAAAACTTAGCATTTCAAGAGGCAAACAGGCTAAACACGAAACATACAGACCAAATAATTGATTAAACAGCGCCATGTCCAACCATCCCGTAAAATTATACGGCATTGTAACAATCAAAAGCAGCAAGCTGCGACCCACGGACGGCTCACATTACATGAAACAACGAAAATACATAATTAAGTTTACATTGGCATTAGTGTTATATATACAAATATTCACAGGCGTAAGTAAGTGGAGGCATGTAAAAATATGACTGCTGTCTGCTGTACCGAATCCCATCCACTTTCCAGTATAGGAGTATGTACAAGTTAAAACCAGTATCTGCAACGATTTAGAGCCGTCAACATGAATTAATGTAATACCTGGGGGACGGGGGGTAGGAAGAGAGTTCAAGGCTGGAGCAAAATAATCAGACTTCATACGTTTTATTCACTTTTCTTCCAGCCCTGAATTGATTGAGTTTGTCCCTCCACAAAGCTGCAGCAAGCACCAGCAACATTAAGTGTTAAAAGTTGTAATGACAAGAGTACTGCTATAATCCTTCAAGACCTGCATCCTAAATTAATGCGTGTACCAACGAAGAATCACTTTGACTAGATTAATGGATTCCCCAAATAAGACTTCCAAGTTTCAGTATTCCACAAATATAAGAACAGAACATAATGACAATAAAACCCATCAAAACATGGCAAAAACATTTTCTGATGGTTATGATATGTGCAACTTTAATGAACACAAACAAGTTTGACATCCAGGTTCTGATACCAAAGGGTTATAAATTATATATATTAAGGTTAAGAAAAAAAATGGAATATCTACATGTCGATACTGCTTGAACTAGTAAGGATGGCAAGACCAAATTAATGCAATCCGATAGAGCCAAGATACTCCACCCATTTGAAGGTAGAAAGTTGGTCATATGTCACACATGTTAAAGATAGTAGAAAGGAAAAGAGTAAAGTTCCAAAGAGAATTGAAAACAATAGACTAAAGAAATAGTCAGACAGAAATGAAATTACCAGCATCTTTGTAGCGCTCTTCAAAGGCAGCCTTCATCATGTTGTGCAAAAGACCAAACTCCTCAGTTTCAGTGCAAGGCTTACCACTTGGCCTGAAACAATGTCACTTCCAGTTAAAACTTTCTTTCTACCAGGCAAAAAGCAATATTATAAGGGATTCAAGATTTCCTTAAATCAAGATTACAGAGAAAAACTTATTGCCTTCCAAGGCATCTTTCCTACCGGTCCAGTTCAGTAAATAAAAGGCCATCTGATCCAGGGGACTGGGTTGAGAGTTTGCCAGACTCAATTACTCTCATCCCATCACTGTATGCTAAGTATTTGTTGACTTGTATCGGCACCTACAACATTAGCCGAAAAATTCAAACTTAAATAGATAAGTCTCGTTTCACTAGAAAAAACTATGAATTGAACATTTAGTAAAAATCATTGCAATAGTCCAAGTCCATGATATGTCAGGGTTCAACAATGGGTGACATGTTCCAAAACAAGTCAACAGTCCCACTGGAATACATGAAACTTGCCTCCATAACAATGACTTGATGGAAAAAGGAAAAAAAAGCCAATAGCTTTTTTTATTCTTGATAGTACCCGATTTTTTCACCATCAGCCAAGGCACAAATGGAAAACAACAAAGCAAAGCAATAGGATAGTAAAGTACGCTGCAGGTGATTATGTATTTCCTGTGCATAGATCTACAAAGTTTACCTTGCATCTTACTGCAATGTTTATTGCATCTGAAGGTCGAAGGTCGAAGCTCATGCATTCATCCTTATTTCCAACCTATACCAAGTGTAAGATAATTAGATAAGCCACAAAACATTACCTTTGCATTTTGTTTTAAGAGAGAGGGGGAGAGGGAAAAGGAGAAGGGGCGGGCAAGAGTGCACAGTCGGTATATGCCTTGGTAAGATATAACTGAGCGAAATAAGCCTCATGAACTCTTTTAGTCACTCTGACCAATCTAACCTGCAGAGGCAGAAACCAAGATTATTTGATATCCACATCATCAAAAAAAATCTGATGAAGAGAATAAAGACAATCAGAAACAGCTGTAAGAGCATAAAACCAAATAAATCATACTTCATAACCCATCTTGTCAACCATCTCCTTCACTACTTGATATAAAGTAGGTCTAGCCTGATAGAACAACGAAAATAGTGAGTATCCATATATCTAAATTACATAAAACAAGAACTTTATAGAATCAATAAAGAAGACGTACTATTGGAACATTGCGTACTGCTGCCATCAGTAGCACACTAGGCATTTCCACTACAGTTAAAGGAGCACTATAAAGTTAGAATGGCAGAAATATATAAACTAACATATAATCAGATCATAGATCCAAGAACAATTTTTCTTCAATACATAATATATAGGGATTAGGGAGAACAAGAGACATACAAACAATTATTGGGAGAAGTAGATCAGTCCCATCTTCCATCTTTAATACAATGGCAGGATGTGGAGCATAATCTGGTAGATGTCCTCCATGAGGATTGTTATGGACACATCTTAACTGTCTGCCATCCCTCATTTTGATCATGAAGCCATCAATTCCACTCTTCACCTCAACTGAAAAGCACAATCACAGAATAAGTCTGCTTAATAAGAGGTATTTCGTTGGGGGAGAGGGATATAATTAGAGTCTAATAATCAACAGTCACAAATTAATGGCATACCCAACAATCAGAGATTGATGGACCTAAGAAAAAGAAACATATTTCAGACCCTGTATTTTATTTTTGTCACACTCTCACTGAGCATGAAAGCATGACCACAAATAATACAGATTGCTTTAACTGATGAGAAGCCTTCACAGGGAAAAAACAAATATTCTTTTGATAAAAGATAAGCTCAATGCATACATCCTATAAAGACAAAATGCACTACGTCACATCAAATTTATATCAGCGCATTGAGCAAATTTAGAGTTAACATACCAGCCTCGACCACACTAGAATTAACATAATCTTCATCCTTCTCATTAAAATTTTCTGCCATGCTTCCGTTGCCATCGGAGGATGAGCTGAAACTACAATGCACTGTCTTGCACTTCCGCACATTTATGTGGCAAGAGAGAATTCTTGCCTTTGCCTTGCCGCCACTGAGATCCTTGAGTCCCCAGAATTCACTTCTAAGACATCTATGGTTTATAGGTCCAATCATAGGCAGACTGCAAAATCCAGCTAATTTAGCTCGAACAGGGGGGCACAGAACTGGTCCTTGTAGAGAACCCATACTACCTTCTCTAAACCGACAAGAAGAATAATACGAGTATAATCAGAACTGTGTTGCTGCCTCATAACTAAAGAACATTATAGTGGACCATAGCTTTACATAATTTAATGACGAGCAGAGATTTCGTTTTAAGTCCTGTGGGAATAAACATTCACAAAATACGGCATTGCAGTTGACTTGGCTGGCAACTTAAAAAAAATCAAAGTACAAGCGGTACCTAGGAAATAAATGGATGAAAAGATTTTGCAGTCTATAAATTTTGTCAACGATTTATACCTTACCCCATCCATACAGTCCCACTCGAAGAGCACAGTCCATAGTTAAGAAAGAAAATAAAAACGAAGGATATGAATATGAAAAAACAATAATAATCGAAAATTCCATGTCCTTCTCTTCCCGCAAATATCGGTGAACATTCACAAATCACAAGTCTACTCAATAAAAATACGACGAGGCAAAAATTCTGTTATGAAGTAAGAGAAGCTTGATTACATAATCAATTGGATTTGATTTAAAATCTAAATCACACCTATAAGAGATCGGAACTCACCACGTGTAATCACGGTCAACAATCGACGAGTAATTAGTCACCGATCACCTCGATAGGACGAGAAGCAACCCCAGTTATCGCCCGGAGGTTTCGCTATTGGTTTAATTGTAATTGTAATTTAACGAACAAAGTCCGGAATTCAGTAAAGCGGGAACGTAATGGCGGGTGAATTGGTTGAATAATTAAATTGATTTGTATAGAAAATCAAGCGCAAACATGACAATATGTTTAATTTTAGACAAAGTAATGGACTAGAAATCAGGAGGAAGTGAGGACTGAAGAAGGTTCAGTGAAACCGAAGGACATGGAGATCTGTGTAAGAAAGACGAGATAAAGGGAATGAGATGATTGTAGGAGATAAGAGATTCTTCGCGGCGTGAGAAAGATCCCAAACCAGAGGCCGAACGAGAAGTCTAATTGTCTAAAACGACTGCTTTCATCAGAGCATGAAGTGGAATCACTTTTATGCCCTCCAAATTTCCCATTTAGCAGGTCATCAAGATATTTGAAGTTGAAGGCACCGCTTGCCGTCATTTGATTTGCTCGAGAAGTGAGGACAATTAAGATCATAATTAAGGTCGTCAAACTCACAAATCTAAGCAAACTCATGACAGTGACATAAAATCATACCGTAAACTCGAATCGGTAAACTCGTAAGAATTTACTTTTATATTAAATATGCATTAACAGTGTATAATTAAATAATTTAAATATAAAAATGACAATAAATTTATTTAAATATATTTTAAATCTAAATAATTGAAATTAAATATATCAAAATTCATAATTTATTATATTTAATAAATAAATTTCTATAAAATTATATATAAATCTTGAGGATAACAAGAATGAAAAAAATTAACACAATTTTGTAAGCTATAAACGTAAAAACGGTAAATTTGGTGTGTAAACTTGTGAGTTTATCCGAGTTTACAGCTGACATAATTTTACTAGGGACTTAACTCGATTTAGTAAGGTAGGAATGTAGGAACGTAAAACGGTAAACTTGAAGAGTCAACTCACGAGTTTGACAACAATGATCATAATCTTGTAATAACTGAATAATATAGTAGTAACATTCATAATTTTCCACAGAAATAAATTATAAAGTGTTTCTATAATAAGGACCGAAGATAGTAGTATTTAAATAAAATTAAAATTATAGAGTATGCTACTTTTTTTTTTTGGAATCCCTCCACGCCCATCTCCATTAAATTCATCAACCTGATTGACAACAAATTGGCTACCACATACCAATATCTATTAGAAGTAAGTGGTAAGGGATTTACTTTTCTTTAACGACATCCTCAGTTCGAGACATGAAAATGATATAGAGAGCTCTTCCCCACAATCGTAGGCCGACTTGGGACGAATCTGGACTAGTTGAAATTGAAGGTTTTGATAAACCAAATGAGAGATCAAAAAATTTAAAAATTAGAAATAATTGGCCACCACATGGAGACTCTTGAAACTTATAGGTGACTTCTATAATTTGTTAAGCAACTGATTTAATCTATTTCGTAACATAAAAATACTAGCTGTATTTTTTTGACCATTTAATACAAGCTTAGTTGAAAACTTAGTAGTCGTCCATTTTGTATTGCTTTTCTTTCTTTTGGTTCCGGTGTTAAAAAAACATTAGTTGAAACTTTGATTTCAAATAAAAGAAACGGTTGAAATGTAAACATCCCAGAAATCATAGATTTATATTATATATATAGTTGGGAGGAGTAATTTTCAATTGAGAACTACTCAGTTTATGTCAGAGTTTGAAATTTGATTATTTGAGGTTTTGAATCAAGATATTAATCATAATTTATATTTGGAAGCCTGTTATTTGTTGAATAGTAGACCTTAATTTAAGAATATAATAATCGTTCCTAAAGATGGTTTCTTGGGTACGAAAGATCAGGATACGTATAGATGGGGAAAACGAGGAAGCTTGGGCAAGAATCAATGTCTTATTAATAATAAAAGTTAAAATAGCAACAAGTTGAGCGACTACTGATCCTATTTATAAATCCAGTTTGATCAAATCTCACATACCAAAGAGAGGTAATTGACACAATGATTATGGGGGTAAATTTTCGATTTTGCTCTCATTTATGATTGGATGCTTTTCAATTGTTTATTCTCTCTCTATCTTCATGGGTATAATTAATATGGGTAAAATTATCACAATCTCATTTATTACATGAAACTGGACTTATAAATAGGACTAATTTTTTTTTGATCAAACTGGACTTATAAATAGTATAAGAGTGGTACATATTTTAATTATAAATTTGGATACAGCATACTATCACAAGGAACAAGTACCGACTTTCTTAGTATAAAGAAACATTTTAATTTACTTATAAATTTTAAATTTCAATAAGTATTTTAAATAAAATAAGACTTTTTCTTATAATTAACAAAAAAATATTACAATTTTTTAAAGAGTATTTATGTGGAGTAATTTTACTAAAAAAATTAAAGTTCGGTATACGGTCTACCAATTGTTCTTCAGTGATGAGCGTAGGAGGGTATTTATGGGTTTTCACTCGAGTCATGGATGGTAACGGCGTGGCCCTGAAGCCAAATCCTCAGAAAACGACGTCAGGCTTCGCAAAAGAGTGCCACGTGGACAAACAACCTCTGCCGCCAGCAATGATCCGAACATGGATAAGGTCATGCCCCTTGAAATATCTGATTTCTCTGGACCAATTAAAATATCTTATTTCCTTTGGCCCCTTCGGAAATATCAGTATCTTTTGTCTATCCAAAGTACTGTTTCTGGTTTTTATTATATGGTTAAATAGTAATTTTGTCTCGGAAGTATATTTCAGGAGTAATTTTGCTCTGAAAATTTTTTTTGGTTCAATTTTACCTCGAATTGTTTTTGGAGCAATTTTGCCTCTCCGTTAAAAACTCTAACGGTCACCTAACTATTGACCACCGTTAGGGTTGCTAACAAAGGGGCAAAATTGCTCCAAAAAAAAACTTATGAGGCAAAATTGCTACTTAACACAAAAAAAATGTTCAAACTGTTGTTATTTATGATATCATATATTTCTAATTCTTATTTATATAATATCTGAGGGTGGAAACAGGTCAGACCAGCCCAGACTTCACCCTTAACAGGCCAAGCCTGTTTGGCAACAAAGTGGCTTGAGACTGGCCGTGGCCTGTTATAGGCCATTTTTTCAGCCTGAGCCTGGCTTGTGCCCTGTTAAGGAGGCCTATATTTTTAAAAAATTTATAATTAGGCTAACAGGCCATAGGCCTCACTGCAAAACAGGCCTACTTCAAACAGGCCAAAAATAGGCCTACTTTAAACAGGCCGAATTACATAAATCAGCGAAGGCAGAGATAAAAAAGGGTTGCATTTTCATTAACGAGTCATTATTGAAAAATTAAATATTAAATATAAAAAATATACGGCCATGGGCAATTATTTTCATTAACGAGTCATTATTGGAAAATTAATATTAAATATAAAAAATATAGGCAAGAAGTAATTATTTTCATTAACGAGTCATTATTGGAAAATTAATATTAAATATAAAAAATATATGGCCTAGAGCAATTTTGCCTTGAAAGTTTTTTTTGGAGCAATTTTGCCCCTCCGTTAACAACCCTAACGGTCAACAGTTAGTTGACCATTAGGGTTAACAGTCAACAGTTAGTTGACCGTTAAGGTTTCTAACGGAGGGGCAAAATTGATGGAAAAAAAAAACTTTCGAGGCAAAATTGAACCCAAAAAACTTCCAGGGCAAAATTACTCATAAGGGTATACTTCCGGGGCAAAATTGTTACTTAACCCTTTATTATAAGGCAAACTAGTAAATTTATTTGATCATTTTTAAAAGACACTTGTTTGTTCCTAATGAACATGGATTATTTTTTTCATAAGGATTATTAGAGTATATTGTAATTAGTTTCCTATTTTCTTGTCTTACTTACTTTGTAAATAATTTCCTATTTTCTTGTCTTACTTACCTAGCTTTGTAATTAGTTTCCCATTTTCAGGAATTAGTTAGAGATAGTAGTTATTAATTTATTTATAAATAACTTGTACTCACACATTATAAATTGAGGAAATACAATCAGAATTTCTTTTTATTCTTGCTTTTCTAATAAGGATAGTAGATAAGAGTAATAATTAATATAATATTAGAATTTAATACAATTAGTAGGGGTAATATTAAAAGTTACTTAAATTGTAAGAGAACTTTATTGACTTTAACTGTTTTTATTGGTTTGTGAGAATATTAGATAGTGTCTTATACTCCCTCTGGTCCTTATTATAAGGCACCAACTAGCAAATTTATTTGGTCCTTTTTATAAGGCACTTGCTTGTTCCCAATGAGTATTAATTATTTTTTCTCATGTCTGCCTATAATTAATAGGGGTAGTGGGTGAGAGTAATAATTAATACTCCCTCCGTCCCTAATTATAGGAGCAAATTTTGGAGTTGGTTTTGGTCCTAATTATAAGAGCAAGTTTTAACTTTTGTCAATTTTTTCCTATAATACCCCTATTTATACTTATTATTAGGAGCATTATATATATGTGTGTTTACATATATATTTGTGTTTATGTGTGTCAATATATATATGTGTAGATATATATGTGTGAACACACACACATATATAAACATGTGTGTGTGTGTAGATCTATGGGTGTGTGTCTCTATGTATGTAGATAGATCTATATGTATACACATGCACACACACACATATATGTATACACATAGTTATATAAAAAGCAACTAATATACATATATAAACTAATATGTCATGGATATCTAACGTAAGGCAAATTAGAAACACTTATAATTATGACAACTTGTGTCATTTTAAATTTATATAAGGACATTTTAGGAAAATGAGTAAAATTAACTAATTTAACTCTTCTCCTTAATTCTCCCAAAATCGGTTAAATTACTCCTATAATTAGGGACGGAGGTAGTATAATATTAGAGTTTAGTGCAATTAGTAGGGGTAATATTGAAAATTACTTAGATTCTAGTACAACTTTATTGATTTTAACTACTTTTATTGATTTATGAGAAAAATTAGTTGGTGTCTTATAATAAGAATCAGAGGGAGTAATAAGGATTAGAGGGAGGGGGTATTAATAATTCCACATTCTTGCATTCGATCATTCAAAGAAAATTGTAATTCTAAATTATGTGCTAAAAAAAACCTCACCCAAAAATTTATTTCAAACGCTTAATATAAATTTTTTTACAGCTCTTTCTTTGTTTGGTGAAATATGCAAAGAATATTTACTCAGTAACAACAAATAAGAATTAGAAATCGTGCGAATAATAAAAGAATACCTATTAAAATATTTGTTATCGTTTATATATAATTGCATGAAATGTGTTCCATTACTGCCTTACTTATCATAGGTATAGCTTATTGTGCAGTTTTTTATTCCAATTTTATTTTTTAAAGTCTTTAAAATAACTTTCGAGCTTAGGAGAGATAAGACCCGAGAAGCTCGGATTGTCCATTGGATTGAGTATCTTTCCATCAATGTATACACCTCCTAGTATCCGTTAAGTATAATGATTTTAAGCTTATCAAAGCTTTCTGGGTATTCCAGTCAGTCAAATTAAATAGGATAGATCAATGTCCCAAATGACATTGTTAGTGCCTATGTACGTCTGAGATCTTTTAGCTCTGGTTGATGACACAACACTGTCATTTGGATCCCGATACATCCTCCCTCAATTGAAAGCAATTATCAACTTAATCAGAACAAGACAGACATGTATAAACGTGAAAGGAAAAGCGCAAAGGTATGAAGATAAAAATTAAAAATGACATAGAAAGAGAAGCTACAAGGAAAGTAGTGGTACATATGGATGACGTGTTGATGGATCAAACTTGGTCCCTCCCTCCCTCATGACAGGAAGACCAAATTTGCGCCATCGACGACCCAAACATGCATGTATATAAAATCAGGATTTTGAACTGCTCCTAAGCCTAACCAGTGTGGGCTTAGCATGTAATTAATCCCAGCCCAGATTAATTTACATCTTCCATTCTTTTTCCCCTGGAAACACTTAGCTTGGATCAATTAACAACAATATATATGTTTTTAATTAAAAATTTAAAAGGGAATTACAATTATGAGTAATAATATAATCATAGCGATGGGCCACCAAAATCAGGTTGTTGCCACACTCCACCACCAGAACCAGAACCAGCACCAGCAACAGCACCGTCAGCTAAGTAAGACATACATGATAATGGCACGAGACAAAGGCCTCGACTCCTTAGATCCATTTTTGGTTCTTCTCTCGTCCCACTTAAACCTGGAACCTGTCATCGTCACGCCTCCCAATTTTATCAACCACGCTTAATTCAACAAGTAACAATCTAATCTACTTATTAACCCTCGTTTTATAAGTTCAGTTCGGAAAAATATTTTGGCCCTCAATGTAATGAAAAAATGAGTTAATTCATATTAGAAAGACAGAAAGATGAAAGAGAGGGTTGTGAATGATATTCATAAATGAGGGTAATATTGAAAAGGCACATTAATTATGGAATCAACTTGATTAGTTAACTAGTTTTTCTTAATAAGTGAGAATTAAACAAACTAAACTTATAAAAAAGACCAGAGTAATATTTCCCAAAAGCATGTACTATATACTACTAAATGAACAAATTCAAGCCACTATGTATTACTCCCTTGATTGAAGGATCCGGCTACGATCCTCCTTTCTTTCCATCCTCTTCCACATTTCAGCCATTGGATTGAAATCTAAACGTTTCAGATTTTTTTAAATAATTTACCGCACGCGGTACACGCTATCACATTTCAATCCAACGATTTCAATCCAACGACTGAGATGAGGAAGATGATAGAAAGAGAAGAGTACTGTAACTGGATCATTGATTGAAATATAAAATTTGTCTTATATTGATGATTCCAAGAGAATTAGAGAGTCTGTGTATTCTTGATTGTTACTTAATTAGGGCGCCTATGTTCATATGCACATAACATATTGATACTCCATCTGTTCTTATATAAGCTTCAAATTAAATAACCGATTTACTACCCAAAAAAATAGTTAAAATTAGTTAAGAAAGTTAAATATGTTTTCAACAACTATACATTTATTTATAAAAAGAATAAGTGAAAGAGACAATAAATAAAATAAATAAAGTTAAGGGGTAAACTCCAAAAAAATGCAATAAATGTTTTAACAAACCTAAAACGAAACTAGTATATATTTTAAGGCAAATATATTCACAGGTTTAAAACTTATATTTAGGGTGGAGGGGGTATACCATGGCTCTGTTATTCTGGTTCCGTGACGACTTCATGTATGGAACGCTCAGTGTCTGAAAAATTCATATCATCTGTATTATTGTCACATGCATGCTTGTACATGTATATGTTTTGAATATGTAGCACGAGTCAACTGATGTATATATATATTGCAGGTAATGTGTGCAGGCTAATATAGGAATATTGATGAAGGAATTTAGCAAAGAGGTTCTCGGCAATGCCAAAGAAATACTAGTAGTAGCAAGCAGTGGAATTTATTTAGATCCGTACCTCGACCTGGTTCTGAAGGAATTTGATGTATCCAATGGCCTCCATGAGTACGGATGCTGTGTCTGTCTGCAGACGCAACCACGTACAAATAAATTTTAAGGAACAGAAGACCTGGTCTGGTCAGTTATTAATTACGGAGCATTTTCAATTTAACATTTATGATATCGTCAGTTTCTGTTCATAAGGACTGTGTTTTTGACCTGACTGTCCACGAGGATTGAGGACAACATCACTAGTTATATACTACTCCTTTTCATCCTATATATAAAAGCTAGTTAAACAATAATAAATATGTAGAAAATATAATTTTTTTTAAATACATTTCTATTTATAAATGAGTAAGACTGTAAGAGGAAAGGAATATTAATGATAAGAAAAAGAAGAAAGAGAATGTACGGGTAAATAGATGATAAGAAAGAATGAAGATAAAATGAGTAAAAGTGTATTTATTATTGAGATAATAGGAATAGAAAGAGTATTACTGCATCATAAACTAGATTTTATATTAACCACTGAAATGAAATGGTAATATATTGTATGTTTTCTGAAACAACCATGATCAGAGAAGTTCTGGAAGCCTTGAAGGACTCTCATGCATCGAAATAAATATGATATAAAAGGACGTGAGATTCATGGGAGCACATTTTATGTTTATTACTATAATGAGAAATTAGTTGCTCATCATTGCTGTGATGAGCATGAGATATACAGACCCGAGATTCATGGATGGCCTTCCTTGTTGTGTCACTGTGTTGTGTACCATAAAACAAGTTCCGTGAAGAAGTACTAATAATGGGAGTGAAAGTTCAGTAAGTACCTTGCCAAAAGGAGCCACCAACTGTTGAAGAGCCGCAATCCTATCTCCAAGTTTCTCTTTCCTAACCTAAACGATTAACCACGAAGAAGCGTGCAAATTAAAACAAAAGGCAAACAATCTCTTCATCAGCTGATAAAGTCAATGTAACCTGAGAGACCCAGCTATATAATTGAAAAATAGATAAAGTAGTAATATTGTTTTGGTGGGAAGCTTTGAAGCTTTAATTAATGGTGAAAAGCTATAAGGTAATTGATTGGTTTTGTGGCTACAAGATAAATCCATCATTAGGTTCATTATCTTGTTCTATAAGATAAGAAAAAGGCACACACACCTTAAAGGGTGGGCATGATGAGCGCGATTCCAATCGTGATTTTTTTGTCACATTTTGAGATTGACATGAAGCCTTTGACTCCACCAAACTTGTGCTGGACCTCTTCGTTTCTCCCATTCCATTAGTGAAGTGTGATGGCTACATCATCAAATTAAAGTAGGGGGAAAAAAGAGAGTAAAGATTAGTTCAATAATAATTAAAGTTCCTCTTTTCTCCAGAGCCATAAAAGCCAAAAGAAATGAAAAAGTAAAGGAATTCTGATTAAAGACATGTGTACTATGTTTAAAGCTGTAGATACCCTCTAATCTAAAGAAAAAAGTTACATTTTTTCCTTTTTTACATCAGTAAAGGACCCCGTCTTTTCCTCTCGCCAAAAACTTACCTCGTCAACTATCAATAATAAGCATATTCATAATTAGATCATCCACACTGTACTCATTTGTTGTTAATTCTTTCCATTATACTCTCTTGTACTTAATGTAAAATCTAATTAGGGAGTTGAAATTTATCTTAAATGTAAGATTTATTTATTAATAATGTCCCTTCAACAATAATTAAGTAAGAAAGAGAAAATTAAGGAAGATGTTTAGGTTATTCTAAAAAAAAAATGTTATAATAACTAACTTAACTATATATTAAAAAACTATTTTAACTATCTTCATTAATCTAATCAATTTAAGTAAATAAAACTTACATTGGGATGGGAGTATATAATTATATGGAAATATGGTGTCACTTGCGATTTCAAGTTATCTTATCTATGAACTCGGCGAGAAAAATTCGCTCTATTCAATGAGTAATACATATGACTGTATAAGGTAAATAAACTTTTACTTTAATTAGACATGAAGAGACTCACATTACTCAAGTCGCACGAAGACCTCTCGATTTGGTGGTGCTGATGCATATGATGATCGAGACGAAAAGAAACGTTGTCAAATCCGGCCAAACCATCTTGGGCATGTAGGCTCAAACTGCCATTAAATCTTGCAGAGTTCAATAGATCTGAGCTCTGCATGTTCATATCCAAAGAGCTTGAAATAGCTGGGGAATTAGAAGAATGGTTATTTAAGTTTGAAATATTAATACTTGGGTAAATCTGGCTAAAGCTCGTCCTTCTACTTGGTGTCACTCCCATACCCAAACCACCACCACCACCACCAAAATTATTAGCAAAATTATGAGAAGTAGAAGTTGAATAGAAGTCTCCAGAAGAGAGACTTTTGAGCAAGAGCTTGTCACTAAGAGCATTGAAATCTTTGTTCTCCATATTGCTGGAACCAGTATTACTGTTTAGCATATCAGTGAATTTACAGGGGAAAACGTCTGGTCTTTCTTCTTTTATCTTTGAATAGTGAAGGTCAAGGTCGTACTGATCTGACTGAGTACTTCTCACGCAGCTTTCTTCCCCACTCGCCCACTGATGATGATAACCTAATCCTGAAGCGTTCACAAAATGATGATGATGAGCTCCTCCAATGTCTTTCTTGTGCGTGAAAGCTCTTGTTCTGGGATTTGCCTCTTGGAAATTTGGACTCAAGTTACCAGCATTCCTGTGCGCCAAACGGCAAATATGAAACTCATAACTTGAATATACGATATATATGTAGCTTTAATGCTCAAATTGAATCAGAAACCAAGCCCTAAGCACACATATGTGTGTGTGTATACCGAAAAAGACAGAAGAGATCTTAGAAGATGTTAATTACAGTCACGGGAACTGATGCTTTGCTGATATTCAAATAAAAAATACACGTACATACGTACACACACATATAGAGATACACACTGAGAGTTGTAAATAAACATGGATCCTATAATGAAGAAGAAGAAAGGGAAAGAGAAGGAACTTACAGAGGGGCAACATTATCGGGGGTCCAAGAATGGGGAAAGAGAGAGGGGGTGGAAGAAGGGGAAGAGTGGTGAGGATATTCATGGTCTTGATGAAGGTGATGGAGATTGGTAGATTCCATAATAATGATAGATTTATAATAAGGGGGTTTTTAAAAGAGAGAATAATAAGGAGGAGGCACTTGAAAATCCCAAGAAGATTAAAATGGTGGTGGTGGTGATGAGAAGCAAATAGAGTATTGTTGTGAGTGAATGGGAAGAAGGGGAATCTGGTTGCGACAGTATGTAGTCTCTCTCTATTCAAAGGAGAGAACAAAGTTCCCAGGTGACACCCACATACTTCGCTGCTTTTCCCCCACTTTTTCCTCGCTTCTCTCTCTCTCTCTCTTTACTCTTTCAAGTTCTCCATGTTACAGTACTATATTAGCCTTCAAAAGAAAGGGAACACGAGCATGCGTATTTCTTCTCTCTCTCTCTCTCTCTGACTTTAATTATTTATTTTCCTTTTAGGCCGACTAGTTCCCTTTTTATATTGTGAAAATTTCAGCTAGCCTCGTAGGTGGATTTTATTTCGGTGATCCTCACAAAAATCTGAAACTTTAATAATGCACTCGTGTTAAAATGAAATTAAGTTTTGAGTGTGAAAAAATAATGATATGTTTATTTTATTTATCTTGTGAATTTCCTTATTTATTTTGTAAATATCTAAATATATTTTATAAATTCCTTTACTTGCCTTGTAATTTGCCAAAATATATTCTTATTAAATTTTTGGTCTTTTTTGAATTCCTTTATTTGTCTTACAATTTTTTTAATTTATATTGTAAATGTTCTTATTTATTCTATAAAATGCTCATTTGAAAAATAAGGAAAGCATATAATTGATTTTTCACCCATAAAACTTAATTTCATCTTGACCTAAAAAATGCAATAAAGTTTCAGATTTTTTTGAGTTCACCAAAATAAAACCTCATCATCATCCATAGGACAAACTGAAATTCTCCCTTTTATATTTTTCCTCCTCAGTCCGGAATGCTCGAGCGCATATTAAAATAAATATATAATAAAATAAAGGGTAAAGAATTTCTTCAGTCAGTCACTGGGAGATAAATTATCTCCCGTGACCCCCAAAACTACGTCATTTTGGATTAATGAAGAGTGTTTTTGTAATTTTGCACCCTTCATTAATTCACCTAAAATTACGGAAACACTCTTCATTAATCCAAAACGACGTAGTTTTTGGGGTCATTGGAAATAACTTATCTCCAGTGACTGGAGAAATACTTCACCCCTAAAATAAAATATTAACCTATATATGCACCCACGCTTCTTTTTCGCTGCCTCTCTCTCCCCAACTATATATATATATATATATATTTGCCTTTTGTACATGTACGCTGTCTCTGCAATTACAGGGAGATGATTATAGACTCTCTTTATATCTCTCTCTATGTTATATAAAATACCTTCCCTTCAATCCCAAGGCTTTCAGTAAAGCTCTGCTACTGGAAATGATAGCAGCCACGCTCTCTCCTTCCACTAACCTAACCAAAAACCAAAAAGGAAATTAAGTGGCATATAACTTCTACGTGTACGTTGTGCTTCGCTTTGTTCATTTGTTCGGCAACTATTAGAGCTCAAACTAACATTTTCTACGTGTAATATTAATTATATACAACAAACAGAATGAATTCATGGCCCAAATTGGACATTCAGAATGCATCACCAGATAAAAGAAATGTTTGAACGAAGTGTAAATGTAAGGAAGAATGCATCATAGAGTGGAGAAACAAAAGAGAGAGAGAGAGAATTTGAATTTGAATTAATGACTTAGTTTCTTAATTGGGATTTCTGACTTTTGATGAACTTGTTTTTATTATATACATAAATTTTAAAGTGATGAATAAATAGACCGGGATCAAACACACTGATCATTAGAAACAGGTCACAACAAGGAATCGGTATGTGCCCTGGAAAAATAGATCCTCTCTTGTCTCACTGAGAATTGAGAGAGAGAGAGAGAGAGAATCTTCTCATTCTCATCTCATCAAACAGTTTCGAATTTTTCTTTAATGTATTATTTCATCAGCGATTTTTACTGACTAATATACTTGTTAATTAATTAATTTTTAAAAACCTATTGTGGGGAGAAATAGAATTGTCTCTCCTATTCCCAGGCAAGACATGAGAGAAAAAGATCAGATTCCGTGGCCTCGAGTTGACTCTTTTTTGACCAGGTAGGACATTGTTGATGGACCTGATGACCAATAATGATGAGGTGACTAGAACGCTTGCGTTTTTGCCAAGAACATCAACCCAATCTATCATATATAGAGCTTTTTGCCTTTTTTCTTTTCAGCATCGCAATTCCTTGTCAGAATCCTTATAATCTGGTTGGATGCTCCCTCCCCCATTTTTTACAGTATCTTCTATACTACTATTTGGTTAAACTCAAATTTATTTCTATTTGATATATATTATATCACCTAATTGGTTTTGAAATTTGAAAACTATACTAAAAAGCCACTTTTCTTTTATCTCAAGTTGAGGATAACCAGGAAACCTGTCCTCAATTATCTATGTTTCTCGATCGCTTAACAACTTACATCAAGAATCGTTTGTGGTTTGATAGAAGCCACTATATATATTATCTAGAAAAGTAAAAAGGTTAATAATTTTAAGACTTTGAGTGATGTTGATCGATGATAATTAAGTTTGCAAACAACAGCAAGAAAAACGAAAAGAAAAAATCAATAAAGAGTTCAACACGGGAACAAAAGAATCGGTCAAAGAGACCTTTATACTTTTTGGAGCTTGATTCAATGAGGAAAAAGCAGGAGTCTCGTCGAATCCACTAAACTCGTCAGCTTCAAAGGAATCGAACCATATCGATCATATGTGGAAAAGATAAAGATAAATCACTTCTCCATAATTTTGTTTTGGGGGCGTCATATCACATATAGTACTACATGGAAGTCTGATTAAGAACTCATTACAGCAGTCATCAAAACACATTTGACCGCCATTTTCTCTGCTTAATACAGATAATCAACTATTTTTGTCTCATAATTATACATTTGTTCTCTCTTTTTTCATCACCATAATCATGTACACCCTTTCGGCCTACCCTTCACATTTTATTGAGCACATTCAAACTAGACTCGAAAATGCGTCAGCAAGAAAATAACTGTTCCCATATATCATATTATATCAAGATAATTATTCCATTGGTTTTCCTTAATTTTAGTTATATGTACATATAAAAAGCCTCCAGCCCAATTGGATTCAACATCAGTGATAGTGGCTGTGGTCTCCGTGGGAAACGTCATCCCCACTCGCACCAACCGATTATTCAGCAAAGGTATTTGTTTCCATTTTGTCCAGTCGAATAATAAATTAATTATTCTCACACTTGCAAAAGGCTATATCATAGCTAGCCACATAGCTGGCCACTGCACGTACGTATAATAATATTGATAATTATGTGTATAATATAAAAATAATATATCCAGCTAATTTGTTGTTAAGTTTACCTATTATCTTAATCGCTCTTAATTAACCACTCACAGCATATAGAATTTAATAAAAACCACATATAAACATTAAAATAAGGGCACGACAGAGCACTCTCTCATAGTATATATGAACATACTCTATGTATCTATAGTAGTGCATGTAAGGTATTATATATACTTATCATGACCTAGCCACAACCATAGACCTATAGGAAAAAAAAAACAGATACGTACGTCTTGTAAGGTCACGTGTAAATTTAGAAGGCCACAGAAAAACAGTCTGCAATGTGTATTGTACAAGGTCGTTTCTTTCTTTTGAGTTCTTGGCACCCACAGTCCACACAAACGCGAAATTCTGAGTGAGATACCCGAGCCAACTAGAGCCAACAAGAGGAGAATAAAAAATGCTAAAAATGATTAAACAAGAGAAATAGCGCAGCAAAGAGAGGGGCATATTAATATACAAGGAAGCTCTGAATAGTTCACATCAGACGAAAAAGATGATGGAGGACTGAAAGAGAGAGAGAGAGCAGAACGGTATGGGCGAGCTTCACCTTTGCTTTTACCACTTTTCTCTGGCGCCATCTGAATCTTCCTTCTCATACCCCAATTATATTTCTCCCATCCATATTTATTTTATTAATTCATATTCCTATATCCAACAAGCATTTCCCACTATCTTTTTTATACTTTTATTTTTCCCATCGTCAGTGTACCTCCCTTGTCAACTTGTAAGAATTTTAGATGTACCTAAAATTCAATTCAAGGTAACTTTTTTTTTTTTTTTTGATAAAAGTTTTGGAGACACGAGATCGCCTACCAAAGAGTCCCAATGACAGAGAGATGAACTAATTCAAGGTAACTGATGACACGCTGAACTACTCACATGAAACCGGAGCACCAATATGAACGTCGATCATGTTATACAGCAAATGCACTAAAGAAAGAAAGAGAATGTAATATTTATACGAAAGAACTTTTTTTTTTTCCTTTCAGAGAATAACATTATTTTGTGCAGTATTATGCATATTGTTTGCTCCCTCAATCCTACATTCTATATACGGCGTACGTATACTTATATAGGAAATAAATGTAACTTTTAAGCTTACGGTTACATAGGAATAGACATTTTGACCAAATAAAACATAGGAATAGACATAACCATCAAATTATAAAGGATTTTTTTTTTTATTTATGAATTCACGTCTCTCCATGATAGCCCCTCTTAAATCGGGTTTAGGCCTAATCCACCAAGGGTGGGCTACTATATTCTAACATCACTAATAGGTGTTGGTCTCAATGAAAAGGGTTTTGACCCCAGTTAAGCACCATGTCTCAAGTTAAACTCCATGTGAATGTAGAAAAATGTCTTTATGAGAGTTATCTTCAAATGGGCCCCAACAATGCTTAAATATAATATAGTTATATAGCTATATAAGAAAGGGGTACACGTAAATCCCTTCACCTTGCTATTTTTCGAGATCCATTTGCAAGCGGTGAAAAGAAGATTTTCCTGTAGCTCAAGAAAGAAAGACTAAGGTCCATGCATCGTACAGTTTTGTTATTTTATGTAGTTATTATGGACCTTTTCGAGGGATTGGGGGGTGTGAAGGAAGAGAACAATTAATAAAAGAAGAGATGGGTGTTAATGCATAAAAATAAGATTATAAAAACAGTGTAAAAAGCTGCGGCTAAAACTCCCACATATCGTCCGTCAGACAAGGGTATGGGTTTGTCCTTAATTAAATGCGTGGTAGTTTTCCATTAATGTGCTGAAATCGATGAACTGATCAGTATCAGAGTCAGTCGGCCAAGTAAAACAGTACTCTACGTCCTTGAGGCTTGAGAATAGATCCATGCTTTGTTCAGCATAAACCAAAAGGGGATCAAGGTCCTCAAAATGCATACTTTTCAATGCCCACATTCAAAAGAAGCTAGATAGATTAAGATACTGCCAGATTCCTTTTGGCCTTCCCTTTCTCAACACCGCCCAATTCTTTAGCATGAGTGCATGACTACGAGAGACCTTTATTCATAGTGGTTCAAGATATAGTTTGGGACAGGGCACCTATATAGCCTTTCTTTTCACATACAATTTTGTTGACCAACGTAACTAACTTTTTATCTTTAAATTATAACATATCAAATCAATATAATATATGATGTATACAAAAAAATTGCTTGGCTCAGCACGAAATCAAAGTTTATGTAAATTATCGTTGTTGGCTTTAAGAGTTTTCATTAGTCCATCCTTATATTAAAGAACAACTTTTTCTCCTAGTCTTTAAATAATAAACCCTATTGGGACGAGTCTCCTATCATGGAACTCTACTTTATGATAAACTTCTTCCAAGTTGCCCTTATAACGTATCCGAGTCATTTACTTTCAAACGCAGACGTCCATACAAGAGTTTCAAATCCCGGTTTTCTTTGGTAATGACGTGATTAAAAGATTCCTATATAGTTACTGTTCCTTCGATCTAATCACTGCTTGGTGACATTCAATTCACAAAACTACTACACCCCACAAGGCCTTTTGGGATTCATCGCGTACGTCCACTTTATTCTTTTTTTTTTTTTTGGCGCTTTTCTTTCTTTCTCTAGGTTCATTTTCTAGCCACTAGCCAGAGATAGATATTCCAAGGGCTTTCGTACTTAAGGGTCGACTTTATTAGGATATAATGCTTCTTCCTATGGCATTATTCATCCAACATTTTCATCAACTTTTCCCCCTTTTTTCTTTCTTTTTTGAATTATGAGTTCATGTCGAGAGTTTGTCCTCGAGTCATAATAATTAGAATCATACATGATATATAAGGACTTGCAATAATTGCCACTTTCACAGACTCAAAACGTTGTTTATTGTATGAAGGCATCGTTCGCCACTGAATAATTTTGGTCGGGGCTATTAAAATTAATTTGCGAGTCTCGATCTGTCCATGCATATTCCCTGTATACTTGTAAAAAATACATATTACAAAACCCTAAAGTCATATCAATCAACTGGATATATACTTTAATTTTTCTCCTTTCGTATGTTGATAATAAAAAAAGGGAAAAGCAAGAGAGCGCGCGCGCATATATATATATATATATATATATATATATATATATATATATACACACACACACACACATATATCCTCGTTTAAGTGAATAATTTGGGCAGTTATAGATCCACAATTTTCTTTAGTTCAATTATTAGTATTCTCATCCATTACATTTGCCCAATGGAAGAAAGAAGAAGAAGAAGAGAATCGAAAAGATAATGATGAGAATACTAATAATGAAAAGAAGCGTATTGCGAGAAGAAGTGATGTTAGTTTTGGCAAAACCCTGAAAAGCAGGTGGAAAAGCATGGTGTGTGGACTGAAAAGTAGGAGTGGTGAGAAGAAGACAAGGCATTACAGGAGAATATATGCTTTCTCAAACTGATGCCCATGAAATCCAACACTGAGGGGCCCTGCTCCACTATTATATATATATATCATTATATGTATTAATATTAACATTTTCTTATCTAGTTTGTGGTCTCCATCTCCTCGTTTGTCCTTAATTAGGGTTCTTATTGCTCATCTTCTGCCCTCTGCCACACACCCTCCACCACCTTCATTTCTGCCCTTAGCTTCTAGTTTCTATAACTTTCTAGCTCCCCATATTAATTAATTAGGAGAAAAGAAGAAAGTGTTGATTTATATATATGGTCGTTACTCGTTATTACGTGTTTGCTGTTCGCTGTAAACTTCGACATACGAGGTGTGGTTTTTGGTTATGTGATATGAAAATAGACATCACTGTTGTTTCATTTCGATTTCCGTTTTTTAAAGAGCCCAATAGTGTCGGTATGGATCATAAGGGTCGCCTAATTAGTCAAATCTTCCGCTAAGCTAATTAATATACTCCATCGTCTCAAATATAATATATAGTTGACTTTTTTTTTCACTGATAAAGAAACTAAACAAGTTATCTAATTATTTCATATATTGTATATCATTGGATTATATATCAACTATAAGTCAAACAAATTATTTTGGAGGAAAAAAAAACATATAAATACTTTAAATCAATTTAATTAGTTTCCTTAATTTATTTAAAAAAGTCAACTAGATTTTATAATTAAAAATAAATGTAGTAATATATCAACTCATACAACACCATCAACACATAACAGTACAATGCAACAAATCCCACGTATCAGTGAGAAGGAAGACTATAGATCTTAATGTAAAACTTATATATTTATCTAATTTGATTAAATTAAGAAAATTAATAAAGTTAATTAACATGACATTTTTTTTAATAAAATGTCAGAATCATCCTTATTAATGCTCCTCATCCATCTCACTTGATTATTGTTGAGAGAGTATCAACATGGTAATTATTAATTAAAAAAGACTGATAAATATAGAAAATAAGTATTATATTTAGGATCAAAGTCAACTCTCAACTAGACTTATATTAAGGACCAAATGAGTGTATATATATCTATATATATGAGCAACAACATATATATATATATATATATATATATATATATAAGCAACAAACTAACATTAATACAGCATGATAAAAACCAGGAAGCAAACCCTACAAGTAACGTAACACAAGAAATTAAAGTACCAACATCCTGGAGACAATTAAAACAAAAGCAACAAGCAGCATAGTTAAAATACTATATATAAAGCCAACAAGTCCTCCCAATAGCAAAAATAGAAATAAAATCAACCCAGCCCTTCCTTACCTACATGATATATACTGTTTCCAAATTCCAATAAAGCTAAATGTGGTTAGGTAAAATATCTCTAAAAGAGGATGGTGTTTCAATGACCCACGCCCTTGTATAGTAGGCCCTTATCCTCTTTGAAGTAATGATTGCCAACAGATCTAACTAGCTAGCTTGTTGTTGGCGTTCCCTGCAAGCCAAGAAAGTTCACAATTCACAGTTATTCATATAAAACTACTGATCAAGCTTGAGAATACTATTATGAACCACCGCACGTACCATCATTATTCCAATCAAAGTATCAAACATCCTCAGTGTGTGTGTCCACCTCTACACACACACAATTTCCCAATTTTCGAGCCATAAGGCAACAAGCTAAGAGACTGTCAGAAGTATTGATAACATATAATTATATAGTAATGGAGTATTACTAAGGGTAATTTTTTTTTAAAAAAAATGGTAAATATAAAAAATATGTCTTATATTAAAGATAAATATCAACTCCCCAAATATGTCTTATATATTAAGTACCGAAGGGAGAATTGAATGAGCCATTTACATTCATTTTTACCTGATCCTGATCTTTGGGGGCGCCAAATCTCGCTTCTAGCTGCACTAACACTTACTGTACTTCTTATTCTGGAAGTAGTGTTCATAGTCATAATTCGCTTGAGCCTGCCAAACTTCTGTAAGGATATCTCTCGCTGCCTAAATTACACATTTTAATTAGTTTTTGTAGCTTGGAAACTGGACAAAGGTGGTCTATAGAGCACGTTTCCTCCCATAGAGCAGTATTGCTTCTTTAATTAGTAGACATAGCACTCGATGGCAAGTAGTTCATTATTAGTTACAGCATCCGATGACTAGTAATTTATGAGCACATTTCCTCCTATAGAGTGTTTCTTTATTACCTATGTGTTACTTAATTAAATGCCCTTCCTTTCGGTGTTTAATACTATATTCTCTAAAGGTGACAAGTGATTTCTATTTCTTTTTTGTCTGTTATTATGGCACTGATAATAAGACTAGAGGGACCTGTGTCGGATAGGTTGCAATAAATTTAAAAAAAGGGGTAAAGTTGTGTCCAGTACTCTAAAGTACTTTTTCAAATAAATCCAATATCTTAAAGAAATTTATAATGCATTTAGCATCGTAAAATATTTTTGTAGGTGCATCTGCTGCTCTAAAGTATTGTATATATGACGCAATTTCACCCTTCAAATATTAATTTTTTTGAGAAATTTTGCCTATAAAGTATTTTTTTTTTAGTATCAATTTAAACTCGTCATAAATTTCTAAAAAATCCTTTAAATGAAAGTGCATTAGACATCCTAAAGTATTTGTTCGATAACAATTTTAAAGTGTTTGACGCAGCTAAAAAAAATACTTTATTGTCTAGTCAGCTTGATTCATGGGGACCCCAGTCAAATCACTAGATTTTTTTTATATATATAAATTTTAGGATAGGGGTTGGGCTCACTCACAGTCTAAGGGCAAGGCGTTTGGAGCCCACTTTACAAGAAAATCAGGACTAAAAGTACACATGTCTCCACCTTAGCCTGAGTTACCGTTGCTTTGTAGACCCTAAGATGCCTCCCCAAGCACTTTAACTAACTCCAGGATCGAACCCCTTCCCTTTTAGTGAGAGTGTTCGACCTCTTTGCTAGTTGACTAAGAGAACGAGGAATAGTCAAATCACTAGATTTTTTTTTTTTTTGATACAAGGCGAGGGGAGGGGGGATCGAACTAAGGACCTAAGGAGGGGAAACAATTCCCAATACCACTGCACTACTAGTAGTGCTGGTAGTCAAATCACTAGATGCCACAACATACTGGGAGTATAATTATTACTGCTGAGAAACTTGGGCTAAAATCAGGTGGGTTCAAGCCCGTGAAGAATGTGAATGGGCCAGGTATCAGCTTGCCGGAGATGGGCCAAATGGTCGAAGCATGAGGGGCACAATCTATTGAAGACAAGTCGATCTAAAAATTGTCAAACAAAATCCATAGAATAATGGTATCAAAATAAAAATAAAAATCCATAGAATAAGAAGAAAAAATGTCAACCTCGTGCTCCACCTGCTCGAAAAGCCCTAGAAACCTCCGAAGTACTATGATTTGAGACTGTAATTAATTTAATATCGAATTAACCTCTATAGACCATTTAAAAAACATGTCCTCTAAGAAATATGCAAAATTATTGTCAAACATTTAGGGCATATATTAAATAATAAATGTGACTAGAGCGCACACTACACACGGATACAGGTTATCTCTCCCGTTGCATATATGCTCTTCTCATTGTTTTAATTATTCGTTGCGTCTTTAATTAATTTTATCCGTGCTTTCACATTTTCGCCACCGAAAATTCCATTCTACTAATACTATTTACTTTTATGAGGCTCTTATTACACTGATTATTATTTATTAGTTAAGTAACATGAATTAACTTATCTTTATTTTACAAAATATGCACACAAAGAAACATATTCATTATCGGTTTTACTACCTCCGATTCTAATTTTAAGATCGGGTTGACTATTTTTTTAAAGATTAAAGAAGTTAAATAAAATACTTAATCATATCATATGGTGTGTATCTTTATATTATATATTATTTTATTCAAACTAATTAGTTTGAATTTTTTTTTTATAAAAAACTCTAAAGTAATTTAATTAATTAACTTCTTTAATTTCTTCAAAAAAATCAATTTGGTCTTATAATTAAGACCGGATAGAGTAATTTTTTTCTTTTTGAGTTCCTATGGGATTTGTCCTTTTTTGAGCTATCCATATGCCAATTAAATATCTTTGCTCTACCAATGGAGGTTGGTACAAGTGGTAAGCGGCTTGTGTCGTTTAAGCAATGTCTCGAGTTTGAGCATTGTGAATGCAAAAAAAAACTTCGTTGGGAGACTCTCCCACCATAGCCAGGTGCGCGACGCGGGTCAGATCCGGATTAGTCAAGGCGAAGCTCTAGTGAACCGGGTGGGCAACCAAAAAAAATAAATAAATATCTTTGCTCATTGGCTCTTTTTATTTATGCTTTAATGCTTTTCCACGATCCGCGATAACATCCCTATATATTGGGGAAGAGGAATGATGAATATATTCATCAATTGAATTTGAAAAGGAGGACGAATGATGAATACTGAATAGACCAAACCAAAAAAAAAAAGGTGCCACACAAACTGAAATGATTATTAATTATGTGTTTTAAATTATATCGCAAATAATTAATGTCTGTGGTGCGCATCAGCTTCAGATTTATTATTGCAAAGAAATGTTATTAACAGACGGGATTTCCTTTTAATAAAATACTCATGCTAACATTTTCTTTTTACGAAAGGGGAATGAAACTTAAGTAAAAAAAAAAAAAGACAATTAAGTCTTAAAATAACTTTCTGAAAAATAAGTTACAAGTATTGATTTAGACAGTTGCCAACAACAAAAAACAGTCATCTCAAATTTAAACTGGAGTAAATATCATTTCTGATCACTGACAAAAAATACGGACCCCATTTTGGTCCCTGACAAAAAAAATGTCATTTTCAATTCATAAAAAGGACGAATAATAGTCAATTGGTGGACATTTTGATCCCTCACAAATTTCCAAAAGGTCTTTTTTAGTCCCATGAAAAGGACGAATAAGGGTCGGTTTTTTTGTCAATGACCAAAATGGGGTCTGTGTTTTTTGTCAGGGACCAGAAATGATATTTACTCTTTAAACTACTTGTAATTGAGACTCAATTGCAACATATTGTAAAATTAAATGATTAAATGATGCAAATTAGTTCACATAACAAGAAGCTAAGATTGGAAAACTAGGCTCATAAACATGATCAGCAATTACTATATTTATTTTAAATACAATTGAGTATGAATTATGGCAATCTACACGGAGAATATTCGAACATCGAGTTGATGATTAGTTCATTTTATAATTCATGCACGCACGAAACAGCAATATTACTGGAATAGAGATTCTTGGATGGACTTGTTTGGTTGCTGTAAACAATAGCTAATCAGAAAAATATAATGAAAAAGATGAAAAAATTTGCATTAATCACATAAGAACAACATGCTTAATTATACAAACTATAACTCACCTGAGTTATCTCTAATCAACCTTCGTTCGAGGAAAATAACCAACTCCACTTAGAAACTAAGAGAGACTTCACTCTTTAAAGAGACTGACTCATGTTAACTTCTCCTTTAACATGGTGAAAATCTAATTATATATTCTACATACAAAATCATATTGGCAAGACCGTTTATATAAACTAGGTCTCTAACCAACTAACAAATCAATTTAAGTTTACCTTAATGTCTCTAACAGTTGCCATCACCCTTTAAAAAGAAAAAAAAAAAACACAGAGAGAGAAGACGTTGAATTTTGTCATTTTAAATTAGCTAGGTCGGCAAGAGCACTGTCATAAAATTTCAAATTTTAAACTATCATGAACAATACAACAACAACAAAAAAAGAAATAAAAAGTTCTTCCTTTTCAAAATGGCATTGTTTAATTTAAAAGTATTGAATCAGAAAACTGAGACTTAAAATATCGCTTTAGTTTTGTTGTTTTTCATATAAAAGCAGAACAAATAAAGAGGAATCAAATGCGAATCGAAGACAATGCCTTTATGTTTTTGTTTTAAAAAGAAAAGGCGCACTATATAACATATGACTCAATATTAATAATATGGACCAGAAGATATAATTACATAATACATCAAAGAAAGATGTTTTTTTTTTTTTTGGTTGGGTAAAAAGAAATAAAAAGAAGTGGCCAGGAAGGAAAGAAAGTGAGATCCTAAGATGGCAACGACATGACAGTGGATGACGCACACTCATGGCCGGGGGTCTAATATCAATAAAGCACCCTAACACACTCTCTTACTCCTACTGCTTTTTATTCTTATCAGTTTTTGTTAAGTTACCTTCCTCCCTCGATTTTATTCTTATCGATATTTGGATATTTCGAATCAATTCAGTCTGCGATGTACATTTTTTCGTGTTCATTCGCTTTTCTTCTTAAGAAATAAAAGAGAAATGTTGCTTGACACTGTTGAATTTTAGAATTTTGTATTGCTTGTGTTTGATTAGCATCCATAATCTTTATTTCTTGTTAGTTTTTTAAGATTTTTATGTTGTGTGTGTGTGTTTTAATTTATGCTTGCATATATATATACATTATTTGACATGCCATATATTCCAATTTCTTTAAAAATATTTTATGGATCATGCACATGTAAAAAGTAAATAAAAACAATATCGCAATCATTGATATAGAGACACAAAGAAAAAGGTTAGCAGTACGCGTTGCCACTAATTAAGTCTAAATATAATCCTGATCCAGATAATGTTGTGGCGTTTCTTTTATTCTCGAATGAAATAAAAAATTCGTTGATCCATGTGAAGGACATTTAATTTGTTTATTTAGTTGTGAACTTTAAATTCTTAATTTCTTATCTCTCTCTCTCTCTCTCTCTCACACACACACATATATGTATATATTCCTTCGTAGTCTCTCATCTCTTACAATTATTGTGGGAACAGATTCAAGATGATGAGCTATACTGACTTGATTATTTAGAATTTTTAAAACATGCTTCTTCTTCTCAATTTAAGTTTTATGTTCATCTATTTACTTATCTATGATTCAATACGTAGTTAAATGAGAAAATTATAAATAAATACTGTTTGAAATTGTAAAACTCCCAAAAGTCTTTTGAATTTGTAAAAAGACTGAGAGGTACAAAGGACCTATGAGGGATATGCAAATTCGGGTGAAATTACCATTTTGCCATTCGTTTTAAATAAATCAAAAATAAAATAAAATACCCTTTAACCCCCCGCTGCCGGCCACCTTCGGGGGCGGCGGCCGGACGGCAGTGGTGGCCGCCGACGGTGGTGACCGGCGGCCGGGGGGTTGGAGGGTTTTTTTAAAAAAAAAACTAATGGTAAAAGGGTAATTTCACCTGAATTTGTATATCCCTCGTAAGTCCTTTGTACCTCTCAGTCTTTTTATAAATTCGGAAGACTTCTGGGAGTTTTACAATTTCAAACGGTATTTATTTAGAATTTTCCTTAGTTAAATTCAATCATTGGCAGATTTAATGACAAACAACCAATATGACAATAATCTACATCAGCGACTGTAACTTGACATGACTCTGCATTCTGCAACCATGCATATTAATTGAAGTTGGAGTTTGATACTTGAAAACAAAGAACGTTCTTGATGCATTTGAAGTCTGATATCATGATCTGCTTAACCTATGAAGTCCTGAATTAATTAGCCATCAAGGTTGGTTTCCTAAAAACCAAATCAGGTTACGTGCGTATAAGCAATGTCGCAGTCGAAATGTTCATAATGTAATACTCCGATCCCTCTAGTCTTTATAGTCTTTAATGTATGACATATTTGTAAGGTTGATTTTGGTGCTAAATATATATAAGACCTAACTCTTATATATATATATTTATCATTTTTTTTTCATTTATCTCTATTAATGCTCCCTTAACAATAATCAAGGAGGAGAGGGTCAGAGAAAAGGAGGAAATTAAGGAAGATGACCAATGTGAAAATATATGTCATATTAACTAATTTCATTAATCTAATTAAATTATGTAACTATATCTTATTTTAAATGTTGGAGAGATTAATAAAAAAATAATGAAGTTTTGTTGGGAGCAAAGGTGCAGTGATATGAAACGAGGAGGATGGGATCCAGCTTCCATGTTTATCCAAACGATAGGCAAGGGGAGCTCCTCTCCCTTAGACCATCCAGATCAGATGTGGACGATTCAGATCTAATTTTTTTTACTTTCTATTTTTTCAAAAAAAATTATTTTAATGGGTAGAGAATCTAAAATAAATATAATATCTCAACTAACATTTTTTTCAAAAAAACTATTTTTTTTATTTAAAAAGCAACAGTTAAAAAAATAAAATCTGGACTGTCCAGATCGCATCTAGACGGCCCAAATGCGCTAGGCGAATGGTGGTGCCTATTATTAACACTTATAGGGCTAAATATATAAATGACACCAAAACCGGTTCCTTGCTTCTGGGAATATTTTTCCTTGAAAATAGACATGTCAAGGGTCATGAGGAATTTTGAGCATGTCAAAAAGCGATTGACACCAAAACTGGTTCCAAGGAGGATGATAGCATGTCGCGATCGGCATGCTGCTACCTTGGGCCAACATTGTCAAAAGTTGGTAGGTATCAAATGAATGAACAGTAAAAGGGTCCTTGTCCTCTTTTCTTATTAATTTCTTAAACAAAACAAGCCGGTGACTTAATTAGAGTTTGATCTTTCAACAGCCAAATAAAACAAATAAATAAAAAAGAATAAAAGGAGAGAAAGAGAGAGAATCATATCAAAACGCATATCGATCGATATGCATCAGCGGACATTGAGTGGGGGGTTTTGGTGGGCGCTCAATGAGTTGCATCACAAAAAATAAAGCCTACTATATCCTCCAAAACATCTTGTTGCATATAATCTTTGTGTGTGTGTATATATATATAATCAACATGTAGTTGATCCAGTGGAATGTGGCGTTGGATTCCCTTAAGAGGTCTAAGGTTCGAGCTGCGGTAAAACCACTCGTAACCGGAGTGATTGCACATTTACCACCATTTTAGTTGATCAAAAATATATACACACACACAAATATATATACACCCCCATCCATTTCACACTCCAATCCTTTTTCTGCCTTCAAATGATATTATTTGGCATTTTAATGTGCTTCTCGACGTTATGGATCATTCCCCAGAATATTTTTACTCGTAGCGTGCCTGCATTAATGTCCTTTCGAAGAATAAAGTCCCACTTGAAAAGCCAAACATACACAGTGCTTGATTCCCCTCTTATACTTCCTGTCTCTCTTCAATCCCAGAATTCTACTGTTGCCCCACGAATATCTTCACATTCACGCATATGCCTTTTTTCTTTCGTTCGCCAAATACGTACATATTCACTGTTTCGACGATTTTTATTTTTTGACTGCATATCTAATTTGCGCGTCATTAGTTTTTCCAAAGCTTGCCGCTATAGCTGTGAGGTGATATGAAATATATAATATAGGCGTATACATATAGCTAGTTGATGCCATCCATGATTCCACTCACTCGGTGCAAAACATGCAAATCTAGATGCGATATGCGCCCAATATTCCTATTTTCTATTTATATTTTTGGCATCTCTACTTTTTTCCTCCTCCTTTTGGCGAGATGGTCTTTTAGCTATTTTATACTTTTTTTTTAAGGAAAAGAATCTGTCATCAATAAAATATTAATGAAGTTATTAATTAAAACAAGATCGGTGTAAATAAAAGCAAGTCAAGTGCATATCTTAACAGCTCCACTACAATGGATGTAGTCAGTCATTTAGAGCTCGATCGCTCCCTCCGGTCCTAATTATAGGAGCATTTTTGTAGTGCAATTTGCACTACAAAAGTGCTTCTATAATTAGGACCGGAGGTGGTATATATTTAATTTGATGGAGCATGGGATATATATAATTGAGAAGCTCAGGTAGCCACTTGCTTGTTTTGAGCTCACCTAGGTCTTACTTTGATATTCTTTCCGGTCCTAAATATAAGATATAATTGAGTTTTTTTTGTAAAGATTAAGAAAGCTAATTAAATCGTTTTATGATATTTATATTTATCATTTTTCTTTCAAACTAGTGTGTTGCTTATAAAATAAATGACTTAATTATAATATACACAACATATATTATAGTTAAGTCATTTATTTAGCTCTCTTAATCTCTAAAAAAAAAAGTCAACTATATTTTATATTAAAGACCATTCATCAATGAATTGAATGAAAGTGAATTGATAACACAACGGTAAAGAGCTTCCATGAAAGCCCGAAAACGACGTCTGCGTTTCAACTTGCAACGCTCACCTCCTCCTTTCATTTTTCCCTTTTCTCTCCAGCAAAGCACACAAGCCCGCCCCTGTCATCAGCTGCTACAGTAAATACTCTTTTCCTTTTTACATATACTACCTTTACAGATTAAATCACTTCATTTCTCTCTTATTTAATTAATATTGAGAGAGTATTAATATGTATATATTACAAAAGATCGATAAATATAAAAAATAGGTCTTACGATTTAGAATTAATATCAACCTCCAAATTATATCCGACGTATAATGATAATGCGTTGACAAACTCAGTCGATCACTCCATAAAATTCGACTACATACAGATAACAGATTCTCCCCCATGTAAATGGATAAAGGTATTATTATATTGACGTCATTGAGATAAACCCATTTTGTTGAGGATGATAGCCATTATGATGAATATGTCCCTTTCCTTCTTTTTTACCCGAAGTGATATACTCTTTCATGTAAAACTCGAATTTTTCAGCCACGTCCTCAGGCACGGACACCATCACTCTCACCGCTTCAGAATCACCCGTTACCGGTAAAAAGTAACAGTAAATGTCACTGGTCAAAGGCCCCATTTGCAGTGCCTTCCCTCCTCCAAAATCCACCTCCTCTAACCCTAGCTTCGACCACTGTGATATCACCAAGCTAGCCGATAGATCCGTTTTTACCGTTTTGTCCTCCAACAAATCAATCATTGACCTCACATGTTCATCGTCCAACTTTGCCTTCCCTTGTTGCACCAACTTCACGCCTTTGTCCAGGCCTGCGTTTAGCAATCCCTCCACTGTGCTCTCCGCGCATCCTAACACAAATCCATTCCCATAATACCCCTGAGGCATTTCTGGATTCAGCTTTTTCCGAACGTTGACCGAGAATAGTAGCTTCACGTTGAGGGTAGGGGATAGGTCCAGTGAACGAACCCAGGAGCGCCAAGTGTGAGAAGCCACAGCTTCGAAGGTCGTGCACGTTACCACGCACTGTTTCTTCAGATGAAGAAGATGAGAAGACGTGAGAGTGAAACACGTGGCCACCAGGTGCTGGGACTGCAACCACTTTACCAGGTCCACCTGAGAGGATGGTGGTGATGATGAGTGGTTAGTTTTCATGTATCCCGAGTGAGAACACTTTACCTGTGGAGGATTTCGAGGCATTAGGAGGTTTCGAGAGTGGAAGGGTATTATCGGTAATTCACAAGTCGGCGACGTGGTCAAGTGGGCCCATGCGTTTAAAAACTGAGACGTGCCTATGCCATCGCATATGCAGTGGCTGATGGCGGCGCACACCACCATTCCTCCGCATCGGAGACTCGTCACCTGTAAACGAGCATGAGATCGATGAGGACATTTTGGTCATTTTAAGCAAGTTATTAATTTAAAACATGACGGTATAAAGAAAGTTGGAACAACAGCCATATTTATATAAATACTTTCGTGAAAGCAACAAAAAGAGGCATATATATTATCAGCATTTCAACACACAGATCCCAAACCTCGAAGCATGATTTTGAAAGCAAACGTATGGGCTATGACTATGTCCACATAAAGTTGAGTAGTAGCAAGCGTAGATAAAAAGTTGCCATCAAGATTTCATGGAGACATAAAATGATAAAATTAAAGATTTGGGCCTTCTTTTTCTCTTTATTAACCGTGGTGGTTGAGTTAATTAATTTCATATATCGAGGGAGAAAATGAATCATTTGCGGGGAGAATTGTTAAAAAGGGAGAGCTGATCAATGACGTTGATGATTATGGCTTGCAAGTGTAATCATTACAGGTTAAGCACTGAAACGATTTGGAGAATGCAAGCTTTCTGAGGAAATCTGAACACCCTTTTTTAAGTTACCCGGTAGGGAATCTACAGTAACACACACCCTGAATAAACTTTTAAAAAACAATCATATTCTAACTTGTCGACAGCAAAACACACAGCGAACTGACATACATCTCCCTATTGAGAAAACTAAGTGTTACGTTGATATTAACTTTTTGAAAATAGCTTTTGTGATTTATATTACTCGTAGATAAGAAAAATATCATCCTAGGTTTTAAAACTCGAATGGGGCAGGCCGAACCGGAAACTGGAGAAACAGTAAACCGGTTCGGTATTCTTTTTAACCGATTTTTTTTTTATTTTTATAATTTCATATTAATTATCTAAAATCTTCATTTTATCAGGTTAACTCCGGACCCACTAACCTTAATCTAGTATCTAGCTGGTTTAGTGGTTGCTCTAGTTTTAGAACTTTGGTTTTATCTACAGAAAGGCTTCTAAAACCATGGTGTGAGAATTACCCAAATCATGAGGTAAATGTTATGTACCTATAGAACAAAGTAAATATTCATTTATAAGGATCAACGAATGAAGCAAGAATAAACAGACCTGGACAATAAGAGGAGGAACGTCCAAGAAACTGTGAGCTTCGAACTTATACAAGAGCTTCTTCCAGGACTTGTTTGGCATGTTGGAAGATTCAAGTAATTCATTCGCAGTGATGGGCATGAATGCTTCAACGAAAATAGCTCCTTCTGCGTTACAGTCCACGTGGAGCTTCCCTTGTTGTTCATCGACGGCCCTCAATCTGCCAGCTAATGGATAGTAATCCACAAGAACTCTGGAGAGAGAAAGCTTCAAGGCATCGAAGCTCACAGATTTGCTGAACATGTAACAGTACTTAATGGAGAATCTGAGGAACTTTTGGTCGTCAAGGTTTGAGAGATAGAGAGAGTGATTTGGTGTAGCAGCACTGGGTCGGATTACGATAGGTGGATTAGAATATAAACAATCTGGGAGGTCTATAGATTTTGATTTCAGCATTTTGTTTTTGAGCTGTTTAATCTTAGGACTGTGTGTGTAGCAGTTTTCTGATAATGATTATGACGATGGTTGGTGAGAGATGTGAGGATGAAAAGAGACGGGAGAGAAGGATGAGAAGGAGGAGTCTTGATTTGAGTGGAAAGGAGAGGGAGGGGGAGGAGTTAATTTGTAGACAGGAGAAACGACACAACGTCTTAAAATCGAAGTACGATGAGATTCCCCAGGGTAAAGAGGAAAGCGAAGAAGAGGGCGCCCTCATTGTAAAGAAAAAGCCTACAAAATTTTATGTACACTTATTTTTTTAAATTGAAAATTTATTTAATTAATTTTTTGTTTTCAAAAATTTATTTTTATATTTTTATTATTTTTTTTGAACTCAAATATATACTTTTTGAATGTGGAAAAATAATGTGTATATTTTTTTATAAATAATTACTCCCTTCAATTCATATGAGGTCCATTTGAGAGTTTTAATTTGGTATTAAATATGAAGTTCAATTCTCTTTTGTTTATTATATTATTTTTTTCTCTAATAATGTCACTGTTTATTGGAATAATTTTATCACTTAATAGTGGGGGTAAGGTTGTCAAACTCACGAGTCTAAGCAAACTCGTGATAATGATGTAAACTCGTATCGTAAACTCAAATCAGTAAACTCAAATCAGTAAACTCGTAAGAGTTTACATTTATCATTAAACATGTATTAACAGTGTATTATTAAATAATTAAAATATAAAAATGACAACAATTTGATTTAAATATATATATTTTAAATCCAAATAATTGAAATTAAATATATCAACATTCATAATTTATTATATTTAATAAAGAAATTTCTATAAAATTTATATATAAAGTCTTTGAGGATGACAAAATTGAAAAAAAATTAACAATATTTTGTAAGCTACAAACGTAAAAACGGTAAATTCGGTGTGTAAACTCGTGAGTTTATATGAGTTTACGGCTGACACGAATTTACTAGAGACTTAACTCGATTTAGTGAAGTAGAAACGTAAAGACGGTAAACTCGGAGAGTCAACAACAATGAGTGGGGGTATTAAAAGCGTTATAAATACTGCCCCCATGTTAGTCATAAATAAATATCTTAATTATTTGTTGTTCTACAAATTAGTTAAAAGGACAAGGTCTCTTCTTTCAAATTTAACAATTAAACACGAAATTTATAATTAATTAAATAAAATACTCAATATTATATGATATTAGACCTTTTTTTTAAATGAATTCACATAAATTAAAGAAAGAAACTGATACCCCTAATTTTACGAAAAATTATATTAAATTAACAAATTACAGTAAAATAACAAGTTATTTCTCCTCTGCGTTGCATGAGGGAGTATGATACCTAAAAATGTTAATTGCGATAAGTAGTATTATGCAGAGACATGATATTAGATAACATGATTATCAAAATATATTGATATGGTAATAAACATTGATGTTAAAATTTAAATGAAATTAATTTGATTATCATGGTAAAAAAGTCCAAAACTGTTTTTGAATAAGAAGGGGGAAATTTACACCATGCGCATAATTATTTTTATAGTCTCCAAATGTCTATTACGTGATTATGATCTATGATTTTTTTTGGGACCATATTATGATCTATGATTCATGATTTAGTCTGATGTTATTATTGAGTACCACTTTGGTCCTATTTATAAGTCCAATTTGACCAAAAAAATTGGTCCTATTTATAAGTTCATTTTGACCAAATAAATGAGATTGTGACAATTTTGCCCATATTAATGATGATGAGAGAGATTGACTGGCTATATTGGGAAGAGAAAAAGATGAGAGAGATTTGACAATAAATTTTAAAAAATACTAATTCATAAATGAGGGTAAAGTTGAAAATTTGCTCTATAATCATTGAGATACCTAACTTTCTTTGGTACTGAGATTTGGTCAAATTGGATTTATAAATAGGACCAAAGTGGTAGGTTAAACTTTATGGATTAAAGAGAATTTTTCTATATTAGGGAATAATGTGTAATGTTTTTTTTTTCAAAAAAATAAAATTACTTTAATAGGTATTAACTGAATGAATGTTAATGTAAATATGTATGAATTAATTTAATGGTGTGACTACCCAACTGATTTTGAGTTAAACATGTATTACAACATTTCATCCATAAAGTTGATGTTAGTGTTTTGGTTCTATGCTTCTTCTATTAACTCCGATAATATCGAAAATAATAATTATTATTATTTAAACATTGAGGAATATTCAACATGTGCTCCCCCAACACATGGAGCACTAGAGAGGTACTCTGTCATGGAGATTTGAGAGTACCCATTCGTTTGGCTTTAAAAAAAAAAAAAGGAGTATACGTTCGCTTACGGTTATATACGAGTGATGATGACTTCACCAGCTAATTGCGTTCCATCTGTCTCGTGCTTGTGCAAACAAACGAGGATGCAAGCTCCGTCCATATATTTAAAGGTGGAACCCCAACAATAAAAGAGAGAAACCAAGTCGCTGTGTGGCCTGTCGATGTGATAGACGACCATTATAGAAAAGCTCGAAGATGGAGTAACACATGGAAGTAGCAACATTATCATGAATTAGAAATGTTCAGTCTTTGTGGGCCTCAAACTTGAAAGTAGAAGGTTGAAAACTGAAAGTAAAAGCATTCAAATGCTCTACCTCTGACGGCTCTGTCCCTATGAATACAAAATTCTCAATGTATTGTGCTTTGGGAGTAATCAAAATTCTAGTTGAGGAACACATGTGAAGTTGGGATTGAGGTGAAAGTGAAAGACACAAAACATGGTTGGTCCGCTATTAAAATGGCCAATCAAGCTGAAATTACACAGTGAAGGACTCTCGGTTTTGTGGTCCTCATTTCAACTCGTCACATCATATCAAATGCCCAGCTAACCTCAAGTAATGCTATTCATCATTGTGCTCCTAGTACCTCCCTACCACCCTCATGTGCCTCTGTATAGAGAGAGAGAGAGGACTCAGTCACATGTGAAGCCGACAACAGTGTGGCTACATGATTACACAGTGCTGGATCGGATAACGTTGTTTATTCAAGTTTACCCTTAATGAATTAGATAAGCTCTTAAGGAAATTCCTCTGGTCTCAAGACGAGGATGCAAAAAAGATGCACTTTATTGCCTGTGATAAAATTGTCCAAGCCAAAAAGCAGGGGGGTCTTGGTTTCAAGAATCTTCGCCGTCAAAATAAGGCATTTATTATGAAATTTTGTTGGAGTCTTTTAACGAAAAAGCATGCTCTGTGGGTCCAGTGTCTTTGGTTTAAATACAACTGTGGTGCCTCCCCCGTGCCTATTGTCTCCAGGAAGAGGAACTGATCCTCAGCATGGAAAGCGATTGTCGAAGTTTGAGACAAGTTCCTTACTAGAGTTGGAAAAAAGGTTAATAATGGAGAGGGAACCAAGTTCTAGCACGATCTTTGGTTGCCTCTTGTCCGCCCCCTCATAGCTTTCGTCTCAGATCCATCCTTAATTAATGAAGATGAGACAGTTCGCGACCAAATCTTAACAAACAGAGCTTGGAACACTAGCAAATGGCAGGGCATCCTACCCCTGCTATTATTCATGTTATCTCTAAGATACACCCTCCCTCTAATGGCTCCCTCGATGGTTTTACTTGGAGAGCTTTGGAAGATGGTTGCTTTTCTGTTAAATCCGCTTATCACTATCTCTCTGATCGTGGGGAAATGAATGCTAGTAGTTTTTGGGCCTGCATGTGGAAATGACAACTTCTGGAGAAAATTAAATTCTTCATATGACAAACTGGTCACGAGAGACTTGTCACTAATTCTCTTAGAGCCAGAAGAGGTCTCACGCAGGAGAACCGTTGTCCCTTTTGTTGCAATTGCGAAGAAAGTGTGCTTCATATAATCAGGGATTGCGAGAAAGCAAAAAACTTGTGGAATCAAATTTTAAAACTTAACTATTTTTCCCAGTTTTTCACAGGTAACTTGCAGGCTTGGCTCAGCTGGAACACCGACCACAACCCGGCGAAAGGAAGATTCCGACACTTTCCTTGGTCAAGGGTCTTTAGTTTGGGCTGTTGGATCCTCTGGACATCCAGATGCAAATTCATATTTCAGGGGGAAACAACCAATACCAGGGAGATGATTTACTTGTGTAACTATCTTCTCATGGAAACTGCTGTTAATCAAACTCTAAATCACAAAATTTTCCAACTTGACAGGTTTATGGAGCATTCTTGGACCCCCTCCTACAAATGGGGTCCGCATTGATGTGGATGGTTCGGTGCGACATCAACAACAAGCAGCTTGTGGAGGTGTAATCAGAAACTCCCAAGGACATTGGTTGATGGGGTTCCACAAATCCCTTGGGCTGCAAACTGTTAATGAAGCTGAGCTGTACGCTATTATGACCGGCCTCCAAGTAGGTCTTCAAATGGGCTTATAGGAAATTGTCCTCTACTCCGATTCTCTTGATGCTATCAACATCCTTATGAGGGATTGCTACGCTGATCATCCGCTGAAGGACATCATTGGGGAGACCCGAGATCTTCTTTTCCGTGACTAGAATGTGGAGATTCATTATACTCCTAGAGACAACATCTCGTGTGCCGACTTTATGGCCAAGCAAGGCCATGCTGCAAATAGTGGTGCTGCTGTCACTCTTGTCCCGTTGATTCCAAGAGGTTGTCTTGCTATGGTCTTCAAAGACCAATTGGCTTGCCGCTACTAATTTTTGTTAGCTTGTTGTATTTGGGGTTAGATCTTTACGGTCTATCTTCCATACTTTTCAAGCCTTGGCTTGCCTTTATTTATCAAAAAAAATATATATATATTGTCCTCTGCTTCACCGGTGTTCTTAAGGATGCTGCCCCTTCCTTGACCTTAGCCGGCCATCTTTGCTGACTCCTGTTTGGATTCACTTTAATTTGAGCGTTAAAGGTAAAAAAAAATGTAGTAGCTTAAAAGCCAACGCTCACACAGTGATCAAAAGAAAATGAAACCTGTTTGAATTGCTTTAACTTTGTCAAAAGCTCAAAGGTAAAAAAAACTGTAATCTAGTTTTTCTAAAAGCTCTCAGCTTTTTGATGTGTGCCCCGCCACTTCTACCACCATCAATCCAAACACAAATCATTATCTATAACCTGACTTTTTTCCTACCGAACTTTTTTAAAAGTCAGATAGCTTTTTAAGCCACCGCTTCTACGCCAACCCAAACAGGCCCTAATTCAAACTTTTTGTTTCGTAACATTCACACGAGATTATGTACTGTTCAGAGATCGAACATGGTTCCACCTGTTAAATTGAGTACCTATCCTTAAAGCAGAGGCTGCACTGACTTTAGGCTCTCTGGCTAACAAATCATTTAATCCAAATATAATAATCGGCATACTTGGGAGAAAAGGCAAAGAACTTTGCGAGAACATGTATCCATCTTTTTTTGACTTTCAGAGATTATCATATCAGGGAATCTAATTCTTGTTCAAACACGAGCACAGGGTTCAATTCAATGGCCTTTGACTCTCCTCGATCTGGGGAACAAATTCCATCATTTACGAACTCCCACCTCCACCACCACCATCACGGCTACAGCCTCATCCATTAGTACCAGTAGAATTTGACATCATCTTTAGATCATGTTTGCTAATGGATTAAACTGTTAGACTGTTCATCTACATATCGTTGATATCCACATAGTTCCTCTCATGCATCCTCTTCAACTTGAAAAATCTTGACAGTTTTAATACCCTCTAGTAAATGACCCCCACCTAGGGGTTTCGTTGACCTGAAATGCTGAAAAACTGACACAGATAGTGGCACACGTGCAACCTAATTATAGAATGTGGCTTTCTTCTGGAATGGTTCAGGACCACATTAACGTGATGTATTTAATAATATAAAAACTTTAACAAACCTACAATTCATGAGTTATGAAACTTTCTTTGACTCAGTGTAAGGCACAGACTCATACTAATTACTTCAAAAGAAGCTGAGAAGGTAGGCAGCTCTAGGATGCAGAAGTGTGATTATTTTACAACCTAGCAACATATGAGTTTGCCTGGGTGACATATCTAACCCATCGATGTGGATTATTTGCTTTTGACTTCGCTATTTGCAAGTACTTCACCTGTGCCACAACAAATGGGATCTTAAAATTACTGAGAGATTAAAAGAAAGTGTAAATTTAGTAGAAAAAGATGAGAAAACAGCTGGCAATAATGGGTAGTAAAGTTAGCAATATGATCCTTAAATCATGAAGATCATAATCCAGTTTCAATTTTAGAAGGCAGTAACTGATTGATTAGGATAGTTAATCTATCTGTATCTAACAGGTTAATCTTTGGTTGTATTGGAATTCTTGCCATGGATTAGGAAAACAGATTCAACAAAGCATTTCATATAGACGGAAGACATTTTCTTTTGGCCAATGCTAAGACAGATACCATTTAATTTCTTAGATTAACAGAACACTTCTATCAAGAGTCATGGCATCGCTAGACAGATCTGGCTCACTGTTCAACCAGATCCAAGAAAAATTAACACAGTAAATTTAAAACGTAGCTTCAAAAGAATTTTCATAATTTTACCTGAAGCTTTGAAGCGTTATGCATGGGTATAGTGAAGGACATGCTAACTGGCCCTGCTTCCTTCATAATATTGCCTGTGCTCAATACAAACAAGTTAAAATTATTATATATTTTGTCAAACATCAAAAAAAAAAAAACGAGTCCAGCAGTAGCACAGTGCACTGTACCATGTATTTCTTGTGAAAATGTAAGTTTTGCACGTAAAGTATGCTCAGTTCCACCAGCAATCTGCAAGAGAATGGATTAGTCAACACTAAGATTCAATCTTACAAGTGTGATGGTTATAGTAACTTAAAATAAGCAGATAAGGAAACTTCAGTGGAACAAACTATTGTAAAAACTTAAAACCAATTATTTGTGGCATATAACAGATCGTAAGTTCCGAACCACCTTTTCTATGCCCCACTCCAGTCTCTTATTTGCTTCCTTAAAGTCTGTTGTTCCAACAGCTCCCGGCTCCAACTCAAAATTAACACTGAAAGTTTCAATCAGGTAGGAAAAGCAAGCAATTAGGATGGTAAGAAGACTTTCAAATGGATACAATAAAGCACCCATTGCTAGTGCTTTAGAGAGGTGTACAGTTCACTTGTGCGCTTGGTCATGCAAAGCCAGTTCACTAAACGCCCATATCAGGGCATCCAAATGTTCAATTATATTGTCTCTAAGTTTGGTTCATCATCCTTATCCTGTTTATCTTTATCATCATGGTTGAGTAGGCCAAAGGTAATTTATAAGGTACAGGATAAAAAACCCAAGAATGACCTTTACCTCAAAATAAAACATAGTATGTATTAGGCTGAGTGTCAGCAAAAAATTGTGCCTCTGCTATGTGACTTAGTTTATGAAGGAAGATGATTGAAATACCGAGTAGTATATGTCGGAAGTGGCATCTCTATAAGAACTGTGTTAGCATTGATGCTTGGTAAGAACTCAGCTCGCACTTTGATTATCACTTCAGCCTATGAATAATACAGCAGACGTTCAGTGTGATAAACAAGATATTAAGATCTAGAAAATCATAGGGAGTTCGAATCACCTTAAGCAGTCCTGCTTCTTCAATCAATGCATTGATACGAAAAGGTGGCTTAAATGCTTGAGTCATTCGATAATTCATGACAGGAAATTCGCCATCGGGTGGCACCTACAATAAAACAATGATTTGTCAAGAGACTCGTATAAAATCCTTTCAAACTGGTATATATCTATGGTGATCAACTATGCATTTACCAACGTCAAAGTTCGGTCAATATCAAAATTATCAAGGTGCACAGATTCGTGGAAGTTGCAATCATCAAGGAGAACAGCCCCTGAACTTCTATAATCTGTCCAAAGAGATGACTGTAAGACATCAGGGAAGAATAAAAAGATTCAGCAAAAATCAAATGGGAAGCCAGTATATTAAAGACCATGTTTCACAAGGGGAATTAAAAAAACAGAAATCCTAGTTAGCATTTCTGGGAAAATAAACTATACCACAAATTGACCTACCATTTCTTCCTATACTTAGGTCTTCATTGAGAGCAAGTCGAATCTCTGGGTTGCCAGTAAGATAACTCTTCATTTGGATGGTGCCATCTATTTCACTAGTAAGTATGAATCCCTGATTCCAATGATAAATTCATGTCAAAGCACTTCAAAATTTGGAATTCACAGATGTGTATAAGAGAGCAACATATAGCAAGTGGGATTGGTAAAACCATATATAACAAGAACTTAAATACTCACACTGGAGTTAAATGTAACACTTATTTTCTCAATCACGTCAACAAAAATCTCATCCCTCTTTCTACCCCTAGGTTCATTTGCAACTACAGATTTCGTGATGGCTGTTCCTGGCATTCGTTTGGCCCCTTGCTGCAGACACAAGTGTCTTGTCAGGGAATTAAACCATAAATTCATCTAGACAACCAACATTGTATGATTATTGCATGTAACTGACTAAACAAGTGATTACCATAAAAATTGAAGCAGGACCAAGGGTAGGCAATCGTGCAGCCTCAACTACAAATGGCTCATTGAAAACATACGACTTCAAAACCTCAGTTGATGTAGTTTGGACATAGCCAAAATCCTGGCATGAATAGATTTCAGTAAAGGAACATATGAATAAAAAATGAATGATGAAATCATAAACATGGCAAAATAATGACCTTCAAAAAAATAAGGACAGAAGTAAAAGAGAAATCAAATGTTCATAACTATTTAGTATTTTTCGTATATAGTATAAGTCATGCAATGCAAGGAATTTAGTTTCAGTTTTTGTTTTATTCCATTAAAACCAATAAGACCGTTGAGAAAGTATCATAAGAAAATTTCACAAACAATCGTCACAAAGAGTTAAGAGGAGACTCTCAGACTTGGCAAATGAAAAGTTGAAAGCAGCTGTCTGAGAAACTGAAAGAAAGGAATCGCCAAACATAATGACTAAAATTAATGTGTGAATCTTATAGTCATAAAGACAATGTGAACATGACAGGAAGACTGCGGCATGAAAATTTTAAACAAGAATTACACTTTCAACTCAGCCAAGGAAGAATACTAAGTACTTACAATGACTTCATCCAATAATTCATATACAAGCACAAAGTTCTTCCGCAATGAATCTTCATTAAGAATTCCAAGGTAATCTTTGATAACACGGGCAATTCTTTGAAGAAGTTCCAAAACAAGAGAAGGGGAGACATTGACTCTTGTTGTAGCAACAAATAATAATCCAGAAACCTTCACGTGAAAGTAGTTGACACCATCTACATTCTATTGGAAAAAAACAGCAGTCAGATGAAACAACGGGAAAAAATAACGATTGGGATGAAATGGAGGAAAAGTTGTCTAGAATCTATGTTTTTTCTTCAGTTTAATCAGCAAATGAATAGAAATATGAGGATAATACACAACTAAAATGGAAAGAAACTGATGAACTACTCAAGGCAAGGAGATACGTCTCAGAACACATGAGGTTCCTGGAAAAAATCTTCCTAGGCATATATATATATTTTTTTAAAAAAGCATGAATAAAAAAATTGTAAGGAAACAATTTCTTATCATGTAGAGAATACCGACAAATACAGGAGGAGCATCTCCTTCATCATCCTCTTTCCAGAACCTCACTTTGCGGAAAAATGTTTCCGCACTCCCTTTTTGAACATCACTACGATCTGCATTTAATTTAAAAAGAAAAAGGGAGAAAAAATGTGTCAATTGCCACCCGTCAGAACAGGATTGTATTCTTCACATCATGGTTTGTTTCGGGACCATCCTAGGCAGAGCAGACGGATTCGAGAGCTCATTTGTATTGGTTTATATTGATTGCCTCCTTTCTTGGTATCTTAGTGAGTGATATATGGCTTAGTTACTTCCATGTCAACAAGAGTGGAAATCATTTACGACTAACGTTGCACATGCACAAGGAGAAAAAAATCTTGACCGATATATTTTGAGATAAATCGCCTATTATACAGGTTAAAATTCGATTGAATATCAAACGAAAGGGTTTCGTTCTAGCATGACAATGGTAATTGAAAGTAAAGAACCAATGAAGCTAGGCCTGAGGGCCTTCTAAAATATCTAAATGTCAGTATATAAAAGTTTGCATGTGAGGTAAATAAAATCCTGTGGCATTCAAAACAATATTGTCAGTGACGGAAAATCCTCATATTAGGTCGAATTTTCCATCATCAATGACAATTTGATTTAATTTCTCCTAGCAAGACCCAAAATGGAAAAAAGATGGAAAAAAGAGGAAGGAACTGGAGAGGGAAGGAGCAGCAAATAGATAAGCTAACAGCACAGAGACTCACAATCACGAAAGACAATATTGTCACCCCTCTGTGAAAGCACGAAGAACTGAGAGATCATGTTGACGATCTTGACTCTCTCCTTTTCTTTGGCTCTCCCAATTCCGGACTCCAGACTCCAGACTCTAGACTCCAGGCTCAACTCCGGTTCGTAATCCTATGTCGTCTTTCCTCTTTCCCGGTTAGGTCAGAGTGGAAGATTGTGGACCCCACAAGCAAACTCGGATTGCCACGTTTTGTTTTGTTTGTCTTTTTTCCTTGTTTCTTTTTGGTGTTAAAGGCCACGTTTTGCTTGCGCAAGATAGCTTCCAAGACAAGGCAAAAAGATTCTGCACCAATTAATAATTCTCATAAACTAATAAAAATAGTTAAAGTCAATAAAATAGACATAAATTTAAGTAACTTCCAATATTATCCCTGCTAATTACACTAAACTCTAATATTATATTAAGGATTAAGGTGTAAAAATACACATGTGCTTTTCTCTAAAAAACACCTAGTAGCAAGTGTTTTTTTAAGTGCAAAAGTACACACGTGGTTACAAATTAGGTGCAAGAATATTGTTTGACCGTTAAGTTTGACTTTGACTGTTAAGTTTGACTTTTTTTTGCTGACGGGACTATGATGTGGCATTTCAAAGGTGCAAAAATACACATGTGGTTTGTCAAGAAGAGCGCCCAACACCAATTTTTTTTTTTAATTTAATAATTTTACTTCAATTAAAATTATTTTAGGATCTTGAAAAAATATTTCAGGTATTGGCCGGTACTAAAAGGATACTGACGGATACTGAAAAAAATATTTCAGGTATTGACCGGTACTAAAAGGATACTGACTGATACTGAAAAAAGTATTTCAAGTATTGACCGGTATTAAAAGGATACTAACTGATACTGAAAAAAAATATTTCAGGGTACTGACTGTTACTAAAAAGTACTTTTAGGATACTGACTGGTACAGAAAAAATACTTCATAATCTTGAAAAGTTATTTTAGTATCTTGAAAAAATATTTCAGGGTATTGACTGGTACTAAAATGTACTTTCATGATCTTTTTAGACAAATTAATTAAAATAAAATTATTAAATTAAAAAAAAAGATTTGGTATTCGACACACTTGTTGACAAACCACGTGTGTATTTTTGCACATTTGAAATGCCACGTCATCGTCCAGTCAGCAAAAAAAGTCAAACTTAATAGCATATTAACGGCCAAACAAGATTTTTGATTCTAAAGTAATATAGTCACTTTCACCTAAAAACATAAAATATTTTTTTGAGAAAAACACATGTGTATTATTAATTATGGGTATACATTAAAGAAATAATTAATATGCTTTTAAAATAAACAAGTGTCTTATAAAAAAAACAAAATATAATTGATAGTTGGTGTTTTATAATAAAGATCAGAGAAAGTATTTGGTAAGTGGTAACTTGTAAGTGTGTTTCCATGCGGATTGAGTAGAATGGTTAGTCCCACACAACATGATGAATACATATTTAATCTTTAATGATCAGCAATGTCTTAAATAAGATTGCAAATAATCACTTGTACTTAAAAAAAAAAAAAACTTGTAAATTTGACAATAACTCTAACAACGTTTTTTTTTTAAAAAACCTTGTCCATAATAGAGATATTCCGCAGAGTAGCGGACGTGGGAACTTATGAGAGAAGTCGAGATTCCTTCTTTAAAAAAAAAAAAATTAGGAGAGAAATTGAGCTCACCTATAATATAAGAGTAGGTGTTATGACTTTACTGCTCAGGACATACAGGAATTTGGGTTCTGGGAAAGGAATGTAAAATTTAAACGTCTCACGAATTTTAAACATTTTTACTGGACCACAATTTTAGACCTTAAAACTATATATATATTTATATATATATATATATTTATTTATTTATTTATTTATTTGGAATGCTAGATCTCGAACCCGTACCTCGCGGTTTCAAAGCATGGCTTTAAACCACAAAGAATTGAGGGAGCTAGCTTAAAACTATCTTTTTTTTTTTTTTTTTAATATCAAATCGGGGCAAAGATGCCCAGCTTTCAGTCCTGTATTACAACTGAACGTGGGAAAGCAATTCCCACTTCATCCTGGAACAAACATTAACATTTACAGACAGTAGTAGGAGGTGTACTAAATACAGTTTTAACATCCTCCACACAGAAACTAAAATTGGCTAAAGTATCTGCACACATGTTACCCTCTCTATACACATGTACAATTCTAAATTTTGCAAATTTCCTCAAGAATCTGCATATTGCCGACACCAAACTGGACCCAAACTCCTCTGGCACCTGTAAATCAGACAAAACAGATACCACGAGATAGAGAGTCACATTCAACAATAACATTCTGAAAATTACAACTATAAGCTAATTCCAGGCCGAAAAACAGCCCACAACTCAGCTCTAATGGTGAACAAACTTCCCAATTTCCTAACAAATCCACCCAACCATTCTCCACAGCATCCTCGAATAAGCCCTCCACAACCAGCTATTTGTTCTCCACCTCTTGAAGCCCCATCAACGTTTATCTTCACCCACCCCACAGGAGGAGCAACCCAACTTATATACTGCTCCTGTTTCAGGCCAATGACCCTTCCAAACTCAACCCTTGCAGCTTTGATGTTCTCAACATATTTGAACACCACCACTTCCAGATTATCAGGTAGGGAAAATCCTTCCTCAAACAGCCCCCTATTTCTCCATTTCCACAAAAACCAATGAGGCTACACCAAACAATAGCGCCTATTCATTGGTTGTAATACTCGATTCTTGACAAACCAACCTCCCCCGTAAAGAGAAGAAATCGAGTCGGTTTCTACATGCCTTAACTTCAGCCACAACGCCCTTGCCACACTACAATCTCTTAAGACATGCATTACAGTTTCTGTCTCATCAATGCACCGATGACAGTTGCTATTTCCTCCCATGATTCTGTTTCTTCTCACACCCGTAAGAAGCCTTTCATGCATTGCAAGCCAGAGGAAAACTTGTACTCTCCTCGGCCCTTTCCACTTCCAGACCTTATTCCACACATTCCCCTCCCTGTTCTGTTCAGCTCTCAGATCATGGTACATTTCAGCAGCAACATATTTACTGTGCAGCCCCGATCCCCATTTTAAGGAATCATTCCCATTCAATTCGTTTGGTGGTAACACCGCCATTATCAGCCCAATTCCTTCCATGTTAACCATTCCCCCAATCCTTTCCATATCCCACTTGCCATCTCTATTGACCATATCACTCACCATTAATTTTTCTTCACCATTTTCCAGTTATTTCTCCCATATTTACCACATAAAACCTTTGAACACAAGTTCTCGTGTTTAGCAATAGTGTTCCATACCACCTTTCCCAATAAAGCATCATTCATTACCTCTAGATTCCTTAAGCCAAAGCCACCATTTATTTTCTCCTTGCACAAAGAAATCCCAACTTACAAAGATGTATTTTCCTCTTACCTTCTTCGTTTTGCCAAATAAAGTCACGTTGCAGCTTCTCTATACGCTGCCTAACACTCACAGGGATATGGGAATGCTGCATGTTATACACGGCCAATTGGTTTGTTACCGATTGGACTAAGGTAAGTCTCCCGGCTAGTGACAGTGATTTCTTCTTCCAGCTACTCAGTTTCCCTTGCATCTTGTCAATTATGTGCTGAAACCTTCTCTTACTTCCACCCCCTTCAACATATAGGCCCCCAAGTACCTCCCTAGATCCTCCATCCTTTTAAAACCCGAAAAATCACAGATTTCTTTCGAACACTTCGTCTACATTCCTGGAGAAGAAAAGACTGGTTTTATGAACATTTATTTTCTTTCGCCCGAACAGGTCCCAAATTCCTCCAAAACTTTCAAGATCGTACCCATTTGATCCAACTCGCCTCACATACTAATAATAAATCATCGTGAACATTAGATGTGAAACAAACTGGACCATTTCGCCTAGAGTCAACGGTTTCCATAATTTTTTGCTTACACAATCCATAATAAGATGTGTCAATTTCTCCATACCCAACACAAAAAGGTATGGAGAAAGAGGGTCACCTTGCCTTAAACCTCTCGAAGGCTTAAACCGTTCTCTCTTAACTCCATTCCACATTAACGAAATTGAGGATGAGCTAATACAACTTCGATTATACTGCAAACGTTCATCCAAACCAATTTCTTCTAACACTCTCCCAATAAAACTCCAACTCATCCTATCATATGCCTTTTCAAGATCAATTTTAATGATCATATAACCTTTCCTCCCTTGTAATTTACTCAACGAGTGGACGATTTCCTCAGCAACAATTATATTATCATGTATACTACGCCTCGGGACAAAACTCGTTTGGAAAGGAGATACCAAACAGTTCATAAGTGGTTTGAGGCGATTAACAATCAATTTCGTCAATCCTTTGTATAAAACGTTACACAAAGAGATAGGCCTAAAGTGACTGACCTTTTCTGGGTGATCCACCTTTGGAATTAGGACCACAACAGTGTCGTTTAATTCTGCAATTCGATTCGGTCTGCTCCACATCTCATTCATCAAGGCAACCACCGACGTACCAACCACGGACCAGTTTTTCTGAAAAAATACAGCAGGGAAGCCGTCACTTCCCGGGGCCTTGAACGGGCCCATCTGGAAAAAGCACGACGCACCTCTGACATAGTAACCCCTCGGCCCACATTGTGCAATTTTTCCTGGCTCACAGCCCCCCATTGCTGCTCAGTGAGAAACCAGCTTCTGTCAATTCTGTTCTCCTTAAAGAGAGATCCATAAAAATCCTGAAACAGGTCCCCTATTTCCTTCTCATCATCAATCCATTCCCCTAGGTCATTCTTAATCATAGAAATTTTATTTCGCCTTCTTCTTATTAGAGTTTTGGTGTGGTAATAGCTTGTATTCCGGTCCCCCTCCTCTAGCCACCTCCCCCTAGATTTTTGAAACCACAAGACTTCCTCCTGCCTCATTGTAGCCAAGAGTTCCTCCTCTAATTCCCTCTCAAGCTGAACAAGGAAAGGGTTGCTCCTTCGATCAATGTTTCGTTGTACCCCATTTAATCTATTCAACAGTCTCCTTTTCCGAAACTCCACTCTCCCAAACACATCCTGTTCCAACTTATCAATTCTTCTTTGCAAACAGTTCAATTTCACATGCGCATCCTCTCTTCCCCTCCAGCTTATTTTGTACCAAAGTCTTGAATTGATCATGCATCAGCCACATAGCTTCAAACTTAAAAGGTCTCACCATCCTCTCTCTCACCTCGGCATGCGATTGATCGCAAAGGGTGGTGGTCGAGCTAAGCCTTGGAATGATATTTACTTCCGCACTGAACACCCCTTGCCATTGGGCATTGCATAGACACCTATCCAGTCTCTTATACACCCTTTCTAACCCTCCCATTTAGGACCTTTCCACGTAAAGAAAGGCCCATTAGCCTCAATGTCAATTAAATTGCGCCTTGTATCCAATCATTGAATCTAGCACAACGTGTTTCATTTATTCTCCTACCCCTTTTTTCTCCAAAGGAGACTTTATTTCATTGAAGTCCCCAGCTAATAGCCACGGCTCCACCATATTACTAGCTATATTCTCGCAAGATACTCCAAATTCTCGCCTTTCTTTGCTCACTCGGACTTGCATAGATTGTTGTAAAAGCCATTGAGGAGCCCCCAAGCCTACTTTGCGGTGAATGAACTGATCATCCCTCCCGATTATGTCCACCATCAACCCCTCTACCTCCCAAAGAATCCATATACCCCGGAGAAACCTTCCGCTTCCACCCTCCCTGGAGAAACTAAACCCCCAACTTTTAATCACCTTGGTGGCTTGAGTCCCACTTATTCTGGGCTCCAGAATTACCACTAACTCAGGATTGTACCTTCTTTTCATGTCCCGAACAACAGCCGCAACTCCCTTGCTAGCTGCTCCCCTACAGTGAAACAATGAAGTTGGTTGTTTTAGAGCCCATGGGCGATTGACTCAAAAAAAGAGTTCATAGGCTATACATGAAAACTCTTGATGAAAAAAATCAGAGTCAGGCTCTCGTGATCTATTGGTTTCAACTTGGGCCTAACGAACTTGTTGGGCTTCCCTCTGCTTGTGGTTAGGTTTGTACTATTGTCCCTTCCCTGGGCCCAAATGGATTCATTACAGTTATTAGCAAAAGGGAGAAAATGCGTACCAGAAAAAATCTGCATACGAACGAATGGTGGTTGATATAAGTGGTAAACAACTTGTGTTATTTAAGTAAGATCTCAAGTTCAAACTTTGTGAATGCAGAAAAGTCTTGCTGAGACACTCTTCCACCATAGTTAGGTGCGCGACGCGAATCGGATCCGGATTAGTTAGAGCGAAACTCTAGATACTGGATGGGCAACCAACAAAAAAAAAAATCTATCTGCATACGAGGTACTTGTGAAAAAACATGGAATCCAGTGCCTTGCGGGCAATAGGCCACTAGCTACATTGCACAAGACGGATCGATCTGGCAAGTTATGTCACAAAAATAGGAAAAAAGATATATGGAGAGTGTACGTGTGTCTATATACCGGATTAATAAAATTGTTGATCTTTATAATTTCATCAAATTTTGATTTTAATTCATTTAGTTTTAAATCATAATTTTCACATTATAGTTTGATAAGGACCTGATTTAAATCTTAATGGTGCTAACATTTTAAAAGATATGAACCAACACCATATACTTTTTTCGAGCAAAAAAAAAGCTCCATATACTTTTTACTTATGAGTTTTACTTTAATTCGGTTAAATTGAAAAGACAAATAGTAATATTAACCTATACGCGTGATAATTATTTAAAAAAGCAAAAGTAAAAAAGTGGAGATAGATTTTAATTTTCTTATTGATCGAGTACCGGGTGAAGATCTCTTAGGGGGTTATGCCAAGTCAAGAAACAACAAAAGTGGAGGTGACTTTGTCAGCGTTCCAAGGCTTTTATTTTATTTTTCTTTCTGTCTTTTCAATGCTATACTTACGTTTTCTTTATATATAGCTCCCTCCTCGCGGATGTGAACATGCACTAAAATCCTCTTTCAATCCATGCTCTGTATCTTTATTTTGAATTAAAATTCCAATAATCTAACCTCCTTGTCTCTCTTTATATACATACATACATCACACACACATATATATAATTGAATTGAATGTTTCAAGCTGCCGACAAATCGGATCGTCATGGTTTAGCTTCAGTGCTTGAAGCTTACCCTACAGTGTAGGATATGAAGAAAATGGAATGTGTTATATCAATAATTTGCCTTCGGGATGAAGGCACGTGATTTAAGGGACAGTGACAGCGAAATATAGCGATAAGGCCCCGAAAGATGAAATGACTTCACTAACTATAATGCATGCGATTCCTTTCAGGTTGCACGTCCGTACGGAAACTTTCAGTGGCTTTAACTTCTTTCGTTTTCGTTTGAAGCAAATAATATATATAAATATGATGTAAAATAATCAAAAGACTAGTGCGTTTCCTAGTGTGATCGAGTGCTAGTCTTAAAGATGATAAAGCAGCTAACTGTAGCTGCACATGGATTTGATTTCTAAAGTAATGTTTTAAAGTTAAAGACATGCTGCTTCAAATTCTTTGCCAAACTTTTGGTCTCAAGATCCTTATTTTTAAGAAGGATTCGATATTATATATAACGTACGCCTCTTAATTGATTTGACGTTCTTGTGACCGACGACCTAAATGGTCTAAAGACTATGGATACGGTAACGAATAAGCCTTTTTTTCTTTCGAGCAAAAAAAAAAAAAACAGCATTTTTTCTTGCCTGAAAATTATAACGAGTAAGCTAATCAGGATTTATTCACAAGTAGAAGTAGTATGAGGACTGACCCAACAAATATATATATATTACAGTGGTCCTTATATATGACACCAATGTAAATGTAGGAGCTTGTCAGTGAATTAGTTTTCACTACTAAATGTAAGATCTTAATCTTTTTTTTTATTTAGCATCTTTGATCCACTACTACAAAAATGCTAAACAACGACCTAAATAAGACCCAATTAACGACCCTTTTCTGAGGGACGTCTTGGAGGGGGTAGAGGAAAATTTCCAAAATGACGACCTGATCCAAAATTAGGTCGTCTTATTAAGCGACGATATTAGATCGTCGCCTTAATAAGCGACGATTTGAAATCGTCGCCTTATTTATCTATATAAGGCGACTGATTGGAAATCGAGTCGCCTTATATAGGTAAATAAGGCGACTGATTTAAAATCGTCGCCTTATTAAGCTAAATAAAAGATAGATAATTCGCCTTAAAGGCGACCTGATATTCTTATCAGGTCGCCTTAATTTCAAGAAAGGCGACACGATTTTTAAATCAGTCGCCTTTGTTGAACTTAAGGCGACGATATTCGAATCAGTCGCCTTATCGTAACAAAGGCGACTGATTTAAAAATCAGTCGCCTTTGTTGAATTTTTTTAAAAAAGTAAACTACAAAATATGAACATCTACCAAGGCAATGTAAGAATCACACTCGATCTAACAGAAGAATCGGCCGAAACCACCACAAGCAAATGAAGAATCTCACTCTAACACAATACATAAACAGACTATATATAACACCAAAATTGCATATTTTGTACGGACAAAACACCAAATACATACAAATGAACAACAGTTAACATATTAATTAATCATGCTCGAGTACTAACTAGACGCTATGTGTTGAAGAAGATATCTAGATATCATGTCTCGAACCGAATCGATCTCATCCTGCGAGTACGGATCCTTAGTACCCAAAAAAACCAATTAAGTGAAGGAAATAATTAACAACTCAAGTACAACAACAAAAATTAAATAAACTTGAGAATCACGGAAGCGATTACGTACGTTTTGAAAACCTTGAGTACGTCCGTCATTAACGATGGATTGCATCCAACTCATAACGTAATATCCGCACTCGGTGCTCCCGGTTGTTGATGGCACTATAAATCAAAGGCAAATTGTTAAAAACGAATAAAGGCATATCTAAAGCTACAGTGTCAATGAAATAACTTGAATTGAAACTACTCACTGTCGGTTTAAACCACTTCGGTCCTCCCTGCTCTTTTGCATTGATAAGTCAGTCTATACGTTCTGAGGCCCCTATCATTAAAATGGAAATTAACAGACATGTTAAACCATTCATTTAAAAGAAGAATCGACGATTCGAAAAAAAATTACTTACTCGGCAAACATGTTTTTGATATCCTCGGTAGGATTGCCATTTACTTGAATCGAACCAATAACGGGAGTTCTTGCTCGGACAAACAACACACACAACGTCCAATGACCACTACAACATATACGTATTAATATTAAATTAAGATAAGACCGCAATTTTGACACAAAAATCTTATCGACAAAACAAAAGTATGCACCTTTCATGTATTGGCGCTAGATAACAAGACGACCCTCCGTCGCTCATTGTTAGACCAACATAAATTGACCTCTGGGTAACGTCTTGCGAGCCGAAGCCGTGCATCCAGGACATAAGTATCCATACAAACTCGCTCGCGGTGTGCCGGCGCATAATTCACGGCAGACACTATGAAATGAAATGATAAATGTTATTGAAGATCTTAAACAAAAAAAAAGAGTACTAACATAATTAAAGGGTTAAACAAACTTACAGGATTGCAAGTTGAAGAAACTGTATATCTAAACAATCCATCGTCAAAAACTCCATCAAATCTTTATTGTCAAATGCCATCGGATATGTCTTTTCTGCACCGACAATGCCTGAGGCATCTGCAAGCTTATGAGGCCGATGTCCTTGTACATCTCTTCGGTATTGGTAGATCCATCAAAGCCAGAAATTGACTCCTCGATTTATTGGGCCATACGAGATTTTGGAGAAAATTGAACCAGCTTGCTTATCGAATTGCCTTACCGCCACACTGTCGAGTGTTCACAACGTGTTTCACGTGTCACAACTTAAGAAATATAATCCACATCCTTCCCATGTAATTGAGCCCGAAGAGGTCGAATTAAGAGAAAATTTGACTTACATACCCGAGCCAGAAAGGATCCTTGACGCAAAGGATAAGCAATTGCGAAATAGAACAATTCGTCTCTTAAAAGTCTTCTGGAAGGGTATGTCTCCCGGAGATGCTACCTGGGAAACCGAGGAGCGAATGCGGCGTGATTTTCCTAAGTTGTTTGCGTAGGTATGTCTAAGTGTTTTGGTAGTATGACATTTTTATGGTTCTGTAGTATAATGATCGAAATTGTGTGATGTGGTGGTGTTCGTAACTTATGTTTTGTCGGCGTGCTATTACAACTTTGGTATTGTCTTGATTTTGATATTGTTGTATTGGATTCTTATGTTGTGAATTGTCCTCTTTAACAACCTGTTAAAAATTTTGGGGACAAAATTCTATTTAGGTGGGGAGAGTTGTAACATCCTAATTTTTAAATTAGGATTTAGGTATAATTATGAAATAAGTATATATGCTAAATGTGTTTATTATGGAAAAATTGCCCTAAGATAACTATGAGAATTAAGCGGTGGAATTTGGCCAATGATTAAATTAATTATTAATTATTTGAAAAAAAAAAATATATTAGGAATTTACTTTTCATACAAAATTTAATACAAAATCATGGATTTGTGGCAAAAGACAAAATGTTAGTTAGAGCCCATATAATCAATTAAACACTCCAGCCCATTTGATTCCAACCGCAACAAAACAAAACCTAAACAATACAAGCCCAATACTTCTAACACTTTCGGCCCAAAAATCATATAATTGTCATACTCCTCTTCTAAGCCCAAAGACGTGAGACAATATATGCAATTAAACTCCTTCAATATCCATTAATTGGTTGGCTTATCTCGGTCAACGGAAAGCACGTAAGGATCACGAAAAATTCAGATTGCGTAAAATCAACGGAAAATCTCGCGCCATTACGGAAAGCACGAAGGTCCAGAGACGTACGGTAACCCATACCTCTCGAGCCTCACAACGTTGCTTAACCGGAGGTCCTTCTTCTTCGGTCCTTCCTTCTCTTCCTCCAACCAGACCTTCGAACCTCTATATAAGCCATACTCCCTCTCCTATTATAACCCACTGTTTCTCTTTAGCTTCAGCCGCATGAGCTTCATCTCAAAAACCAGCAACCAAGTCTGAGTGTAAGAGAGAGAGAGAGACGTGGTAGGAGAGTGGGAGTTGAAGCTGTGTGCTCTGTTTCGGAAACCAGAAAACAGAGAGCCTTCTTGTAAGCGGTGATTGGGCGGGTTGTGTTCCTCGAGCTAAGGCCAAGCTTGGAATTGAGGTAACCGGGGTTAATTTATTTTATATGCTTGTTTTGGGCTGTAAGGTATTTTTCTAAGCCTTACTTTCATATATATAACTTGTATGTGTTTTGAAAAATTATGTGTATGTTTGAATATGAAATTATTTCAGAGAAGCAGTGTATTTTTCCAATCTGTGTATTTAAGTAAATACTATTGTTGGGGTTGTTTTTGTTATGATGGTTGAAATGCTTGTTGTGAGTTGATATATTTAGAATAATGATTTAGTAAAATGTTGTTGAAAATGTTAGTGTTATATTATTTCTTCTGTTGTGGGTTATGTTGGGTTGAGGGGGAGAGATTAAGGGTGAACTTGTGCCTGGCTCTCTCAAATCCTGGCCCGGATCTTGAGTTGAGTGTTATAGGCGGACACCTCCCTGTTACGGTATTACGTTGGTGACATGGGAGGGGACAATATTCTTGAAGTGACTAGCTAACCTTGGCCGGGTATACTAGCACCGATAGGCATGTACCACGTCCGTAAGATATAAGGAGGAGCGGGAAGGATGAGTGGGGATGGGTTTAATTGTTAATTATTATGTATTATTCTGTTTGTAATTGTGCGAGAATTAAGGATTTCGTAGTGGTTTGTGGGCGAGTGTTGTGCCCTGAACCTGACATATATGTTATCGAGTTTGTGGGCGGAGTTTGTGCCCTGGACTCCGTGGTTTGTGGGCGAGTGTTGTGCCCCGAACCCGACATGTATGTTATCAAAAGAAAAAGTATTCTCCATTATCGCTTGTTAAATATTATAATTATAAAACTTGCTTCTCGACTTGCAATCCTTTCCCGCATATTTGATAAATTTACTTGATTCTTGGGACTTTATGTCTCACCCCGTCATTCTTAAATTTTTCAGCGAGACCTCTAACCTTACTAGAGGACAAGGGAAGCGGCCAGAGGCATAAACGTCGTAACCTTGTAGGCCTCTTTTTGGTATTAGTGTTGTATTGATTTATATATTGCCATCATAGGGCCCTCATATTTTTGGAGTACTCCATTAACCACTTTTGGGATGACTGTTGATTTTCCGAAGGCCTTATTTTATATTCTATCAAATTATGGTGGATCCACTTTCCTATCTTGTGCGAACATTGTTTTGTAAAGACCCTTTTGTTGTGGAGTTCGTGTTGTATGACTTGTGGGCTATAAAACCTCTGTTCGATAGTTGTGCCCCGTGTTATGAATTTCTGTAGTGGGTTGTGGGCAAAATCTATGCTTTGGACCCCGAGGTGTGTGTATTGAAAAGAAGAAGGGATTCTATAATTACTGTTAATCCTATTTTATTGATATCAATATGGTTAATTATTGTTTAGTGGGAAAGGGTCTTTTCAACTTGGTATCCAGAGCCCCGTGCTTATGATTTCCTGCCCCGTTGTGCATTGCATTTAGAGTATGGCAATATATAATCTTTACACACCTCGCTTCCTTGTTGTGTTTTGTTTTGTTCATTCTTTTTATTTTTCTCCATCTCTCGTTGGGTTTTACCCTTAGGTGGGGAGAGATGGGGAATACCAGCGTACAAAAATCGGTGACAACCCGCGTACAGATAACGGTGACAACGGCCATGAGGAGTCTAATAGGCCTCAGGATCAGCCCCAGGATCCGTTAACCGAGGCTGAAATGTTGCGGCATGTGTATAAGTGGACTCGTCTGACGGAGGAACGATTGAAAAGACTCGAGGAGGGTAAAGCCAATGAAGGGCCTAGTAGTGGAAGCAAGAGTCATACCCAAGAGGTTCACGCAGAATCGAGGGAAGAAAACACTGTTCATTCTGAGACAATTCCAAATACACAAAGCTATGAATCGAAGGAGTCAGCAGAACGAAAGGTTGTTCCTAACATGCTCACGCTTTGGAAACATTTAGATCGTTTCCATCCCGAGACCTTCTCGGAGGATTAGCAACAGAGGCCGAAAGTTGGATTGACCGGTTGGAGATGCTATTTGAGTCCATTGGTCGTGATAAATATCAAAAGGTCATAGCTGCGAAGACCTTGTTAAAAGGGGGTGCATTGGATTGGTGGAATACGGTGAAGCCTGCTGATGGGCATCAACTGGATTGGAATGAATTTAAGAGAATGTTCTATGATTACTACTTCCCTATTGAGATAAGATATCAAAAAGAAGCTGAGTTCTTCGTACTTCAACAAGGGGAGATGGATGAGAATACGTTCATAGCTCAATTTATGGGACTAGCTAAATATGTATCGCAGTTAAATAGAACAGAAGAGCAGCACAATAATTGGCTGGCCAGACAAATGTTTGAAAGATGCAATGATGAGGTCAAGGCAAGAATGGGCACCTATGACGTCACTACTCTTGAGAGGCTGATAGCAAAAATTCGAGACGTCTGTAGAAGGTGCAGAGTTCTTTGAGAGATCTGCGAGAAGGGATTATCATGGCCGATTCAGTGGTCATTTGGGAATATCAGGGGGTGTTAGTAAAAAGGGTCATCCTCCGAGCTTTCGTGGATCTGGGAGCAGGAGGAGTTTCCATCAGGGGAGTTCCCAGCAAAGGAGTCGTCCTCCAATGAGTCGAGCCGTAGGAGCAATACCGAGTAAGTCAAGGCTCTCAACGTGGGTCGGTAGCATCGCCCCCGGTGTAACTCAAGACCGTCCTTGTGCTCGTTGTGGGAGAGCACACCTGGGCGAGTGTTGGACTGTTTTAATTGTGGGGAGAAGGGTCATCTTGCAAGGTATTGTCACAAAGGAAGGAAGGAGGACCAAAGACTGTCCGCACCTGGGCGAGTGTTTGCTTTGACATCAGAGGAAGTGAGAGCTACTCCAAATTTGATTCGAGGTAATGCCATCCTTCAAGGTCATTCCTTATGTGTTATATATGATTCGGGTGCTACACATTCTTTCATCTCATATGACTGCGCGGAAAGATTAAAGCTTACTCGAGTGATTTGTTATATGATTTGGTTGTGTCTACTCCTACTGGTATACGTGCAAGAACTACTATGGTATGTAGGAAATTGATGTTTGTATGTGAGGGTCGTGAAACGACTATCGATTTGATTTGTCTACCCATGCGGGGTATAGATGTGATTGTAGGTATGGATTGGTTAACATCCAATGATGTGTCCTTGCAATGCAAGGAGAAAGTTGTGCAATTTAACGATTGCACGGTAATTAAGAAAATTCCCCAAGATCCGATAATGTTGTCGCAACCCGAGTTGAGAAAAGTGTAAGGAAGGGTTGTAAGGCTTTGCGGTATTCTTCTTAGCTCGGGTGGAATCGAAGGAAACATTGAGCGATTGAAGTGGCTAAAGAGTTTCTGATGTGTTCCCGAAGAGTTGACCGGATTACCTACGAGCGAGAAGTTGAGTTCGCCATTGAATTAGCACTGTGGACAGAGCCGATCTCCAAGGCTCCTTACCGAATGTCACCATTAGAGTTAGCTGAATTGAAGAAGCAGATTGAAGATTTATTGGAGAAGGGCTTTATTCGGCCAAGTGTATCTCCATGGGGTTCACCAGTTCTGTTCGTGAAGAAGAAAGATGGCAGCTTGAGGCTTTGCATCGACTACCGACAATTGAATAAAGTCACTATCAAGAATAAGTACCCGTTGCCGAGGATAGATGATTTACTAGACCAGCTAGTAGGCTCATCAGTATTTTCAAAAATTGATCTGAGATCGGGATATCATCAATTGAGGGTCAAAGCAGAAGACATTCCAAAGACCGCTTTCCGTACTAGATATGGCCATTATGAGTTTCTTGTCATGCCATTCGGATTAACTAATGCGCCAGCAGTGTTTATGGATTATATGAATCGGATTTTTAGACCTTATCTGGATCAATTTGTGGTGGTGTTCATTGATGATATCCTCATCTATTCGAAGAGCGAAGAGGAACATCGAGAGCACCTTCGAATAGTACTACAAATCCTGAGAGAGCATCGGTTGTACGCGAAGCTAAGTAAATGTGAATTTTGGCTGAGAGAGGTGAAGTTTTTGGGTCATGTAGTCTCAGCTGATGGAGTAGCAGTAGATCCTAGCAAGGTCGACGCTGTGTTGAAGTGGGAACCACCTAAGTCTGTGACAGAGGTGCGTAGTTTTGTTGGGTTGGCTGGTTACTACCGCCGTTTTATAGAGGGATTTTCTCGGATTGCCGCACCACTCACCAGATTAACTAAAAAGGAGCAACTGTTTGTTTGGGATGAGAAGTGTGACGCAGCTTTTCAAGAGTTGAAGAACCGGTTAACTATCGCACTGTTCTCATCATACCCGATCCACACAGACCGCACACGGTGTACACAGATGCATCATTGAAGGGCTTGGGATGTGTGCTCATGCAAGATGGTAAAGTTGTGGCTTACGCATCTCGACAATTGAGACCTCACGAAAAGAACTATCCGACGCATGACTTGGAGCTTGCAGCGGTCGTTTTCGCTTTAAAAATTTGGAGGCATTACTTGTATGGATCTCAATTCGATATTTTTAGTGACCATAAGAGCTTGAAGTATCTTATGGATCAGAAGGAGTTGAACAACCGGCAGAGAAGATGGATGGAATTCTTGAAGGATTATGATTTTGAGTTGAAGTATCATCCAGAAAAGCGAATGTAGTTGCCGATGCCTTGAGCGGAAGTCAATACACATGTTTCATATGTGTATAGCTGAATATAACTGTTAGAAGGATTATCGAGGTCTATCTTGAACCAAAATCGAGGTGATTATGAGTGCGGTGCTAGGGAATTTTGACTTTTATAGTGAATTGAAAATGGCTCAGATGGAAGATGATCGGTTGCTAAGGGTTAGAGAAGAGTTGGAAAACGGTGCGATTCGATTATGATATTAGTGATACCGGTATATTGAGGTACAAGAAGAGGATTTGTGTTCGGACAACGAGGAAATCAAGAAGACAATTCTTGAAGAAGCTCATCGAAGCAAGTATACCATTCATCCGGGAGTCACCAAGATGTATCGAGATCGAAACAAGGGTATTGGTGGCCAAAAATGAAGCGTGACGTGACAGACTTCGTATTGAAGTGTCGACTTGTCAAAAGGTGAAGATCGAGCATCAAAAGCCTCCAAGATTACTTCAACCTTTAGAGATTCCGCAATGGAAGTGGGACAACATTTCCATGGATTTTATTGTGGGATTGCCAGAAACTACAGCACACCACAACGCCATATGGGTCATTGTAGATAGATTGACAAAATCGGCTCATTTTCTTCCGATCCATATCGGATATAGCTTAGAAAGGCTAGCTCAGTTGTATGTGGATTGGGTTGTCCGGCTGCACGGTGTACCCACAGATATTGTGTCAGACCGGGATCCAAGGTTCACATCGAACTTTTGGAAGGCGTTACAAGAGGCTATGGGGACAAGGTTGAAGTACAGTACTGCTTATCATCCGCAGACCGATGGTCAGACAGAGAGGACGATTCAAACCCTTGAAGATATGTTGAGGGCTTGTGCCATTGAGTTACCTGGTAGTTGGGATCGTCACCTGCCTTTGGCAGAATTTGCTTACAATAATAGTTATCACTCGAGCATTCAAATGGCACCTTTTGAAGCATTATACGGAAGAAAGTGTAAATCGCCTCTTTGTTGGACTGAATTGAGCGAACGAACTGTGATTGGACCAGACTTGGTGGACGAAACTACGAAGAAAATTGAGATGATTCGCCAGAGGTTGTTGACCGCTCAGAGTAGACAAAAGAGCTATGCGGATAGGCGACGAAGACCTTTGGAGTTTAAAGTAGGGGACCATGTATTCCTTAAGGTTTCACCAGTAACTGGTATTGGTAGATCCATCAAAGCCAGGAAATTGACTCCTCGATTTATTGGGCCATACGAGATTTTGGAGAAAATTGAACCGCTTGCTTATCGAATTGCCTTACCGCCACACTGTCGAGTGTTCACAACGTGTTTCACGTGTCACAACTTAAGAAATATAATCCACATCCTTCCCATGTAATTGAGCCCGAAGAAGTCGAATTAAGAGAAAATTTGACTTACATACCCGAGCCGAAAGGATCCTTGACGCAAAGGATAAGCAATTGCGAAATAGAACAATTCGTCTCTTAAAAGTCTTCTCGGAAGGGTATGTCTCCGGAGATGCTACCCGGGAAACCGAGGAGCGAATGCGGCGTGATTTTCCTAAGTTGTTTTCTTAGGTATGTCTAAGTGTTGTGGTAGTATGACATTTTTATGGTTACGTAGTATAATGATCGAAATTGTGTGATGTGGTGGTGTTCGTAACTTATGTTTTGTCGGCGTGCTATTACAACTTTGGTATTGTCTTGATTTTGATATTGTTGTATTGGATTCTTATGTTGTGAATTGTCCTCTTTAACAACTTTGTTAAAAATTTTGGGGACAAAATTCTATTTAGGTGGGGAGAGTTGTAACATCCTAATTTTTAAATTAGGATTTAGGTATAATTATGAAATAAGTATATATGCTAAATGTGTTTATTATGGAAAAATTGCCCTAAGATAACTATGAGAATTAAGCGGTGGAATTTGGCCAATGATTAAATTAATTATTAATTATTTGAAAAAAAAAATATATTAGGAATTTACTTTTCATACAAAATTTAATACAAAATCATGGATTTGTGGCAAAAGACAAAATGTTAGTTAGAGCCCATATAATCAATTAAACACTCCAGCCCATTTGATTCCAACCGCAACAAAACAAAACCTAAACAATACAAGCCCAATACTTCTAACACTTTCGGCCCAAAAATCATATAATTGTCATACTCCTCTTCTAAGCCCAAGACGTGAGACAATATATGCAATTAAACTCCTTCAATATCCATTAATTGGTTGGCTTATCTCGGTCAACGGAAAGCACGAAGGATCACGAAAATTCAGATTGCGTAAAATCAACGGAAAATCTCGGCGCCATTACGGAAAGCACGAAAGGTCCGAGACGTACGGTAACCCATACCTCTCGAGCCTTACAACGTTGCTTAACCGGAGGTCCTTCTTCTTCGGTCCTTCCTTCTCTTCCTCCAACCGAGACCTTCGAACCTCTATATAAGCCATACTCCTCTCCCATTATAACCCACTGTTTCTCTTTAGCTTCAACCGCATGAGCTTCATCTCAAAACCAAAGAACCAAGTCTCGAGTGTAAGAGAGAGAGAGACGTGGTAGGAGAGTGGGAGTTGAAGCTGTGTGCTCTGTTTGGAAACCGAAAACAGAGCCTTCTTGTAGCGGTGATTGGGCGGGTTGTGTTCCTCGAGCTAAGGCCAAGCTTGGAATTGAGGTAACCGGGGTTAATTTATTTTATATGCTTGTTTTGGGCTGTAAGGTATTTTTCTAAGCCTTACTTTCATATATATAACTTGTATGTGTTTTGAAAAATTATGTGTATGTTTGAATATGAAATTATTTCAGAGAAGCGGTGTATTTTTCCAATCGTGTATTTAAGTAAATACTATTGTTGGGGTTGTTTTTGTTATGATGGTTGAAATGCTTGTTGTGAGTTGATATATTTAGAATAATGATTTAGTAAAATGTTGTTGAAAATGTTAGTGTTATATTATTTCTTCTGTTGTGGGTTATGTTGGGTTGAGGGGGAGAGATTAAGGGTGAACTTGTGCCTGGCTCTCTCAAATCCTGGCCGGATCTTGAGTTGAGTGTTATAGGCGGACACCTCCCTGTTACGGTATTACGTTGGTGACATGGGAGGGGACAGTATTCTTGAAGTGACTAGCTAACCTTGGCCGGTATACTAGCAGCGATAGGCAGTACTCACGTCCGTAAGATATAAGGAGGAGCAGGGAAGGATGAGTGGGGATGGGTTTAATTGTTAATTATTATGTATTATTCATTTGTAATTGTGCGAGAATTAAGGATTTACGTAGTGGTTTGTGGGCGAGTGTTGTGCCACGAACTCGACATATATGTTATCGAGTTTGTGGGCGGAGTTTGTGCCACGGACTCCGGGTTTGTGGGCGAGTGTTGTGCCCCGAACCCGACATGTATGTTATCAAAAGAAAAAGTATTCTCCATTATCGCTTGTTAAATATTATAATTATAAAACTTGCTTCTCTGACTTGCAATCCTTTCCTGCATATTTGATAAATTTACTTGATTCTTGGGACTTTATGTCTCACCCCGTCATTCTTAAATTTTTCAGGCGAGACCTCTAACCTTACTAGAGGACAAGGGAAGCAGCCGGAGGCATAAACGTCGTAACCTTGTAGGCCTCTTTTTGGTATTAGTGTTGTATTGATTTATATATTGCCATCATAGGGCCCTCATATTTTTGGAGTACTCCATTAACCACTTTTGGGATGACTGTTGATTTTCCGAAGGCCTTATTTTATATTCTATCAAATTATGGTGGATCCACTTTCCTATCTTGTGCGAACATTGTTTTGTAAAGACCCTTTTGTTGTGGAGTTCGTGTTGTATGACTTGTGGGCTATAAAACCTCCTGTTCGATAGTTGTGCCCTGTGTTATGAATTTCCTGTAGTGGGTTATGGGCAAAATCTATGCTTTGGACCCTGAGGTGTGTGTATTGAAAAGAAGAAGGGATTCTATAATTACCTGTTAATCCTATTTTATTGATATCAATATGGTTAATTATTGTTTAGTGGGAAAGGGTCTTTTCAACCAACATGTTAAACGACCACAAAAAGAACATAGTAGTTAAACAAATCATTTTGTAACTGAAGATCTTACTTTACATGGTGTCCCATATTCCTTCACAATGATCCTTTCTTGCAGCATATTCTTCATCATCTATCAATTCTACTTCACGTGTTGTAGGTGGATTTGTTGTGAAAGGGAGTGTATCGTCAAGGTTCAAGGATTCTTCACCATACTTCATTTTTACTTTGAAGTACAATGGACATTCTTTTATTTGCGGGTGCGTAACATAAAACACTTGTTTCGCGACTTGCTAAAATGAATGGCTCATCTCTATGACCAAGTCTTTGAAGATCAACCGAGACAAATCCAAATTTAGGATCTATTACAACGACATTATTGCTAACCCACTTACATTTCAATAAAGCAACTTTGAACTTGCTGTAGTTGATCTCCCATATTTCTTCGATCACTCCATAATAGGCCATTGATGCTACCACCAGGGTTTTTGTCTTTCGAACTCGAAAAGTGCATGGATTCAGCTTCAACCATCACCCCACTATTTTGCACAAACACTTACGTCATCTTGGTCTTTTGTGTAGAAAGAATATCCGTTGACATCGTAACCGCTCCAAGTGATGACTGAAAAGAAGGCCCCCAGCTAACCACTCGATTGTATCGACACTCCGGTCTCGTGCAATACCTTCTCCGAACCACTTTATGAACGTCTTCTTTTGCTCATTCGCTATCTGCATGTCACTCTTCCTTGGATTCATATTCTTCAAACTCTTTCGTGTTCATCAATGTATGGTTGAACTTCTTCCGTATTATTCATGATGTACAGGTGTGCTTGCAACACCTCTTCACGAGGCTTATTCTTCAGTTTGATTCCTCGAGTTCCCTCGCTTATCCCCTCGTCATGCTTTGAGATTGTATCGTCGCCCACGATAGATAATCTTTGCGAAACTCCATAGCCTCTTCAACTACATATCTCTCAACTATTGAGGCTTCCGGCCGATAAGGGTTTTAGAATACCCTTTTAAGATCTTCATGTATCGCTCGAAAGGGTACATCCACCTTAGGTAAACCGGACCGCACGAGTCTTACCTCTCTTACCAAGTGCACTATCAAGTGCACCATGATATCAAAAAGGCAGGAGGGAAATGCATCTCTAGTTGGGACAAAATAATATAACCCTCATTCTCCAATTCATCCAACTTTTCAATGTCAATGACTTTGTTGCGGATAGCATTGAAGAAAATACTCAATCTTGTTATAGTGGATCGAACTTCATCTTTCATAATGCCTCTTATAGCTATTGGTAGTAGTTGTTGCATCAACACATGATAATCATGGGACTTCATTCCCACTAACTTCAAATCGTTCATTGAGACACACTTTCTCAAATTAGAAGAATATCCTTGTGGCACCTTAATGTCATATAGACATCTACACAAACTTTTCTTCTCCGCTTTTGATAGTGTATGAGTTGCTGGCTCCATGTATGCCCTCTTACCATCTTCCATTACTCGTGGATGTAACCTTTCTCTTATTCCCATGTCAACCAGATCTAGTCTCGCACTAATTCCATCCTTAGTCTTCCCAGGTATGTGCAAAAGAGTGCCGACAAGGCTATCACAAACGTTTTTCTCCACATGCATCACATCAAGACTGTGTCTCACATCAAGACTACGCCAATATGGAAGATCAAAGAAAATTGATCTCTTCTTCCATATATTCTTCTCACTCGCCTTCCTTTGCTTCTTACCCAATATGACGTTGATATGTTTCACCCGACTATAAACGTCCTCTCCGGTTAACGCCTTTGGAGCCGTATTCGCTCCTCCGTGCGCCGTTAAAACGCTTTCTTAACTTACGATATGGGTGGAACCGATGAAGAAACCTCCTGTGGCCGAGGTAGACCGTTTTTTTTCCGTGCTTTAGTTGATGGAAGTTTGTGTCTGCTTCACATATTGGACATGCTTTATGCCCTTTCACACTGTACCCTGACAAATTTCTGTATGCAGGAAAGTCATTGATCGTGGTAAAAATCATTGCACGCAACTTGAAGTTCTCCTTCTTATATGCATCAAACACATCTACGCCTTCCTCCCACAACTTCTTCAAATCCTCAACCAAAGGCGCCAAGTACACATCGATATTGTTCCCGGTTGTTTTGGTCCGAAATCATCATAGAAAGCATCACATACTTGCGTTTCATACATAGCCGAGGAGGTAAGTTGTATATTACAAGGAGAACCGGCCATGCACTATGGGTGCTGCTAAGAGTTCGATACGGATTGAAGCCATCTGTACAAAGCCCAGTAGAAGGTTTCTTGGCTCATTTTGCCAAATTGAGGGAACATTTCGTCTATTTTCTTCCATTGCGGAGAGTCGTAGGGTCTGAAGATATTTTCCATAGGATATTCTCTCATCGAATGCCATCTCAACTTCTTCGCCGTTGCTTCACTAGTAAACAGACGCTTAAACCGTGGAATTATTGGAAGATACCACAATGCCTTCAAAGGTTGCCTTTTTGTTGTCTCCGCTCTCCGTAAACACTAACTTTCTTCACTTTATATCGTGAAGTTTTACACTTCGGACAATTACGAGGCCTTCGTACTCGTTTCGTACAATATGCGATCATTAGAGCAACTGTGTATCTTTTTATACTCCATACCCATCGTAGACAAGATTTTCTTGGCCTCATACATACGATTTGGAAGTACATTATCAATCGGCAACATATCACACAACAATTCAAGCGGCGACGTGAAGCGCTGCTCGGTCCACCCACAAGTTGCCTTTAAGTTGACCAAATGTAAGGTTGCGATCCAACCGTGTATACTTAGTACACCCAGGGAACAAAGGTGTCTCTGCATCACTCCGCATGCTTCACCCGATTGTGCAAAAGATTCTCGCCTCAACATCATTAATCATTTTCTCCATTCCATCATCATCATCTACCTCAACTTCATTTGCATGGGACCTTTGGTACTTACTTCCTCACCATGCCATATCCACGTTGTGTATCGAAGGTGTATTCCATCACAAAGTAGGTGGTCCCTTATATCAGCAATAACCCTTCGACTCCCATTTAAACAATTAACACATGGACAATAATACATCCCATTTTTGTGGCCACATTCCTTCTAGCAAATTCAATAAACTCTTCCACCCCATTCTCATATTCTTCACTAGTTCTCAATGCATTCATCCAACTATGACCCATTTTATTACAACCTAACATTTCCAACAACGGTCAAGTTCATGTCAATTTCAAGAACGACATGTTTTCTTTTAAGTAAATTTCGAAGATTTCCCCTTAAAAGTAAGACATCCCAAAATTTCAATAACAACCAATTTCAGCTTAATAACCTAAACTTAATAACTAAACCAATTTCAAATAAACAATTTATCAATTATGTAAGATAAAGAAACCATAGAGCCATAGAGTCAATGTTTACTTAAAGTAAACGTGCTTTTTACAACAGATTAAAGCTAGAAGTGTTTTGCATTGAATTAATTGCTATCAAAGTATTACCTTTAAGGACATTGGGGCCTTAATCATAAAGCAGACTCCAAGAGATTACGATGAATATAGAAGTTCGATAGGGAAGAGTAACACAAAGCACATCTAACAGAGAATCAATGAATGACCGAGGCATAAGAACAACCAAAACTAAACCACTATCTAATCACAAAATACTCCTATAATCCTTCAAAATCAACTACTACAACCAATCGGTGTGACATGACCAATTTAATGAAGCTTTAGACAATTTAGTTGGCCACCAAATTTACTTGAATAAAAATCTACAAATAAGAGCAGTTCCAAATTGTATTCTTTTTAATTAGCAAGAAGTACATTACCAATTAAATGGGGTTTGGAATCAAAGAACAAGAAGAACGAACAAGCTTACTTGGTTTCGCGGGTTTTGATCGGGAAGGAGGTGGAGTGAGCGAGTGAAAGGGGAATCCTAATCGAAGCAAAATCCAATCTATAAGCAAGAAGCATTAACGATTAAAATGGGTTAGTTATGCTAACAATGTTCCAATATGGATGATTAAAAGGAAGGGTACCTTAGGAAAATTATCACACTTTTTAAAAAAAAAAAAATAATCACCCTAATTTTGTAATTCTATACGGTAGTTAATTAGCTAGCTTTTCAACTACATTTAGAATTTTTAAAAAATAATCACCCTAATTTTGTAATTCTATACGGTAGTTAATTAGCTAGCTTTTCAACTACATTTAGAATTTATCTCATCATAAAACTACTCCCTCCGATTCTAACACAGGGAGCTAGTGGATGAGATTGTTTAGATTATAAATATAAGACTTCAATTTATTTTGTTCTAAAAATTTATAATATTTTATTCAAGTTATCCTTATTGATTATACTTATTAAAAGTGTTTCTATTAAGGGTAATTTTCAATGCAAATGATTAAAGAAGATATTTTATGAAAATCATTACATATAATTTATAAATAACTAACTTAATCAATTTTCTTAATATATGAAAATTAAGTTATTTTGAAGAGAGAGAGAAAAATGGGAGAGTATAAAATATCATATACTCCGTCCCTTCGGTCTTAATTATAAAACCTAGTTGATTTTCTTGGAAAAAATAAGAAAGCTAATTAAATTACTTTAGAGTATTTTTATTTTTTTCTTCAAACTAATTAGTTTGACTAATAAACTAATATATAATCTAATAATACACAAGATATAAAATGATTAATTAAGTAACTTGTTTAGTTTCCTTAATCTCTCCAAAAAAAAATCAACTAGGTCTTATAATTAGGGCCGGAAGAAAGTAGTAATACATATAATAGGCGTGGTCCACTCAGCAAATACACCACCAAAATCCTTTCCAAGCTGGTGAAAGGAATGATGCCATTACTGGCATGAGATTTTGGTGCCTTCAAAAATATTGATGCACTTGGTCTACTTACTATTTTTCTTTGATTTCTCTGCAAAATTATTGTTATCGGTTCCTAGCTAGCTTCGCTATGTCTATACAAGTTGAAGATATTTTTGAGAGATATACGAAAGAGAATAACCCGTTTTCTTCCTCCAATGATACGAATTGAATATAGCTAGTTACTAACAAGTGACACAATAATTAAGTCTAATAATATATTGGGGTCGATCAATGAGCACAACGTATGGTATAAGAACAAATAATTATATATCCAATTAACTTACGATGCAAGTAGCTAGTCAAGTTGATGAGTGTGTGAGGATACATAACGAGCACAAAGTATATTCTTTGGGCACCACCACAAGAGCTTGTTCTCTTTTTCTTCGCGTGTCTCTGTTATCAAGTACTAAACTCCAAGTTTAAGAAAATCTCTTGATGCTTACAGCACGCGATATATCATCTGATCAGCAACAAAGCAATTTGATAATGGCGTGTACTTCATATATAAAAGAAAACTTACTTAAAAGGTACAGAATAATATGGTGCGTACTCTGCATGCAATAAACGTAATTATAATTGATCTCTTTTACAGAATCAATAATGAACTTGACTATTATTTTCATCTTTGGTCATTAGCAAGTTTCATGACATCGTCCCGCATATTACCTAAATAATGATAATATAGCAGTTCATTCATTAAGAGGGACCATTTAAAATCTATATAAAAACCATGTGACAACCACCTTTTCCTCAGAGCAAAAGTTTTCCTAGCTACTAGCTAGCTTTCAATCCAGCGAAGAATGCGAAAACGTTTTAGATAGAGTTATTTTAACATTGAACAGGGACGCATATAATGTAAGAGTTTCGACGCGTAGATAGAAACAAAGCAAATAGTAGCATTATGTACCGAAAAAAAATTAATATATATATATATATATATAGAGAGAGAGAGAGAGAGAGAGCTTGGCTTGTTGCTGAAGGTGTGAATTTGCTTTGGAAGTTGAGGAGAAGTTAAAACAGACACTTTTTTGTGCTTTGGAACGTGCAGATCATATGTGTGTCAATGGTGTCTCGACACTATTAATGTAGGGTTTGGCTTTGTGCATGTGTGAGATAGGCCCTAGCTAGGTCACCGTACCCTTGCTTTAAAGATATGAAACCAGATTTTTTCACATCAACTTGCAAACAAAAGGGACTTCAAAAACTTTGAGGCTCAAAATATGTGTTGGGCTTCATGGGAAGCTTCCTATCTTGGAGGAAGAGAGAGGAGACAGAGGGACCACTAATTCGTCATGTTGCTCGATCTCTTCGCATTAGATGATCACCAAAACTACCAACTTCGAGGAAACAATAACATAAACTTGACACTTTGTCACTATATATTAACTGATGTCACCCTCCCCCTTATTTGCAAAACTAATAATAAAGTCATATGCGTTTTCCCTACGTTTTGAATAATGAAACATGTGTTCTGAGCAAAAAAATAATAATGAAACATGTGTTTGTGAATTAAGTACGTACATGAATGTTTGTTTTCTGCATGCTAACGCAACCAAAACATATAGACAGCAACAATTGATTATCTCTAATGAATTTTTTGTATTACTCCCTCATGTCCTTAATATAAGATATATATATATATATATGTGGAGGTGATTTTGGTTCTAAATATAAGATAAAATTTTTATATTTGTCGATTTTTTCTAATTTACTCTTGTTGATTGATTCTTCAATAATGATTAAGGAGGAGGGGAAAGGAAATGAGAGAATTAAGGAAGGTAACTAAGATGTTTTAGGAAATACATGTCATATTAATTAAATTAATCATTTCTTTAATCAATCAAATTAAATAAATATATCTTATATTAAAGATCGGATGATAATATAATTAAGTGGTATCCTTTTCTATGGTGATGATGTGGGATCCATTTTATGAGAGCTATACATGTATAATGAGCTACAGTTTCAGAATGGAAAAAAGAGGACATGTGAGAGGTTGGTGTGAAACATCTACCTAAGCTTGTTTTCTTCTTTATTTTCGACCATGCATCTATCTTTAATTTTACTTTTACGGTAGTGGTGTGTTAATGGGGTAAGCCTCTTTTTAACTTTTTCACGTTGCAAGTTAGTAGTCTACAAGTTTAATAAGAAAATAATGGGGGCATTATCATGCTACATGCATACATATCTCTAGCTAACTAGGTTAAACATTTTTAGCTCATCAAATTAAACATTTTTTCATTAAAAAATTACGATGGAAAATTAGTCTTATGCTTTCTTAATCAATATGCACACCACAAGCAATTCGGATTGATGATACTCGGCTTTATTTTGATTCCTTCCCCGGGTGATGAAATGACTTGACTTGCATGAGTCATCACGATCCATTTTAAAATTGTAGCTAGTCGTTTAATTTTAAAGTTTTTGTGATCTTTTTTAAACTTTTAACCAAACATTAATTACTTCTAATTCTAATAAAATTTTATTTTTTATTAGTAAAAACAAGTAGGCAGAGTATCAGAAATAATAGGTATATATTTAATCAATACACACGCATATATATACTATTCCCTTGTTGTCCTTCATGACTTTTATATAGATGAAGAAAATCACTAAATGACCTAGATTATGTTAAAATTTAATAAGACGTAACTAAAATTACTATTGAATTATATATACACTCTTTAATAATTAACAATGCATTAAAATTTTGAACTGTGTATATATTCAAAATGGGCATTTTTCATGAATGGGAACATACCTTTTTATTTTCGTTGGGTATGGACAAATTAAACAACGCACTAACACCTAAAAGGCTAAAAAGCCAGAGTATTTTATTAATAAACCGACATAGAAATTTCATTTTATTTCACTCAATAATAATCAGTCCTTCGTACCATGGCCAGTTGGTTTGTGAAAGCAATATGAGAAATAATAATAGCTGTCACCTCGTACAAAATGGGGCTGCCCTCAAATCCCCGCACTAGATTCCGATACCTTTATTAGCTTTTTTCGGTTTCTTGAATGATCATTTTCGCCCCTTATTTTCTGTTATTTGTTTCCTCTGTCAATTCCCTCCTATATCCTTTTTCTATATATATTCCAACCTTCCTTCTCTTCCGTCACTTACTCTTCTCCTCTAATCCCTCTCCTTAAGCTTTTCCTCTTCTTTCTTCTATTATTAATTCCCCTCCCATATATGTGTCCTTCTAGTAGTTTTCATTTGGCCTTTTCGCAGTTTGTTTCATCATCTTCCCCTGCAAATCTTCCAAGGAAATAAATACTCTGTCAGACCCCTGAATCTATATCTCCCGGTCTCTGATGCCAACGAAAGCATATATATATATATCTTCCATTGAATATCGTTGATCCTAATGTTTGACGACATTATTCATGTCTCCGGTCATTAGTGAAATCCTCCGTTCGGGGATCACTGTTAACTCCTCCCTCCGGCGCTTGAGCCACCTGGCTCAGTCTTTCTCTGTTGTCTTCCTCCACTGGTTCTATGTTTTCTCATAAACCCCTTACCATTACCTCATATTATTGTACTAAACTATAGCCATATATACATATTAACCTTTCAGCTGAGTTGTCTTTGTGAATATTTGTCTTGCAAGTTAATTTGTCTAGCTAGCTCGCAGAATTGTCGAAGAAGCACGTAGGTATGATGGACTCGCCGAGTGGGAATTATACTTGCTTGTCCAATTCCAGGCTTCAGAATTTAGGATCTGATCAAGAGGAGTTAATGCAAATTGCGTTGTTGGAGAGGAAGAGAAAGAGGAAGGAAGCAAACCGGTTGTCGGCGAGGCAGTCCCGGAAGCGAAGGCAGAAGTACATGGACGATATGGTGACGCAAGTGGTTGAGCTGAGAAGGAAAAACACTGAGCTGGTCGCTGGCTTGAACATGGTGACGCAGATGTGTCAGAATGTGGAGTCTGAGAATAGCATTCTGAGGGCCCAGATGGTTGAGCTCACTCACACACTTCGATCTCTGAATCATATCATCGACCTCGTCAGCACAACAACAATCAGCAGCAGTACTACAACAAGTAACGCGTTCAATTTCGCCGCTGAGAATCCCATGGACATGTTTCTCAGTCATAATCAACCCATGATAACGGCTTGTGCAGCCATGTTCCAGTGCTGAGAATGTGTGTATGTTGGGTTTTATTGTGGAGAGGACACAGAGAGGATTTCATTTGTATTTCTTTAATTTTCTGGTCCTTCGTTGTTTATCAGCTTTGAGGGGAGGGATTATGGGAAGCAAGTGTATGTCGCTTCTAGTGTTTATATGTATCTATAATGTATGTGTAGGAACGTATAGCTAACTGGGAAGCTGGATCACAGGCCATGGACTTTGGCTAATCTAATTGGTGTGTGTTTATATTGTGATCATGTGGCATTTCAATTAATGTAAGCTTGTTTTTATTACCGTACTTTTTTGTGTATAATTTCTCTTATCTTACGAAAAGAATATTACATTATATTAGAATAAGTTTTTACTTTTGACCTTTGAATGCGTGCAACTACAACCAATGCACGAGAGAAGATCAAACGAATAACTAGTAACTAAATATCTATACTTACTTTTATCTAATGCTCAAGCGATAGCAAATATGAACATAAAGGAAACGTGGTATATGCATTTGAAAATACACTTCTAATTTACTCAAATAAAATGTTCTCAACAGCCCCCATGCAAGCAGGCCCCCTCCCACACGTAGTGCTTTTTTTATTCGAAACTTCAATGTTATATATATATATATATATATATATAGAGAGAGAGAGAGAGCACATAGTAACAAAAGAATACACTGACGATTTTTTCTTTGGTTTCTTCATATGAATAATGAATGAACTTTCATTTGTTACACCATGTGGGTGTTTTAGTTAAGTTAATTTAAGTGATTTTATGTTGCATGAGGTATGAGGTAAATATATGATAAAAGTTTTAAATGATTTGGTGTTTTTCAAGTTTATGAATTGGTGACTCTTTTCACAAGGTGTGGGCAACTAACAAATGCCTAGAATTTGTATTTCTCCACATTTGATCCACAGCATAAATAATGGCATATTCCATCTGTGCGTTTCTTCAAAAGTTGTCCCAAACCATTGTTATTATGGATATCCAAGAGACAATGGTAGAGCACTCATGACCACGAAAAACAAACAAATATGAAATCACTGAAAAGATCATAAATCTGATTGAAACAACTAATTTTTTTAGATTAGCGGTGGTAAAAGTATTTTTTTTATCAATCTGGCTTTTACAAATTTAAGAAGATAAACGTCGGATTGTAAATGTGATTTGTGTTTAGATTGATAGTGGTAAAATTTTTTTTTTAAAAAAAATTGAAACTTGTTTGGATTAATTATTATTTGAAAAACAAGCTAAGATAGAAAATGATTGAAAAGAGTATGAATCTTATTGAAACAACCAATTTTTTAGCTCCTCAGCAACGACGCCAATTTGAAGACTCCCTTTAGTCGCCTTGGGGGTTTAAATATCACTTGATTTTCTCATTAATCTTAATTTAAAAATGGTCACCATATTAAAAATCAAGAATATAATGATGTTAAAACCTAATGCTAAACATAACTAATAAATTCATATTCAATAAACCAATGCAGATTCAAGAACGGGCCACCTTGAAATTAGCACAAAATGTTCATAAAATTAAATCATCAATTCAATGACTAACCGGAACAAAGAAATGATAATTAACCTAATTAAACACAATGCCAAGTATCTAACAAAGGTTGAAGATGCATCAATCACCAAATACAACAATATAAATCAGTTCAACATCATAAAATTTATACTAAAACCTAGAAATCTCAAATACAATGTAGAAATAGAGAAATGGAAGAGCAAAAACTCCCTATTGAAGCCCCAAGTTCATGCTCTATTGCCTCTTGCCACAAGGACTAATGGATTTAGCCACTGCCACTCATAGAAACAGCATCTCCAAACAATTTCAAAGCCTCAGCCATGGAGAACCAATAGAGAAAGCCATGAAATAGAGGCTGGACGTTGAAGACCACCGCCTGAAGTGACAGACAATGAAGACAAAGTGAAGGAGAGTCATGGTTAAGTGAAGAACTGAAGTTGCCGTCGGTAATGGAGGAAGGTGGAGAAGAGACTGATGGAGCAGGACGGTGGTTTCCGGCGACGGCACTATTGAGAGAGAGATCGACAGTAACTGTGAAGGTAGGTTGCGGTGAAGGTTGTGAAGTGAAAGAGTTAAGTTCGGTCTCCTCCTCCTAGCTCGAAATCGTGGCCTCCCTCTCTTCTTGATCTGGTATAAAATCTCGCCGGCGTTCTATGAAACTCCATTGGTGGACTGATGTAATGGTGGTTGAGGGAGTGGAGGAAAACCGATGGTGGTGGTCGAAGCTTTCTTGTGTCTCCTCAATCGACGCCTCTCGCCTTACTCCTGATGGTTCTGTGTCTCTCTTCGTTTCTCACCAAGCTCGCCACTAAGTTTTGTGCCGTTTCAAAGCTTCCATGCCATTCTTACTGGCGACAACAAAGATGTATGGTGACGTTGAAGCTAAGGTCGTTGGCGAGAAAAGAAGAAGAATGCGAAGGGAGAGTTGGAGGAGGTGAAGATCGATTGTTGCCGCCGCTGCCTAATCGTCAGGGAGCCGGCTTTCCTCCTTTACTTCTTATATCCGCTGCCCTCTTTGCTCCGAAACACAGTCGTTTTGGTGTAAAAAACAAGGTGGTGCCTCTTTTTTTTCCTATAAATATTTTAGGGTACTGACAGATATTAAAAAGATATTCCATGATACTAAGTGGTATTAAAAAAATACTTTATGATCTTGAAAAAATTATTTTCAGATCTTAACAAATATATTGCAGTATATTTTTAATACTAATGATGAGTACCCTAAAATATTTTTTCAAGATCTTAAAATAATTTTTTAAGATTATGAAGTATTTTTTCAGTATCAGTTAATATCATAAATACCCTGAAATATTTTATTTTAAAAAAAAAGAGGCACTAGTTTGTTTTTTGCACTAAAACGATGGCGTTTTAGGGCAAAGAAGGGCAATGGATATAAGAAGTAAAGGAGGAAAGCCATTTTGGCGCAACATTGAAGGAAAAAGAAACAAATATTCCATTCAATGTTGCAACGGTCGGCTCACCGCTGTTAGAAGTAGCAATTTTCGGCTTCTCAAGCTGCTTTTTTGGAGAAGCCCGATCACAAACAAGCTAACCCAAACTCCATGCAAATGAGTTCCCCTCCCCCCAGGCGTTGAAACGCCTTCCAAAACAAATTAATATTTTTATTCTTATTATAAGACTATAACTAACAATTCTCACATATCAATAAAAATAGTTAAAGTCAATAAAGTCGTCATACAATTTAAATAACTTTCAATATTACCTTTATTAATTGCACTAAACTCTAATATTATATTAATTATTTCTCTCATCCACTACCCTTATTAATTATGGGCATAAATGAAAAAAAATAATTAATGCATGCACTTTGGAAACAAGCAAGTGCCTTATAAAAAGAACTAAATATAATTTCTAGTTAATGTCTTATAATAAGGATAAGATATATATTCTTTTTGGTTCTAAATATAAGATAAAATTTGTAATACAATATGGACTATAAACTTTGTTTTATATTTCCAGGTAGTATCAAACAAATTCGCACATAAGTTCGAGTAATTGAGTGGGAAAATAACAAAATCAAGGGGACACCGGATGATGGACATCTGAACGAAATCAAATATGACGAAATCATTATTTGGACTTTTCTCCTTAATTCCACGTTGAGTGTGATCATCAATAGAACAATCTGCAAAATGTGATCGTTAGTTTCTTGCAATTATTCACATAAGAATCATTATTGATACGGGCTCCCGCCTAATAAAGGAGCATGCATCAAGACGTGAAATCTGGGATAATGAGTGAAGTATGATATGGTGTTCGAAATAAAATTTGTCTATTCGATGGAATAGTAATTAATAATTTATTACTCCCTCCGCTCCTAATTATAGGAATATTTTTGTAGTACAAATTGCACTATAAAAGTGTTCCTATAATTAAGATTGGAGATAGTACTTACTGAGGATTTCAATCTTCAAAAGTTTGACAACTTCCCAAAAAAGTTAAATATTTTATGTGGCTAGTTGGTCACGAGAGACTTGTCACCGACTCTCTTCGGGTCAGGAGGGACCTTACCAACGATAATGGTTGCCCTTTTCAATGCAATAGTGAGAAAAGTGTGATTCACATAATTCGAGATTGTGAGCGCGCTAGAAATTTGTGGAAATTGATTTTAAAACCTAACTATTTCTCTCAGTTTTTATCTGGCAGCTTGCAGGTTTGACTTAACTGGAATATCAGGCACAAGCCTGGCAAAGGGAGATTTCAGAACTACTAATGGACAAGAATCTTTAGCTTGGGGTGTTGGATTCTTTGGACAACCAGATGTAAATTTCTATTTCAGGGAGAGAGTACAGAAACAAGGGAGATGATACACCGGTGCAGCTACCTTCTCATGGAAAATGGAGCAAATGAAAAGCTAAACCACCAGATTTTCCAACTGGACAAGATAGAGGAGAAATCATGGACACCCCCTTCTGAAAATACGGTCCGCATTGATGTGGACGGATCGGTGCTTCAACAACATCAAGCAGCGTGTGGGGGAGTATTAAGAAATACTCAAGGGGATTGGTTGATGGGTTTTTACAAACCCCTTGGTCTACTTTCTGTCATTGAAGCAGAAATTTATGCTATCATGATAGGGTTTCAGATTGGTCTTCAGATGGGGCTATAGAGAATCGTCATATACTCTGACTCTCTTGATGCTGTCAATATCCTTATGAGAGATTGCCCTACTGATCATCCCCTTAAAGATATTGTTGGGGCGACTAGAGACCTTCTATTCTAAGATTGGGACGTGAAGCTTCATCATACTCCAAGAGAAAACATCTCCTGTGCTGATTACATGGCCAAGAAGGGCCATAGTGTTGCCATTGGTGCCGATGTGGTTATGATTCCAACTATCCCCAGAAGTTGCCTGGATATAGTTTTGAAGGATAAGCAATCTTGTAACGCTTAGTATCTTTCTCTTGTTGTATTAGGGGCTAGAGTCCTATAATCTAGTTCCTATTTCACATTTTCAAGTTTCGGCTTACCTTTATTATCCAAAAAAAAATCTTCAAAAGTCTTTTCTGGATCTGAATTTCTTACATAGAAAACGAGAAAAAGCTCATTCTGTCCAAAACAGACAAAACATCGGGCCCCGCTATTGGATCAGAGTCAGATGGAATGGGCCGGCCCAGTTCGGGAGCCTCGAGCTCCAGCGTAGCTCTTCTAGATCTAGAACTAGAAGGGGGAAATAAAAAGCTATTACGACATCGTTCAGTTAACATTTCATGAGGTTTAAATATAAGTTGTTTCTTTTATTATCTATATAATATTGTGCATTATTATATCAAAAAATTTAAGTAACCAAGTGATTATTAATCATTTTGGGAAATAAGTGGTCTTAAATTCTACTTTTTAAAATTATAAGGGCAAATACACAGACTGAACTATATACATACGAGATTGAACTCATAACTTTTCATTTATAAGGAGCTTCTATTTATGAGGTTATAAGACTATTGGCCTTAAACTCTACTCCTATCAAGGCCACTGCCTTCTTGAAGTCATAGTCCACAAATCATTAGAGTTGTAGTCGCTGGTGGGTTCTTCGGCGCTAAGTGAGTACTCCAACATGGACAACAATAATTGACCGGAAAATGGTTTAAAACATTAATAAAGTATACAATTTAATTACATACAAGAGATTTAAGATTTATTTGTGCATTTTGTAGGACTTTTTTGTCTAAATTTCTTTCTTCACTGAGACACAACTAATTTTTTCATTAAAAAGCTATGATTGATGTTTCATAGTATTGAAACTTATAATTGGATGGACGAGTGAAATAAGTGAAGTCCAAATCTAAATGATGATGGCTATAGAGATAAGCCATGAGCTCATGAGGTGCGATTTAAAAATGAGTTTGGTTGTGATCCTCTTCTCTTTTCATTTTTAATTTTTGGATTGAAATTTGAATGATTTGGATTTAATGTTTTATAAAAATATTAATAAAATATTAAATTATTAAAAATATTTTTATAAAATATTAGATCTAAACCGTTTAAATTTTAATTTAAAGACTGATATATGAGAAAAAGGATGGAGAGGGAGGAGCATTGTAGGGAGAATATAGCGGCCATTTCTTTTTCTCGCCCGCTCCTGTTTGGCTGTTTCTCACCTCTCAGTGCCCTATCGACATGTAATAACTATTTCACTTTTTATAAAATAAATAAAATCTCATAAAAATCTAAAAGAAACACACAAAAAAAAAAAAAAAAAAAAACAGAAAGAGACGAGCAAGGCTGAAAAACAAGACCGGGAGAAAAAGAGGAGGCAGACAAGTTGAGAGAAGCAGAGGAGGACGTCAAAAGGATACGGATACACCATTTCCATGGACTCTTCTTACACATGAACTTCTCTTGGCGGAATCATAACGCCAACGATTTCTACTTCCAGCGACCTTTAAACAGACGTTTTATAGCCACCACCGTCACTTTCTCCGCCTGATGTGGCTGCTCCTTTGCACTGCGCATGACCACTGAGAAAACGGACCTCGAATTGACGAACTCGCCGCCTTTTCTTCCTCAACGTATTGCTTTGAAATTTCATGATGTATGATTGGCTATTGGTTTCTATTCATCGAGCATTTTCGATCTATTTCTAGTATTTTTGTGATTTACGTCCTACCGAGAACTGGGCGCAGGAATTTTTAGAAACCCTAAGCCTTCAAGTATTGTCTCCTTTTGGGAATTGAGAGTTGATTTTCGCTGTTTCTGTTACACAGACATGGGATTTAGGTCTTGGCATATAACTAGCGTGTTTTGGTGGAGGTTCTTTCCTGGAGTGTTAGCTTTTAGGGTGCAGACGTTTTATGCTTTCAACTAATGTGTTTCCATATTTATTTTCCTTTGGTGGTTTTTGAATGTTGGTTGTTGATGGTGATTTCTCTTTTAACCTTCTTCTTTTTTTTTTGTTTCTTTTCTCATCATTGGTGGTTGGGAGTTTTGTTACTTGTGAAGGAGCATGTTTAGTAACCATCATTATTTTGCCTTACTCTGCTGTACTTCCATTTTTCATGCTTATATCTCTTGCGTTTTAGTTGGTTGGGCGGTAAGTTATTATTTGGAAAATGCTTTATGCATGGATACATGTGGATACAATTCCTGGTCACGGCCGATCTAATATTAAGGAGTGATGCCAGAATGGTTATTGACTTATTTCTGGTCTTGCGTTTTCATTCACTTTCACATGCTGTTTATGATTGCACTTGTTTCTCTTGGACACTCCCTCTAGTTAAAGACTTACAAGTTACAACTATGATCAAGCCCCCGTTGGTTTTGAACTCTGTATAATTTCCATGTTAGTTGGCGTAGTAGAGAAACGTAGATGTTGCTGACTGCAGTATGAAGTGTGAGAAAGTTCAACATGAGCAGAGGACACTCATATAATAAATAACGGAGTCTATAAACTGCTCGAGGAATAATATGAATTTTCAGGGAGAATATAGTTTCAGGCATGTATTTTTATTAGCCATGGTGTGCATATGTCTATATGCTCCTTGCATATAGTTGAGTTTGCTTGTTTGGAAGGTCTCTATTCTGAGTGACATTAATGTAATGCATTATAGTTATGAGTTTGCTTGTTTGCTCATAAATACTCCACCTTGTCCTGATATATTGAAATCTCTCCAGTCAGACCAGTCCTAAACAAACTGAATACAAGTTGATTCAAATAGTGAAGAGTGAAGGCTTTAGTTGTCAATGGAGATTCAGTGCAAATAAGAGTTTTTCCTAACATTGTGATACAGGCCTTGTGTGCCCTGCATTGCATTTCAATTTGTTAGTAGGTTCTGTAGGTAAAACTTTGGTCTTCGAGAAGTGTTGATGTTTGACACATGTTATCATGAAATATAAAATATCAAATTAACCCTCTCTCCTTGTTTATTATCAGGAGGAAATAGTTCTGCAAATTGGTGGTGAAAAATTGAGGTGGCTTTAAGGTTTTTTTGGGTAAACTATTTGGTATGTATTTACCTATGTTTCTCTATCGAGCGCTGAACTAATTTTTCTCCTGTCCACAAGTTATTTATGCTGAATCTTGTCATGTCAGCTTTTATCATGGGATCAGCTTGTTGTGTGGCTGCAAAGGATCATACTACTCCAAACAGAACTGGAGTTGAAAGTTTGCACAGGAATGATGTTTATTCACCATCATGGAGCTTTCGATGGGATAGACGGGGGCGTGTTGCTGGTGAAACTCAGAATCATTTGTATCACTCGTCTGGTGGAGTTAGCAGAAATATTAGCATGGAGTTAAAAGGGTCATTAAGTTCTGAAAGAGGCAATTTATCTGATGGGGGAAGCACTGTGGAGAATTCTGTCACCCCTATTTCTCAGAAGTCTCCAATCCATGAGACATTGGTTGCTAATCCAATGACTCCATCTTCAGGTAAATGTTGGCGTTATCTTTCTTTTTACTTGCATAAACCCATTATATGATGTATCTTAGCAAGCACATATATGTGGCCCTTGTCCTTGGAAGTTGAACTTTTTAAGTTGTCCTTACTTTTGGCCACTTCGGTATTTGAAAAACTCAATAAATGGGATGCCGTCTCCTTTCTGTGGACTTTTCAAGTGGAGCAAGCATCCATGATATTAAAGGCTGTCTCAGTTGTTAACATTACATTATAGCATATTGACTGCATCTAAAAACTGACAATGATATAGCTGTATTACCTTTTAAGGTGGTACAAATTCCATATATTTCTGTTAGGAAGCAGCTTATTTCTTTTTTCCTTTCGACCGTGGAGTATCTGGCCTACATTTGCTTGTTGGTTCATTTGAAGATTAATGTCTCATCATTTGTGTCATCTCATTTCTGTAGACACATTTACAACCATGATGTTTTTAAGAGCTCAATATGTTGAAAAGTAGATTTTTAGATCTGGATAAGTTATTTTCACAATTATCAGTCTTAAAATGCCTCTTAGTTCACTTGCCTAAGGTTTCCTTTTTTTAATCCGAGAGAGCCTAAATTGTATAGGTCTTTTTGTTTAGCCCTTTTGGATGATGCCAACTGTACTCGACCTTGGCACCATACTTGTTACTAGCCTTTGGACATGCTTTTTCTATTCCACCCTTTAAAATGATCGGGGGCAGGAAAGTTAGTCTAAGAGTGTCTAGAAGTTTAGGTCATCAGTGGGGCCCTCAGGACTCTGGATGTATGGTCAGAGGGAAAGACGGGACTGCAGAATTTGACAATCCAGCAAAGTCTTAAAATCTTTTTGGTCAAGTAATCTGCTTTCTAGATGCTGCTCCTTAGTTTTATGTGTAGGATTTTCTGTTGATTCATAGGATTTTTTATTTCACAGCAATCTTCTCGTAATATATGTCAAATACATACAGCTTTGATCTCACTTTTCTTATACTGTTTCTTATCTAAGACAAAGGTTTATTGTTTGAATGGTGCGGGACCTCTCTTGGCATTTGATTTATTCGGGCATTGATTTTTCTTTTTTCTTTTCCTGTGTTTATTGCAGATCTGTCCATGGCTAGCAATTATTCTACCGTGGTGAGTTTTTTATCCACTGAATTTGATCTGGGAGCTTTAGCATTTATAATCTGTTTTTTGACCCTATTCCCATTGTACTGTACTCACTCGGAAATTCCATATTTCTTCTCTAGGTAAAGAACCTGGCATCATCTGAAGTTGTGGAATCTTCTGTCCTAAACCTTCCATTTTCAATGCCTTCGGGTTTCTCGACACCTACAACAGATCCTTTGCCTAATCATAATCATCATCATCTTCCCAATTCTACGCCATCAAGATGGGCTCGTCAATCTCCAGGACACCCACTGTTGAGACAGATTTCTGATAGCAGGATCCTAGGATTGAAATCACCGGACAACTCAATTTCTGAGGGGAGGCCATCATTTGTATTCTCTGCTTGCAGCAATGACATGGCTGGGTCCCAATGTGGGTCATCTGATGGCTGGTCCATGCGAACCTTTTCTGAGCTTGTGGCCTCATCTCAGAGGGAAAGGTGGTCCTTTGATAGTGAGTACTTTGGTTCGGGTCGTCATAAGATAAGTGGATCCAGTAGTAGGTTCTCATGTTCTCCCTCCATGGATCTACAATCTTGCGGGGCTTGCTCAAAGCTATTGTCTGAGAGATCTGCATGGGGCAACCAGAAATTAATTGCAGGCAACGACCTCTCAGCTGTTGCTGTACTGGTCTGTGGTCATGTATATCATGCCGAGTGCTTAGAGACTATGACAGCAGAGGCAGATAGGTATGATCCAACTTGTCCTGTATGTATGGTTGGAGAGAAACACATGTCAAAATTTTCGAGGAAAATTCTTCGTGCTGAATCAGAGATGAGGGCGAAAAACAGCAGGATATCAAAGAACCGGGTGGTTGATAGCTATCTTGATGGTGGCTGTGATGTTTTCGATAGGCGAAAGGGCATTGAATGGGGAGGGGAAGCTCCGAAGATGGAGCCTAACTCCAGCGCAAGGACCTCGCTGGGGAAGCCCTTTTTGAGGCGTCACTTTTCACTTGGTTCCAAGTGGACCCGATCCCTGTCGGAGAATGATTCTGTCAGGAAGAAGGGCTTTTGGGCTAGATATCGTAGAGATTGAACTTCACTATCTCTTAGTAATTTATAGTAGAAACGCCAGCAATTTATATTGAATTGTTTTAAGCTAATTTTGACTCTACATAAGAAAATCTTTGCCTAGTTGAATTTTTAGGCGTAACGAAGGGTCCCATGGGACGCTAAAGGCATGTTTGAGAACATGTCAAAATCCTTTTGTGCGAGGGCAGACATCCTTAGCGGACGAGAGGGCAGGGCAAAGCTGTAGCAATATTCGTTTGTTTGAATGTAAATGCATTTTGCTTTGCTTGCTTGTTCATCGGTTGATGCGGGGACAAGCCGCTTACCCATTGCTAAGCCTTAGCAAACGCTAATTTGTCTACCTCCCCTATTTTAAGTCAGACATATGAACAATCATATTAGTATTAATGAGTTCCAAAATTAGCTTAGAGATATTTGCTATCTTTTTATCGCATCACATTCAGCTCATGATAGATCCGGTCATAAATTAAAGGAAAAAGAAATTTGCCTCCTGAGGGGAATACTAATTAACATCAAGATTGTACGTTAAGGGGCTTCCGTCTTGTCAAGTATGCTCTGCAATCCTGTTGTATAATCGGGGTAAGCCAGCTGCACCCCCAGCTGCTCCTTCATTCGAGCATTACACACTCGCTTCTCACCCCTCATGTTCCTTGGGGCTACATTTGACCACTCTATCTCCTCAGCTTGTTGTGTGATCAGACCCGGCCACTTATTCTCCACCAATTTCCTTGCATATTCAAATACTTGTTCCCGGGGAGCAGGGTCGTCATCAACAATGTTGTACACTTTCCTGAAAATGAGATGCCTAAGGTTGTAATCCACAAGTTCTTATATGTTGTTTTACAATCATCTGGACAAAATTGTACCCCGCGGGAGCAATCGAAGCAAACTAGAATTGCAATTAGAAACTCACCCTAAGGAAAGTGCATTAGCAGCAGCCATAATCGCCTGGCAAATGTCTGCAACATGAACTCTTGATGTATATTTTCGGTATATCCTCCTCTTCTGAGCCTCAGACAATGGGTCCTGCTTGATTATTGTCTCGATGGCACTGTAACATGTAAAACTGTTTTAGGTAGAAAGACCAACCAAAAAAAAAAGAATAAAGGGGAGAATTACAGACAGGTTCTAAACATGGAAACTGATTATTTCTTTAACCCCATTTACATGTCAAACTTCTATGTTTAGATTTTACATTTAGCTAGGACTTATGAGTAATTAATTTTCTAATTTGTGACCCATTTGTAATTCTCCCAAAAATAAAAGGGCAGTATAGTGACATGATCTAATGTCAATAATTAAACCCTCCAATAGTAGGGCAAAAAGAAAAAGAAAAAGAACTCCCTATATATGCAAGTCACTTCTAAATATTTTATACAGATGGAAAAAAGTTTGTTAAAATTAGTTGAAGTTTTTGTACTTTTCAAAAACTAATATAACTTCCTAAAATTACCTTCATTACATTGTAGCCCCATCTGGACTATATCTCAATCATTCCCTTAAACACAACTTTTTGATTATATAACGAGGGGCAAGTATGGTAAAAATATCAAATGTTGTCTAGATTTTACCAAGTGACTTGCATTTTGAATATTTATACTCTTCTAGAGTGATTTACATATAGGGAAGATAGGAGTAAATAATAAACCATCCAACAGTGAGCATGAGCTCGGATTTTAAATTCCCATTGATTCTTGTGGACGGTGTGACCTTTGCTTGATTTTTGTATTAATTTGTAACTCGTTACTTGAAGGATGAATCTAAAAATAAAAACCAATTACCTTCTACCAGGGCCATAGATACCTCCAAGGCGAAATATATAAGGTGAAATGCCAAGATAGTGAGCTAAATTCGACCAGCCTTCTTCAGAGGCGAACCTTAACTTGGCCAACTCACTTGTCGGGTTAGGTTGATAGCTGCCAGAAGAGGATGCACACACTCAGGGCCAAAATATATAGAGGTTTCAGAAACTTGAAAGCACAAAATGATTTTTTCTAGTTGCACTCTCTTACTCCTCATCCACCAATTCTCCGCCACAGTCTCCATAGACGCCTGCAAAACAAGATTACTGCATCAGACCAACCCCGCAACTCAAATTTATGACTATTTAGATATTAAAAGCAAGTGTAACCAACTTCTAGGGATTTTTTTTTTTTATTTAGTAAAATCAACTTTGTAGGGGGGGAATAACTACATAATCCTGTCAGAAATTTTATCATAATTTCTTTTAATGGTAAAAGCATAATGAGGAAAATAAGTAAATACCCATGGTTATTTCTTATCGGCTTATCAGAAAACTTGTTTCCCTTCAGGCTCATATTATTTAGCCATCGTATCTGAATTAAGCACCGTTGTAATATTATAGACAGTGACAGATCTAGGAAATCAATAAAGGGTAGGCACCAGTGGCGAAGTTATGATTTTTTGTTTGTCTTTGCATAATTAGTGGGGGAATTCAGGGGTTCGGGGCAACGTCCCCGAATTTTTTTTTAAGGAAAGTTTTAAATGCATTAAGAAACAAAAGAATATAAACAAGAAAAGAAAATAATATCAAAAAAATATTCATGAAATCAAGTGAATACTGATAATATAATAAGAAAGGCATTTATTTTACAAACCTGTCATTTAGAAAAGTAAGGTTAAGTGCGGTTAGAAATGTAGCTATATAAATTACAATGAAGGGTGGGCACTCAATAAGTTCAAGTACATATATTTTAATAACAAAAGTATATTACAATAAAAATAATTACAATGTCATCCTTCTAGGTCTTATTTTTTAGAATTCCATCATAATTGTCTTATTATCAATGCTATCAAATATTACAGACCCACCAGGAAAATAAAATTCAAGGGTGGGCACTTACCCCCCTTCTCTATAACAGAACCTGTGTCCGCCCTTGATTATAGGACTAGCTAGGAAACTAGGACCACACAGTTAATGCCAGTAAGAAGGATCATTGCATAAATCAAGCCAGAACTCGAGGCCTGTTCAAAAATTTGTTCTAGAGGTAACTTGCTGAGAGCAACCTCAGTATTTCTATGTTATTTGTTTTGATGCAGATTTAAAACCACAGACCCACCTTATTCCCATAACCGATTTTCTTTTTTGAAGGAAAAAGGAAGTGCAAAGAGTTAAAATCACTGAGCATGATAATGAACCATAACATTATGTAATTTATATGGATGAAGAAACAAAAATGATTAGACAATTTAGTGAGTTCAACGAAGTTGAAGACATACTAGTAGAAGACAAGTAACAAAGCCACCGAAGATTCCCGTTGACTAATGAACTTCTTAAAAGCCGTTCATGTTGAAGCATCTGCAAATCAGGGTAATAAAGTAAAACAGTGATTTTGAAAGAGACAATACCCAAATAGAAAACCAGTTCGGAACACTGGGAAAAAAAATGATATTAATATCATACTGGATCACCGATACCAGCGATGGGAGGGATGGAGACAAGAAGGTGAGTGTAATGTTTCATATGATCCAGGATGCTAAGTCTGCAAAAAAACAGCTAAAATGTTCTCAGCATATTTGAGGTAGAAAAAAAGATCAGGAAAAGAAAAGAGTAATAATGAATATGAAGGGGAGAAAACAGACCAAGAAAATCAACCATTACATCGGATCTAGCCAAGGATAGATATCAGTGCCTTTCAATTAGAAGACTGTAACAGTCTATGAGTGGAATTAAATATTAAATAATTCATGAATGGACAAAAAATAGGTCCCATATAAACGCCAACCTCGCTGTCTTATCAATTAAAATCCACTAATTTCACATAATAAATAAATAAAATAAAATTATAATCCGCGTATTAGATTTAAACAAGACAAATAATAGCTAAGAAACATACAATGAAGGCATCTCAGAAGCATATAGTTATGTGCTTATTGACTTACTCAGGCTCGAGTGCATCTAAATGGTAAATATGAAATCCCCTGTCTTCAAGTTTCTTCTTCTTCATATGACTAGTGCAAGTCCCGGACACAGTCCTATACAAGATAGGTATGAGCTGATAAAGTTAATGAGTTTTCACGAGCAATTATTCATCGACGAGGGAAAAAATGTAGAACAAAACAACAAAGATGTATTAATAGTAAAGAAAGATTAGGATAATTATACAGATGGAAGAAAGGGGAAAAGGATCACCATCCTTGGCTCTGGAGCTTGTATGAAAGAAATTGCCCAACAAAGCCCATTCCTAGAATAAACATCCGCTTTTCAGATTGTGGTTCCGATAAACTGCTGCGCATCGCATTTATGGAGGAAGCCGGCAACGGTCCGGCCATCGACCAACAAGAAATTTTCGGAACACGTTCATCTCTATATCGAAGACGGGGATGAATCGCCGAACCTAGTATTCGATCCACTTCCATGCTAATTCAGAATTGGGGTCACCCACTGTTCCTGAAGCAGGCTGGGAGCACAACGACGAGTCAGTTTCTCTTCCCAGCACTCTCTATCGTATGCGATTTTTTGAAAATTGATTTTGAACCTTGGATTAAAATTTCGACAGACAGGATCGAAGGAGGATGATTATCTGCTTCCCACAAGGACCAGTTTCAACTTTCAACTTGAGAGATTATATAAAAGCAGCAGAGCAGCTGTAATTCTAATATTTATTTTACTTTTCTAGTGAAGTTTAATAAACATGTCCTATATGTGTATAAAATGTGATAATTAAGATAAAAAATTAAAAATAAATATAAATTTACTAAACAAAATAGTAAAATTACCATTAAAAAAATTACAACATAATGAAGTACTTAAATAAACCTAGTCTCTACAAGTTGGTCTCTAATTTAATCACGAAAGGAAACTACTAGGAGTAGTCTTGAACACAATTAAGGATTATCAACCGTCATAACATTGTCTCTTCTTTATAAAAAAAAAAGATAATCCAAAGTCATAGGTCAAAATAATAAAAATGAAATCCGTTCCTGAAACATAATGCTAGACAAAATAATAATTTTATACTAGTCATCAATATAAGAAAGAGAACGAGACAAAAAAGAAAAAATAGGAGAGGAGAGGAGAGGGGCACGAATTGAAAGAGGGGTGGGACGATCAAAATAAATGGGGCCCACTTGTTTTGTTTGATGGGGAAGAAGTTGAGGGATAATAAGCTCCATAATGCAGCTTCAAAAAAACAACTTCATTAAAGCATGAAGTCCATCAAATAATTAGCTGACCCAAACACTCAAAATTTTTTTGATGGACTTTCCATATGATGGTTTGCCAAACAGGCCCAATATTTTATCTCAAAATTCACATTTGAAAGTCTCTCCATAAGTTGAAGTAGGGTAGAGTGTAGACGAAATATATGCCTGTCTAAAAGTGTCTTTCGATTTTATCTCGCTTTAAAAAAAAAAATGCTTAAAAGGGGACTTTTGAGAAGTTTCTAAAAGACACTGTAACTCATTCTTTACACTAACCTTAATTATACTGATACATTTAACATTTATTTATTTTTTATTTTTTTGATATAAAAGATGGCAAAAACGCCTACATTACAACAAAGAGAACTACATCGAAGAGGAATTCAATCCTAAACATTCTTGGTCAGCCCAATTCCTTAGAAAAGGAGGACACGTATCTAAAATACCAGAGCTAGAAATGCCCCTTTTGGCTAAGGCATCAGCAACTCTATTACAGTCCCGAGAGATTACACAGACATCAACCTGCCAATCCCTGCTCAACAAATCCTTGACTTTCATTACCACATTACTACCAGTGGTACAAAAATCATCCAAAATCATACTAATGACCTCATCTGAGTCCGATTCTAAAATGATTTTCTTAAGGCCCAAATCCCAAGCCAGTTGAAGACCCTCTGCAATAGCCCATTCTTCAGCAACACAGGGCTGATACATTTAACATTTATAAGTATGATACGTTATCTAAACTTCGTACATTGCAATGACGGGAGGCCCATAAACTCGTTCTGAATTCGTAACATAGGCCCTCTATACCAAGGTTCCCCATAAATTTTAACTACTCACTGTATAAAGTATAAACAAGTGCTTGTAAGAATCTTATATAAAAAAAAAAGTGCTTGTAAGAAATATTAGTTTTGCTCTTTGATTTTTCTATTGTTAATATTTGCTTTAGCATTTTAACTGTTACTAAATTGTAAACTTTAGTTGCTCTATCACAAATAAATAAATAAAATTTTCACCCATTGTAAATTAATCTTATTAATCGGATTTGCCTACTCCTGACACTAGATCATATTAGCTTTGGCGGAATGTTCTAGGTGTTCGCTTCTTGAAAGCTAACTTCTGAAGTACTCCCTCCAATGTTAAATATAGAACAGAACATAATTTGTAATATAATTTATATTACAAACTAATATGTCCTATATTTAGGATTGGAGGTAGTAATATTATTATGAGGATCCCAGATGAAGGAACATCATAAGCCATTACTGTCAGCAAGTGGGACAAGGACCCTCCGAAGCATCAGGAAAGTAATCATATCCCAAATCTATACAATTTTATGGTGGATATAAGAATATAAGAAGCATACAATCACCAAAACATTCCTTTTGTCGTTGAGTTTAATTTACAATTTGAGTGCTAAATATAGAAACTGGTCAACTCTGTCTCTTGGACTTCCGTAGAACTTCCTTCAAAACCAAAGCAATCCTATGGGCCATATGGTGCTCCATAAACATTTCCTTTACTCTGTCATAGCCTTTCTTTCCCATGGTTAGCCTCCTCTCAACGTGAGTAGCCAATTTTACAATGTCATTTGCAAGAGGCATCACACCTTTTTTCCCCTCGGGATGCAGCAAACCGGTTGTTCCATTTACCACAATCTCCATCGTGCCCCCAGCCGCAGTGCCCTGGCATTGTTTTCAATGAAGGAAAAGCATGATATATAATTTAAGTAATTGTTCTTACGGTAAGAAAAGAATGTGATAATCTATAACTAAATTATTCATAACAACATTAAAGGTAAACACCTGAGAATCATACAGGTAATGTGCTATTACATTATAAATAAAAATCCAGTTGTCATCTCATTCACGATAAGAAATTATCAATATCTATGCAAAATTAAAATAGCATGGCCTCAAACTTAGCAATTAAGATGATTTTTTAAAATGGAAGAAATATAGTAGTATAGTACTATCTCTCTCCTGTCATCTGTATTCCTCCATTCAATGCTATATTAACCTCTAATAAGTAAGAGCCCATCTAAAATTATATTTTGGAAACATTTTTCCAACCAAGAAAAACCAATTTCTCTCACCCGACTTTCCCATTTCCAGTTTCCTAGTTTGGATGGAAGGAGTCCATCCAACATTATATTCTGGCAAACATGTGAAACCCCTCCATCATTATAGACAATTTGGACGCTTAAGGCACAGATGAAACCCTGCTAAAGGTAACGAAGCAAAAACATATTGGCTAAGGAACTTATGAAGTAAAGTACATACCAGTACAGGCAGGCGAAAGGCCATTGCTTCAATAGTTATCCTCCCAAAACATTCCCCTCTTCCCTGAAATGAAGAGAAAGCTCATGTTAAAATATCAACGTTAAGAAATCTGATCAGTAATCTTCTGAATGCTTCATGGTGTTACTCTAGACACAATTGTATCATCTATTTTTTGGTCCTTCACTGCAGTTTGTATTAGTACCTTATGGAAGCCAAAACAAATAAATTTGCTACTAAAATTCAATATGAGAAGAAAAGTCATTTAGTCAAGCAGCAGCTATGAAAGCATGTAATATAGTTTTTGTTTTCTACTCAACTTGATAAAACATATTATTAGAAAATACCTGAGAATTCTGAACAAGAACATCAATAGCAGCCAGGTAAGGAGCCACTGTCAGGGTTTTGTTAATAAAGTGAACGCGATCCTGAATCTTTTTATCTGCCACATATTTCCGCAGTTCTATTTCTAACGTTGTATGTGCGCTAAAATCACTCCCCACAACTACAGCATGCAGTGCTGGCACATGTAGTTTCTTCTCCTGGATCAGTTTCAGACTTTCATAGAAGGAACGAAGAAATAGATCCTGGCCTTTACCACGTGAAACACCTGCGATCATATCATGCCAGTGCTCAGATTATAAACTTGTAGTAAAAGGAGACAATATAAATGGAAGGACAGGCATGCACTGCATCTAATTAAAAATTGTAATCTATTACATAATAGAAATTGGCGGAATACAGAATCTTATCCCATTCTGTTTCCTCAGCGCTAACTTCACCTCTCTCACTCCACAATTAGGCTAATTTCATACATAGAATGGAACGGAATAGAAAATCAAATAAGAAATTAATTTTGAGGGTGAAAAATAACCTGGTGTCAAATTGGTTTTTTTTTTTTTTTAAATAACAATAAAGAATGATAGAAGCTGTGGGTGATGATTACAAGAACAAGAGTACAACAGATATTGCCAAAAAAAATGATTTCCTCAGTCATATCAAAGGGGTCCAATGCAACCTAATTGAATTGAATTTATCATAGTGACTAACTACTATTTTTCAGACCAGCAAAAACTAAGGCTGACAAACAGATATAAGTGGTAAAGTAACTTTAGAACAAGTTATGCTAGACCAAAATCATTAAATTTATGTTAAACATCGTTTCTGGCAGGTAAATTTCAAACTTAAGTTTCCTGGTGCCATTAAGCTTCTCCTTCCATATAACAAAAGAAGGGACAAGCAAAAGACGTCGATCAAGCCATGAACTACATTGCCATCTCAATGGAGTATCACTAGTAAATATCAAGGAGGAAAGCATACTATTTATGAGGGCAAAAAGTATGTCATCGTTTCTCACTCCCAAAGATTCTCGGACATGCTCACGAAGAACCCTCTTTGATACACTATCTTCAGCAACTTCCATCAGTTCCTTGCTATTTCCCAGATGCACAACATAAGTTTCAGGCATTTTAATCCTACAGAATGGGACCAGTGCAAATAAAGAATAAGAAGAAATATAGATATAAAGAAAGTTACAACAATACAGAGCACAACATCAGCATTATTACGCAGAACATGAAGGAAACTGAATTTAGAATAACGTTGTAAGATATGGGAAAGATACCCTAAACGCTCCCTAGTCCTATTCTTCCATAATTCTGCAGTTACGTGTGAATCAATCATGGCACCTGCAACAAAAGGGAGGTGCTTAACATATTCCACTTTGAAATAATGCCCTCGCATTTCATGAATCCACCATAAAACCTTTGGAAGAACATCAGGAACTTTTTCTTTTAGAGCAGCATCCAGCCACTTCCCAGATACAGCAGTATTTAAAATGACCAGATCAGCTTTAAGAGCTGTATCTATAGCCTTTTCACCATAGGCAGGAAAGACCTATCACCAGTCAGCCACAAAATAAAAGAGGGACTTAGAAGGCCTTTACCACTGAGATACAGAATACCATTTATGTCATTTCTCATTGGTGACTAAGCAAATATTCTAGAAAAGAAGTGATTATCTATAAAACGAAAAAGGAAAGAGTTAAGATCACCTGCACTCCTCTATCCAACATCTTATTCTCTAAACTGTAAATCACCTCATCAGGTTCTGAAGGTTTCTGATAAGTGATCCAAACAACGTCGGAACCAACGCCCCTCAACAAAAATGCTAATTCCATTAACAATAAAGGCCCTCCTGCATTATTTAACGAGGAAAATAATGCATAGTAAGTAAATTGCATTTTTAGTACTCATCGCCAAAACCGAACGTGAAAAATTGAGATTTCAGTAAGAACCTGAAAGTGAAAGCTCGTGGGAAACCATGAGAACAAGCTTAGACTTCATGAATTCCAAAGGACTTGGTGCTGAATTTCCGACTTGGATGGTGGAGTGAATGGGAGCCTTTCCTTGATTATCTTCTGATCCAAGCTGTTCAGTGTTACTGCCCGTGCTCGTATTGCAGTAATCAGATGTGGCTCTCAAGAAGACCACCATCACCGTTGAAAGAGAAAACAGTACCAGTAGTATCAACGGCCACTTGTTCTTCGGCATTGCCGTCGAGGCGTTCGACTGCTTCACCATTGTTCTGATACTCGAGCTTTTGAATCTCTAATTTCGCATTTCTAGGGTTCCCGGTTACAATCTGGACTCTTGACGATCAATTAACATCTGCTCTGCCTCTGGAATCTGAGTAATGGGAAACGAGAAATTACCGCGTCAGCTCAGGATAGATCGGTGAGAAAGAGAAGGGTGGTTCAAGACTCCGGCTTTCTATTTTCTTCCCCAATTCTAAAGAAGACGCTCCAGACTACTGCTGTAACTCGTCACAATGATACGAGTTTTTAGTAATCTGGGCTTGAAATTAACGGTAATAGCCCAATAACCATTGTAGGACAAAAATCTTAAAATGTTTGTGTATCGTTTGATAATGCATGACCAAATAAATCAGGGTTATAAACTAAAATGTGAAATGACCTTTATCAAAAAGAAAATGCGAAATGTCCACATTATTTGTCCTTTTTCAATTTTTCTTTACTTTTTTGGTAAAAAAAGGATGGTTGACTTTTTTTATAGAGATTAAAAAAATTTAAATAAGTTACTTAATCATATCATATGTTATGTATCCTTAGATTATATATTAGGAGTAGTTTATTAATCAAACTAATTAGTTCAGAGAAAAAAATTAAAATAAAATACTCTACAGTAATTTAATTAGCTTCATTAACCTCTAAAAAAAATCAACTAAATCTTATAATTAAGATTGGGGGAGTACATAACAGTTCATTATCACATAATCATGAGTTCATTTTCAAGAAGATACGTAATAATGGATCAAAATCCTCTAAAATTGAGAATATGCAAAGCCCGTGAGGTTAAAGTTAAACACAACATTCGAATACTTTATAATTTATTTTCAACTTCAACTTCAAAAGATTAGTTCTCTATAATACTAATAATCAGTCCGAGTACGGAGGCCTTAGAAACAATAGATAACGAATTCGGAGGATAACTCCATTTAATCTATGTAATCCAGCTGATGCTACAGGCTCAGGTCGTCGGCATCTTTCAAATTTTTGTACGCTGAAAATAAATAAGAAAATAAATTGCATATATACTCTCGTTATTTGTACTACTAGTTGGGAATAAAATCCAATTTGTATGGCTAGTTACAAATGCATATTTATTTTGCATCGTTCAAATAAGGATATATTTTTTATATACAGTTCAAACAAAGAATATAAAGTACTACATACTTATAATCCCTTTTTGTTTTGAAAGGAACACGTACACATTTTGGTGTCACACTTGAGCATGTAGTTCCATTCCATCCACGACCTTTCGTGTCTTGCCATGGGTCGGTAGTGGCCACTGTGACGTGGAAGATAGCTAATAGAGTTGGAGAAGTTGGAAGATAAATTCAAATGAACACAGAACACGTATAAAAGTTTGAGGGAATGCTTGTTGAACTTTATAGTTTAAGGAGGTATTTATTTACATCAGGTCAGAGTTGAAAGGAGATTTTTACACTCCAGTTTTCACAATTTCTCTGGTGTTCTCACTTTCAAAAGGCTAACCAAACATGATACGAGAAATATACACCTACAATCGCTGAATGCCAACTGCCAATCATCAAGGGCATTTAATTCAAATATTATAATATGAAGCAAATGGTATGGCTATTCTCAACACTTCTGCGTAATTATTTAAGAGTTAAGGTCGTGATGCACACAGTTGCCTCATGGGTGTAAGCAATCTCGCAAAACGCAGGGGCACATGCGCCCTGATAAACGTCCCTTGCTCTGTATATTCCTATATTTTAAAAAGGAAGCAAAAACACAAAAAGGAGGAAGACCATTATATAAGGGAATGATGCGCAATCTTCGTTTTAAAAACAAAATGTTGACATTGATCATCAGTTGCCAAGTGGGAACGGGGAGGGCGTTTACTTACAGATTTCTCAACCATCCCAACCTGATGTATCGTGCTGAGAAGGTCCCCTTTATCAAACGGGAGCAACGCTTCCACCCATACCATGGAATCCTGTCATAGAACAAAATGTTTTTTTGTAGCACAAGTGATTAGTTCCAAAGAAATGCACCTCGTGATATCAACAGGTGAAAACTAATACTGTGGGTTGTGTGCATATATAGAGTTCAATTCTGCACCTTCAGTTTTTCTTGAACGGCAGAGCAGAATTCAGGTAGGCCATCTCCATTCAGAGCAGATATGCATACTACATCTTCTCTTTCCTCAGCTTCTTTTCTGATTTTCTGGGGATCACTAGCCTTATCAACCTGCGATAAGAAGCCAAAGACACAAGAATGTTCAACCTTAAGTTCACACCGAAATAAGCACTTCAAGTGCACCATAATCATGATGGAGACAGAAAAACTTGGGTTATAAATTACAGAAAATAAAAAGAAGAACAAACGCAGTGCATTATATTCTGAAATCGGCTAAGAAACATTCTGTTTAAATCAATACCTGTTGATGCTAATCTAAGTGATAGCATGAAAAATTTACATTAAAAATACCCTTTTAGTCCATTAATGAAAAATCATGTTAGTCCCTCCTTTCAATTGTTCTGTAAAGGATGTTAAATAACTTGACTACTATCAACAAAAGAAACATAATTACTAATAAGGAGAGACAGAATCTAGTTCTTCATACAATAAGAGAGCTCAACTCCCCTCTTACTTTCCAAACCATGTAAATGATCAAATATTAGAATCGGAATGTACGATACCTTGTTCCAGACCATCAATCTTGGAATTGAAGATACATTTAGTTCTGACAGAACTTTGTCCACAGCATCTATCTGTTGCTCTGACAAGGGATGGCTGAACTTCACAGATATTTAAAGAGATAAATTAACAATGATGATCAACATGATAAGTTCTATTAACATTCTTTATTCATGTATAAAATTCCTCCAAGTAGTTCTCCTGATATATACCTGATATCGACCACATGCACCAAAAGAGATGACTCAGATATCTCCTCCAGTGTAGCTCTGAAGGCAGCAACCTACAGAGAAATTTTTTTTACAGAGGCTGTCAGGTATTGCTAGATAATATGGTATTAGATATTTATAACAAAAATCTTATTCTATGGTGAATCCTATAAACAATCAATGTAAATTAGCAACAGCAAGACCAGTGTCAAACAACTTCAGCAAGAGGAACTGGGCAGATTATATTATCTCGAAGGATACCAATGTGGTCGGTAATTTCTGAATAAAACCAACGGTGTCTGTGAGGAGAAACTCCTTCCCGTTCTTCATCTGGATAAAATTTAACCAATAAAGTATCAAATGTTAAATGAACTGTAATTGTAATTCAAACAGCAAAAGAATTTATCTTGTATATTAATTTATAATAATATATAAACAACAAATTTTAGCCATCCCATAGTAGAGGAAGGCAAAGCAACAGAGGAACTTTCCTCCTCTGTTTTGTGTCCCTAATATCATTATTACACAATACCATAACAACCCTGACTCTGTTATCAACCTAAGTCTAGAGACACCCATCTGGGTACATAACAAATCCTAAAAGCACCGCAACCAAAGGGGAAAATAAGGAAATCACCCCAACCAAGGTTGTAATTCCTGGGCAACAACAAGTAGTTCCAGAAAAAAGGAGGGGGGAGGGGGAATGACCTGCACCCTCCTTGTAGTTGGATCAAGAGTCGCGAACAATTTATCCTCAGCTAGAACATCTGCTCCTGTTAATTGATTTAAAAGCGTACTCTTACCAGCATTTGTATACCCAACCTGCAGTATTATTAAAGTATGTGTCAAACACCAAAATACATAACTATGACAATGCATTTGAGCAGATATTATCATGACGTGCAAGATGCATAGCCAAATATCTTTGACATGAAATGGATTTAATATAAAGGCAATAAATTACCAAGGATACTACAGGCACAGGTACTGAGATTCGCCTGTTACGGTACTGCTTCCGATGTTTCCTCACAGATTCTAGCTCTTTCTTAAGGACACCAATCTGTCAAAGAAAAGGCATTGGATGCTTATAATTGCAGGAAAAAAACATAATTTAACTAACAAAACTTTTACTGATCAGATATTGTAGTGTTTATAGAACTTTGAGCATGGTATTACTCTAGAAAACTTAAAAATGGAGCAAATTTCTGTAGATAAGAAATGATAACAACTATGATCATATTCTTACTTGATTACGCAAAATACGTTTGTCCACTTCTATTTGTTTTTCACCCATTCCCTTCACCTTCCCTCCAGATTGACGCTCAAGGTGAGTCCACATTTTTGTCAATCGAGGTAACTGGTATTCCATTTGTGCCAATGCAACCTAGAAGGACAATATCATTGTCAGAGAAATGCTTTAAAATTTCTTCTACCAAAGCTTGTTCTAATAATAAAACAACTAAAGGCTAAAAATTTAAATATGTAATTGCCTGTAAAGTTGCTTCATGTGTTGCAGCGCGCTGATTGAATATATCAAGGATGAGGGCAGTGCGATCACAAACTCTCACATCTCCACCAAAAGTCTTCTCTAAGTTGCGCAATTGCCTAGAATTGTTTGAAAGGAGGAGGGAGGGTAAGTAATTTTATTATGCAAGAAGTTCGAGAGCTACAACAATTATATTTTAAAAATAATAATGCAATTTGGTGCAGTTGACTGGCACAATCAGGACCAAAAAGGAAACATAAAAGAAGAGCTGGAGAGGAAAATGAAACGATTATTGTTGAATTTAGAGGGACTAAAATACTCTCTATTAAACTCCATGGATAAAAGTGAGTACATAGGGGCCTTTATATAGGCAAACTTAGGACTAACTCTAGAATCTAATCTTATCTAAATGATTAAGATATATTATCCTAGAATCTAGTCTTATCTAAATGATTAAGATATATTATCATAAGATATAATATATCCATATCTTTATCCTAATAGAAATCAAATAATAATAACATAATGACTAATCTAAGATAATGATTAATCTAAATAATCCCTAATATTCTAACACTCCCCCTCAAGCTGGAGAGTATATGTTGATCATTGACAGCTTGCCTCGAAATCCTTCAAACTTTGTTCTCGCTCGCTTCAATCTTCAAAATCTTTAGGCTTGTACTTCTTGAGTCTCAGCGGCCCATTTATTTTTGTTTGGGCTTGTACTCTTCTTTAGTCTCAGAGGTCCCATTTATTTTGTTTGGGCTTGTACTCCTTTTTTGGAGTCTCAGAGGTCCCATATTGAGTAGCAGAACTTGCCCAGAAGAATCTCGAGTCCCTTTTTCTAGAAGTCCCAATCGTCCTCTTCCCTTGTAAATTCTGATTGTACCCTGGAATAATGTGATTTTGAAAGTTCGAGATTCCACTTGAAGGTTTTCCATTCAGTTTCCAGCATTCTTCTCTACTATGACCCTTCTTCTTGCAATAGTTGCACTTTTGTTCCCAGTGTGGTCCCTTAATTGCAAGAGCTGAGCTTTCACTTTGGCTTGGGCCACTTTGGTTCAAGAGTTTTCTACTTTCTTCGAACTGTACTAAGTTAACAACATCAAAGAGTTGTGGTAGAGGCTTCAGTCCCATGATTCTGCCCCTTATTTCTTCTAAAGCGTCATTTAAACCTAAAAGGAAATCGTGTATCCTTCCTTCTTCCACAATTCGCTTGTGCAATTGTGCATCTTTGAGGCATTCCCAAGGGTGAACTTCAAACAGATCCTGTTGCTGCCACAGTTTTAGCAAAGAATTATAATATTCAGTCACCGACATGTTACCTTGTCGTAAATCACGGAGTTGTTGTTTTAGGTGGATCAAGGCAGCGGTGTTATCATGTGAGGAGTAGGTTCTCCGAGCAGTATCCCATATTTCATTTGCTGTGTGGGCGAGTAGATAGCCCTCACTGATCTCTACAGTCATAGAGTTACACAACCAAGTCATAACTTGGTTATTTTCAGCGAACCATGTGTCAAAATTTGGGTCATTAGGAGTTGGCTGAGGTGCTGCCCCGTTAATATATTTCTCTTTTCTCTTACCACGAATATACCTCAGTATACTTTGGGACCATTGGAGATAGTTTTTGCCATTAAACCTATGGTTAATAACCATTCTGTGATTTTCTGGGTAATTTGGAACCATCTCTGAGGTTTTCTGGGGTACAGTTTGGTTTGGTTCTTCTGATGTAGAAGAGTCTTTAGTTTGAGAATTTGTACTTGTCATAAGAGCCATGGGATTGACTCCAGTTTGACTGTAACTTTGAGGTACTGAACTGAATAAAGGAGGTAGTATGGGAGGATTCATTGTTCTGGTCAGAAGAGATTTTTTTTTTTTTTTTTGGGATTACTGTTCACGCCGGCGCGTGGGTGTCACGCGCCGGGAGAGTGGTGCGCGTGGAGGTCACACGCTGAGCAGATTGCCGGCGTTCCGCTGGGATGTGCCGATCGGCACTCACTGGTCCCGTCTAAGGTGGCGGTGAGGGTACACGCTCGCTCCGTCGACGCAGATCTGAAATCGTTCTGCGTTTTTGAGCTTTCTTCCGTCCTCTGTCACGGTGCTTCGCCGTCGGCTTCTCTCGTCCTCTGTCACGGTGCTTCGCCGTTGGCTTCTCTCTCTCTCAGGCCTCTCAAATCTCCTCTATGCTTTAGGGAGTAAATCGGGGTTGGAGGTTTGTGAGATACGGACGTAGGGCACAGTCGCACAATCGCTGGAGTTTACCAAAGGTCTGAAATCAAACCTGGCTCTGATACCATGTTGAATTTAGAGGGACTAAAATACTCTCTATTAAACTCCATGGATAAAAGTGAGTACATAGGGGCCTTTATATAGGCAAACCTAGGACTAACTCTAGAATCTAATCTTATCTAAATGATTAAGATATATTATCCTAGAATCTAGTCTTATCTAAATGATTAAGATATATTATCATAAGATATAATATATCCATATCTTTATCCTAATAGAAATCAAATAATAATAACATAATGACTAATCTAAGATAATGATTAATCTAAATAATCCCTAATATTCTAACAATTATGATAATTATCTTTGTCAATTATAAGATCATAAAAGTAATGCTGTGCAGAACAATTGGAACCTATGAAATGAATAAAGGGATAGAATATGCAGGCTATAGTGTAGCTAAAGCATGCTGATTGTCTTCTTAATTTTCAATTGGAAAATCAACAACATCCAAGTTATCAATAGTCATTTTTGATGCGACACAAGGTATCAAATAAAATCTCCAGGGCAACCTTGGGCTAAGCAGCTAAGTAGACAGAAGGATTTTGATTCCAAATACCTCCAGTCAAATACCAACGACATTATTTCTTGTTGGGTTTTTTGCAACTCTGATATGCTCATTTAGCATATAGAAGGAAAATCAAAGTAAATGGAATAGTTCAGTGTTACATACTACTTTGGACAAAAACTAACAAGAGGCACCCTGTGGATTGGGGGGCGCGCTTACCCAGCTGACAGTTCATCATCAAAGATTACAGTTTCAACATCCAATGCATCAATTGCACTCTTAATCTCGGAAACCTTGCCAGATCCAATGTATGTCCTGGGGTTTGGTTTAGAAAGCCTGCACTATGCACAACATTTTAAGAACTAATAATATGTTTTTCAATAAAGGAATGGAGCCAGACAATTTTCTTGCAACATTTAAATTCTCAATAGGTTTAAAAAGAATCCTATAAGTGAATTAGATTATTTTATTGCAATGCATTTCATCAATTTTACACTCCTCACATGACAACATGCATCCCATCATTGGGATGTGGTGTCCTGGGTCAAATCCCCCAGCAATAGCCAAAACAACAGTAAGAAAGACGGCTTGGAAGGATTAGAAAAATTTGTATGTGAAGTAATGAATGCAAATCTGCATATGCATTATTTTATGAAAATTGAGAGGTAAAGGAAAAATTAGCAATGAAATACAGCGTCAAATCTAGCCTAACAACATATGATATTCTGGAAGTTGGAAAGAAAAACCCAATGATGAGATAACAAAAGAATCTCTTATGGGAGACTTAGTTCTCCAAGGTCATAATCTATATGATCTCAGTTCCAACTTGCCTAAGTAAGAGTTAAAAGGAATATTATGACGGCCACATACACCAGTAGTCTTTTAACATGAAAATTATAACCCTAGCAATTTTAGTGTTTACGATACAAAGTTCTAACAAACCTATTTTACAGGGGTTATATATTAAGCTTAAGCCCAGTGAACTGCAAAGTTATGTTACCAAAGGAACTATAGCCAAATACCAAAAAGAAAATTGAACTATAACATAAAATCATAAATACTTACTTTTGGTATGTAGAGCCAACAGCCATTAGTCCAGCAGTGTCAGCTAGCTGGACTAGCTCCTTGATAGATTCTTCAATGCCAAAGGAATATTGCGTATCACCTTTGCACTCAACACCTACTAGGTAGGCTTTTTCTTCAAAAACCTGAAAGAAGTGAATAAATTCAATTCAAACAGTGGCAGTTTAGGAAATAGGAAGCAGACTGTAATCTTATAGTGAGTATAGTTGTTTGTACATGCTTCTTTTCTATTAGCATGACTACTAGCAATATGACAAGTGACTACAAATTCTGCCGCCATGATGCATGAGAAACAGCCATTTTACATTTCCAAACCCAACTTTTGTGATTTTCCTTCTTTTTCCTTAAACAAACTTGCATAATATTATGTTTTAAATCGGTCCTTTTTGTGCAAGATAAGCTGTAACTGCATTCCCCATCTGCTAATGTGAAAGCAGGCAATAATTCTGTCCAATGAACTTCAAAGAGGTATTTGACGTTTTTATATTTAACAAAATCATTCGTGATACTAATTTTCCCTTCTCGGTGCCGACTGGAGTAATTCATCCATTTGTGGGACATGAATGTGAGAGAATAATGACGACCCTAAGAATTAAGCCGAATACTCAAAACGCAGAGAGCAGAAACGTGAAAGTTTCCGAGGAATGCCCAAAAAAATGTCTAGCACAAACTGAGGATAAAATAAGTATCTCCCGGAGCCCGAAGCTTCAAGCGTTAGAAATGGAAAAAGAAAGAAGAAAGAGAAGTGGTTAAAGACCTCTCTTCCATTCCGGATCGTGAACCGATTATCATAGCCGTCCTGTTCCTCTTTCTTCTTCTTAGCTCCGGAAGCTTTATCTTCTGGAGTTATGCCAGAAACTTCACTGTCAATACCAGGCTCTGCTAATACTTCTTCCTTTTCCTCTTCTTGAACTGGTTCTGTGGTCTTAATCACTGAGCTTTGTAAGGAAACGTCGTCGGAAGATACCAGACCAAGCTCTTGTGATAAAGCAGAGATGCTGCTGAGTCTGGAGGAAATGCACTTAGATTCCTTCCTAAAACGATTAGGGTTTCGGGGAGAAATACACGGGACATAGCGCTCAGGAAATACGGGCGATGGCCGAACAATCGAACCATAGAGACTGGCGTTCATCATGAAGTTCCCTTCCCCCGCTCTTTTCTGTTTTCTCAATGCCTTCCCTCAATTTCTTTCAGTCTTCAGTTATCCCTATGTCAGGTCGCTAACTGAGGTACGGTTTAAAAACTTTTTAAAAAAAACAGGAAAATAAAAACCATTTATCCTTTAACACGGTTAGAGTTATTAAAAAAGCATGGACACTAAAATTTATCTGGACAAAAAATTGTCAGACATGTTAAATTTATTTATTTTTAAATAACAACAATTAATGTTAAAAAAACATTATTTGAGACTTCGTGCACATTGTTTTATAAGATTAGAATCAAACAAAAGCGTTACATTAATGTTAAAGTATGTTATGTTAATCATGCTCTTCATTCCAATAGTGCCAAATAGGCATGCCATGACTAAAAAACTTGTGAAACACGGTACGCACAGAATGTCATTCCCTAACACTGTTTTTTCCCCTCCAACCAAAAAAAAGAAATGGGCGTGCCTTCGTCCTCCGGATCCTTTTTAGTTTGATCAGCCAGACCGACCGGGATAATTTTGGCAACGACATAGATAATCAACAACACATGGTATAACCAACCCAACCAACAAAAGTTTGCCACAGTTCGTCAGTGGTTGTGTCCCTTAAACAAATATCCAGGATTTGGACCCGGCTGAAGTGTTCTCTAATCTTCAGGAGGATTAGTTTTTAATTATCGGGCTAAGAGATACCACCTATATTCAGGGGCGGAGCCAGGAAAAGAAATTAGGGAGGCGAAAATTACAGAACAAAACTCAGTAGAGTCAGTATTGGAAATTTGGGGGCGAAAATTACAGAAATCGACCCAAAATTCTCAAAAATTATGCTTTAGCCTCATAAATATTTCAATGTTTTCATTTTAGTCCATCTATTAGACTTTTTAATAGGGACTAAAGTGAAAATATTAAAATTTTTAGGAGCCTAAAGTATAATTTCTAAAAAATTTGGGTCGATTTCCATAATTTTAGGGGGGCGGGGCCACCCCTAGCCCCCCTAAATCCGCCCCTGCCTATATTCTACTTTTAAAAAAAAAAAAAAAAAAAACCCCACAATATAAAATGAAAAGAAGCAAAACCTCAAACTCTAGATAGAAACTTCCCCTTTAAAATAAGTATAGCTGTTTGGCATGGCTTTAAAGAGCATAGAAGGCCAGTGAAATTGGGGAAAAACCTTAGTGAGTGAAATCTTAGTGTTTGAGGTGGCTTTTGTGGTTGATGAACTTTTGTAAAAAGAGTAACTTTTTATAGAAGCCATAAATCTCAGCCTCTGGGCATAGTGGCTGATGGACTTTTGTTGCACAGTGCTTTAAATTATACTATTGCCCTCGTGGCTGATGGACTTGTTTCATAGTGGCTAATGGACTTTGGTTGCACAGTGCTGGTAAATTCCAGTATTGCCCCCGTGGCTGATGGACTTGTTGCACAATGGCTGATGGACTTTTATTAAATTTAAGTTTTTATTTTCAACTATCATATAATATACAACAATATATATATGTGTGTGTGATATTCAATAAGATTCATGCTCTTTTCAATCATTTTCCATTTCAACCGACTTTTCAAACGTTATGTCAAACAAGAGCCCATCTAGAAAAAAGTCATTTTTGTCACCACTATCTCAAACAAAATTCACATCCACAATTTGACTTTTCTGGAAAAAGCCCATATGAAAAAACCTACTTCTATCACCGCTATCCTAAACAGGCACAAAGAGCATATTTGGTACAAGAAAAGTTTGAGGAGGGAAGTGAATTTAAAGGAATGGAAGATTTTGAAGGGTGAGGGAAGATAAATTAATTGGTAAGAAAAAAATGAGGGGTGATAGTTGAGAAAGAAAACAAAAGTAATTTATTAAAAATGAAAAGGAAAAATGTTATTTTTTTCCTAAGTGAAGGAAAACCAAAGTTGCAGCCATAAATGATATTGACTAAATGCTTAAAAAAATAAATAAAATTATAAATTATAATAAAAGATTGTGTTTTGTTAAGGTATCTATCCTATTTCGCAAATAATAAAATGAAACAATAAACTAAATTATGCTGAATCTCTAAACTGATCATGTGCGAGTTTTGCGGCTTCAAAGTGCATCTCGAAAAATCCCTCACCTATATCATTAATAAAACATATTAATCACACCAAAATTTTCTAATTCAAATTTGTCTAAAATCTTCTCTTATTAAATTAGAATTTGTCGCATAAATTCAAATATAATCCTATTTTCTTGCCTTGTATACATGCAAAATCAAGGTGGTTGCACTTCTGTGGGTTATTGATTGTCACAACATGCATGCTTGGTGGTAAAGCATTTATTTCACCATTAAAAAAAAATCCCTATTTTTGAACGGTAAAATAGGGGAATCAGACGAGGTCGTTGCCTATGTCTTGGCCCATGAGAAGTTTCGTTAGTGAGTAGCAAGTAAAGCCACAACATCAACGACGAATCATTCACCATAACACCCACCACTTTTCCTCCGATGAGCATGCACGTCGACATCAAAATTGTCACACAATGTTATTTCTGTGTCCTCCATATCATTGTCTCCAGCATCTTGATGATCAATGAAAAACCATAGGCTTTTGGACCCAGCTTTGGCTCTCTTCTCGTTCTTTGCCAACGTTGCAAGAGCCGCCAAACAATATATGGTCAGGTCAGATTTTTGTGACGAAGCTAAGAAATTAACCTATGCTCTAACAGTGTTGCCTTTAAGAACTTTTAGATGATTATGAGGAAGCAAGAGGAGAGGGAAATAAATGTTTTATGAGGGGTAAATATTTATGAAAGCTTCATTGTTCATAGAGGGAACTTGGGTTCCCACAAATTTTGGTGGGATCCTATTTTTCCAACTTTTAAGGAAGATTGGTGAGTCCATGAATTTGAGTTCCAAGAAAAATTGGATGCTAAAAGGGTACTAAAACAAGGGAACTTGCCCATCTTCCCTTTCCTTCTCACCATCCGCGTACCAAATGGGCTCTAAGTACTCCATTCCCTTTCATGAAATGAAAGTAGGGTAAAGGTGTAAAAATATACATGTATTTTACCCGGAGGAGTGTCTAACACTAAGTGCTTTCTTTAGGAGCAAAAATACACATGTGGTTATAAAATAGGTGCAAAAGTTACATCACCATTAAATCTTGCTTAACGGTGTTAATTTGGGGGGTGGGGCCCACACTATTTTCATGAAAATACCAAAATGCCCCTAATTAAAAAAAAAAAACTCCCTTTGCTCCAAGCTTGATCTGAACCACCCCCCCAATATCGACCCCCCAAATCTCGATCTGGACCCCCCTTTGCTCCATCGCCGACGACCCCCAGCTCGATCTGACCCCCTCTCCCTTCCAAGCTCAATCTAATATGAGATCTACACCCTCAACTCCATCGCCGACGAACCCCCCAGCTCGATCTGACCCCCTCTCCCTTCCAAGCTTGATCTGATCTGAGATCTACACCCTCAGCTCCACCGTCGATGAACCCCCAGCTCGATCTGACCCCCCTCTCCCTAAGCTCGATTTGATTTGAGATCTACACCCTCTACTCCACCGCCGGCAACGCCTTCGTCTTAAGGAAAGAACTCGGCTTTCTTAACGAAATCGCTTGTGCAATTGCTACTCAGCCAACTACCTTTTGGGTGCAAGTCATGCGCGGAAAATATAGTTGGAAGAATGCCTCACATTTGTGGAGGAACCTTGAAAAGATTTGGGATGACATGGAGCAGTGTATGTTCCAGCATATTAAAAATGGGGAGACAATTTGATTTTAGAGAGATTCATGGGTTGCAGATCTAGGTCCACTCCATCTGTTATCTTTTGCCCCCATAAATGAGAATGAACTATCAAAGACAATCAATCTCTTTACTTCAGCAGCGGGACAATGGAAATGGGAAAGCTTTCAACAACTTCTTCCACCAAAGATTTTAAGCCAGATGGCACAGATCAAGCCACCAACAACGACCGATCAGCAGGATTTCTGTCATTAGAAATTAAATAGCTCAAGAAAATTTAAAATCCAATCGGCGCACGCTTCCATTAAGTTGTCTTTAGCATGGCACTGGCTTGGTCCCAAAAGAGTTCGAACATTTCTTTGCTTACTCTGCACAATAAGCTCCTCGCCAACAAGGAACGAGCCAAGAGATACATGACTGATAGTGATCGATGCTTAATCTGTGGAAGTGATACAGAGGATCTCAACCACGTCTTCAGGCAGTGTAAATTAGCTAAGGCTGTTGGAAACTGATTTTACCAAATCAATTAATTACAAGCACAATTGTTCGGGATGCCATATGACAGAGGGCTCAAGGATAACCTCAGACCTGGTCATCAAAGTTCTTCTTGGACACTACATTCGATATTCTCTGCTGGAAGTTATAGGAAGCTAGAAACAATACGATTTTTAACGATGAAATCACATATTCCTGCTCCACATTGTTCTATACTGGTTCAATTGATCTGGTTTAATTTTATAAATATCTGATTTTTTGTTTCACTGCAACTGCAATTCTGTCTGGGCTGAAATTTTGATGTTGAATGTTCATTTTTATGGTGCTGTCTATCTCTCTCGTCTTCATAGTTTCGATCTCGCATAAGTAATAAAATAGGCGAAGGTCGCTGGCGAAAGTGAAGGATAGTTGCCGGCGACCAAGAAGGGACGATGATGGAAGGATGAAGGTTTGGTTCAAATTGTTCATGGCTCTTTGTTACGTTCTGGGTCAAAGAATCAGAGGTTTGAAGGGTGAGGGCATTTTGGTATTTTCATGAAAATAGTGTGGCCCCCACCCCCAAAATTAACATCGTTAAGTAAGATTTAACGGTGGTGTGACTTTTACACTTATTTTATAACCATATGTGTATTTTTGCCACTAAAAAGGACACTTGATGTTGGACACTCTTAAGGATAAAACACATGTGTATTTTTGCACCTTTACCCATGAAAGTATTACTAATCACTTCTTTAATATTTAAAAGAACTAGAAAAGGCTAGTTTAATGCTAATTTTTTTTATAACTTCCCAAAATTACTATTGAACCAGCACAATTCATTGGAGATAATATAGAGATTATCATGAAAAAAATGACACACTTAGACATTAGCTGTAAATCGGTGGTTACTTTTTATAAAGTGTAGTATTGAATTAAAAATTAATGAGTAGATCTTATTAAAAAAACTGAAAGCAACACCAAATAACACACACATAATGAATAGTCCAACACATAGTTAATGACTTAATGTTCATTTCTAGTGACAGGTCAAAATTTAAAATAAACATTGTCAATCATAATTTATAGAAACTATTTTGTCACTTGCTGAAACTTACGATGAGTAACCAAGCTTCACGTACTTACAGTTATTCTACATTTTACCACGAGTTCTATACAAGAGCTGAAGTGCGAGAGGTGAGGTGCTACGAATGCATCCACTAAGATTTTTTTTTTTTGCCCATCTGGTATTTAGAGCTTCGCTCTGACTAATCCGAATTCGACCCGGATTGCGTACCTGGCTATGGTGGGTGAGTCTCCCAACGGGGCTTTTCTGCATTTATAAGCTTGAACTCGAGACCTTGCTTAAGTGACACAAACCGCTCACTCACCACTTGTGCCAACCCCCCATTAATAACCACCAAGAATTTTCAACGCAGTAAGGTTTATTAACTGCTTCTAGTCAACAAAGATGTCCAATTTAATGAACGTGTTCACATCCATTGGTTGGCTCCATTCTATAATTCATTTTTCTTTTTGAGTATCCCACCCGATTCACCGGAACCTTAGATTCTGACTAATCCAGATTTTGCCTCGTGTTGGGCCCACGGTGGTGGGAAAGGAGCTCCATTCTGTAATTCCTTCAATCCAAGAAAGACACATATTGGGTGATGTACCATTGTACCGTTGCAATCTGGGCCTAACAGAATTCCGTTTTTTTTCCTGTTAATTTTTGGCGCCAAAAGGAGAAGCGCTACTTGGGCCTGGACTATCTTCACAACCCCATAACACTCACAAAGAGGGCACAGCCCAAACAATTACCCCAGAAGTGACCGTACTGCCACAGCCAGTATTGGTCCCTGCTCCTGGTAGATATGTTGATACGAAGAACGTTATCAATGGCGATTTCTCTGGCAACAATAATCCCGCTCTCTTCGCAAGCTACAAGACTTTTTCGCGCTCATAAGCAAATAAATTTTCCTCGTTCGTCCCCCCTTTGCCCACGAAGCCTTGTTTTTCTCTCCTGCTGCGGCCTCGCTTCCTCCGTTTCTACTAGAGAAACCGACCAGATTCCTGAAGAGTCGGCGAAAAATGTAATTATATTTGCCTTCCGTTCAGTATACCTGTTTCACTATCCTCCTTAAGTTTCATTTCTAGGATTAAGACCTTCTTTGGGTAAAACTAATCTCCATTAATGTGACACGAATAATATTAAGTTGTGCTTTGGCAGGCTAATCTGAAACCTGGCCTTTATCTGGTAGGAACACCAATTGGAAATCTTGAAGATATTACCTTTAGGTACTTGTAAAATTAACTTGATTTTATGCCATTGCGACTTAATGGAAACTCGTCGACGTAGCTTTTATTCTAGCTCTGTCGTTGGTGCCACTGTTCTCTTCTTGTACCATGAGCAAAAAAAAAAAAAAACAAACAAACCAACGAGCTAGCAGAAAAAGTGGCTGCGTAATTTTAAGGGAAAGGAACTTTGGTGTCCTTATACGGTTCGGTGACTATTTCTATGTTATCTGGAATTCTGGATCACCAATGCAGGGCTCTCCGCATATTAAAGGCAGCGGATGTGATACTTTCAGAAGATACTAGGCATTCTGGAAAGTTGCTTCACTACTACAAGATCAAAACACCCCTTGTACGGGTCTTGTAAACTTGTTATTGCTATTGGTGTTTATCAATCTATTCTAATTCTGTTCTCTATATTTTCAGATGAGTTACCACAAATTCAATGAATCACGAATGGAACAGGTAGTGTTGAAGAGGTTGAGGCAGGGTGAGATTGTTGCGCTAATAAGTGATGCTGGAACACCATGCATTAGTGATCCTGGTATGGAATTGGTTAGTATGCTGATTCTATACTGACTTAAGCATACTTGCTTATCTGTGCTTGGCCATTTCTATATGTTTACTTTTGTGTGTAGTGCAGTGAAGATTATTCATCGAAAGGTTTCTGAAATAAATAATGCAGGCCAAATTATGTGTTAATGAAAATATCCCTGTTATCCCTATTCCTGGGCCCTGTGCTTTGATATCAGCTCTCTCCGCCTCCGGATTAGCTACTGATGAATTTACGTTTGGTAATTTATGACTGCCTCTGTTGGTCAATAGATCCAATCATAATTTTGGGCATTAATAACGCTCTTGGCACTAAACGTGACATGTTTTGCTACAGTTGGCTTTCTGCCAAAGCATTCCGGATCTAGAAGAAAGAGACTTATGGTTTCAGCAGATGAAGCAACTACACAAATATTCTACGTTCCTCCTCACAAGCTCTCCCAATTTCTTGAAGAAAGTGCTTCATCTTTTGGTGATACAAGGTATTAAAAATATGCTTTAATTATAAAACTTACCTTGTATTAAAGTCTGTTCACCACAAAATGATTTATTGCCTTATTTTTAAAGTTGTTAAGGGAGTGCTTTCACGCAAACTTTAGCATTGAATTCAAACACGTGTTTTGATTCATCTCATGTATTGATGCGTGATAGAAAGGAAAAAGGAAGTCGCTATAGCAATATGTACTTTAGCTGGTTCATTAAGGTTTAATGGTTAATGCATTAAGTGATTAAACTTTTTAGTATGTTTGTGTTTGGACTTAAGGTTGTTACTCTTTGCATTATTTTTATTTTTTTTTTTTTTAACCGTTCAATGCCTCTACAAGTAATTATAGAGGAGCAGTAGGAAGACATGGAATAGTGAGTAATAGCAAGTTAAGATTAGTTTTAACTCGGTAAATTACCTTTCTTTTGTGATATGGCAGTCCATGTGTTATTGCTTTGGAAATTTTGTTACACTTTGCGTTGTCTTGTGTTCTCTTAGGACAATTTCTTTTGGTCATTATAGAGTAGCAGAAAGACATGGCTTTATTAAACAGTAGTGAGTCATGGTTTGGTTTTGAGTCACCCATTGGTATTGTAGGCGATGTGTCATTGCTCGGGAGATGACCAAATTACATGAAGAGGTATGTTTCTCATTCATATCTGTAGCTTTTGTTATTGATTATCTTAATTATAACGGCTGTTGGTTATCTTATTTATGATGGGTATTTTGGAGCAGTTGGTTCTGCAATTATTTTTCATTTTAATCATTGTAATAAGTGCAACAGCCATTGGTTCCCTATTATCTTGAACTCAGTCAATTGGAAGAATTATTTTATATGGCTATGATGTCTCATTTTGACCTTTATCCGCTTTATGCATGCTGGATTGATAGTATCTCATTATAGATTTTTGTGTATCATCTTAGAGGGAAAAAAAAGGCTATGGATGTGTGATTGTTTGTCTCTATTCTTTTTCTCCCTTTGATAAGGTGGGGAATCATAACTATGCATCCCGTGAGCATACCATATGGTTTTTCTAAATTTGGTTATTAGAGTGGTCAATTGATTTGCTTTATATATTGCTTCATGTGATCCTTTCTTTGCTGATGTAAAAGATAATGCTTATGTAGTTTTGGCGCGGTACTCTTGGTGAAGCCATGAAAGCGTTTTCATTGCACCAACCAAAGGGAGAACTTACCATATTGATTGAGGGGCACACAAAGTCTAAAGTTGAACCACCATCAGAAATTCAGCTTGAGAATGAATTGAGAGATTTAATTTCACAAGGCGAGAGTCTTTCCATGGTAATAGTTTGCTTTTATCTGGAGACTGCAATTTTTAGAGCTACTCTTTTAGCTGCTAAAGCTGGGTACAGTCAAATTAAATTTATATGGAATTTGATCCAGAGCTAATTACGGATATAGTTGACTATACTAAACAAATCAAACTGAGGAATATGGCAATTGGATTTGTGGTTCAGGGACGCCTTATATTATTGTTATAACTTATAAGTTATAAGTTCTTGTGTCTTAAAAGATAATGGAAAAGAGAGAAACTTAGTGCCCATCTTATAGGCAAAAATACTATAGACTGTCCTTTTTTTTTTCCCTGCTTCCTTCTACTTGATATTTCCCCTGTCCACATCTGCAAAATACCAACTGTACGAGCTTTAAGGAATGCAGAGCTAAATCTAATTATCAATTTAATCAACCATTAAAAGTTTAAATTATTGCGTGGCCAAGAAACTGTTTACAGTATATTGGTGTTATTTCTACTGAATCAAAAGTATTATCATGTTAGAGCTGAAGAGTAAATTAGTTCACACACTTTTGTAACTGAGTAGCCTCTCTTCATCTCCATGAAATTGTAATTTTTACTGATGTGTATCTAGGCTGTCAAGTCCGTAGCTGATGGAACATCAGTGAGTAGAAAAACCGTATATTCACTTGCATTGAAAAAATTTGGGAAGCAATTGGAAATGGAAGATGACTCAAAGTAAACATAGTACTCATGTAAGTTGAAATTGTGGTTTTGTTTGTCATTATGTTGAATTCATTCGTTTTCTTAAGCCTAATGACTATTCCATTTCCTAATTAACAGAAAAGTGGGATTTCTTCAAGGCCTAGAAAAATGGTTTCTTGTTGGAGCACTATTGGGGATTATAGTAAGAATTCTGATTGCAGCATTTTTTGTCAAGAATATTGTTGCATTGGCTCACCATAGTTCTCATTCTCTCTCGCCAATAGTATATAAAAAATGTCTGCATATCTACACTCTGGGTGTTGGCGAGGAATTGGCTGTTGGAGCATTCTATTGGAGAAAATGACAGCTTCATTCTCTATTTCCTCTTGTATGTCACATCTCCGTCGACAAAAAAAAAGTACTTGCTAAAATAGATGTGCATTATATTCTTCACCTGATCTGCTCTGTCCCTCCTTCGTTGGATAGGAGCTGAAGAAGGGATTTTGGTTTTGATGATAATATGGGTCTAACAGTTGTATTAGCGAACCTTTTTCATCAGAGAACCAAATACGAGAACCGTTTATTATCTGTAAATATACTGACTCATTTTGTGGAACTTCTTGTGTTGATCCAGTTTTAGATCAAGCCATGAAGAGCGGAAATAATGTGCTTATCAGATCCCCACTGCCGAGGAAAGCCTGGTAATTTAATAACCATTTCGACATTGCTTTTAGTTTCTGCAGTGTGTCGTATATAGAAAATTAAATATAGGTTGCTGTAGAACTAACTACTATTAGCATCTAATATGAAATATCTGAAGCCATGGTACACAACACAGATTGGATAATTAGAGAAGTAACTAGACTAGACTGGGGGAAAAGTTAAAACATAAAAGGGGGCATGAGACAGGATTGCAGAAAGGGACTAGCATTAAGTGCTTGCTCAGAGTAGCTAATTATCTAGGGCGGTGGAATCCTATGTACAAGGAATATGAAAGTGGAAAGGAGAGGGTAAAACCTAGAAAGGGTACAAGTAGTGAAAAACTATGAGAGGAACTGGAAGCATGAGCATGAGCATCAGCTGCAATTGTAGGGACAACATGGAAAGCGAAGCAGAAGGCGCGGTCGGGATCACGGGCCCTGCAAAACGACAGGTCATATGCGCAACGAAATGCAAGCTAGCTGCATCCACCTTCTACCCCCAAGATAGCAACTCCTCAACAACACTACTACTTTTTAATCTCACACACACACACACACTAACACTTAAACACTCGTATTCTTGTACTGAATCTTGCTTTATTTACTTTTCATACATCGTTGGAGAGATGGTAGTGGGAGGCTCAAATATACGTTGGCCAGTGGCCAAGATGCAGCCAGGATCGAATTGCATCTTCCTTTGATAAAATTGGTCCCATTTGTCCCCGAAGTGGTCCTCCCACTCCTGCTGCTTTGTGTAATGTGGAAGGTACTGCTTCACTTTGATGCCTTCGTCATAGCAGAATCTCAGGATTTCTTGGTTCTCATTGTTCAGGTGCTCCACCATCTCATTATCCACGGCTGATCTCAGAAATGCCACCAGATAAAACACCTCCTCCTCCGGTTTCACCACCGAGCTCCGCTTATCCCAGCTACACACCCAAATCATCAATCTTTTTAATCTTCCCTTTTCTTATAATACAAAACTAAGATGTTAGTGCATGAGTAGGCTTACCATTCTGAGTTTACTCGTATAAGTAGTGTAAGTGAATAATGTAATGTTTCGATTTATCCGGAAAAAACATGTTGCTAAATCAATTAATCGTTTTCGCAATAAAGTAAGGAAGATAATACGGTAGGTAGCATTTCTGGTGAGAAAGCGATGTGTTTGGGGGTTGAAGAAGCCCTAGAAAACAAGGCATGCATCGGTTGATCCCCGATGAAGATCTCCTGGCAGGAGAATCTTCCCAGCTGGATGATCACGACCATCCATTTTTGTTTGCTTCGGCTCCTCGTCAAGGACCTTTTTTTTTTTGGCCCTCAAAAACAAAAAGGGCGTTACTATTTCTCAATGCAGCTGTGTTCGGTGGGTCCACGCATGCATGTGGGCCACATCTTTGTTCCATGAATAATTCAGGTGTCTTGAAAGCCCCATGACATAACAATAACATCATTCTGCTCCTGGGTCTTAAGTCTTAACTTTCCTTGTACAAAATAGTCACTTCATACTACCCTCTCATAAAAATTAAAAAGTCATATTGGATAACATAGATACCGTTATATGGTCAAATTTAATTTGGAGGCCAGTGAAAATCCATTTATTGTACAGAAGTTTCATTTTTTTTAATTTATGATTATAACTATATGTTTAAAATGTATAATTACAAAAGCGTATAACAGTAAGAGAAATAAGCATGCATGCAGTGGATTTATGTTGTGCGCGTGTGTCTCTCTCACACACACACACAACACTGACGCATTATATAAACAAAGAACATGGATGATATTAATAATGAGTTGGTAGTTAAGAATCAAATGGACGATTGCAAGGATGTGGAAGCCTACTTGTTGGAGTTCAAGGGGTAGATGAGGATGGGGCCAGTGGAGGTATTACCGAGAATGCCCTTGAAGACGCCATTGTCGAAGTCAGCTATCCTTGACTTGGGAACAAAAAGGTTAAGCCATGGATGTGGGACCTCCCACAAGCCCTTGGATCTCAGCTTTAACTCTCCCTTGTGCACGCGGTCCAGAAAATCCACGTATGTTACGTCTGTTGTGAACACTGATGTTTCTATGAAATCTAGCTTTTCCAACAGTCCCTCTATTTCCTGCGCATTACAGATAAGGAACCCCACCCTCCTTGTTGTGAATATCATATACAAATTTGACCCAAAAAAAAAAGAGAAAAGAATATCATATACAAATTATTATTATTTTAAAGTACGTCGCACATTCAGAAAAAGCTACAGTTTATAAAGTTAGCTGTTAGGCAAAAGCTCCTGCTTTTTCTCTCTCAGGATATGATGAGAGCTTTCATTTCATTACTTAAATTACTAAATACAATTCTATTGATGAGTAAACCAGAGATATGCCAGATTACGTGCACCAGACAGTATCCTCGTACCCTCTGTCGCATAAATTCTGTCGCATAAATTTGTCTCAGCACGAGTACAAAGTACAGACTGTATAATAACAAGGTTCAATCTCTTCGTTACCCAAAGAAAAAGTTAGTTAATTAATTATAAATACCAAGTAGTTAATTACATACTTTATTGTACTCTCTCAAAGGAAAAGGGCTTAAATAATATAAACTGGGATGAATAACGTACCATCTAGAAGTAGTTTATTGTAGAGACAGGAACATCGCAGAATAAAAGGGATAAGATGGAGACAAGTTAGCTAATCGATATCTAATTTAATATTGAACTTCATTTTACCTTTACAACTTTCCTATGGTTATATATATATATATATATATATATATATATATATATATGCAACCGATTAATGTCACCTAATTCTTCCTTTCTTGTTTGTTTGTTTGTTTCATTTTTTCTTTTCTTTCATCCTACTGGGAACCAATAATTATGCATGCCCAAAGTCTCAAAAGCCAGACAAAGAAGCCCCACTGATTAGGTGTCCTAGTTACGGGGTTTTTTTTTTTTTTTTACAAAAAAAAAAAAACCAAGAGAAAATAATACCAGAGTAAGTTGGTCAAGTACAGCTTGCAAATGTCCTATTTTGCAAGGTAAAGCATATAAGGTAGATTCTGGCTAGCTAGCTACCTCGAGCTGCTTAGCTAATTGCAAAATATTGCAGAGACTTCGTCTATTAACAGATCAAGCACTTAAAAGTTTAAGCAAACAAGAATAGAAAGTTGAATTGTCTAGTAATAGAATGTGGCGCATGCAAATAATAGAATAAGGAAAATTACTTTTTTACCTGGTCAACAGTACGTTCGTCGTCGCCTTCGTGGTAGTTTTTGGTAATCTCCAAGCAGTATATAACACCACCATCGGCATTTAGAGAACTAAAGGTGACTGGGTTACTGGGTGTAAAAAAGGAAGACCTCCAATTGTTGATAAGCCCTTCTTCCACTATTACAAATCCCTCGACGTAGTCAAATCTCTCACTGGCTGGTTTCCCATGCAGAGAGATCAGAAACTCTTGGTCCCTCATGAACGCTGAAAAATCCGAGTACAGAACTCTTATCCAACGCACCTGTACGTCGAGGCAGTACATATATATATATATATATATCAAATATCATAGTAATTAAGTTTGTAACGTGTGGTAAAATCTCCACACAGTCGTAAAGACAAGCACAAATTAACCAAACGTCATCAAAACCAGCATGTTATCTATGAACAGTACAGGTGTACGAAAGTCATGGGCCTACTATACAAACAGTGTACGCAGAGAGAGAGAGAGAGAGACCCTTTGAGGGGCTGGTTCAAGAGCAATTCTAGCCCTAGTGATGATTCCGAACTGTCCAAGACCCCCAAGGACGCTATGGAATAACTCTGTGTTCACATCCTCCGAGCATGTCAACAACTCGCCCTTTCCTGAACCACAAAATCAAATCGAGTCAAAATTATACGAACTACTCCTTCATATCCTAAATAAAAGACTTAGTTAGTAAATTAAAGCAAGGTAGTACTGAAATGTTTAGAGAGAGGGGAACCTGTAACAACGTCGAGCTGGTGAACGTTGGAGATCTGAGGGCCGTGCCGAAAGGTCTGGCCACTGATGCCGGCGTTGGAGAGGGTACCGCCGACGGTCAAGTACAGGTAATCGGTCCAGGACTTTGGTGCGAGGCCATATTGCAACGTCTCAATGAGTACCTTTATCCAAAGCTCTCCACCCCACACGTCCACGTACATCTCTTTCTCCACCACCGTCACACTCGATATCGACGTCATGTCTATGATCACTCCTTTCTCCGCCTGAGCCTGGCCCTGCGTGGAGTGGCCCTCCCCTCTCGCCGACACTCTCAGATCCTTGCCCAACTCGTACGCCGCCCGAACCACCGTCACCACATCCTCCGCCGAAGCAGGGTGCACCACCACCATCGGCTCCGCCCTCTTCATCATTCCGAAATCCACCGAAGCTCTTTCCAACTCCCATTCGTCCACCGTCATATTACCCTTTATTGCCAGAAACGCCAGCTCCATAGGTATCGCAGTCAATCCAACGGTTACCATTAAACCACATATACTCAATGCTAGTACAAGTATGGAAATACCCCCCATTGGTTTTTCTGAACTAAGAGAAGGTTGCTAATAACAGATGTATGGATTATTAGGGTTGTGGTGGTGGTGGAGAAGGATATATATATATAGGAATTGTGGGAAGCACAGAAAACAAAATCTTGGAGCAGCGTTGTGGGAAGTCGTGAAATAACGTAAGCCCCGATTACGCTTTACATCACTTTTTTATACCCAACACTCCACCAAGATTCTCTTCTTTCTGCTGCTTATTTTTTTTGCTGGTTGGTCTGTGGAAAAAATAAATGAAGAGTGGTATTGTGCAATAGACAGTAGTGTACGTACGGGGTAAGGCTTTTGTTCACGGAAACAAAAACAAACAAGGGATTTGGTGTTTAAACTAGGAAGGTAGGATCATGAGGAGGTAGTCTCATGTCATCACTGGTGTGTTTTTGGGCGGGATATGAGGAAGGAGGTGACTCTAAATTTATAGGACGCGAACAGAGCTAAGTACGAGTTGAGTTCTGAGATGATGAACGAGCTAAGTGAAGAGAGGGGTTCTAAGAAAGCACGTGGGTGTTCACGTGACACCATTGAGAGAGGACACGTGCCGGAATGTGGAGCAGTACACAGTTGTTGGTCCTTTAGGTTTTATTACTTTTTCATATAGATGTCATCCCAGAGCTCAAGTAAAAAAAATTATTACCGAATCATATTAAAAGCCGTGTATTGTGTATGTGAGAGGGAGAAAAAAAGTTTTAAGAATAAAGCGACCTCAATCTCCTTTAGAGGAATGAATTCCTCATTACACTGTATGTCATATTAAGTTATGAGAGCTCTTGTAAGTCCATGCAAACGAAGCCGGTGTTAAGTTATGAGATACTTAGTGCTCATTGCAATTATGAGACTAAGAGATCATCACCACTCAGACTCTTTTGATCTATTTTGAATGGTTTCAATTGAATATTTTTACCTTTATTTTTTGTATGAATGAGGGTGAACATTACCATAGCCGTATAAAGTTGCCTCCATGCATATAACCTAGAGGTAACATGTTCAAATTCTAGAAATAGTCTAGGTTGTGTATATCTATCAGACCCATAAAGATAATCTCTTACCTGTAAGATTTTCAAAAGATGATTTTTTTTTTTCCTTTTTTCATTTAAAAACCAGTAGTTGAAAAATCTTATATATGGGCCATTGAAATTCTGTTTCGGCTGTGCAGATCTCACGACATTGATGAGTTGATGATGCTCTTCGTTGCGATGGGCACTGGTTGTGTATCTGATGCCTTCTGTAACCTCTCATCCTCAGTAACTAGTCTATTTCGATAGTTAAAGTTTTATTAATTAACAAATAAATTGAAATTGAGGGGAGGCTAGCTGGGTGGGTGGGTAGATAGGTGAAGTATGGAGAAAGGGAAAGAGAGAAAGTGAAGGCAGAGATACGGAGGATCGGAGTGGGGACGGCAGTGAGGGAGGGAGTCACGTGGGTGCCCAGCCTTGCTGGGACGATCGACGACGATCGTCGATCATCATATCGTTTTATTATTCAGCGTCGCCTATTTAATTAACTAACCCTTTTTTATCAACTCCTCATCATTTCTTTAATTTCTCTTCTATCTCTATCGTCTTTATATTCTTCTGTACGTGTTATTAATTACAAGGCTCTCTTAATTATTTCTGGTTACCTCAGATGGATGCTCGCTGTTCCGCACACAATTTCCTACTGTCGTTTTCACTCAATATTGTGTCCCCCCATTCTCCTCAACAAAGAAAAAGAAACAAGATTCTCTCACTTGCATTATCATGCACGATTATCCTTTATTTTGGTTAATATTATTCATCGATCAGTACCACGTTAATTTTTTTTGGTTGTTGCGTAGGCGTGTCCCAGGACAAACTATCTTTCAAACACATCAACGACCTCAGACTAATCCAGACTGAGACCAAGAGTTGGCCCTTTCAAGGGGAAGCTACTACTACCCACACATACTACATTCCCTAAATAGGTACTCAAGACTCGTGGTTAAGCTAGGACAGCTCTTACTGGCTGACGTAAATGTTTGGCAGTACCATGCCTCTGTCTATTCGTGTGCCATTATATGTCACATAAAACAATAGTGCGTGCCTCTCCTAGATAGGTAAACAATATTAATGTGGATAAGTGTTAATGTTTAATTTTCTGTACTATATATTTCTTCCAATCCAATTTATTACGCACATTTTTTATTGCTTAGCATCATGGTGTCACCGCAGATTTATAATTTTCAGGGAAAAAATTAAATCATACAATAAAGTGTAATTTTGATATCATCAGCTAGTTCATCAGTACCACATGTGTATGTGTGCCTATATATACCCAACCTTGAGCAAAAAAAAAAAAAAATACCCACCACATGACTGGTTTTTTTTTGCCGTCAATATATATGACGACTGGTTTTAATTACATAATTAAATTTAAACGATAGATCATAGATTTTATTTTTAAAAAAAAATTACAATCATATGAAGCTATTGTAAAAATCGAAGTGGACCAATATATAATAACACAGTCTCTTTTATTTTTATTTTTAAATCCACCTATCAATATTTATAATATAATTATTTCCTCACGGAAGACTCAAGACATTAATGTAATGTTCATAAGCCCAAAACAAAAGCCCCTTGAACTTACAAACCTCATTCCATTTGTGAGATGACACTGCCCCAGACACTTCACTCAGAAGTCATTTTCATGAACATTGAGCTCTCAATGAAAGAGTCAATAAAATGATTATAAGCCCAAAGGAAGAGCTAAATCCCAAAAAGAACTAATTTATTAAAAGAGAAAGCTCCATAAACTTATAAACCCCACTCTATTTATAAGATTCCCGATTCCCCAAATGTGGTACTCATCATGGCATGCATATTATTATGTAAAAGAAAAATAATTAATTAAATGAATGAACATTCGATGTTTGTGACTATATCACGCATGATAGTAAACTCAACTTTACATATATTCGATCGAGTGAACGTTATACCTAGTTTTGGTGCGCTAACTCTTACTAGGTATAATACTTATATCGTAGACAAACTAATAGCTGTTAATCTATTGCCTGTATATCGACGTTAAAGAGGGAATATGGTTTTATTCATATACATGAATGAACTCGGATTCTGTCTCTCTCAGTCTGTCTAGAGAAATTAATAATATATACAAACTATAAATTAAATTAGCTAGCTAGCCTTTTCTTTCAACTGTCTGATTAACACACACAATCATATTCGTAATTAAGTATTGGTCCATATCAAAAATATATATATTCAACCAACTCTCACAATCTAGTACCACATTAAATTTGTTTTTCGATTTGTTCCTCTCTCAAAGTGTTTTCATGGTAAACAGCTCCTGAGAAAGCTACTATACCCACATTCATATTTATATATTCTAGCTACCAGCTAGCTAGCTAGGGTTCATCATATTGAGGACGATAATTGGCTCATTAATCACGATATATTATTTATTTCTTATTTTCTCTCTTCATATACTACTGTTCTTTCCACAACACAAGTAAAAGAAGAAGTGAAAAAAGGGAAAAACCTTTGGGTTTTATTCGGTCAAAAAACCAACTATAGAAGGATAAAATACTAGATCTACATCTAGAAAAAATATCACTCGAAGATCTTGTGACTTTTCAGCATTGGAAGGGGCTCATCACCACATATATTTTCTCATTTAATTTCGCCTTTCCTTTGTTTTTATGTGGTTTGCATCAGATTTAGCGACCAATTTCGTTTATTCGTTTAAGCTACACACACATACGTACGCATATATATCAAACGTTAGTTCTCTTGTCTTTTACTCTTTTTCCTATTCTGGAGATCAATTATTTAGCCCAGTGCGATATCATATTGCATGAAATAATATAAAGAAGTGCAATAATGAAGATAATTTCCAATTTTGGATTGCACACTATATAGCTAGCGTCTTGAAGGGAAGGCTGAATTCTTATCATTTTTTGGAAAACGATGGAGTACTGTGAGTCCAATCAAATACGCATGGAGATAGAGTTAGGCGTGAGGGTATATAATTTTATGTTAAATCATTTCATAGTCTCTCTTTTTGGTTAAAACTTATCTTTTCTGCGTTTTTGAGGAGAGGTCCTCTTTTGAGTTAGAAGCCATTTTTTTAGTAGCTAAAAAAGCTTCCCTCTCCCACTCTACAAAACGACAAGCAAAAAGGTTCGTGCTTTAGTAACAAAGATCAAAAGCAAGCCAGTGAAACAACTAGCAATAAGGCTCCAAAGTACAAGCAAGAATCAGATTTCTTTTTCTTTAGTTGAAACGTAACCAGTTAGTTCTTCCTTTCTCTCTACTTTCTACTTTCTCCTCTTATTATTTGTTTATTAATTAGGCATTATTGAAAGTTATAATTAAGACATATTATATTGTGTTTATAAATTAAACCTGCCTTTAATTTTCTATTATTGTCCCCTAGCTAGTGACTGGTGACTCAAGATCGATATTTATTCCGGCCGCGTAGGCTTTATACTTAGGAAAAAAACAGATTATAGTGCTGCCGAACATATGGAAACTTCTTTTTTGTGATTTTCATTAAATTTACAGCTCAGTTTCCAACTTCCAAGTGTCATTGTTTTCATTGATCCTTATTAGTAACGTAAGACCTGTGACTTTTGTGCTTAAAAAAGTTCGCCAAAGAATTAGTGGTAGAAATAGAACATTGAAAATGATTTATGCAAAAAGAAATGTTGCTTAACTATATATACAAAGGGTTAGCTTCTCGTCTGTGTCACTTTTGCCTGAATAACGCTTTTGCTGGTGCATATATGTCTCATTGATCGCCTCGTAATTTTTAGATGGGGCAAAAATGTTTTGCACAAAATATATAAACGTTTCAGTTAACATTGACTTTATAAAAATGAGATCATGGTTTATGGGTCGGTGGTGCTTGATAATTGATCGTGCATGGCAGCTAGCTAGATCGTGAATATAAGTTTTATTAAGAAATGAATTAGGGGTACATCAAATACAGGGGGAAAAAAGATGAAAGGGGTTAAATGATACTCCCTCCGTCCCTAATTATAAGAGTAAATTTTGGAGTTGGTTTTGATCCTAATTATAAGAGCAAGTTTTAGCTTTTATCAATTTTTTCCTATAATACCCCTATTTATACTTATTATTAGGAGCATTATATATATGTGTGTTTAGATATATATGTATATTTGTGTTTATGTGTGTCAATATATATATGTGTAGATATATATGTGTGAACACACACACATATATAAACATATATATGTGTGTGTGTGTGTGTGTAGATATATGAGTGTGTGTCTCTATGTATGTAGATAGATCTATATGAATACACATATATGTATACATATGGTTATATAAAAAGCAACTAATATACATAAATAAACTAATATGTCATGGATATCTAACATAAGGCAAATTAGAAACACTTATAATTAGGGCAACTTGTGTCATTTTAAATTTATATAAGGACATTTTAGGAAAATGAGTAAAATTAACTAATTTAACTCCTCTCATTAATTCTCCCAAAATCGGTTAAATTGCTCGTATAATTAGGGACGGAGGGAGTATATAGCTATATATATATAATGAATAATATTATTGACCCCCAAATATATCCATCTGATTTTCGTAATAATTCATGAGAGTTCGTACGTCTCACATGTTCGCAAAAATGCGAGTCAGGAGTCAATATGTCAAATTTGATTGCATCACAGAAACAGACAAGAGTTGATGTCTTTAATTTGTGCTTGCCATTGGTAACATGCGTGTGTGTGAACCACATTATCGATCATAGTTATGTTAAAGTAGGTCTAGTATTAATTATATACGAGATTCAGTTCATCGATCAATGTATATACTACCTCTCCGGTCTTAATTATATATAGGAACATTTTTGTAGTACAATTTGCACTACAAAAGTGTTCTTATAATTAAGACTGGAGAGAGTATATATTATCCGAATGATGATGGAGGATGTGGCCAGAGGAATAAACTAGCCATAACTAATCCAGGCTTTGAACGCAAAAATTTCTCGATTGCCTTTCTCAATAAATACGCTTCTCAAAATTCAAACTAATATTCTATTTTTTACGGGGTGAAACCGCTTACCACCACAAACAAACAACATGTTAGTGAATAATCTTCTGCTAGATCATAGACTAATCAAGTTGTTTAGATGAGTGGATATTTGTCATTTCTCATGATATATGAGTGGTTATGCTCAGTTAATTTAATTCATTATGCCTAGAATGCAACGTCATTTCAACTATTTAATTACCGCATAACATGCATACACCATAATTAATTGATTGACTAAAATGGATCTTCATTTGCTGAAGAGTTTAGCTTACGACTGACTTGTGCATTATTGAATTGCCGGACTTTAGTGGGTAGCATGTCTTATTTTGTAGAGAACATGCTAAGAGTTGTATCACACCAAGCCTTTCTTGAAATGAGAAAAAAACACTCTTCTCATCAGTAGGTAGTGGAACTGTGGAAGCACTCAACTATAATTTACACACACTGCTATAGAAAGGAGCTTGATTTGACTCTGGTCCACTATCATTCATTTAATTTAGACGTCATTCTAATATATTTACCTTTTCTTAACCATGAAAACTGGTCCTCCTCGAATAATAATGTTCCAGTTTTGATCTGGGGTTAACTTGATCATTTTCTGAAAACTGTCAGGTACTATATGTGTACGCCTTACTTGATGGTGGTTAAACAATTATAAGAAGATCGAGTCAAGTAATAAGGTTCTAGAGAATTTTTTTTTTTTTTTGGGAAAAAGCACGTTGCTTCAGGGTTTGTATCTTAATCATAAAATATTTTGGTCCTTGTATATATTTTGGGCTACATGTCTTTAATGTGTTCTCTAATGTCGTCCCTTAAAATTTTCCAATTTCTCAAGTGTTTTGTTCTTGTTTCTTGTTTCTTGTGATCATTAAATTCTACATAAAATGAATAACATTTTAATATTTTATACGTAAAAAATTAGTGAAATTTTGAGTTTTTTTAAAAAAAATCGTAAAAAAAATAATCAAAACTTTCCCATTTTATGCTAATAAGATATAAAAATGTCACTTTTACATAAAAATGATCATAAGAAATAAGAACAAAACTTAAGAGGTTGAGTCATCACAAGGAGCATTAGAGAGAAGTATATTAGTGGCCACAAATCCATATATTTTATAGTTTTCGTAACAACCATCAAAGAAAATATTTTTATATTTCGTGTTTGTTAACAAGTATAATAGCATGCTGCTTTGGTTATTTGGTTCTAAATGTGGTAATTAGTTTGTGAATGAATTTTGATTTTAGATCCCTATTTTATCTCTCATAATTTTTCATTTTTTCCAAATAACTTCTCCAATCATAAATGTAAAATTTAGTTTTGGAAGTGAATTTTGATCATAAATTTAAGTTTTTTCCTCCATTTTATCTCTTATATTTGTCATTTAAAAAAAATTAATTTTCCTACTTATAAAGCGATGTACTCCCTCTTGTCCTTATTATAAGGCACCAACTAACTTTTTTCACAAACCAATAAAAGTAGTTAAAGTCAATAAAGTTGTCCTAGAATCTAAGTAATTTTCAATATTACCTCTACTAATTGCATTAAACTTTAATATTATATTCATTATTACTCTCACCCATTACCTTTATTAATTAGGGGGTAAACATGGAAAAAAAGTAATAAATGCTCATTGGGAACAAGCAAGTGCCTTATAAAAAGGACCAAATAAGCTTACTAGTTGGTGCATTATAATAAGGACCAGAGGAAGTATAATCTAATCTTACATATAAGTATTTTAGAGAGATTGCAACATACTCCCTCTGGTCCTTATTATAAGGCACCAACTAACAAATTTATTTGGTCATTTTTATAAGGCACTTGCTTGTTCCCAATGAGCATTAATTATTTGTTTTCATGTCTGCCCATAATTAATAAGGGTAGTGAGTGAGAGTAATAATTAATATAATATTAGAGTTTGATGCAATTAGTAGGGGTAATATAAGAAGTTACTTAAATTGTAAAGCAACTTTATTGACTTTAACTGTTTTTATTGGTTTGTGAGATTTGTTATTTGATGTCTTATACTCCCTCTGGTCTTTATTATAAGGCACCAACTAGCAAATTTATTTGGTCTTTTTTTTATAAGGCACTTGCTTATTCCCAATGAGCATTAATTATCTTTTTCCATGTATGCCCATAATTAATAAGGGTAGTGGGTGAGAGTAATAATTAATATAAATTAGAGTTTAATGCAATTAGTAGGGGTAACATTGAAAGTTACTTAAATTATAGGACAACTTTATTGACTTTAACTACTTTTATTGGTTTGTGAGAATTGTTAGTATGATGTCTTATAATAAAGATAAGAGGGAGTATGTTATGATCGATTAATTTATCTAATTTCCTTGTTCTATTCAAATTAGATAGATAAGCAGGTAGATGTTAGATAGAGGAGTATATAAATCAAAATCTATAGTACAAGTGGCACTGAATGAATTAAGATATGGAGCACATGTGGTTGCGTGTGGTTGGAAAATAACAAGCCTAATATTTATTGCACCAATGTGCTGCCAAATGCACATTACCCATTTGATGTTAACAAGATCAATAAAAAAATATCGCCTTGCTCCCACTTTTCTGGTTCCTGAAGATCCTTCGTGACAAGGAAATCAATGAATGAATCAGGTTCGTACGTATGAGCTAATTAAGGGAATATGAGGGTTGTTTAGTTTGTCGTTTTTCATCAAAGCAACTATAAAGCCTGATTAATTAATTATTAATCTTTATCAACTTAGGAAATTAAATGAATTAATATTGCCGACTGCCCATAAAGTATAAAGGCTTCTATAACTATCCTCTCAATCTCTTCGTTTAAAAACGCATATATATGAGTTTTTGTCTTAATGTGAAGGCCATAGACGTCATACCAAAAATGGCTATACGTGTTTATAATCCAAATTGATTGATGGTATTGGCACCTCCAACTTGAGCCACAATATGTGCCCATGCACTATTGACACCTCCAACTTGAGCCACAATATGTGGCCATGCACTAGTTTTTGTTAACATGAATCGACAAAAATACTTTGTTTTTATATGAGAAAACCAGTCACATGTTTCAGATCACGAAGAGAATAATTAACAACGTACCATGTTAGATAGATTGATTGCAATAGTCTTTTATGTACTGGAGTATAAAAATCCAATAATATAATAGAGCCTTCAGTAATGGATTATGGATCATCCGTACATCCTCGACGAATCTAACTCGAGCAGACAATATATGTAATTATTATGAGTAGAGAATTGCGCACTCAAAGTTATGGGGTCCGGTTTCTCTCACATGCATGCTCCTTTCTCATCATCCTTTATTGTCCTCTAATTGTGGCCGTCGAAATCTTGATCCTAGGGCCCAGAATAAATTTTAAAAAAACCGCATGCGGTTTTTTACAAAAATTGTTCTGGACCATTGGATCAAGATTTCGACGGCCAGGATGAGACTGTGAGGGATGAACAGAAATGAGAAAATGAGAGAATCCTCTTCCAAAGTTATGCTCGTCGATATCCAGTGTACAAAATGGAGAGATGATCAGTATATGTATTTCTTGGCGTTGAAGCAAAAATAAAATTAAGGGAACTGAAAAAAAGTAAAGAGACGAGTGTAATGTATGTAACGGGTAGTTGTGATTGTCTCATTCAGATCGCAATATTTTGCTTTTGCGTCCACGTAACTAAAGTTGAATAATCTCCCTTCACAAAAACAACTGGTCTTTGTTTATTCTTAAAGAAAGAAAAGAAGATGATGATGACAAGAAGTGAATAATTCTAGAGAAAATTTCTTTAAAGTCCCAGATATCCAAAAAATATCAAAGAAGTTCCACGGAAAATTCTGACGTTAAAAAAAGTCTCATTGACAATTCCTTCAGTAGGTTACTAATATCTCCATCTGTGGGTTTTGGCAACTCTTTAGAACCTTTTTGATATTATACTTTTCTATAAGATTTTATTAACATTTTCTTAGTCTCTTAATTTTCCCATTGTTCAACTCTCAACTTGGGTGGCTCTAAGAAAATTAAAGGTCGACATACTATCCTTAAACGCCACCACACTTTATATCAAAAAAAACGCCACCACACTTCTAATGGGACCACGGCACCCAGAGCGCTTTTGGGAAAATTTGAATGAGGTTCGGGCCTGGGCCATCACAAGCTATGTCCTTCATTGTTTGAATTCAAGGCCCAATATAATCTAACTCCTGCTAGAGTGGAAGCCCAATATAGCCCAAAAATACCACGAATCCCAATAGTGGGCCTGGGCACTAAACCCTGCCCCAAATAATTAACGCGACCAGACAAAAAATTCACCAAGCGACCAACGGGGTTGACATAAGTGGTAAGCGGTATGTGTTGCTTAAGTGAGGTTTCGAGTTCAAGCCTTGTGAATGCATAGAAGCCCCTCTAGGAGACTCATCCACCATAACCAGTAGTCAGATTCAAATTAGTTAGGGCGAAACTCTGAATATTGGATGGACAAAAAAAAAAAAAAATTCACCAAGCATAGATACCTCTTTCTATACGTTTTTCTCTATATCCAAGTGTCACTGTTAGTAAATATTGTCAAGTAGGCCCAATGTTTGTTATGGCCCAATAGCTGTTACGGTTCAGTTGTATTTTCATATCTGTTTAGCATTCTGTTATGCACGTGGACTAGATGCTTGAAGTCACGGTTCACACACTCCACTGAATACTTGTAAGCTCCATCTATATAGAGCCTTGTACTTTACTTTACTAAAGGTAATCGATTCATCTTTCCTTCGATTCTCTCTACCGTTTCTCTCTAATTTCCTATATGGTATCAGAGCCATAAGACCACCGTCCCCTCCGACTCCGGTGGCTAGAGAAATCGACGGCGTTAAAACTTGGTGATCTCCCCCTGGATCGATCGCTTGAGCTTCGAATGTCGACTATGTCTGGATCTGCTGTTGCGACAACTCAGGTGCCAAATTCAACGAGAGACCGAGGGTTCTCAAACAAGAAGATCACCATAAAGTTAGACGACACAAACTTTCTCCTGTGGAAACAACAGGTGTATTTTATGGTTAAGCAACATAGAGTATATCCTCTACTTGATGTTCTCAAACAAATCGGATGCAAAAATTTTGTCATATCGAAATCAACTAGCAAATCAACGGAAAGGAGAAATTTGCACTATGAGAGACTACCTAGCCAACATCAAGTCTATCTGTGATCACTTGTCTATGCTAGGTGAGAAGGTTGACGAGGGCACACATGTCTCACACATTTTAAATGGACTAGCTGCTGAATACGAGCTTTGTTATTGCTGTAATCAATGCTTCAAGACCTCGGTTTGGTCTTGAGGTTGTGTCAACAATGCTTCAGGATTCTGAATCACGCCACAAAGTGTTTTTGTCTAACAATCACACTCATCCAGTTAACCAAGTTTGCTTCAACACTACCTCTATGAAAAACGCATCCCCTGCACAACTCAGTGGTTCATACTCTGATGACCAAACTGATGAAGACTCGCTCAATATTGTCTGTAACACACAAGGACCTAACACAGGCTCTGGCAACAGAGGATACCGTCCTCAAACCTTCTCACGTGGTGGAGCCCGTACATCTGGTCGTGGTCGAGGAAGGTTCTCTAATGTAAGGTTCATGTGCCAGATTTGTCATAAGGTGGACATCTAGCGGATAGATGCTATTACGGTATGAATATCCTAATTCATATGATCAGAATGTTGATGCTCAAGCACATTATACAGTTGATTATGGGATACACGAGTTCTATTCTCCGTTTGAATATTATCCTATTATACCTAACTCGTCTCGTGGTGATGCTTCGTCCTCATCCTCCAAATTACCTATATGTAACCCTGCATCTGCTAATTCTGTGACACATGCACCTTCTAATATCACACCTACACCTGTTACTCCTAAATCAGAACCTATCCCCTCACCTATATATGGCTCAAGCCTTTCTTGTCACACCAGCTATTGTTAATGACTCAGCGTGGTACCCAGATTCAGGTGCCACAGCTCACATTACTCATGATGCCACCTGTTTAATTCTTGAGTCAATTCATCAAGGTATAGGCACAGTTCAAGTTGGCACTGGAGAACTATCTCAAATTCAGTCCATTGGTAAAACTCTTCTTACCAATAATACTTCTCAGTTTACATTGAATAAGTCCTGTATGTGCCTAAAATGAAGAAAAATCTATTGTCCATTGCTCAGTTTACTAAAGAAAATAACGTTTCTATTGAATTTTTGCCTCACCAATGTCATATTAAGGATCTAAGGATTGGACACCACCTGATGTCTGGAACTTAGCGTAATGGCATGTACCCTCTTCTAGCACAAGTGACTTCCTCTGCTTTTTTGGTCATAGCTCTTTCAAAATGCTCTCTTGAATGGTTCTACTAGTTACGATTTACTCGAATAAGTGTTCTGTCTCCTCCTCTGTCGGTATGGCGCACCTGTGCGGCCTCCGTCATTGCAAGCAGTCCTGTGCGTTCAACACCTCAACTAGCTCCTTAACTCTTTGGCATCAGAGACTAGGACACCCCTCTGTAGACACTGTTAGGAATGTTCTCAAATGTAACTCAATTCCCTTTACTATTTTGCAAGACAAAAATCTGTGTCCTGCATGTCAGTATGGTAAATGTCATAAACTACCTTTTAGTTCTTCATCTACTGTGTATCATAGACCACTTCAATTAATACACATGGATGTTTGGGGACCAGCACCAATTCAGTCCTATGGTTCTACATACTATATTGCTTTTGTTGATGCATACACTCGGTTTACCTGGATTTACTTCCTATTGGCAAGATGCCTTTGCTACTGCTGTTTTCTTGCTAAATAGACTTCCATCTAAAGCTTTGGAACTTCATATGACCCCTTATGAAAGATTGCATGGTGTAAAGCCTAACTACTCTATTCTGAAGGTCTTTGGATGTATATGTTACCCTTATATCAGACCTTTTAACATACATAAACTTGATTACAGGTCTGCCTCTTGTATTTTCTTGGGCTATAGCTCCTTACACCAAGGTTATAAATGTGTTGATTTGTCCACAGGAAAAACTTATGTATCTCGCCATGTCATTTTTGATGAGAACAGGTTTCATGACACGGGCACTCAGTTTTCTGTTCAAAATTCAGTCAGCAATAAGACTTTCTCCGGCCCCACCTCCACAGATACATCCTCCCTCCAATTCCAGCACCCACCTACATTACAGCCAGCACTCTCTTCTCCCAATCCAGCCTCTCACCATCCCCCACCATGTTCTTACACTCCCTCAGCCTCGACTTCCCCACAAAATTATTCACCACCAAACAGTCACAACCCTTCTCCCATCTCCAAGACCGCTGCTTCTATAACATCAGCTCCCAAGTCAGATCCAAAATTAACCCAAAATAATCACACCATGACCACAAGGAGCAAGTCGGCATTGTCAAAACAAAGTCTTTTCGGTGACCAAACTTCCGCTACCCCTACCACAATACAACCACCTACCACAATAATGAAGCTCTTGCTGATCCAGATTGGCAACAAGCTACTCTTGACGAATACAATGCCTTACAAAAATTTCATACTTGGGATGTTGTGCCTCTACCCCCTCATAGATATCCCATTGGCTGCAAATGGCTCTGGAAAGTAAAAACCAATGCTGATGGCTCCTTATCCAAACGAAAATCAAGGTTAGTCGCCAAAGGATTTTCTCAAGCAGCTGGTATAGACTATCTTGACACTTTTAGCCCTGTTGTAAAGGCAGCTACAATCAGAATTTTATTGACAGTTGTTGTTACCTTCAAATGGGATTTAAGACAACTTGACTTCAACAATGCTTTCTTAAATGGAGACCTCTCAGAGGAGGTTTATATGACTGCTCCGCCTGGATTCTCACTTGGTCAATCTACAGATAGCAGACCCATGGTATGCAGACTAAAAAAAGCCATCTATGGTCTCAAGCAAGCCCCCCGGGCTTGGTTCCAAAAATTACAGTTGGCTCTCAATTCCTTGGGTTTTGTTGCCTCCAAGTCAGATCCTTGCCTTTTCATCCGTAAGGCTCAATCTGATGTTGTTTACTTAGTTCTCTATGTGGATGACATTGTCATAACTGGTTCAAATAAAGGTGAAGTTCAACAGCTGATTTCAGATATGAGTACACTCTTCTCCTTGAAGGATCTTGGTCCTTTGTCCTACTTCTTGGGCATAGAATTCTATCCAACAACACATGGGATTCTTTTGTCTCAACGCAAATATATTCTCTCCCTTCTCAGAGATGTCAGATTCCTTAATGCAAAACCATGTCCTACACCTATGACAACCAACTCACAACTTTCATCCACTACTGGAACTTCTTTTCCCAACCCAACTCTTTATAGAAGTGTTCTTGGGAAATTACAATACCTGTGTTACACTAGGCCTGAAATATGCTTCTCTGTAAATCGGCTTAGTAGGTTCCTACATGATCCTCATGACACTCATTGGGTTGCAGTCAAGTGCATACTTCGGTATCTTGCAGGAACAGTTGACTATGGTCTCCATATCAGGTCTCTTCCTCAGATCTCTGTGCAAGGGTTTGCTGATTCAGATTGGGCTACCAATAAGGAAGATCGGAGGTCTGCAAGTGGCTACTGCACATATGTTGGCACCAACCTTGTGCTATGGGTCTCAAAGTGTCAACCAGTAGTTTCTAGATCAGTTACAGAAGCAGAGTACAGAAGCCTTGCTGATGCTTCATCTGATACTTGTTTGGGTTGTGAAGTTACTTCAAGACATGCATATTTCTCTACATGAAGTACCCACTGTTTGGTGTGACAACTCAGGTGCCATTGCACTTGCCTCCAATCCGGTTCTTCACTCAAAGACCAAACACGTAGAGATCGATCTCCACTTCCTTCGAGAAAAGGTTGCAGTGGTCAGTGCCAGATTAATATGTACCATCTTGTGATCAAGTTCTTGATGTGTTAACCAAACCATTAGGCAAAACTTTGTTTCTCCCATTTCGTGATAGATTGAATGTCTGCCCTCAGCATCAACAACAAAACAATTAGTATAGGGAATGTTAGTAAATATTGTCAAGTAGGCCCAATGTTTGTTATGGCCCAATAGCTGTTACGGTTCAGTTGTATTTTCATATCTGTTTAGCATTCTGTTATGCACGTGGACTAGATGCTTGAAGTCACGGTTCACACACTCCACTGAATACTTGTAAGCTCCATCTATATAGAGCACTGTACTTTACTTTACTAAAGGTAATCCAGATTCATCTTTCCTTCGATTCTCTACCGTTTCTCTCTAATTTCCTATAGTCACTTCAATTGATGTCAATTAATTTTATGAAATAAAATATAGTTAGGCACATTATAGTTAAGTTATAAATGAATGAGAAAGTAGGAGAAGGGAAGTGGTTAACCGACACTAGCCAGCGAGGCAAGACCTTGTTTGGTTAGCAAAATAGTAGAGAGTAGATCTGAAATATCAAATATGGATAGGGGAGGATGATCATTAGCAATTATAATATTGGAAGTGGAAATCCATACATGCCCTACGCTAAACCGCATCCTAAGCTCATCTTCACACGGCAAAGATCAAACTGCTTCTTCACATTCGTCTTCTTTCCCACCTCTCACATTCATTTTCATCATCATGCCAATTGCCACCAATAATTATGATGCCACGTTACTAGCCGCTTTCACAACACGCCCCACCATCTCTATCTCTTTTTTAATTATCGTGACATTAAATAATTTAAATATAAAGAAAATGGTTATAATATAATATATATGCTTTTTGCTCATTTTCTTAAAAAAATGTTGCGATAAAAATTCTGAAACCGACACACCTTCGTGGCCGTTAAGCTATCTCTTGATTTTGAACTGAATCAAAAGTCAAGATTTGATGCAATAAATCCATAATAGCATTCAACTTTTCCTTATTCTATTATTATTATTATTTTTTTGTGCGCTGTTTTTCTTTTGAATTCTAGCTTCCAGGCTTTTAGAATCGACATGTCTGTACAGGTCCGCGAAAATTGCACGTATGTAGCTAGACGACGACATTTCTATATCATAAAGACCCGCATCCATCGTCAATCTGTGTTTCATTTTTTTTTTATAATAAAGACAAGCTAGAGCTTAAAATGATAGGTTACGGGCTAGATTATAGAAATCTATCCCAAAATACAACAAATTAGAAAGTAACCTAGTATAGGTAGGACCGTTGGTCCTTCAGAGCTATATGAAGGCATCCCCAAGAAATGGATGAGATCAGAACCACCCCATTATCAACATTAGCACTATGACGGTATGACCTTTTTTTGCCATATAGTGCGTATGGTGTAGTTCCATGTTCCAATTTATTTTTCATTTAGTGTCTACCAATTGCCCAACTCTAAAAATATTGAAAACAATAATATTCTTTCAAACCTTTGTATCCACAACTGGCTGAAATTCTCACAGGTGTGAAGGAGAAAGTGATGCTTAATAATTTGTTAACGACCTTAATGACATACTCTTTTATAAGTGAGAGGTTACGGATTTAATCGTGCTTATTATAACTTCAAGCCATTAATACATATCTTTTAAATTATGAAAAATGTGTGTTTAATTAAATAGAAGATAAATGGAAAAGAAATAAGATAGGAGTGATTTGCAAGCTAGGCTCACTACAAATTGCTTTATGTTTCCTCAGCATGTTCATTGATAAGGCCAATGATTACTTAATACTACGTTCTAATTATAAGGCCTAATTGACTTTCTTTAAAAAGACTAAGGAAGCTAAATAAGTTATTTAATTCTTTTATATGTTGTGTATTCTTAGGTTATATATTAGTTTATTAGTTAAACTGATTAGTTTGAAGAAAAAAATAAAAATAAAAATATTTTAAAGTGAATTAATTAGCTTCCTTAATCTCTTCAAAAAAGTCAATTAGGTTTTATAATTAGGAACAGAGGGAGTAATTAATGTCCATATGTTGAGACAGACATTTAATTCTGATTAAAAAGAAGAAGATTTTGAGAAAAAAGAGGCAATAGCGAGGATAAATATAATATAATGTAACATCACATGGAAGCAAAGGTCATAATTCATAAACCCTAAAAATATGGCGTAAGGGTATAAAATGTACGACAGACACAGAGACATTCAACACCAAACGTTGTCATGATCTATGGGAATAAATCATCTGCTCGGTAGACGGTAGTATTGTTGTCATCCACTTCTGACCCTAACGCACATGCCCCCTAAAACATGTGTTTTATTTTATCTTGACCAGTTTCCTTACCTATTCTTCGAGCCAAACAAAGAAAAGTTTCCCCACCTATCCTTTTGAATAGATGGAGAATGCTCATCTTAAGTAAATTTATTTATTTTCCCCCAATAACGTTTTACTAGTAATTGACCCTGTACTAGACCAGTGTATTCATCGAGGTACTGTAAATCTTATTTCTGATTTAAATATAAGATCTTTTTATCTGACACATAAAAATTTAGAAAATAAGTGAGTTTTTTATTCGTGATGATTTGTGGCAATTTTCTTGAAATATTACTCTAATTTATTAAATCATTTATTTTCAATAATTTAAATGAAAAAATTAATTAAATAAAGGAATAAACAAAATCCGTGACTAAAATATGGACAAGACTTTTGAAGATCCATGTCATGTCACCATAGTGACCGTACTCTTCCCTCCCATTTTGAATCTTGAAGGCGTAAAATTGAAGTGAAAACAAGAAATGTTTTTTCTTTCAAGGAAAACAATCTCCTTTTGCCAATCTTTTTGTTGTCGTAACTGACCAATGCGCCAACAAAAAAAAGAAAGAAAGAAAGAAAGCAAGAAACAGCTGTAATAAATAAAACTGCGCTTTCCAGAAACAGACTAAGATAATTAATAGAGGAGCTATCTAACGAAAGTAGGAGATGTGGGAAACCCAGTGACCACACAGCACATCATAAGCTAATTCTGGTGCGATCGAATCGGTGCCTCCCACAATGCTGTTACACTCCAGAGTCTCAGATCAGAAGAACTAACACCACATTGCTCATCTCTTTGCTTTCGTTTTTCAAAATTTCTTTGAAAGACAATGGAAACCACTTCAGTCTCCAACCTGCTACTAGTTTGCTTAACGCTCTGTTTCCTGAGTTCTGAGCTCGTTCACTGCTCTGTTACTTACGATAGAAAGGCCATTATCATCAATGGCCAAAGAAGAATCCTCATTTCTGGATCCATTCACTATCCCAGAAGCACCCCTGAAGTATGTTTCCGCTCTCTATTATTATTCTCTCTGAATATTCTATACAAAATGTTTATTTTTTATTTTTTGCTTCCCGTTTGAAATGTGTGGTACTCTAGATGTGGGAAGATCTTATCTGGAAGGCCAAACATGGAGGCCTTGATGTTATTGACACTTATGTTTTCTGGGATGTTCATGAGCCCTCTCCTGGCAAGGTGCCTTTCTGGATCTTGATTTATACTTCAGTTACTGTTTTTTATTTTTTGTTTTCATATATTATTTCTTATCCCTATGTCGCAATGTTCAGTACGATTTTGAAGGGAGATACGATCTGGTACGGTTCATTAAGGCCGTGCAGAAAGTGGGGCTCTATGTTCATCTTCGCATTGGGCCTTATGTATGTGCCGAGTGGAACTTCGGGTAAGTTTAAATCCGAGTGAACTATTCTGCTTAATTTTCTTGGCATTAATGCTTACAGTGAGCATCATTGATTTTTTTGGTACAGAGGACTTCCTGTTTGGCTCAAGTATGTTCCTGGCATGAGCTTCAGGACTAACAATGGACCTTTCAAGGTTTCACCTTCCACTTCTATCTGCTAGCACAAGTATTGAACCGTGTAACTAGACCAAAAAAAAAAACGGTAACCATGAAATTGACACTGCCTGTATTTTTCTTCGCAGGCTGCAATGCAAGGATTCACCCAGAAGATTGTGCAGATGATGAAGAATGAAAAGCTATTCCAATCTCAGGGTGGTCCAATCATTCTATCTCAGGTATGCAATTCCAAGCAAAGCATGTCGCAATGCAAGCTTTTGCTGACTGAAAAATCTTGATGTTGCTAAATTAACTTGTACTTCACCTTTGTGTTTTTGTGCTAGATTGAGAACGAATATGGACCAGAAAGTGGGGCACTTGGATCAGCTGGTCACGCATATGTAAATTGGGCTGCACATATGGCCGTTGGATTAGGTACAGGAGTCCCCTGGGTGATGTGCAAGGAAGATGACGCCCCAGATCCTGTGGTCAGCAATCTCATTCTCATTCTCTTGCCTCACTTGTTTGGATCTTGAGCTTCTTTCTAGTTAAGAGTTGAATATGATTCATCCCATTCCTCACTACAGATAAATACATGTAATGGCTTTTACTGTGATGACTTCTCTCCAAATAAACCCTACAAGCCTAGGCTCTGGACTGAGGCTTGGAGTGGCTGGTAAGCTATACTATCTTTTAACTCGTTGCGGAATTAGGTGGCCCAATTCTCACTGTTTTCACTTCATTGTAAAGGTTCTCAGAATTTGGGGGTCCAATTCACCAGCGACCAGTTCAAGATCTAGCATTTGCTGTTGCGCGTTTCATACAAAAGGGTGGTTCATTAGTAAATTACTACATGGTTGGTCTCCTTCTATGTAGGATTAAGTTAATTTGGACACCTTGTTTTTGAAGTTCTGACTTGTTACACTGTTGTGAATTATGATTACTAACAAATGCCAGTACCATGGAGGAACTAACTTTGGACGCTCAGCTGGAGGCCCTTTCATCACTACCAGCTACGACTATGATGCTCCCATTGACGAATACGGTGAGATAACTTCCATCTTTTCAAAATTGTAAGTTCACTGATAGGCATCTAACTGGATTATCATAGCTATATTTTCAAATCTGGTTAACACTTTTTGAAATGGCAATAAACTAAAAGCATAGCTAATGCTGACTCATTTTGATCTTAATGGCCTTAGTTAAACTGATTGCTGTTCTATTTGGGTCTTCCTTCCATATTTTTCGTATCCTCAATTGATTTCTCTGCCGTGATTAGGTCTTATAAGGCAACCTAAATACACTCATTTGAAGGATCTTCATGAAGCTATTAGGCGATGTGAACATGCTTTAGTATCTTCCGATCCTACTGTTACATCTCTAGGAAGGTTTCAGCAGGTCAGTTATCTATTTGATATGAAGTAGAAGCCTCCTGTGTTTTGCCAAAAAAAAAAAAAGGAGGATCTTAATGGTACACCAGTAACCTTCACGGTGAAATGTAATTTTGCAGGCACATGTGTTCTCATCAGGAAGAACATGTGCAGCTTTTCTTGCAAATTATAATGCAAACTCTGCTGCTAAAGTAACGTTCAATAACAGACACTATGATTTGCCTCCTTGGTCCATAAGCATCCTCCCTGACTGTAGAACTGATGTATTCAACACTGCAAGAGTAAGTACATCACATATTTGTCTAGCTGAATTTCTTGTTAGTCACATAAAGTTATTAACTTGATTGTTCTGTGTCTTGATGAAGGTGAGAGTTCAAACGTCACAGATAAAAATGTTGCCTACCAATTCTAAGTTCTTCGCATGGGAGACCTACGATGAGGATCTTTCTTCTCTGGCAGATAGTTCAAGGATTACATCCACTGGACTCCTGGATCAGGTAGACGTTACTAGAGATAGAAGTGACTATCTATGGTACACAACCAGGTGAGTCACAGTTTAAATATAGACGTCGACTTCTTGACTTTCAAACATTAAGCTGGCCAAAAGCTCTTTTAGGTTTTGGATTTGGGATTCATAGCGTTTTCTGATGTTGGATGCCACAGCGTTGACATAAGCTCATCAGAATCATTTCTTAAAGGAGGACACAAACCCAGCATTAGCGTACAATCTGCAGGTCATGCTGTTCATGTGTATGTTAATGGGAAGTTTATAGGTACGCAGATAGATAGACTGAGTAGTTATTCTTGCATAATATGATCAAATTGAAGTGCAACAAGTAGTTATTTTTCCAGGTTCGGCTTTTGGAACAAAAGAACAGAGAAGTTGCACCTTCAATGGACCCATAAGCCTACATGCTGGAACTAATAAAATTGCTCTTCTCAGCGTAGCTGTTGGATTACCTGTTAGTGCCTTTCTCCATTAACCCAACTTGACCATTACTTTATGGACTTCCCATTTAGAGTTAATGATCTTTTTTTTTTTTATCTTGAAGAATGTCGGCCGGCATTTTGAAACATGGAAGACAGGGATCACAGGTCCGGTTATTCTAGATGGACTTGACAAGGGAAAGAAGGATTTAACTCAGCAAAAATGGTCTTATCAGGTACTATGAACACTAAATTGTTCACATACATATATATATGCCAACAATGAAGAATAATCCTTAAACGACACTATTTTCTTGAACAGATTGGGCTGAAGGGAGAGGCTATGAATTTGGCATCTTCAGAGGGAATCTCATCTGTTGAATGGGTCCAAGATTCACTGGCCACCCAAACACGTCAGCATTTGAAATGGCACAAGGTAAAAACTATATAACTGGCTACCTTAAAAAGATTCACACAGGTCTAATGTTGTTTGTGGATAGTAATTAGAAATTTTATTGGAACGTGTTAGGCGTATTTCAATGTACCTGTGGGGAAGGAACCTTTGGCTTTGGACTTGTCAAGTATGGGGAAAGGTCAAGTATGGATCAACGGTCAAAGCATAGGAAGATATTGGATGGCTTATGCGCAGGGCAACTGTAATACCTGTAGCTACGAAAACACATTCCGACCATTTAAATGCCAGCTTGGTTGCGGACAACCTACACAACGATGGTACTAAGTTTATATATTTTTTCACATATTTAATTTGAACTGTGGAAGGATTCATAGATACCGATTTGTGTCTGGAAATTCACAGGTACCATGTTCCAAGGTCGTGGTTAAAGCCAACCAAGAATTTGATAGTAATTTTTGAAGAGTTAGGTGGGAATCCTTGGAAAATATCTCTAGTAGAGAGAACAGTACATACTCCTGGTGGCACTAAATCCGATTCAGACAACTGAGAAAGCTACATTGAAGAGGCGAAAGAGATAACAGTGCGATGGTTCCACTGGCTTGTCGGTGGTTGAATTTGAAGGAATAATAAAATTATTAGTTGGTCTCACTTGCATTGATTGTCATTTTAATTGTAACACGTATGTGGTCGGCGTTGTGTGATCGCAATCCTTATCTTTCCGATTTTTTTTTTAGTATTAAAAGACAAGCCGAAGCTTGAAAGATGAGAAAAAGACTAGATTATATACTCTAGCCCTTAGTACAATAAGGAAAAGAAGAAAAGGAAAAACTAAAAATGACAGGATTATTGATATTTCAAAACCATATTCAAGCATCCTCTAGAGATAGTTGGAATCATGACCACTCCGGTACCAAAGGTAACACTATGGTCCTCCTTGATCATGTAGTCAGCATAAGAGATGTTTTCTCTTGGAGTATGATGGAATTCCATGTCTTAATCCCAGAACAGAAGATCTTTATCTTTCCGATTTGAAATAGGCCAACGTGATGGATACCAGAGATATGGCCAATATATGATAGAGTATATCATTTGTAATTTATTATTGTGCGGTGTGCTTGTAGATTTATTGGGAGAAAAAGTTATAGTAATCCGGATTAGGGCCAGTAAAACGGGTTGGAGCCTGCCTGCCACCTCCACACCCCCAAGAGGTGGGTTACACTAGCCTGACTCATTCAGGCCATAGGCTGTGTGGGCCAACCCACTGACTAGTCCGAATTACCAGCTTTACTGCATATATGTGTGTTGGGCAGCGGCCACGTTTATAATCAAATTCAAAAGTCTCGTTACTGGCGATCACATCAAACAAATCGTGTTAGTAATAGAGAAGCGGCCACTTGGATGCTCATGTATCTTTCAACGGCCTTGACAATTCACCATCAGTGTGGAAATCAATGAGCTGTTTATTTGTAGGTCTATGTGTGGATTTCTTAATTCCACCTCCATCATAAGTAGAGCTGGCAATCAGGGCCGGCCCGGCCCTCCAGGGCCGGCCTGTGAAGGGCCAGGGCCTAACAGGGCCGGCCCTCCAGGGCCCGAGGTAAGAAAAATACATGTTTTCCAAAGCCCGGCCCGAGAGCACCAGGGCCAGGGCCGGCCCTCCAGGGCCCGGAAATTACTATTCCAAATTTTAATTAATTTTCCTATGTTTTTAAAGAAATATAATTAGTAAATTACATCACAAATCATCCAACAAATAAGCACAGTCACTAATTCATAATCAAAAGCAAACTATGTTCACAAATAACTCACATAAAACATAAGAAACATACCACTAAGCGACATTAGTACGATGACTATTATAGTAACAAATAATTTAATCATTAAACATAAGAGTAATTTTATTTACAACAAATAATAAACCAAATCATAAAATTAGAGTATATTTATTATGTATTTGTAGTTAAATGGATAAATAACTCTATAACAAAGACAAAAAATATATAAATTAATAAATTAAAAAAAAAAAAAAAAAAGCTACAGTGAAAAGGGCCGGCAGGGCTGGCCCGCAACCCTCCAAGGCCGGCCCGTTTAAGCCCGAGGCCCTCCAGGGCTGGCCCTACAGGGCCAATTTCAAATATCTCGTCTATTTTTCAAGCCCGACCCTTGCAGGGCCAGGGCCTAAACGGGCCGGCCCGATGCGCTCGGCCCGATTTGCCGGCTCTAATCATAAGAGAAAAACTGGTCTTCTTATACTAATCACACGTTTTTCTTTCAGGTGAAAGAAAATAAAAGCCCTGGTCCATAATATAGGAAACTTCTAGAAGAATTGCTTGGTCCAAAATATAAGTCACTTTTAAGATAATTAATGCTTATTTTTCAATTTTGTCCTTTAATTAATACTGATTTCCAATTTGCACACTTGTTAAATTTTTAAATACATTTTTAATAAATATAAATGTGGATTTTCTTCTTCTTCAATTCAGAACATATTTAATGAGTTAACGTCACTACTTATTTTTCATAAATTAGTTAATAAGGACCAGGAGTGTATTATAAAATGGAGGGAGGATGTACAGGGGCGGAGCTTGCAACAAAAATTTGGGGGGGCCAAATAGTGGTGGGGGATACTGGGGTTTGGGGGTAGCGCCCCCGAAATTTTTTTTAAGGAATGTATTATATGCATTAAAAAACAAAATAATATAAACAAGAAAACAAAATAATATAAAAATACACCACAAACATTGGAAGCCAAGAGGCTTTAATTTATGTGATTGTGAATCTTTGGTTCAACCATAAACTTTATGTAATTGAACACCACAACATTGGAAGGCAAGAGGCTGAGGTTTAGAATGAAAAATCAATTAACTTTATCCATAGATGTAGTGTAAAATGGGTAAAAGCATACTAAAGAATACATCACAAAAGTAAATTTCACTGATAAACTAAAAATTTCAGGTAATTAGAATGAAATATAGAAAAAATGACAAGATTAAAATAAATCATACAAGACCTCGCATGAAACACAAATTGAATTATAAGCGCAGAGATATAAAAAGGGGGGAAATTGGGGGCCAAAATTGAACTTTACATTATATTAAATTTTTTTAACAAAAAATTCCAAACAATTTTTTTTTGGGGGGGCCATGGCCCCCACTAGTCCTTTAGAAGATCCGTCCCTGAGGATGTAAGTCCATCCTCCCCACTCTGTTCCACTATTTTTCTGTTCACGTCAAAATAAGAAGTTGGATATGAAATTCGCTCATCGATCCATATCCATACGGTTAAATATTAAATATTAAATATTAATAGTCTGTTATTCCCAATCACACCAACCAAATCGCTATCGCAAGAGAAACGCGAACATTTGGATGCCCAAGTATCACTCCACGCGGACCACGCCCCTTCACAACATGAGAATAGTGAAGGAAATGAAGGGACGACTGGATAGGAATTCGGTGTTCTATTTGGTAGATATGAGAATAGAAATAAAAGATGATAATTTTTTTTTAAAAAATAAAATAGAAGTTTTGAAATCTCCAAAATACCCCTTAGCATATAAAAAAACAAAACTCCTCCCTCCTTCTTCATCCCTCGCCATTGCCAACACAACACCCTCAATGTGTTTGAAATAAAATTTTTAGATCGAATTCAAAAGAGAGGCAAAGCAAGAGGGTGGAGCCCGTCATTAATAATAATACTGCCATGGCATATCATTTGAAGGAATCCAAAGATGCGAGCTTCAGAAGGAGCTGCGAAGAAAGTTTGTCTATGAAGAGAAAGTAAAAACTAGTGAGGGTTTGTTTGGAGAGCAAGATTCAAAAGGGATGACAGCGAGATTCGAAAGGGCGTTGTAGGCTAAGACAGGCAATGAGGGAGGAGTGGAGTGGCGTAGATTAGTGAGCAACGACGCGATAACGAGACCCCATGGTTGCACGCGACTGAAGAAGGGTGAGAAAGGAGGAAGAAGATAAGGGACTCAACCCAATGTGAATTCAGGAAGGAAGGAAGATTGAATCCCACCTATATGTCCCTTAAACATGAGAACACTTCTAATAGTTATAAGGGTTAAGGTGCAAAAATAGACATATGCTTTTTTCAAAAGAGCGTCCAGTGACAAATACTTTTTTCAGGCGCAAAAGTAACTATGTGGTTACAAAATAGGAGCAAAATTAGCATTGACCGTTAGTTGATCGTTAGTTTGACCAAAAACATCAACATGGATGCTGACTTAGCAAATTTTTATCCTAGTTGGCAGTAAAAGAAGAAATTAAAAAAAAAATTTTGCTGACTCAGATTTGGAATCAAACCCCCTTTCGTCTCCCTGAAACCCGCCCCCTGTCTCCTTGAAACCCGACCCCCCCACCCTTCGTCTCCCTTCCAGCCCCCCCTCGTCTCCCTTCCGGTCGAGCTGAAACCCCCTGTCGACTCGAACCCCCAATCTCCCCACAGTGCACTTTTAGCTGGCGATTGAGAGAGTTGACGGAGAAGAGGGAATCGTTGAAGGCGGTGACAACGGTGCCGGAGGCGAGGGAAAGTCAGTCGCTAGGGCAATTTCTGGGTGAGAAAGACTGGGAGAGCCAGGGGTGAGGGAATCGGCGCCGGAAGTGGCAGCAGTGACAGAGGCTATAGAAAATTGGTGGATTTGAGTGCGTTGGAGGACGAAATTCTTGCCTTCAAGGTTCGGATTCCACAAACCTAATTCTCTCTTTTGATCCAACCTTTTCTTGGTCTGATTATGGTTGTTATCTTTGGCTATTACATTTGTGTGGGGCAAAGATTTTCGTTTGAGTTAGAATGGACAATTCTTTGATCTTTTGGCCGTGCGAATCTGTTATATTTTGCAAATAATTGTTTTGGCTGTCACTTTCTTCGACATGGATGAGATCTTTGGAGGGGGGAGTCTGGAAAGCCAAGGATTTGAAAAAAAAGAAAGATCTGGATTTGCTCCTCCAATTACTCTCCCCTCTCTTCTTCTTGTTCCTTATTTTCGCCATTGATAAGGCAATTCAGGCAAGTCTGGAAATTTTTTTTATAATATTTGTCGTCGGAATAAACATCTGGTCTGAAGTAGGCGTTGAGCAGGGAAAGGGAGAGAGGAACAGCCACCGCTATGGTCAGTGATCTAAGGCCTCGTTTGGCCATGGCCATTTTCTTGTTCTGATTTTACCACCCATCTTTCTCTTGTCTGGCTCCTCTTTGAATCGATGTTTGAGTTCTTGAGAAGTCATATTGTTCGATCGAAAGAGAGAGAAGCGAATATTATGGGAGGAGTTTAAAGGATGGGGAGGAGTTCTTGAGAAGTCATATTGTTTGAATCGCTGTTTGATTTTACCACCCATATTGTTCGCTGAAATTTTGATTTTGAATGTTCACCGGAATCTGGGTATACCGAGGAAGAAGGAAGAAGGAAGAAGAAGGTCCCTGGTTTTGACCAGGGACTTAAATGAAAATTTTAAAAGTTTATAGAGGGACTAAATTGAAATTTTTGAAATGTATCCGAGGCTGAACTGTAATTTATAAAGCATTAACATCCACGTCATCGTCCACGTCATCATTTTCAGTTCAGAAAAAGTCAACTAACGGTCAATGCTAATTTTGCTCCACTTTTGTAACCACGTAGTTACTTTTGCACCTAAAAAAAGTATTTGCCACTAGATGCTCTTTTGAAAAAAGCATATGTCTATTTTTGCACCTTAACCCTAGTTATAATTTGCCTTTCCAGAAGATGGTGTAACCAAACGTCATCTGTCATGGAAGATATAGAATCTTTCCTCTCCTTCCCACATCTTCCTTGTACCAAAGGGGCCTTAGATGCTCCAAATTAATTACAACTTTTTTTTCTTCAATTTTAATCATTTTCAAGGTCTTAGTTAAAAATAAGGGAAAAAAGATAAATAAATACTATGTGAACTTTTATAACCCAGAAAAGTCTGTAAACACTTGCAAAGGATAGAGAAGTGTCCGGTAGAAATGTAGAATTTTGAAGTTTATGTGTTTTTACCAAAATGCTCTCCTATTTCTTTTTTCTATTTCTCACTTCCTTCTCTCTTCTCTTTCTATTTTCTTCCACACTGGCACCCACCTCCACCACTCTCTGCCTCTCTATCAAACTTCATCGGAGAAGATAATGAACAGCGCTTCCTCCGCCTCCCTCTATAAATCATCGAACGTGGGGAAGAAGATGCAAAATAGAGTTGAGATAGCCTTCCCCAGGCTCAGCCTTCAATCACATTCCCTTCTCTCTTTCTTGCTCGCCTTTGCTTCAAATGCCCAAAGTTGAGGACGATGCATAATGGTTCAACGGTGAATCCGCCTCTCTTCTCTCTTTCTCACACCTTCTTTGGTTCTATGATTTGCCCGTGAGAAACAATGAAGACGATGAACTCCCGAAGATGATGAACAATGGTGTTTAGTAGCTGATCTTGCTCTCCTCTTCTTAATCGTGGTTGTGCAAGAATCCAATCCACACGAAAGTCTGCAATTTTCACTCCATGCACCGATAGATCCATCGCGAAGTCTAGATCCTTGTGATCATACAAGGTTGTTCTCAACGTCTTTCCTTTTTCTCATCCCCCTTTTGTCTTCTCTCTCCACCCCATGCTCGGACTCGATTGCTATGCATTTCACTGTTTGTTTTAGGAATCTCTTTGGTTTGGTTTTCTCTGATGCTGGAGTTCATTGACGGTTGGGTATGGAAGGAAAGAAGGTTGGAGAAGAGTTTTGAGTCATAATCAATTAAGTAATGAGATTGATTAAAAGAGTAGTTGTTTTTTATAAAATCTGATAAAATGTGTAAAAAAATTTGACATAGAGTTTTGAGCAATGACCAATTAAATAATGAGATTGACGAAATAAAATTTATAATGATTTTGATAAAATTAATAAGTTTTGACAAAATATATAAAATAATTGATAAAGAGTTTTGGATCGTAACAAATTGAGTAATGAGATTAACTAAAAGAATAATGGTTTTTACAAAATCCGAAATAATTTTGATAAAATCAAATATATATATAAGGATTGAGTAATGGGTTTTTTTAGTATTTTCTCCCAAATATGAAAAATTGAGATTCCCATCCCATACTCTCTGTCCTTTACATGTATTAATGAACTTTTCTGGATTTTAAAAGTTAAAATGGCATTTACATGGCTTTTTCCCTAAAAACAATTGTTTCAGATATATTTACACCAGGACGGCGGGACCAATCTTTAATTAAGACGGCAAGGCCACTATGTTCATTCAGAGCAAAACAGGACTTCGGGCATGAAAATTACGCATCCCATCCTATCCATATCTATCCATGTTCGAAAAATGCTAACTATCTCTACGCAGGCCAGTGATATCAATAACCAAACATATTATTGCAAATCCAAAATACCATAGCGTTAAGCGAGTATGATAATACAAACTACTTATATAACATTGTTCACAATCTAACACACCATCTTCACATCACGCAATCTCACGCCACAGCTGTAGTACTACATTTATTCTTATTAACTCAACATCATCTCCTTCAGGCATCAGCAGTTGCATGCTTCGATATGGTCAGTTGCAACTCCTCCTTCTTGGCACCCACAACCTTATCCACTAATTTGCCTTCTTTCAGGAACAAGAAGGTCGGCATAGCCTCGACGCCCCATTCCTCTGCAACACTCTGTGCACAGCAAGGTCTTATGCGCATTGGAAGTAGAAATAACTAATAAGAAAAGGTTATATACATACCTTCAATTCATCCACATCAACCTTAAGAAAGATGACATTGGTCAACTTCTTAGCGATCTCTGCCAAAATTGGGGCAATGAAACGGCATGGACCGCACCAAGAAGCAGTAAAATCCACCACAATCTATCAAATTTAATCCGTTTACAAGTCAGAACAGCATACTTGTCAAAGGGATCATAGAACCATCGGATTTATCAAGTCAATCAAAGGCATACTATTCAATAAATGACTTAAAATCAAAACAAGCAGCTAAGCGTGAAATGAAACTTCCTCATCACACGAATTTAGAGTTTCTTATTTGACCAAATAAGTCGAAGAGGAAGAACAGCTAGCGCTATTCGATTTGTGTGGTACAAATGCACAGGGTGAATTCTCTCGTCATGATTATGAACAAGTAATGATCATAGGCAAAAGTGAAGAGGACGGTCTACAGAAGTAACCAATCTAATTCTTAGCTGCATCAGTTATAACCTTTCAGCTTAATAATTTAGCACTCTAATTTCCAAGGTCAGACTCCAAGCCTCCAACACGTTACAGTGAACTTTTCCCCTTCCATTTTTTATAATAAGACAACTTATTAACCAAATCTAAAGTTTACACATGGGAGGACATTCATAAGGATTTGTAAAACATTCATGGCCAGGATCTGAAGTAGCAACCATACTGTTCAGAGAGAAAAAAAACATCAAGACAGAAAAACCATTCCCAGACGGGAAGCAGAAATCCAACCAACAGAGATTCACTCCAATTTTAACCAGATCTGCAGTTTAAACAAACGACCTTCTTTCCATCTCTTCTAGACCACGTTTCAGTCCATCGATTATTAATATCAAAGACACCTTATACTTTTAAAGCTTTAAACTCACTCTCCATCACAATTTATTTAGCAGGTATAACCTCAAGGAAAGCATAAAGAGAGTTATTCTGACAAACTAGGTTTCACTTTAGGAAAAATGAAACTGTGAGAGGAAAAATCTTGACAAATATAATCGGCAGTGATGGAATTAGGGAAATAAGAAACTGATGATTAACCAGCATACACGCAAATATCTAAACTCGATTCCCTAATGATGCATGTTCTTCCCATCGAAAATATCCTTGCGGCCAGAAACAATAAATTTGATCAGAATTTCGTAATCTCAGAAACCCTAATTTGGCCGTCAACTAAGTTTCCCAACATAGATACAACCAAACTTGGATGAAAAAATCACACGTATATCAACATCAACGGTGAAAAAAGAAGTTTAGAGGAACATATAATGGGGAAAACAAAGATCAAAAGAAGGTAGAAAGAGAAAAGAGGGGAAAATGAATAGAGAAGTAAGAGTAAATACCAGTTTCTTGGATTGGGTACCCTTCTCAAGCTGCTCCTTCCAGGAATCAACGTTGTGGATGCTAATAACTTGTCCCTCTTCGGCCATTTTCCTCTCTTCTCTTTGCTGATCGACGAACAATGACTTCAAGCTGAAAACGGAGAATTAACGCAGAGGTTGATGGGCTTGATGCCTCTTATATAGCCCCACAGTGGTCCCCACAATGATAGACTTTCATATTCCAAAAACCAACGTTTTCTTGTAAAATTACATTAAAAGAAAAAAGAAAAAAAAAGGAAAAGGAGAAATACCCGCCGTTATATCGTCCGTGTTTCGTGACGCAGTCCATGACGATTGACGAGACCAACTTCCTACAACCTCCGTTATTTTTCGTTGAATAAAACATAACATATTTAACATCTAGCTAAAAAAAGGTTGATACGGTTAGTTTAAGAGTTAAGATTTAGACGTGTGAGTTCAGATTTATGGGTTTCAAAAGAGAAATATTTGGGCTATGTTGATTTTCTTCGCTGACTTGTTGAAGCATGAACCCTTTGTTTAACAGAACCATAAAATAGCTAATTTATCCCTACGTGGCATCATAAAAACTCTCAAATAACAAGACGAAAACGAAATTTGCCTTGATGTCAACTTTGAAAAGTCTAATTTTATACTCCCTCCGATCCTAATTATAGAAGCAAATTTTGGAATTGGTTTTGGTCCTAATTATAAGAGCAAATTTTAACTTTTGTCAATTTTTTTCCTATAATACCCCTATTTATACTTTTTCAATAATAATTAAAGACAATAATAATTTAATAATATACCTATATATTTTATAAAGTAAATAATGTTTACAACTCATTAATGTCATATACACCTAAATTATACTTTTTTATATAAAACAATAATTGTAAAAGGTTTTGTTTAATAAGCGTTTCCTTAATGTCATTTTAAATTTTGGGTAAGGGTATTTTAGGAAAATACACATAATTAACTAATTTAATTTCTTTCCTTAATCCCTCTAAATTTTGGTAATTTGCTCCTATAATTAGAGAGTAATTTAGAAGAAAGAACAATGGAACGGAACGCGGAGAGGGTAGGGCGGTGGGATCAAGAACGTTGAGGCGAAATATTTAATTTTTTTTTTTTATAAAAAAAGCGAGAGTGAGAGGAGGCACTTTGAAAATTGATGTGTTCTTATCAAAAAAAAAAAAAAATTGATGTGTGAACGCAGAGAGATTCGAGGAAACGAAAAAAACGAGGTCGTGTCGTGTCTCACGTGGGGTATCAGATTCAGCTAGTGATGATAATAAGGCCCATGCTATGGCCCAAAACACCCGGACAAATCAACAATCATATTCCAATTGGGCTTCCCACCATTGTCAATTGACCACTATGTCCCCGTTGCTTTGTATTATTTACTTTATTGGTGCTTCTAAATGCCCGAAAGCCGTCCTGCCTCCTGCCCAACATTGGTATCACCTAGAAGGAAAAGAGATTTCACCCTGCCCTGGATCATGGGTGAGCCCAACCCCTTTCCTAAAATTTTGTTACCAATAAATCAATAAATAAATGCCCCAAAGCCCAACACATTTTCTTCTTTATTTCACCAAGAGCCTTTGCTGGATTAAGAATCTAACTCTCCCCGAGATAACCAATAAGCCACACGATTTTTTTATCAAAAAAAAAAAAAAGCCACACGATTTTTGTCCTGATATTAATCTTGATCCGAATATTTTCTCCCCAACATGGAATCTTCGTTATGATGTTTTTACCAAATATGCAGCAATAATAAAAATCCAGAGATTTTGTCTCAAACAAACAGTAATTAGAAATCCAAAGGAACGTATACCAGCTTTTGGACCAGATACACTCATTTCTCCTCTTTTTATTATTATTATTATTATTATTTGGAAAACGATCAACTAATATGAATAAAAAGACAAAGTAACATTACAAGTACATTCATCTCTCTTCTCATCTGGCAAACGAAGGAAGATGCCATACATAATTTTCGTTATTGAATTAAATAAAATGATATGAAGTCAATCAGAAAAATGATTCATATCTTCAATCTTCCTATCAGTATTTTCGTAATACAAATATTCCAGCAGTCAAAATCCAGGCTAAGCTGCAATACAAATAGCTGTTCTGAAACACAACAGGTGAAGTATAATATACATGAACTCCTCACTGAGAATTCCAACCCTTCCGCTTATGGAAAGGGCCCTCGATCTTGTTAGCCTTTGTTCTCGTCATATTTGCATTTCTCTGCAAGTAAATTGACAGTTAGTTAGCACAGCACTTACACTTAAAAGTGGCAAGATAGTGTTGCTTAGCACTGATAAGCTAAAAACTCGAGAAAAATCTCATTGAGGGTATAACAAATATGAAACATATACATGTCAACAATTGCATCAGCTAGCTTGTGCAGCAATTTATATGAAATATTCTTATTGAGGGTATAATAGGTGAGGAGGCATATAAAACAAACCTTAAGACATAGACCCCTTCTGATATCACATACAGGATGGTCATGGGGGCAGCAATGGCGATTGTCCTTGCAGCAGACGGCAGATGATATGCCACAACATTTCCATGAAAAGCATATACCGAAAATGCGTCTTGCACAGCAACAAGTCTCTCCTTGTGCACAATAAGTGAAGAAATTACATTTAATAGGAGCTGGAGGAGATGGAGGAGGAGGATTAGGGCTGGACTTGGTTGGATATGATGCTAAACTGTTGATTCCACATAACCCTTGGGAGTTGCCGGTGTTTCGCCGCATGTGCATGTAACCATTCATTCCCCAACTAGTTCCCCATGAATTCTTCACAATCCAGTAATCCTCCCCATTTTCTGAGTCATATCCTACAATCAGCACCGCATGATCCAAAGAAGTTGAACATGGGCCGCTGAAAATACCCTGTTACACAAAAATATCAAAATCTTGTTAAATTACAGTTAAATGTTGAACTTGAAACCATGTTTCTGACATTAGACCGCCGAGAGACCAACCCTTGAGTATAACTGGAAAGCTCTATCGCTCCCACATATGCCAACACTAACAGGCTGGGTTGCAACAGCCTTTTGTAGCTGCTTCTCGTCATTTGGAGGCACATCAGTATAACCATCAATGGTAACAAAACGTCTATTTAACTGCAAATTTAGAAAGAGACAAAATTAAGGTGTCTACACATACACACATGCACATTTGTTCATGTCAGCAACATGAGTATGGGGTAACGGGGGAGAGGAATCGAATACCTTATCCTTGGTACAAGACCCGTCACGACCTCGGTATGGGTAATCTTCCTCTGTGTCAATCCCATTGTTATCAACAACAAACTGAAAAGCATAGTCCATGAGTCCGCCCTCACAACCACTGTTATAGGTTCTATCACAATCCACCAATTCTTGTTCAGAGAGGCTAACAAGAGAGCCTGTAACAATCTTATTTATACCTTCAATAGCTCCTGTCGCCGAGAATGACCAACAAGCACCTACCAAAATACATGCCTATTGTTAAATTCTATTCGTGAAACAGAATTCCACAAGCTAGACAATCATGCTCAGTGAATATGACTAGATGTAAAGAAAGCTAGAATTCAAGATGCTAACTTCATCCCAATAGGAGCAATCAGCAGCCTTGACTCATCATAGTCAATTCAGATAATGAATAAGTTTATAGTCCAACAATTTTTGGTTTTGATCAAATGGGAGAGGACGTTTTGGGAACTAAATCATTAGCGCACGCACTAAGAGCAAAGTGCTTGCCTTGTGTTTTGGGCTTTGGCATACAAAAAAGTGATTGCATTGCGTATGCCACTTTTTTGTAGGTGCCCGTGTACATACATATCACATACAACACCTAAACAAGCTCACCACCATTACAACTTAGTAGTGCAACATAATTAATATTAACAACTAGCTGAAAAGCAACAAACATACGATTCCAACAAACTAATCGTTGCTTCAATGGACCTTGGATCTATATATGCGCTTACTATTTTAAACAACCCAATGATATCTCTATAACAAGACATGCATAAATCCATCCTGAATCATAGATGCCCTCACAGTCTATGCTGACAATCAAACCCTCTTGCCTTGAGAAAACATTTCCCTTTTTTACTTGTTAAATTCAAATGGCAATAGCACATGACAATATCAAGATCTCCAATACAAACTCCAAAGGTTGGATAATATCATAGCTACTTTAAAATGCTTTTATAGAACTAGCATCCAAGTTTAAACCCTGCTTACTGATTGGAAGAAAATATAAGCTAAAAAGCAAAAAGCTTTAAACCAAGACAGAATATGATCGAACCAAAGAAATTAACAAGAGATCAAGCTCTGATGCAAACCGATTATAAAAGAGGCACGGAAATAACAAGAAGCAGGGAATAGTGAATAGGACATACCACAACTTCCTTGGTCCTTGACCTGAGTCACAGCCCCTTGCTTTCTCCAATCAACCTCAGAAGGAAGACTCTCTAAGCGAATGTCGTCGGGCTGCTGAAGCGTTCGATGGTCGAACCGAAGCAGAGCGGGAGATAAACCTAAACGAGAGACCTTAAATTCATGGCTGGTGAGATCAGCGAAGGCATTGAGGGAAAGCGTATAACTGGAATTGCCCATTTGATTGTGGTTGGAAACAAAGGCATAATTGTCCTCGAATACTTTGAACCTGTATAGTTTATCCTCTTCGGAAGAGTAGGTTTTGCCATGCTGCTTGCACCAGCTTTCAAACAGTTCAGAGGTATTGGCGGAATAAGAGAAAGAGAGTAGAGGGAGAAGCAGAACCAGACTGAGCAAAATGGAAGTGGCCCTCATGGTTCCTTCCTTCCCTTTCCTGGATTTGTGCTGGTCGAGTTAATCAAACCTACCAATGAAATCTACCCCGACAAAATCTTTTTGTTTTCTTTTTGGGAGATGATGATTCTACTTATGTTTCGTCACGAACTTGGATCTTCCTTCCGGTGTGTTCTCCTCCAACTCCAAGTGACTAAATCTGTTTCGCACTCAAGAAATTATATTTTAATTTTTATTCAAAGCTAAAATCAACTGATTATGGCCTATCCCCAATCCGGACGTGTGCTCTTTCTTCCATGACCTTCTTTCTGTGGCTGCATTTGGAAAGGAAAATGACAATTGACAACCCATAAATCATATCGGTCTAATTAATCTGGAAAGTCATAATATTATTTTAACTTTTTTTTTCCTCTACCCAATCAACAATTTAGATTGACTCCCAGAAGATAATGAAAACAAAACATCATAAGAGCTCCTTGTCACGGTCTTAGACAAATCCCTCCTAAAACCGTGCCGGCCTTAGCTTGATCACTCCCTTGATCTTGGCTAAGTCACCGAACCTCACAAAGTAAAGAAAGACAAAGACTAAGAGAACTTTTAGAGAGAGTAAACTTAGAGAGAAAGCTCGGAATGTAAGTGACTTGTATTGCACTTGGATGGTTACAAATGAGGGAGGCTTGCCCTATTTATAACCTAGCACCTCCTCAATGAACGGTCATGATTTAATACATCCAACGGTGGAGATTGGTTCTCCAGAACCTTCTCCCAAAATATCTAGATATTTCTACTTTACATGAGAGTTCTAGAATTCTCTATACAATTCTAGTTCTATGTACACATATCTATAACAATGTGGAATTCTCTAAAAACCTCTTGGAGTGTCTTGGGCCCAAAATACCTAACATTCACTTTGGTCCGTGACATCCTGCCCCTAAAAACATGGATTGAAAATCAAAGACATGAGAAAACCTCCGAAGATCGCAATCCCACGCGCAGAGTGAGACACGATTTGTTTTAGTTGACATTTTAAGTTCCAATTTTATTCTTTAAAAAATACGATAAAATTTAAATTAGCATTTGTAATGATAACAGAATAAACTTAGTTAAAAATTAAACACTCATTTATTCAATAAAAAGGTATTAATGGAGTTATTTTGGTTTATATATGTGTTTGGATTAAAGTTTGAAAACTCAAAATTCCATAAATCTATGGTTTGCAAATTGAAATTGAGATAAAGACAGGTTATTGTAATAGTATAGTTTATGCTAGTGCTACTATTTGGATTTTTTTTTTTTTAAAAAAAAAACAGTGAAGAAAATCATGGTTTTGAAACCAAAAACAAAAGAAAAAATAGCTCTAGATTTAACCAGATTTTAGGTTTGATAACGATGGTACCAAACACTGGCGTTTACATTATTGAATAGTCCAGTCTATATTATACAGACTCCAGTAAGGAAAGATTTGAACAAAACAACAATAAACAGTAGTAAGAAATTGCAACGGATTTGAGCCCAAGTTCGATCATAAAAACGTGCACACATTACGGTACTGCCAAGAATCGTAGCATTTATGGCTGCCGCAATTCTAATTTGGATCATTCTAGCTGTTTAACTTTTTTGTGGTGGCGTAATTCAGAAAGAGAGGCCTCATCAGAATGAGTCCCATAATATCTATTGTGCAACCAAATGGAATCAGCCTCCACTGCATATCCATCTTGATTCCGATGCCAACTAAAATAAGCATGACTTCTGTTCTTTATATCCAAAATCCCATGGCCGAAACTGGCTTCACGTAACGCTGAGTACTTTGGCTGTGGCTCTGTCATGCTGCCACAATTGAAGTTTCAACGATTTCCCATTAGTCCACCAATATGTGACTCACATCATTTGAAATCAACATAGAAATGTCTTTAAAACTACTACATCTGGTACTTAATATAAGATCTCATTCATCATATAATTTGCATTATAAATGAGGTATAATATTAAGGACCGGAGTTACTATATGATATACTTACTTAGTAGCCAATCCTTCTATATTCCCTCCATCTCCAATTGTTATGTAAACTGGTGCAGACTGATCATTCATGGGTTTGCACAACCCATTTACAATGTTATAGGCTATATTAGAGACACGTTCCTGCAACCGTTAACAATTTTATTCACTGTTTATTCAGGGGAGGAATTACTAGAGCATTTACAGTCGACAGGAGAAGAAGGAGGCTCACTTACGGATCGTTCATAAGCATGAACATGACCAGCAAATACAACATCCACTTTGTACTTAACAAACCACTTCTCGAGCACTACTCTCATAGTCTCCCCTTCCATATAGTGAGTCACATAACTGCTATATATTGGACTGTGCATCAGAACTATCAACCACGGCGTTTCTTTTCTGTTCACTTTTGCAAACTCATTGTCAAGCCATTTGTACTGAGGAGTGTATTTACCTAACACGCAAATTAATCAAATATGCATATGTATATCAGGAGAAATCAACACCAATATTTTATGCTTGTGTGTGCTAGTTTATAATCTACGACTCGTATCAAATCTTCCAACAGCTCAGATATCTATGGACTCATGATGGAAGGCAAAATGCAAAACCTTTACTTTTCATGGGTTGATTCCTTGATTGGCTCGTGCAACCCTAAGAAAATTCTTAAACTATGAAGGTGATGAAAAATCTTACCAACAGCTGAATAAGTAGACACGACAATAATATACGCTGAAGCTCTCTTGATAGAGTACCACAATGGAGATGTACTATTAGAGGCTTGGAATGGCACAGGATAACGAGCAGTGTAAGGCTTGAATGGTCTAGTTTCACCCTGCATCAGCAAATAATAAGATTATTGCATCTAGTCTTTGCATAAATTTCTACCATAAATGTAGAGAGAATGTGATCAAGTATCACAAAAGTAGGCCAACCTAGCAGGAAACCCCAACCTAATCAAAATTGAATTCATCAGGGGAATGAGCACTTACAATCTCAGGAGCAAAATCAATCTCATGATTTCCTGCACTCCAAATCCAAGGCTGACAGGCAGCAACTCTCTCTGTGAATCTTCCCCAAGTGTCCCACCGTCTGTTGTCATGAAATGGATAAGCATCTGCATAAGACAGATCCCCCACAAACAGCACTGTCTCTCCTTTTGCTGGGTTTTTTTCATAATGGGTTAATGTGATGTTGGAATCATAAGTTTGACCTAGATCACCTGCTCACAATGATTCCAAGAATAAGATTTCATTGTCATAAAAAAGAAAAGGAAAATCACATATAAAGTTGTTTAAAATAAGAAAATTCTACCAACAGGGTTTGGCATAAGTGGTAAGCGGCTTGTGTCACTTAAGTAAAGTCTCGAGTTCGAGACTTGTGAATGCAGAAAAGCCCCACCATAGCCAGGTGCACGACCCGGGTCGGATCTGGATTAGTCAGAGCAAAGCTCTGGATACCGGATGGACAACCGGAAAATAAGAAAATTCTAAAATAGGTTGACAAATTCAATAAATCCTTAATTAAGCTATTAACTCAATTTGAGATTTTAAAATGTGAGTAAAATAACTAAATTCCCTCTCCTAGGTTTTTTTTTCAAGATTTTGATTACTTTTTAACATATTTCTTTCAATATATATTCAGATATCAACATTAATATTTAATAAAACAAAATATGTATTAACTATAACCTTGGGGCCTAAAAGCTGTACATACATTCAATCATCACAAGAACAAAAACGTATAATATTTTTAAAAAAACAAGTTCATTTTATTAACATGAACAATTTTTTTTTTTTCAAAAAAGTATAATATATCCGATTATAAAAAAATGTTTTTAATAAATATATTGAGTATAAATTTTACCATAACTGTTTCTTGTATAATTGTTTTTTGAAAGTTATATATTCCAATATAGACAACATTTTGTGAAATTTAAAGTGTATTTGATATCTTTTTAACTAAAAGATATATTAAATTTACACGCCTCTTATTAGAAACAAATATTTCATATTAATAATTTATATTAAAGAATGGAAAAGTTAAAAAATTGAAATCTTAACTAAATATTTTGTTTTAAAAAAAAATCACATTTATATGTTTAGGAAAATTATTCAGAGCTTGTTTAGAAAAACATTGGTAAAAGTGACTTATATTTCAATTGACTTTTTGAAACTGATGAAACTGGTATGTTTATGCTTTCCTTTTTCTTTTGTCCTCACTTTGATAAAAATAACTACATCATTTTTTTTAAAAAAAAAACTCAGTTTAAAAAATCATTTAATTGATTTAGAAAATCATATTTTATTTTTGATATATAAAACAATAAAGTCATAGAGTAATAAAGCTCTTTTAAGTGAGGAGAGAGGGCATTGAAGTCATTTTACGCACAATTTTTAAAATTTTGAATTGGATTAATGATTTAATTAAGGATTTATTGAATTTATCCACCTATTTTAGAATTTTTCTAAAAAGAACGTGTCATTTTCATTTAAGTTTATGCAATTTCATGCTTCTCCAAAATAAAGCTAAAGCTAGCTCACTTCAATGTGCCTAAATTTACAAATTACTAAGTGCAAACATCCAATCGAAGTAACACCCAAACCGAAGATTAAACTTTGAGTTAATGAGCAATTCAAGCAGCTAAAGCTAACTGTATTCAGTGCAGCAAGTAGAATAATGAATTACCGATAAGGCCAAAGGTATAAGGAACGTCAGGACCAACTGGAGGAGGTGTTTTAAACCAGAACTGTCGAGTGGTAAATCCGATTCCGACCTCATAGAAATATTTGGTGTCAAACTGTATTTGCAATGAGAATACGTTGGCAAGACACTAACATTTTCGTAATACTATCATTTTAAGTTGTGTGTAAAAGACAAGCACGCACCTCCAAATTCTCAATTGTGCAGTGGTGGATGTAACCAGAGGTGTAGTTGAAGAAGTTGTAAGTAACAAAAAAACCATCAGCTTGCAATTTTAACTGGGAATCCTGTGCCCAGTATACAACAGTACTTGAACCCGGTTCATCTTGAGTGATCCAAGAAACTATCACACCCTTCCCCAAATGATCTCCTTGTGTTATATGGACCTTCCCAACAAATCCCCAGGGAAAAAAATTTAGTTCCCGAAGAAAAAAATACAGGAAGGAGAAGAAGAAGTTAGTTGTTCACCTGCTGAGGAGCATTGTAACCAGGGGGTACTCGGAAAACATCGCTGTCCAAGGGCATATCCAGGGAATAATTATAGCTTCTCAAGAAGCTGCTGGTGATTCCGCCTTCACTGACATCGGCGTTGATGATATAAAGAAATCCCGCCATTAAAAGCCATTCCAGCTTTCCCTTCCATGTCAGTTCCATCATCCCTCACTGTTACCTTCTCTGTCCCGATATTCTTGCTCGTCTAATTCCCGTATATTTAACGATTCCTTTTTCGAGCTTCTTAAGAACACCGTCTTCTCATTTCCAAAGCGATATCGGTTAGTCGGAAAGCCACATATTCGTACGGATGAGATTCTCTCATTATCCTTATTGTCCTTTTCTCATCATGCATGATTGGATGCTTTTTCCCCAAGCCAATTATTAAACACGTGGAGATTGGGTAGGGGATGAACGCTCGTACAATTGAAGTTCGGGTTAAATAAATATGGGATAATCAAAATTTTTAACTAAAGAAAAGGGAAGGATAGAACTGTAAACAGCAGTAAAGAAGTGAAAAAAGACTGATAGGGTGATAGAGGGGTTGGGTTTCTTTCCTTATCGTTTTCTCATTATCCCTCATTATTCTTAAATCATATACATCCAATCAATCACAATACTACTTTAACTTCTGTCTCCTCTTCCCAATCAACGACTCAGATGATGAGTCTATGAGAGAAAATGAGAAAGAAGATCATGAGAATACCCTTCCCGTGATAGAGGAGTATTTTTCATTAGGTAGAAGTAGAAGTATCTCAATACATAATTTCATGAATACAATTTAAGAAAATCAATTACAAAATGGCACGAATTACATTATTTTGAGAAATTTGAAACAATGGGAGGTACATAATACTCTTAAACATAAGTGACTAAATATATGTCTCATCAAAACATTTTATTAGAAAAAAATCAATTGAACAAAAACTGAGTAAATAAAATTTACAGTACCTAAAAAAAATTAAATCTGAGTATCTATTTGAGTTAGAAGTATAAGCGACTTTTTCAATGCAATTTACGATATACAAAATAAGTATGTGACAAGAGTTCTGTCTCAATTTATGTTAACATAATATCAATTCTAAATACTAAATTAGCTCATGGTTAAAAAAAAAAAAAAATAGATGGGTAGCCCGAGACTATTTGGAGCTTGCTTCTTCTTCTTCTTTCTTTTTGGGGACTTGAGGGGCTTGCTTGATTAAAAAATCAAAACTTCAAAATGTGAGACTTCAATGTTTCATGTGCATACGATTTATGGATAATTAATGGTATTTTTCATTTGGGACTATATGTAATTTTCTTGAAATCCTTCTTAGGTCCCAAGGGACCAACAAAATCCTAAAATAGTCTATAAGAAAAGTCACATATTAGAAAGTCCTAAAAAGTTGTTAATCCACAGACAAAGAACTAACTTGTGTGTGATATGAGTCGACGATTATCATTTAAGGAATGAGTCTCATTGCATTGCACAACCCACTAAATATTTCAAAATGCCAATAAAAGTGTTGGCAAAAAAATTATCTATGAAAGTTATAAAAAGGCACGCTAAACAATGTCGTTTGTGTGTATGTGTCAGTGTGTGATATGAATTTCATTCTGGTAATTTATATATAACAAAATATTAAAGACTGGAGACACTTTTAAGAGTCATAACATAACCCAGCTCATAGATTGACCTACTGGCAAAACAAAGGCTAGTAATAGTATTAGATATTTTTAAAAGGTTAGAAAGGGGAAGCCTGATCCCAATAAAAAAATATACTCCTTTTTAAAGTTAATAAAGTTGTCCTAAAATTTATATAATTTTTAATATTACTTCTACTAATTGTACTAAACTCTAAGATCATATTAATTATTACTCTCACTGCACATTACCCTTATTAATTATGGACATATATTTTTTTTGTTCAAAAGCTATTTATATTATTATTGTAAATCGGTGCAATACATGAAAACAAACCGAAAATGGAATACAAACAAAGTCAAATCAAAGACAACAAAATAAGCTAAATACAAGAGCATCCAATCACCAAACATTAAAGATTTAAGAGTAGAAGTAGAAGCAAGAACAAAATCGGCCTCCTCGGTATCCAAGGTTAGAAGTGACGTGAAAAAAAATGTTGGTTGTAAAACTCACCCTAACGGGCACACCTCCTTATAAAGATTAGCTGCAATTAGAGCAACTGCACAGATACCCCGTCTTGGAGTAAAGATCAAAGAAAACCCAACCTCATAAGGAAGAAAACTCATGATATCCTGAAGAACACTTCTGCTCCTCCGTTCAAGCAAATATGGTGACCTCGACCATACACCAAACAACACCTCTTGAAATCTTCCCCCAAGAACGTAGATCCGAGCCACCAGGTGATAGTCGAATCTAATAACGTTCAAACAACCATCCAACCAAGAGATTTATACTCAGATCTCACAGATCTGTTTATTTCCTGAAAAAACAAGAACACCGCCACAAAACCCAGCACCACAAAAAAAGAAATAAAAGACAGATAGCTCTCACCATCGCAGAATATATCTGAAGAAGGAGAGGAAAAAACTCGCCACAAGGACAAGAGAAGTCCACAACCACCAGAAATCAGAGGGATAAGGCCATAGATCAAAGATCTGGGAACCAATCTACCACTCTGACGCAGTTGTGGCATAGAATGATACTCGCCGACGCTTGTGATGGTGCCACAAGATGCCGGCCAGAAAGAGATGAAGGAGGGTCGTAAGGCAGAGAAGAAAGAATTTAGATTTTAGGGTTTGCAAGTGATCCCCCACTGTGTGAGTCTTGGCCTAATTAATTATGGGCATATATGAAAAAAGATAATTAATGTTCCTTAGGAACAAGCAAGTGCCTTATATAAAAGACTAAATAAACTTGTTAGTTGATGTCTTATAATAAGGATTAGAGAAAGTATATATAAATATAGACTTTTTTAAGCGGGAAAGGAAAAGATATTTAACTTGATGATAATAATAGATCCTAATTAATGATTTATAAACTTTAATGATGTGGTGTTGGGATCTGTTGATTAAATCATACCGGTTCAATTATGTACCTAGAGCTTTGTCAATTTGTCCGTCCCTTTATGGGATTAATCGACAAGGATACACACTCACACACACATTAGCACCTACCCTAACGGCTTCTTAACTGTTTGTTTTGTGCACATATATACACATCAATGGCTTGTTTGTTACATGCGAAAAGACAAATATAGGAGAGAAGGCAAAGAGCCAAGGCATCATGGTGGGCTATATATATCGTACATAAATATGATCTCTATATATAGCACGACCATATATGCTCATCACATATATGCGTCAACGATATATGCTTTGATAATAATAATAATAATAATGTACGAGTCACAAATGGGCAGTCAATGCACAAGCCACGCTTCTACTGATCTAGTTTCCCTCAATGGTACATTCTGTCCCCCACCACCCAATCTTACTGGCAGTTTTTTAGTTATGTTTGTTTCAGATTTTGCCAGCACTAAGTAGTAATAATAACCGCCAGTAGTAGAGAATGTAGAGATTTATATGGATTGTGTAATTGGGCCTTGTATATTGGGACAATATAGGTGTGATTGTTAATCTATAAATACAGAACTCTCAGTTGTATTATAGTTGTTGATTGATTTAATAATAGAATATTGTCCAACTCAACAGGGCATTAGAGCGAGGGTTCTTATACTCCTAGCCGAAAGTCGATCTTCAGGTTTCGTCTAAAAGTCGATCTCCAAGTTCCGTCACGGAAACTTACTCCTCAAAACTACTAAATCTCAGCGACCAGAGGTGATTCGCTTGATGATACCATCACTCGAGCATCAAGTAACGAAAGTTGATTCCGAAGAACTGAGATTCTCGAGCCTCAGCAGCCATAAGTGATTTTGTGCTTTCACATAAACTCGATCCTCTGCGCACAACCAGAAACCTGATCTCCACTTAAAATATCAAGTAAGTCCCCTTCGACTTCTTAAGCCTCTACTTCCTTTGCACAATAGTCCAGAAAATGGCAAGTTCCTTCTTCTACACAATAGTCCAGAACCACTCATGGCAGACAAAAAGGACGAGCTCACCGGCGATTCCCTTCCTTTTGCTCATCCTCTCTACCTCCACCCTTTTGAAACACAAGGTTCGCCCATCATATCACAAGTGCTTACTCGGTGTGAGAACTGCATCATATGGAGCCGGTCAATGAGAATCACCCTCAAAGAAAAATAGAAATTGGGCTTTATCGATGGGTCTTGCTGTAAGGACGCACAAGACAATCAACTCCATGATCAGTGGGAACGATGCAACGCCGTTGTTCTCTCTTGGTTACTGCATTCGCTTTCTAAGGACATAGCCAACAGTGTCATTTTTCATTAGGAAGCTCACCTTGTTTGGCTAGACCGCCAGGAGCATTTTGATAAGGTAACAAGCTCTTGAATTTTTTGTCTCCATAGAGAAATTAACTCCACGAGACAAGGGACTCTCATTGTTTCACAGTACTACTCCAAAATGAAAGAACTTTGGGATGGAGAATCTATCCTATTGCCGATTCCCTCATGTAAGTATGCTACCTCTCAAGTTTACTCCCAACATCTTTAGCAACAAAAGTTATTACAATTCCTGTTAGGACTCAATGACACCTTCAGTGCACCTAAGAGTAAATTTTATTGATGGGTCCCTTACCGACTGTTAATCAAGCATTTAGTATGATTATAGAAGATGAGGCTCAATGTAATCTCAGTAATAGTGTAAAAACACATCCACTTGAAGGCATTGCGATGGTTGCTCGTGGACGAGGGCGTGGGAGAGGAATAGGAAGAACTGAAAGACTTGGCTATCACCCAAGAGGGGGGGTGAATTGGGTGTTTGATTAAGAACTTAGAACTTTAAGAACTTTTCTTCACTTGCTGGAAATAGTTTGAATGTCAATAATAATTTATAAAGTGATAAGCAATCATTCAAACATATATGCTGGAATGTAAGAGATAAGGGAAGAGAATATGCAAACGGTGTTTTATACTGGTTCGGCCCAATCTTTGACCTACGTCCAGTCCCCAAGCTCTACTTGAGAATTTCAATCCACTATCTTCTTTCAACTTGATTACACGTTCGTACTTGAAGTAAACCCCTCACTAGGATTGACTCCCCTTACAAACCGTAATCAATACACTGTTTGATTACACACTCGCACTCAAGTAATCCTCTCACTAGGATTCACTCCCTTACAAGTCGTAATCAACACAATGTGTTTCCCACTCAAGATCACCCAATCTTGAGTAACTCACGATATAAAGATAGGATGTTTACAATGAATCTTCTCTCTCAGAAGTGTATGGATAAACACTGAAGTACAATACAAAACATTTCACTCTTTATGATATATAGACATTGAAAATCAGAGAGAAAATGATAAGCAGATCAGAGTAATAGCATGTTGAAGGTGTAAGCTTGTTTCTCTGCCCTGTGTTCTGTGTATTCTCTTACCTCTGTTTGTTCTTCAAAGTCCTTGAGTATTTATACTGATTGAAGCTTGATGACAGTTGAAGACATTTGAATTTCGTGGAGAATATAGCTGTTGAGAATATAGCTGTTGAGACTCACGACCTTTTCTGATTTCCAACTTTTGCTCTGCATTGAAGATTATGACCGTTACGTCATTTAATGACTTTCCTTTATTTGTTCAGGGAATCATTCTGAGTAATGACTATATCAATTGTTTCCAAGTGAAGGATTTCTTCTTCTTGAATTTTCCTCTGTTTGACGCGTGAAAGTAAATGCTCTGATTTTCCGTTTCGTCAACAGTGGTTGATTCTGTCATGAACATTAATTCGAATGCTTTGAATCTGTTTGGCTTATGTCCGTTGGAGTATTTCATCATCTGAATGATTTAATCCTTTGGAGAAGCATTACAATTGAGTAGACAACTTCGTTTCTTCAAGTTTCTCATTGGATTCAGTCATCTTTCCCATTTCTGAGATTATGCGGCAAGTTCATCTTCTAGATCTTGATTTCACAAGATTGATGTTCTCTCAAGCTTTAATAATCTGAAACATGTACACAAATGATATAAATAATGTTAAGAAGAAGTATAAGTCATTTGGGTAATCATGTGGATGTTCTTTGATGAGAAACGAGACTTTCGAACTTCTTTTTTCTGAATCGGGGTCATGAACTCGAGCTTGGATAAGTAGGCTCGAGTTTGCAAGGGTCGTTCAGCCTTCACGCAAGGTGCAAACCGGAGGTTCAGAGCAAACTCTAGAGTTTGTAACATTTTTCAGCATCTAGGCTCGAGTCTATAATTATAGGCTCGAGTTTGGGTCTCTTCAAAATCATCTTTTGCTCTCTGTCTTGTCTAGGCTCGAGTTTGTCACTAATAGGCTCGAGTTTGCTTCTCAGCAAATTGTGCAACACCCAGAACAGATTGTCTATTTTCGGGGGCCATATCTCCCTGGTCTGAACTCCGTTTTGGTTGGTTCAACTATCTATTTTAAAGCCCTTTGAGTCTACTTTCCAATGCCACCGATTTCAACTCAATTGGATTCTCCGTTTGTGAGATACACTCAAAACATTGAAGGTTGGTCATTTGTGTGACGTGAATATCACTGTCAACTTCATAAATTCATAGATCCTTCATCTTGACTCCGTTTGGCTTAAATTATATATCAAAATGACGAATTGGGAGTCTAGTTTCATATGCCACTGGTTTCACTTCAATCCGATCTGTATTTTAGGAGATATCATCGAATGACCACATGTCGCCCGAGTGAAACGGTGAACAGAGTAGCTGAAATGTTGAACACCGCTGTAAGCTCGAGTTTGCCTTGTCCAGAGACACCAGAAATGCTGAAGACACTATAGGCTCGAGTTTGCTAATGATGGGCTCGAGTTTGGAGTTCCAAACCTGAGGTTTGAGTTCTAAGCTCGAGTTTGACTTGTCCAGAAGCGCCAGAGTTGCTGAGGACATTACGAGCTCGAGTTTGCAAGTTATGAACTCGAGTTTGCTCATCCCGGAACCGATTTTTGATGGTTTAAACTCGAATTGATCCGTTCCAGCTTCCATATGATCTTGGATACTTCTAGCATCAATATAAGAACTTCAATAAAGATATTCCATTGCATTGCAAGTTCTTCCTTCTTCAATTTCTTCTCTCCTTCTAGATTATCCCCCAAAATCATTTGATAACCTCTTGCTTCCTTAATATTATGATATTCCCATTATATTGTGCAAGAGCTTCTTTCTTCAATCAATATTCTCCATCATAAAACTTTGCATCTACATTAAATATAATAATTAGTCAAAGTAAAAGGATAAATGTAGTATGCAACCTTTTTGCTATTAAGAATAACATCTATATAAGACATCATCAAAACTAATCAAAAGCAACAAGAACTACTTCATTGCCAGAATACTCCTATTGTAATAAGAAGGGGCGTGTCAAAGAAAATTGCAGGCATTTAGTTGGATTCCCCACTGATTTTAAAGAGAACAAACCAAAGACCTTTCAAGCAACTAATCTCACTCAATCTGACAAAGAGGCAGTTGCAACCAATGACGACATAAATGTTCCAACCTTTACTCGTGAACAATATGACAAGCTCATGGAATTCCTCAAAAAGGACACTGAGCCAAAGTCAAATGTGCATGCATTGACCGTTACAATTTTGAAATGCTCACCTTATCTTTATTCACATATTAATTGGATAATAGATTCTGGTGCAACTACTTACTTAGTTGGAGATTTATCCTTGCTAAATTCATATGAGAAATATACAAGGCCTATTAAAACAATTCAAATTCCTAATGATGATAGAGTGATGGTTACTCATATAGGAAGAGTTAAATTTTCTAATGAATTTGACTTACATAATGTTTTGTATGCACCACAGTTAAAGTTTAATATAATATCAGTCTCCAGGATTACATGTGATACACATTGCATAGTTACTTTTTTCCCTAACCATTGCATTTTGTAGAGCCTTCAAGCTGGAAAAATGAGGGCGACTAGTAGATTAATTGGGGGTCTATACATACTGCAAAATGACACAAATACTAATATGCATCTTGCAAACTTGGTTGATAGAGGAATTTCCCGTCAGGATGAACCCATACATATTTTGACCTTATATAATAGGTTGGGTCATGCCTCATTGTCGGTTTTGAAACATCTCGATTTTGTAAAAGACAAAGGTCTTGATATGAATAAAAGTTGTGAAGTTTGCATTCAATCTAAGTAAACAAAACTTTCTTTTGCCTCTAGTTGTATAAATATGTTCATTGCTTCAAATTGCTTTACATGAATGTATGGGGTTCATACAGGACACCTACACATCAATGTCATCAATTTTTTCTTACAATTGCACTCTAATCAATGGTGCCTAGCTCTCTCTGAACCAGTCATCTCTCTCTAAATGTACCTTTTCAGCTCGTGTTCTCTCTTTACTGCGACAAAGAAAGAGAAATAAAGGGTAGAGACGGCACATCAGAGTTACTTTAGTCCTCACTCCGATTACCATCGAAGGTTGAAGAAAAAGACTCCAAAAACCACCCCAATTTCACTCACCAACGCCATTATCTTCACTGCCTTCACCATTCTTTGTTTTATTGGAGTCAAAACCACAATCATCTACCATCACTACTATCTTCTTCTTCTCCCTTTGCAATATCCCATTTTAAAAGCGATTTTTTTTTTCAATCAGAGTAGAGCATTGGAGCGAAAGAGTAACTGATACATATTCAAATATATAAACCATAGTGTAACATTGTATGGATAATACAGTCATCCTACTTCTTCAAAAGTAATTACAAAAGCGGAATATAAATTCTCCGGCTAGCGGTCTAATCATGCTGCTTCCCCCGGTCTCCAACTCTCGGTCCTCCGGACCCTGAAGCTACAGCTGAGATCCAATTTACCGCATTGGATCTCAGGTAACGGTTAACCTTATGCTCAAACAATACAGATACGATATAACGAGATATTCAAGACAATACAACAATATATCAATACATAAGCATACAACAGATGCATGATCAATATGACGACAGAACATAAGCACAGAGCAGTATGTAAAGCCCCATAAGGTAAACAATAACAATAGCTTGCACAAAAACCAGTGCCACGATAACCACTCGTGTCCTCAGCGCTAGGAAAACATAATGGCATTATTATGACTATAACCCGTATAAAACTGTCTGTATATCAATCTCTGAACGTATCTATCACATATATGTACTTAAGCAGCACAGGATTAGTGTTACAGTACGCGGCACGTCGGACAGCGTAACGACAGCAGATCAAGATTACTGATATCCTATAATGATAATATCACCATTATCAATATTTGACATCATAACAGGCATTTTAGGTATAAATTACCATTTTGCCCCTATTCCCCTAATCGGCGGAATTTCGTCAGAGCTTCGCTACTTTGACTCCGATTTTCCAAAATTTTGCCAGAACTCCGACTCCATCATGATTTTTGAAATTTATGACTAAAATACCCCTATCATATGATATCTAATCATACTTGGAAGATTAAAGACTAATCTAACATTTCTACTCTAACTACCGAAACTTAAGACTAAGGACCGAAAAACTTACTCAGAGCTTCGCTGCAAAATTCCCCGGACTCCTCCTTCCTCCTTGCTGCTCCCTATTCGGCCTTGGCTTAAGAGAATGGTGTGAAAATTTCCAAATGGGTGAAGTCCTATTTATAGGCAAATCCAGTGTCACTATTCATGCTTTACCAGACCGGATATCAACCGTCGTATCGCATTTTTGTGTGTTGGCTTCATCCCCTCCCTACACCTATGGGCCGTCCTTTTGGCTCCCCAAAAGTCAAGGGATGAGCCAATAATGTGGTGCCACATGGCCACATTCTAGAAGCCTTTACCGGTAGAGTTTCCCGATCGGTGCCCGAATCGCGTAATCGCGCAAAATCTCAGAAATTCAGAATCACAACTTTGAAGACCCTTTCCTACTCACTAAAAATTCCTGGTCTAAATAAAGTTTTTATCCCTTCCAGGTCTTCTCCGGTCCTGCTGAAGTTTTACGGAAAAACGTGCCGGTTATGGAAGTAACTTCCGGAATCATCAATCTCTGGACAAAAATTCACTGATTCCAAATATGTCCAGATAATTATCAACTCATTCCCAGATGTTGAGTTATAATTTATTTTCTACAGGTTCCCATTTGGGACTATCTGCCTTTTTCACAGATTACCTTATTTTGTCTTATTACTTAAGTATTCTACCGATCACGGAAATGACTTCTGAAGCAGTCCAGTCCGAGATAAAAATTCACTCATTAATATTCTTCTCTGAATTTAGAAATCTTGTCCATGGTTTTCTAGATAGGATTTAATTTCTATCCGTGGTCATTTATCATATTTGCTTTTTACATAAATTATATTAATAAAATAATACAACTTGCACATATAATATCATGATATTTTCCTTTCATTCTTATCCATATTTTTTCCCCAAAATTCGGCTGGCCCTTTTTAATTATAATTAATATTTATTTTTTAATTAATAAATTATTTAATTAATTATATATTTCAATTTTCTTAAAAATTTCACAAAATTCCCTTATTTGTCCATTCTTGCATTTAGGCTCAAAATTACCTAATCTCACCAATTTTTCTTCATAATTTCCAATTAATTAGCAAATATATTTTATGCTAATTTTAGCCATAAATCACTATTTATAGGGTTTTACATAATTATCTTTGAATTTTCCTTTGCTCATGCTTAAGTAATTAGCCAATAATTACTTAATTAACTCCTTATTAATTGTTGATAATTTTCTTAACTAAGACAAGTTATTGTCTCACAAATTTTATATTAACATTGATATTTTACCTCCCATGTAAAATATTAAAATAATGGGGTCACTATGGTCATTTTAATACTTTTTGATTCTTCTCCTTTAATTTTTCCCAAGGTGATAATTTATTAAATTACCAAAATTAGAGACAATATACTCTCTTAATTTTAATAATTATTTTACTGTCTCCTAGGATTTTTTATAATTTCCTTAGATCTTTATATGCTCCAAAGGGCATTTTAGTCATTTTGACTCCTTATTATTTTTTCCTAATTTTCAAGAGATTTTTTCCTCATAAAAACAATAAACACAACATAGAAATTGAGACTACAATTTTTCTTATCCGAAATGGTCATTTTATTTATACGGTTATTACACCCTTCAATTTCGTTCTTTCTCTTCACTTTTACCATCACAACGCTAAGAAACTAGTTTCTGGTGACGTCTATAGTTTCCAGCGAGTTCATGAGTTTTCCGGCAAGCTTATGAATTTTCCAACGAGCTTTTCCAGTTTTCAGCATAGAGTTTCTAGATTTCGGCGAGACTGTGATTTCGTATTCATAAACTCTTTCCACTTTTCTTCAATGGATTGTTTGATGTTTCAATAAGCTTTGATCACTATCAATGGGATTAACTAAACGAGTAATGAGATTGATAAAATCCGTAAGTACTGACAATATATGTAAAAGGACTGACAAAGATTTTTGGGTTATGACCAATTGAGTAATGATATTGGGGAAATTTACCAAAATAATTTTTTTTTTTTTAAAAAAAATTTACCTAATTAAAACAGATTGGAAACATTTTACCAAAGTAATGCAGTTGGTGACGCAAGGACAGATCACGCCACTAGTGGCGTAAAAAAAGTTCACGCCACTGACACAAAATGTGTCAGTTTGTGTTAGTGGCGTGAAGAAAGTTCACGCCATTAGTGGCGTGAACCTGTTTCACGCCACTAGGTGGCGTGAATAGGGAATCAGACCCACTTTAGTGGGTCTGATTCCCTATATATATATATATATATATATATATATATATATATATATATATATATATATATATATATATATATATATATATATAATTAAATATAATAATAATAATAATATATTATTATTATTATATTTTTTTTATTGAAATGTAAGAGATATAATCACTCTCTATATTGTCTTATTAGATGAAGAGGATTACAACATATATATAGGAAAAGCAAACGAGAACAAAGAAGGTAAATAAGGAAATACAATAAAGGCTAATAAAGACTCATAACTAGTAATTAAGACCTTCTAATCAGGGAACTAATGAAGGGATCCTAATAATTAGGAGATATATTTCCTAATATTCTAACATTATTATTATATATTATTATTTTATTTAAATTATATATATATATATAACGAATCAGACCCACTAAAGTGGGTCTGATTCCCTATTCACGCCACTAAGCGCGAACCTGGCGCGAACCTTTTTTACGCCACTAGTGGCGTAAATATTAGTTTGTTAAAATGTTTGGAATGTGCTTTAATTAGGTAAAAAAAAGTTATTTTGGTAAATTTCCCAATGATATTGACTAAAATAGCAATGGTTTTAACAAAATCAATAAGTAAAGACAATATATGTAAAATGATTGACAAAGAGTTTAGGGTTGTGACCAATTGAGTAATGAAATTGACTAAAATAGTAATGGTTTTGACAAAATCGGTAAGTAAAGATAATATAAGTAAAATAATTGACAAAGAGTTTTGGGTTGTAACTAATTAAGTAATGAGATTGACTAAAATAACAATAATTTTGACAAAATCTGTAAGTAAAGACATTATGTGTAAAAGGATTGACAAAGAGTTTTGAGTTGTGACCAATTAAGTAATGGTTTTGACAAAAATCCTAATGATTTTGAAAAAAATTGTTAGGTATTGAAAAAGTAGCTATAGAGGTTGACAAGTTCAATGAAAGCAATGACAACTTGAGTATATCGATTAATTACTTGAGTAATAAGATTGACTACTTGAGCTCTTTGACTATCATGTATCTTTTTTTTTTGTTTTGCTCGGACTATCATGTATCATTTTTTTTTTTGCTCGGATTATCATGTATCATTGACAAGTTGAATAAAAATAATTACAACTTTAGTCAATACCATTACACCTTTAGTTAATATCATTATACCTTTAAACAATACTATGACGCTTTTGGTCAATATTATTACTCACTTAGTCAATGTCATTAAGCCTTTAGTCAATCTCATTGCTTATTTAGCCAATATCATTATGCATTTAGTTATTTTCATTACTTATTTTGTCAATATACTATTATGAATTTATTTATATTATACAAATATATACATGCGCACGTGCACACACATGTATACATATCAAAGGAGCTTTGGTGGCCTAATAGCCACCCAACTCCTTCACCAAAATGTTGGGGTGGGTCCGAATCCCACCCTGTATCTCTTGATTAATTTTTTTTTTAAGGAAAAAAATCAACCCCACCCCCCCTCCCAAAAAAAAAAATCCCCTGCCCTTTGAGCTTCGGTTGCCGAAGGCTGACCGACAATGGTGCTTCTGCAAGGGCACATTTTTCTTTTTTAATTTAAAAACTGAGAACATAATGGTAAATTCATCAACATTTTAAATTCTCAATTTGATCTTTGTCACCTTTATGTAATTTCCATGTGTTAACATATTTTTGGGTTTTTCAAATTGAAATGGTATTTATTTGAGATTCTTTCTAATTAACATATTTTTGGGTTTTTCAAATTCAAATGTGTTAACTATTTGGATTTCTTTTGAAAAAACATAGTGAAGAAAACCATCGTTTTGAAACCAAAAACAAAAGAAAAAATAGGTCTAGATTTAACCATGATTGAGACCAAATGCCATTTGCCCGAACTTTATGCAAACAAATTTTTTCTTCTCGAACCAGTTTTTGGGTTTGATAACAACGGTACCAAACATAGCGATTTATTTTGTTCCAGAGTACACTCTAATTTGGTTCACGAGACAGTTTTGTTATCTAAAGTTGTATTTGGATTTCCATAAGTTGCCATGGTTGAAGAATGACGTGATCGGGAGGGAAGGGGGGAACAAAATTACACGGAAAAGCTACTGGTTTACATATTGATTAAATATTGAATAGTCCAGTCTATATCATACAGACTCCCGTAAGGAAAGATTTGAACAAAACAACAATAAACAGTAGTAAAAAATTTCAACGGATTTGAGCCCAAGTTCGATCGTAAAACCGTGCACACATGTCTGACGCAATTCTGAATTTGGATCATGCTTCTGCTAGCTGTTTAACTTTTTCTTGGTGGCGTAATTCAGAAAGAGAGGCCTCATCAGAATGAGTCCAATAATATCTATTGTGCAACCAAATGGAATCAGCCTCCACTGCGTATCCATCTTGATTCCGATTCCAACTAAAATAAGCATGACTTCTGTTCTTTATATCCAAAATCCCATGGCCGAAACTGGCTTCACGGAACGCTGAGTACTTTGGCTGTGGCTCTGTCATGCTGCCACCATTCGAGTTTCAACGATTTCCCATTAGTCCACCAATATATGACTCACTCACATCATTTGAAATCAACATAAAAATGTTTTAAAACTACTACATCTGGTACTCAATATAAGATCTCGTTCGTCGTATAATTTGCATCATGAATGAGATATAATATTAAGGACCAGAGTTACTATATGATATACTTACGCAGTAGCCAATCCTTCTATATTCCCTCCATCTCCAATTGTTATGTAAACTGGTGCAGACTGGTCATTCATGGGTTTGCACAACCCATTTACAATGTCATAGGCTATATTAGAGACACGTTCCTGCAACCATTAACAATATTATTCACTGTTTATTCAGGGGAGGAATTACTAGAGCATTTCAGTCGACAGGAGAAGAAGGAGGACTCACGGATCGTTCATAAGCATGAACATGACCAGCAAATACAACATCCACTTTGTATTTCACAAACCACCTCTCGTACATTACTCTCACAGTCTCCCCTTCCATATAGTGAGCCACATAACTGCTATATATTGGACTGTGCATCAGAACTATCAACCATGGCGTTTCTTTTCTGTTCACTTTTGCAAACTCATTCTCAAGCCATTTGTACTGAGGAGTGTATTTACCTAACACGCAAATTAATCAAATATGCATATCTATATCAGGAGAAATCAACACCAATATCGTATGTTTGTGTTGTGTGTGCTAGTTTATAATCTACAACTCGTATCAAATTTTCCAACAGCTCAGATATCTATGGACTCATCATGGAAGGCAAAATGCAAACCCTTTACTTTTCATGGGTTGATTCCTTGATTGGCACGTGCAACCCTAAGAAAAATCTTAAACTATTAAGGTGATGAAAAATCTTACCAAGAGCTGAATAAGTAGACATGACAATGATATATGCTGAAGCTCTCTTGATAGAGTACCACAATGGAGATGTACTATGAGAGGCTTGAAACGGCACATGATAACGAGCAGTATAAGGCTTGAATGGTCTAGTTTCGCCCTGCATCAGCACATAATAAAATTATTGCATCTAGTCTTTGCATAAATATCTACCATAAATGTAGAGGGAATGTGATCAAGTCTCACAAAAGTAGGCCAAACTAGCAGGAAAATCCAACTTAATCAGAATTGAATTCATCATGGGAATGAGCACTTACAAGCTCAGGAGCAAAATCAATCTCATGATTTCCTGCAGTCCAAATCCAAGGCTGATAGGCAGCAACTCTCTCTGTGAATCTTCCCCAAGTGTCCCACCGTCTGTTGTCATGAAATGGATAATCATCAGCATAAGACAAATCCCCTACATACAGCACTGTCTCTCCTTTTGCTGGGCTTTTTTCATAATGGGTTAATGTGATGTTGGAATCATAAGTTTGACCTAGATCACCTGCTCACAATGATTCCAAGAATAAGATTTCATTCTCATAAAAAAGGAAGTGTCATTTTCATATAAGTTTCGGCAATTTCATGCTTCTCCAAAATAAAGCTATAGCTAGCTCACTGCAATGTGCCTAAATTTACAAAATTTACCAACAGACTTGCTCCACAAATTACTAAGTGCAAACATCCAATCGAAGTAACACCCAAACCGAATATTAAACTTTGAGTTAATGAGCAATTCAAGCAGCTAAAGCTAACTGTATTCAGTGCAGCAAGTAGAATAATGAATTACCGATAAGGCCAAAGGTATAAGGAACGTCAGGACCAACTGGAGGAGGTGTTTTAAACCAGAACTGTCGAGTGGTAAATCCGATTCCGACCTCATAGAAATATTTGGTGTCAAACTGTATTTGCAATGAGAATACGTTGGCAAGACACTAACATTTTCTTAATACTATCATTTTAAGTTGTGTGTAAAAGACAAGCACGCACCTCCAAATTCTCAATTGTGCAGTGGTGGATGTAACCAGAGGTGTAGTTGAAGTAGTTGTAAGTAACAAAAAAACCATCAGCTTGCAATTTTAACTGGGAATCCTGTGCCCAGTATACAACAGTACTTGAACCCGGTTCATCTTGAGTGATCCAAGAAACTATCACACCCTTCCCCAAATGATCTCCTTGTGTTATATGGACCTTCCCAACAAATCCCCAGGGAAAAAAATTTAGTTCCCGAAGAAAAAAATACAGGAAGGAGAAGAAGAAGTTAGTTGTTCACCTGCTGAGGAGCATTGTAACCAGGGGGTACTCGGAAAACATCGCTGTCCAAGGGCATATCCAGGGAATAATTATAGCTTCTCAAGAAGCTGCTGGTGATTCCGCCTTCACTGACATCGGTGTTGATGATATAAAGAAATCCCGCCATTAAAAGCCATTCCAGCTTTCCCTTCCATGTCAGTTCCATCCCTCACTGTTACCTTCTCTGTCCCGATATTCTTGCTCGTCTAATTCCCGTATATTTAACGATTCCTTTTTCGAGCTTCTTAAGAACAGAGAAGCTAACACCATGTTTCTACCGGTCGGTCTTCTCATTTCCAAAGCGTGATGGGTTAGTCGGAAAGCCACACATTCGTATATGTATCATTGGATACTTTATTAAACACGTGGAGATTGGGTAGGGGATGAACGCTCGTACAATTGAAGTTCGGGTAAAATAAATTTGGGATAATCAAAATTTAACTAAAGAAAAGGGAAGAACAGCAGTAAAGAAGTGAGAAAAGAGTGATAGAAAATAGTATTTTTTCATTAGGTAGAAGTAGAAGTATATCATACATAATTTCTTGAATACAAGTTTAAAAAATCAATTACAAAATGGCATGTGTTATGGATTCATGCATAAAGCTCATTTGCTATGCGGTCTAATAAGGACAGAAAAATTATTTGATTCAATATAAATATACAAGTTCTTGCCACCCGAATATGAATTAGTTAAAACCGAAGGTCCTGATGAATCGGGTGAGATATCAAAAAAACATACTAGTCCTTCAAGGTTAGACATATGTTGTTCTTATACAGAACCGCACGAATTACATTATTTTGAGAAATTTGAAACAACATGGGAGGTACATAATACTCTTAAACATCAATGACTAAATATATGTCTCATTAAAACATTTTATTGGAAAAAAATCAATTGAACAAAAAATTAGTAAATAAAGTTTACAGTGCATGAAAAAAGAAATTAATTAAGTTTAAGTGTTATTTGAGTTAGTAGTAAAAGTTTTTTTTCCAAGCAATTTACGATATAAAATAAATGTGTGAAAGAAATTTTTTCTCAACTTATAAAAATGTAGTTCTTGAACATTAACTTTATTAAGCACTAAATGGGTAGTTCATGGTTTTTTAAAAAAGAAAAGAAAAAGAAAGCCACAGACTCTATCTGGAGCTTGCTTTTTTTTTTTTGACTTTAAGGGCTTACTCGATTAAAAAATCAAAACTTCAAAAATGTGAGACTTGAATGTTTCTACGTGGTTAGGATTTATGGATAATTAAGTTTTTTATTTTATTTGGGACTATATGTAATTTTATTTGTGCCAACCATGATTGTACTTTTTTTTTTAAAGGCAATCTAATTTGAATATCTGAATATGTTACAAGTATTGAAGTATATGGTTATTTTACTAAGATCTAAAGTATTAAAATGATATATAGCACTCCTCCTGAAGAGAATTATAAGTCATCATCTAACAAATTTCACAAACCAATAAAAGTAGTCAGAAGTCAATAAAGTTGCTACACTTTAAGTAACCCAATTTTTTTATCCCAAACAAGTTGAAGCCCTTCAAAAACCGCCCATTGCCCTTCAACTACACTTGTGCCAACCATGATTGTACTCTGAGACACCTGTAATGTAGTGCACAGTATACCTCACCCATTTAATGGGCTATGAGCCCATATTCCGAGTTTCAAAACAATTTCTTCTACAAAGCCTAACCCACGTTCTGATATTTAGGCCTCGCAGTCTTCCTTGCATCAAGATCACTTGCGGCTGTATTTAGGATTGGTATCTTCGTTTTAGCTTTTATGAAGTACATTTGAGATAAAACTCATCTCAATCAACATGGAATTAATGTAGAATTGATCTAACGGTGTAAGACTGTGTTAAAAACATCATCTAGTGACTCAGATTTATTTCCCTATAAGTAATATTCCTAAAAAAATAATTTGAACATCAGATTTATATGTCTCGTATATCATTTATGGGCCACTACTAAATATGTTTATATATTTCAAAATGCCAATAAAAGTGTTGGCAAAAAAAATTATCTATGAAAGTTATAAAAAGGCACGCTAAACAATGTCGTTTGTGTGTGATGTGAATTTCGTTTTCATATCACTTTTACGTATTCTGGTAATTTATATATAACAAAATATTAAAGACTGGAGACACTTTTAAGAGTCATAACATAACCCAGCTCATAGATTGACCTACTTGCAAAACAAAGTCTAGTAATTATTAGATATTTTTAAAAGGTTAGAAAATGGAAGCGTGATCCCAATAAAAAAATATATATAATTTTTTTTAGAGGAAAAGGAAAAGTATTAAACTTGATGATGATAATAGATCCTAATGATTTATAAACTTTAATGATGTGGTGTTGGGATCTGTTGATTAAAAATCATACCGGTTTAACTGTACCTAGAGCTTTGTCAATTTGTCCATGTCTTTCTGGGATGAATCGGCAACGATAGAGATATATATACTACTCCCTCCGTCCCTAATTATAGGAGCAATTTAACCGATTTTGGGAGAATTAAGGAGATGAGTTAAATTAGTTAATTTTACTCATTTTCCTAAAATGTCCTTATATAAATTTAAAATGACACAAGTTGCCCTAATTATAAGTGTTTCTAATTTGCCTTATGTTAGATATCCATGACATATTAGTTTATTTAGGTATATTAGTTGCTTTTTATATAACCATGTGTATACATATATGTGTATTCATATAGATCTATCTACATACATAGAGACACACACCCATATATCTACACACACATACATACATACAGACACACAGACACACACACACATATATATGTTTATGTGTGTGTGTGTGTGTGTTCACACATATATATCTACACATATATATATTGACACACATAAACACAAATCTACATATATATATATATATGTAAACACACATATATATAATGCTCCTAATAATAAGTATAAATAGGGGTATTATAGGAAAAAATTGACAAAATTTAAAACTTGCTCTTATAATTAGGACCAAAACCAACTCCAAAATTTGCTCCCATAATTAGGGACGGAGGGAGTACTTATTAGGGTCCTTAATAAAATACTACCTCCGTCCCTAATTATAGGAGCAATTTAACCGATTTTGGGAGAATTAATGAGAGGAGTTAAATTAGTTAATTTTACTTATTTTCCTAAAATGTCCTTATATAAATTTAAAATGACACAAGTTGCCCTAATTATAAGTGTTTCTAATTTGTCTTACGTTAGATATCCATGACATATTAGTTTATATATGTATATTAGTTGCTTTTTATATAGCCATGTGTATACATATATGTGTGTATATATGTATGTATACATATAGATCTATCTACACACACATATATGTTTATATATGTGTGTGTGTTGACACATATATATATTGACACACATAAACACAAATATACATATATATGTGTAAACACACACATATATAATGCTCCTAATAATAAGTATAAATAGGGGTATTATAGGAAAAAAATGACAAAAGTTAAAACTTGCTTTTATAATTAGGACCAAAACCAACTCCAAAATTTGCTCTTATAATTATGGACGGATGGAGTATATACATACATATATATTAGCACCCACCCTAACGGCTTTTTGTGCATATACACATCAATGGCTTGTTTGTTACATGCTAAAAGAGTACTCTTCTTCTGATCCTAAATATACTATATAATTTATAGTGTAAATTATACTATAAAATATGTCTTATATTTAAGAGTCGCAGGTTATAAAACCTGCATATACCGAGTAGGAGACAAGGCAAAGAGTCAAAGAACCATGGTGTGGTACATGAATATGCTCTCTACAACACGACAATGCGTCAAGGATATATGCTTTGATAATAATGATGTACGTAGTCACGAATGGTCGGCCAATATTGACAGTCAATCAATGCACAAGCCACGCTTCTACTGATCTAGTTTCCTTCAATATAATGGTTCATTTTGCCACCCACCACCCAATCTTACTGACAGCTTTTTAGTTATGTTTGTTACAAATTTTGCCAGCACTGAGTAATAATAACAACCAGGTGAGTAGAGAAATTAGAGACCAAAATGATTCCGTTTGACTCTGAAAATATACTATTGTCTTAAAATCAAAATCTGCTCATGCCTACAAGTTGTGTTCACGTCTGGGAAATCATTCGAGGGTCTCTTTTGTTTTACTTCCATACGTTGTCATGATGATCTATAGAATATATAGCATCACACACACAGTAACAAAATTTCTTGAAAAGGTAAAAACGTCTCTTCTGGTAAATCAAACCATAAATTAACATATATGTAAAAGGCAGATGGGATTTTCATGAGGCTCTATTGGCCCCCACTTGATCATCACTTCTAAATGTCCTAGCAAGGAAGAAGCATTTCACTTAACCAAAAAAAGATTCAAATTAAAAACAAAACCATGGATATGAAAAATCGCTCATACACACACAAGCTTCGTGATAGTACGGAAGTAGTATAACAAGTATACGAGTTCTTGTTCACCCAGAGAAAATGATGCTTTGGTCTGATGAAGTTATCAGGGTTTTTTGGATCAGACATTTTCTGAGGACGAAGAGATGAGTGGCTGAGTAAGTGAGTTCTTGGAGTGGCTTGTTGGCCTAGGAACGTGCTCAGCAGCAGACACAATAGCAATTTGTTCCTTTGCAAACTTCTTCTCTTCACTTTTACCCCACAGAACCAGATACAATCCCACCACAATCAATGCTGCTCCAATAATCCTGTCAAACATAACACCCACATATACAGCAATTAAATTGGTTTTGTTTTATCTCTTTTTTTAAAGAGTCTAAAAGCAAACAAGAAAACTCGCATCTATATGTCACAGTCCTCATCAATAATATATCATGGTCAAACTTGTTATATTCCTTGTAAAACTTGAATGAAGTTTTTTAAAACCCTTTAGGGAACCAAAAAGTACCCTCCGGTCTAGCTCGTGGGAAACTTTTGGAGTTTTGGTCATTCCAAAGTTAAAAATATATCACGGTCAAACTCGAAAAGCATTCAGAGACTACAGTTATAGGTCCCATTACTATATACTGTTTCTATAACCAGATTCATATTAAGCGGGCCTAATATTTGAGTCCACAAATTCAAGTTAGAAAATTTCATCTGTAGAGAGATACTAATTAAATTAAATGTTGAAAGCTAGTAGTAAAAAATACGAACCCTCCCAAATAGAACTCTTCGCCCAAGGCAATGGAAGACATGATGGCGACAACAAGAGTCTGAACTGGTTGGTACACGGCCACGAACACTGGGCCCCCCCTGTCAATGCACCATATCTGAACGGCGAAGGCAATTCCTGATGCCACCACTCCCTGCAATTAATCCATAGAAATTTTATTAATTCCACTATCGAATGAGTTAATTACAAGAGGTTAATTAATTCTAATTAATCACGTACAGCGTAAACAATAGTGAAAGCTTCTCCACCAGAGTGGAAAAGCCAAGCCTGAGCGTTTCTTTCAAAGATCAAAGCGATGACCAGAAACTGAATGAGGCCAAAGAAACATGTGTAGGAAGTGACAGAGAGGCGAGCTGGGTACTTCTTGAGCACAGGTGCTTGCATCACAAGCCAGCCTGACCACGACAAGCAATGGCCTATCAGGTAGATACATCCAAGGGTCCAGCTCTTTCCATTTGCATCTCCAAGCCCCAGTGAGCCAAATAGAGACGTTGAACTCCAAGTGTTCTGAACATGTTGAGTTGGGCTGTATATGGTTGGACCCTGGTATAGAGTTATCACGCTTGCCCCTGCCACACAGAATAATGTCCCTCCCACCTTGGCCAACCCGTCTCTTCTGTTCCACCTCACTTTCTCAATCCTGAAATATTGTTTATGTCATGCGCGCTCTTAATTGCACAAACTAAATTAACTGAGCTACTCGGAAAATTAATAAAAGTGACGAGTAGCTTGCCCGAATATGGCTGCCATGAGGAAAGTGATGGCGGGGACGGAGTTCTGAATTGCTGACGCGAAGGTCGGAGATGTGTTGTCCAAGCCAAGCAAGTAGAACCCTTGGTTTGCCGTGATCCTGTTATACATAACAACACAAAATAAGCAGTTACATATACTACCCATTCTCAAGGGTTTTGAGACATGTATGTATGTAGGTACCCGACAAGTGCGAGGAGAAAGAAGTTGAAGGCGAGGTTCCAGTTAAGCGCAGGCCGATCCTTCCTGCAGGAGAGAAACAGAGCTGTAGTGTTATGTATGAAGGAAGGAAAGAGAAGGATGATGGAGAAGGGAGATGAGAAGAGAGGTACTTTTCGAGGAAGTAAGCGAAGGGAAGGAGGAGAAGCAAAGCGATGATGTTACGGTAGACAGGGAAAACAAGTTTGCTGATGCCCATGTTGAGGGCAGCTCTTGAAACGACATGAAATCCTGCATAGCCAAACTGCAGGGCCAACATGGCCGCATGCAGCTGAAACCGCTCTGGAATTGAACACCACATTCTCTTTGACCCTGACTCAGCCATGTTCCAAATGCTAGTTCACACTTAACAACTCTTTTACTTACTCAAACTGCAAGTTAAGTAGTGCTGAGTTGAGGTGAAGAGAAGAAGCGAGGCTAGGGGTTATAAATATAGGCCAAGGGCCATGAGAGAATGATCAGTGTCCCACACTCGTCCTCAAAAGACGTTATAACTGTTCTTTGCCTTCCAATGTTTTTCCTTGTCCCCCACATACCCTCCAAAATCAATGGCTCACCTTCATCAGCTACACCGGACCAATTTCTCTACTCATCCAAAGGATGATGAGAAGGGAGAACTCCTTTAAATTTAGATCATTCAGATTTAATTTTTTTCAATTGTCGATTTTTAAATGAAAAATCATTTTTAAAAAATATGTTAATTGAAATATTATCTTTATTTTAAATTTTTTACCCATTAAAATAATTTTTTTAAAAAATAAAAAGTAAAAACAAATAAATGTGGAAGATCTAGATGGAAAGAGGTCCCCAAGTAGGGAAATTGATTCCCCCTCCACCCCGTGATAATTACTTCATCTCTCTCTCATTATAAACTTCAAATAGCCAATTTGATTTATAAAAAAATGGTTAAGATTAGTTAATAGCAAAAAATATATATATTTTTCAACTATGTCCTTATTTGTAGAGGACAAATGAGAGAAACAATAAATATAACGTTAAAAGGTAAAGTTGGAAAAACAACAATGAATACTTTGACAAACATAAAATGATACATCCATTCATAATTCATTTACAAATTTTAAAAGTATACTATGAAGGAGGGAGTAATGATCATTATTACCATCTCGCTTAGTCAAACATTTTGACCATTAATGAAACTAGGTCTTATTGAATATGAATATTCCATGCACAAACCCAGTTTTGATATAGCTAGAGCTACCATGGGAATTACTCTTGAATTTAAACTCTAATTGGCAAGATCACACACACCTTCACCAGATTGTGTGATTAATGATGATGATTGAGCAATAGCGAAGCCGCCATTGATATAGCTAGATAGCACGCACGAGGGGTATGGTGGGAACCTCTCATGCCTTCACTCACATCCACCCTATTAAGCATCCTTTACCCCACCCTACACCACACTAGTACTCCTATGCCCAGTTCTTTTATTATATATCTACATCTTCTGCTACAATGTATATTATTCTATATATACTCGTATTTATTTCGATTACGGGTATTTATAGTTTATATGCTTTGTTGTTCTTCTTTTGAGGAATTTTCTATTATATTCCCATTAAAATCATTACAAAGCCGTACGCGTACCTCGCTTTTTCCCCTTCTCTCTTCTCAGTCTTGGCCATTCAATTCAATCGATAATCATTACTCTACTAGTGCCACACTGCCACTAATTTTTTAAAGAAAAATGAAACTGCAATTTGATCACTTTCGCTTAAAGATGGGATATGGTATTGTTCAAAAAAAAAAAGATGGGATATGGCGGGGTCCTAGCTAGTCGTATGTACAAGAGCACTATTATAACTAAAATATGAGAAATAAGGTTGCCAAATAAGTAGTAACATGTATATTTGGCACACTTAGGAGTCACTCCCTCTTATGAACTGATGGAATTGTATGTCATGTATTGTCACAAAACATAAAAAGAATATTGAATCCTACGATGTTATAATAAGTATAATTATGAGTGGTGAGATATTTTAGGGGGATCACATTCCCATGAAAATGATTTTCATACGGAAGAGGAAGAGAAGGCATGATTTAAAGCAAGGTTCTCTAGTCTCCCGCAGATAACCCCAATCCTGAAAAGGCTATCGGACATGCATGATGGTTAAGATCAAGGAGCGGAGCCCACAGTGAAGAAGATGGAGGTCCTCTTCTCTCATTTGGAAAAAGCACAATTACTAGGAATGCGAAAAGTAGCAGCCAACGGGAAGAACCACCAAATCGTCTTTAATTTTAAATGTTTGATTAACCTTTCTCTCTACTTAATTTAACACTATAATTAGGTGTGATAGGAGTATTAATTAATGAATAGGTTTCGTAGTAAAAGCTGGAATTTTGCAGGCACTTTTCTGTATAATCAAATGGATCACACGCTGTCAAAGAAGCTAATCACTCAATGAAGTGTTTCCACTAAGGTTCCCCACCTCCCACTCCCAAGCACCTCTTCTCTTTAGCAGACATATGCTGCTCCTCTCTCTCTCATTTTTGCATATCTAATAATGATTCTGCATTTTTTGGACTCTTCATTGCGTTCCGTAGTTTAATTCCTTGTAATTTTAGTAGCATCTGATAATGTTCAAGTGCAGGGATTTTACATCACTGAACATGAAATATTGTGTAAAAAAGACAATATATAGGGAATTGCATTATTAATGGAGTTAATAATAGATAGTGATGGAGTTAAAAGTTTTGTAATTTGCATGAAAGGATGGATTTGGACAGAGTGATGTTTTTTTTTTCATATAGCTAAGGTTTATGTGAGTTGGTCTAAGGGCTCATCAGGTTGAGACGTGTCTCCGGGTTCAAAAAGCAATTAAAGAGATATTTACATATCATTATTCACCAGCAACATCCTCATATGATCAGTAGCATATTTAAACTACTACCTCCGATTTTGAACTGGAGGGAGTAACAACTTAACCTTATTATGGGTTATGTCACAATCCGATAAACCTCTGATCTGTTGGCTTGCTTGTATATAGTGATGTTAACACTTAACATTATTACATGGAGACTATGATGAGTAAATGAAGGTGGGAAAGGTATTAGGGGGAAGATTATTGTATGTGAAAATAGGCCAACAAGCATGCTTTGGAGCAAAGTGAAGTGCCAGCCTCCATCACAAGTCACAACGTGGGTCGCTTTCATTTGACTCTCTTCCATTCTCAAACAAACAAGCTTTGGAAATATCTCACCACTCTGTCCCATACTAATCAGCAAGCTTCTGGGATAATGGTGTTGACCACTGATCACTGCTTTGCAAAGGTAGATCAGCTTTATTTGTTCACACGATATTAATTTATCTGCTTAACAGTATGTACTGAGTGAGGTATTAAGCATAATTGTGAGGGGAATAAAGGGAATTGAATGATGGAGAGGGGAGCGAGCATGCAGTGAGGCAATAATAATGGCAAAGGGGAATGGGAAATGCAGGTGAGTGTGTGTGTTGGAGGTGACACAAATGGTAAACAGCCATTATTAACATGCTGAAAAAGAGGACATCGAATTGCAATATGAGGATTGAGGAATCAAATCAATTAGGATATTTCCTGACGCTAATGTTCATCCTCACGCCCCCAACATGATTGATTACACACCCCACATAACCTCAATTTCAAAACTATTAACTGTGATTTACAGTTTTAAGAGACTTAATATTATACTCCTTTACTCCTTAATGTATGACGAGTTGATTTTGATCCTAAATATAATATATAATTTTTACATTTGTCAATATTTTTTAAAATTTACCTCTACTGATGCTCCGTTAACAATAATCAAGAAGGAAAATGATTAAGGAGCAAAGGGAGTGCTAAACATTAAGAAATCTATTAACACAGCCCACAATATTATAAAGTATAATGATGGATTATTTGACTAAAATACATTTATTATTCCCTCCCCACCCACCCTAGGATCCTTTTGTCTGATTTACAAATATTAATAAATTAATTTCTTAAATAGAAAATTATTTTTACGATAACTCGAAATGGAAATATTATTTATGGATTTACAATCACAGCTTTGGTCTCTTTACCTTTTATAATAATGACGTACAATATTTGGGGGACCAAATTAGCCCAGTTAGTCGCATTCCTACACCTAGCTACCATTATTGGTGCTTGCTTTGGGGTCCTAGCACCACATCGTGTCTACCTTATTATAAACTCTGTTTGGGTTAGTGGTAAAAGTTGTTTTTAAGGTGATTTATGGTATATGAGTATAGGCGGAGTTTAACCCCCCTAAAATTTTATATTAGTTATTACACTGTACAAGAATGAGAGCAAGGGATTCCAATTTACAACAACACAACATGTTGGAATAGAAACAATTTACAGGCATAGGAGTAAGATTGGAGAGTAAGGTATATGTGCGTAGCATGAAGAATAAATAAACTAATGGGCCCTCCTAAATGACTCTTTAAAAAAAAAAAAAAAAGATTAACTAAGCTTATTAAATTAGTTTAAAGTTTTTATTTTTATCGTTTTTTATTCAAATTAATTTGTCTAACTGATAAATTGATATATAATTCAATCATACACAACATATAATATGATCAAGTAACTTATTTAGCTTCTTTAATCTAAAAAAAAAAAAGTCAGCTAGGTATTATATTTCATAGCAGAGGTGGAACATTACTAATAAATTGAATTAAATCTTGTTGTACTGGGCTCATTGACTCATTCCTACGATCAAGCCTCTCCAACAGTTACAGTTTAGAAAGTATTCAATTAATTAGCTAGTGAGACTATTGTTTTGAAATTAACATCATACCTATAATATTCTTCAATAACCTAGTCCCCCTTATGCTGAGTAATGAGGCACGGATAAGTGAGTCTGAGGGCCCGTTTGGATCGCAGAAAATTGGGGGAAGGAAAAGGAAAATTGGTATTTTTCATCGCGCGCGGCTGTTTGATTTGCATTTTCCCGGCAAAATGTTTTCCGGTGGCGGGGTGATTTTCCCTTGTACATGGGAAAATGGGTTCTCACCAACTTTGGTGGGAACCAATTTCCGACAGAGAGAGAAAATCAAAGAAGACGAACTTACCCTTTGCTACCTTTGCGAGCTTCTGATGCGTCTTCAATCCGCGACACATCTCGCTAATCTCCAACTCTTAAACTCATTAAAGAAAAAAGAAAGAGGTCAATTGTGCTCTCCAGCTCTTGTTTTCACTTTCCTTTCGATCTGATCTTTCTCGTCTTGCGACTCTAACTCTGGTCTTTTTCTTAGGTCGCTGAAGAAGGAGAAGACACAGATGCCTACCATAAATTTTTCCGATTAGAGGGAGAGGATGAGATTTTTCCGATCGCGTTGAGAGTATGGAAAAAGAAGACGTGTTTTTATTAGACCTTGATTTAGGTGATTTACATAACGGCGCGGCGAACTGATGAAAGAAGAAAAGATGGAGTGCACTGCACACTCAAACGAGTGCACTCGAGTGAACACTCATTTGATGTGCAAAATGCACTGAATGTGCACTGGAGTGCATTATTAGTGCACTCCAGTGCTGCACACATATTTCAGGTGTGGTTTAAAATAATAATTTATTCTTAAGGTAAAATGGTATTTTGCCTCATTTTCTTTCAACTAAACAAAAATTTTCCTATCAACCTATTTTCTTTTCCAGTGCGAACCAAACGTATCAAGGCAAAATATTTTTCATTCCATTCCATTCTTTTCATTTCTATTCCTTTCCATTCCCACCTTTTCTTTGATCCAAACAGGGCTTGAATTTTATATATGCTTTGTTGGATGTCTTTTGATTTTGTCATCATATTGCACCTTATAAAAGAAATTATGAGTATTATTGAAATCATTTGTAAAGCTTTATATATACTACAAAAAAACTTCGGATTACCCCTGGAATTACCGACGGAAAAAATTCTGTCGAAAATTACCCACAGAAAATTTCTGTCTCAAAAAACACCGTTGCAATCCGTGGAAAATTTTTGCGACGGAAATTTTCCGTCAGTAATTCCATGGGTAATCTGAGGTTTCTGTGTAGTTTTGCAACAAGAGTCTCAAGATATTTTAAATCCTTTACATCTAGATTCAACTACAAAAGAATTACTTCAGAAATTAAGAGAGATAGCAGGTTGGGATGTTTTATTGGTTTATGTTCAAGAATTTTGCATAAAACATGACATTGATATTTCATATATGAGTGCAAAATATATTGGAAGGAGAGGTCATACTCGAAATGAATAAGGTGATTTATGATATATTATTTTTTATTTTCACCCCCTCCCTCGTCATTAAAATTCCTGGGTCGTCCGTCACTATATACGAGATAAGTTTGTAAGATGAGTTTTGTCTCGACTTACGTGAACATACTTTTCCTCCACCAACAACTCAAACATGCATGCACATAGATGATTAAGTCATATACTCTTTGTTGCTAATAAAGTTAGGTCAAGTTTGTAAAGATATTGGATTATAACCATAATAAGGTTCTAAGTTTAAATCTTACCAATGTGAGAATTTTGTTGGTGGGAGTGGGACGATATGTAAGTATCTCTATAAACCTTCTTTGAGTCTAAAGGCATACCCTTACCCTAACAAACTCCCAGAACCCAACTAATTAACCTAAAACTTTTTGTAAAAAACAGTCATATACCCTTTTTTTTTATTACAGGGGGCAAATATTAACAGCTTGAAGTCTTAAGCAAATCGAACTTATGATCTTCCACTCTATGTTGCACCGACCCCTACACGGGATACGAGATACGACACGACTCGACACTCCGACACCTTAGGACATGTTTTGATATTAAATATATATATTATAATTTACATTCAAGTTCAATATTTCGTAAAATCCTAACCTCTAGCTTTGGCTCATCTTAGATTTGGCCTCATCATAAAAACCTTGCCTCCTTATTAAAAAAAAAAAATACAAAAGGAAAATTCATCATAAATTCAATAATATTCAAAGCCACACATATTTTTAAAAAAATAGGAGTGTCGAGGAGTGTCGAACAGTGTCGGAGTGTCCGACACGCATATTTTTTAAAAATAGGAGTGTATGTGCTTCATAGTTCCACTAACTAATAGGAAACATTCATAGCACTAAGGTATAAAACCCTTAACATACCCGTTGCTTTAGGTATGTATAATAAGTGTATCTTTTGATCCAAAGTTAAGGGCTACATCTTTTTTAAGGGGTGTGTGTGAGTGGGCGTTTGTTAGTCCATTGATACTCTCTTCTTACCTATCTGTGGTTCTCTTCTGGCACATCAAACCTCTATTTGCCCACACACACCCACTGATATCTCATTCTCATCTTCTTCACTACACATACGGACCTTTAATTTTAATTTCTTCGACTAATGCAAAATCTCGGGGGTGAGTCGCGTGTGCGTTAAAAAATGAACAAACATTTTAGTCAAAATGTTTTGATTCTAAACGTTGCCGTCATTTGGTCTTTTTGGACCACACCCCTGTCAATCTTCCCGTCATTATTTTGGCTATGGCAATTGGCAAATCATCGTCTAGGTATCAATTTCCCCATAAAATCTACTTTTCTATGTTTCTCGACCCTTATTTCACCTTCATTTTTTTTTTGGGTAATATTTGTTGTTGAAAATACTTTCAAGATAGAGATATCACTAAGATATGAATCTGTGTAACTAATATGCATAATCTTATAAACATACAATACTTCTGCACATAACGAAAACCAGTAAAAACTCACAAGACTGCCGAATATGGTAATGAACTATGAAGAAATCCGAGTCCAACATACGTTGTTTTCTTAAGACAATTTTGCTCCCTCAATACGGATGCCGAAGGTTTATGAGCAATTGCCTCCCAGAATAGAGCGGATTATTCGTCTTTAGAATGATGACTCTCTCAATCTGAAGCCCAAGCGAATCCAACGAGTCTGCTTTCAGAATTGCACAGACTATGTCTACAAAATATAATATGCATAGAGGAATGTTTGAGATTAATTTTTGATCTAGTTTTTCCCTCTTCTATTTTTTGTTACTAACACATCCTATTTATAGATGACGGAAATGATCATATGGATACCCATTGGTGAACTGACGCGACCGTGGTGAAACAATGGACCGGCGGTGACCAACCAATGGGACTTCTTATTCATAACCCATGGGATATAGATTATAAAATCCAACAATATCTCCTTCCTTCATCTTTAATAACTAAGGTCTGTTTGAGCAGACGTTGGAAAAATATGTTCACGCAAGTCAATATAAAACCCTATCACAAACTTACCTTATATATCATAAATCATGTTGGAAAAACAATTTTTACTCTATCACACGTTGCTCCACACGACACACCCGCGCACATGATCAGTAACATATTCCACCACAGTACAACTCCTATTTTAATTTGATTTATATTTCCTTCATCAGTTTCTCACTTGGACTAGTATAATTTTTAATTTTGTGCCTATTCATTTTTAGAAAATACAAGCATCTTTCCAGTCCTTAATATAGGGAGTCGATCTTGGTCCTAAAAATAAGACATAGTTTTTATATTTATCAATCTTTTTCTAATTTGCCTCTATTGATGCTCCCGCAACCATAATTAAATAGGGGAGGGATAATCATGGAATTAAGTAATATGAATAGGGTATTTTAGAATACACATGCATGTCATATTAACTAATTCAATCAATTTCGTTAATCTAATCAAATTATATAAATATGTCTTGTATTAAATACCGAAAAAAGCCGGGGTAAGTAGCAATTTTGCCCTGGAAGTGTTTCTTTGGAGCAATTTTGTCCCGAATTTTTTTTAATTTTTAGCAATTTTGCCCTCTGTTAGAAACCCTAACGGTCAACTAACAATTGACCGTTAGGGTTGTTAACGGATGGGTAAAATTGCTCCCAACAAAAACTTCCGTGACAAAATTGCTCCAAAGAAAAACTTCCAAGGCAAAATTGCTCCAAATTTTAAAAAACTTCTTGAGCAAAATTGAACCCAAAAAAAGCTTCGAGGCAAAATTGCTGCTTAACCCGAGAAAGTATATAGACACCCAAGTGAAGATATACTTATCTGATGGGGCAGCTAGGCTAGGTAGCTTATAAAGTGCCAATAATTGCTAACCCATTATGAACAGAATAATGGTATATATTTATTACCATATAAAACAGCTACCACCACATGCGGTTTGATTTCATTTAGCATATATATAAAAATATTATTTTCTGCGCACTTTAATAATTACGTGAAATTATGAGAACAGACTAAAAACTCCTCATGCACTTGTATAGTAATAAAACATCATCACGGTTTGGGTGGGAATGTCACAACGTTTGTTATCAAGCAAGCGAATTATTCTTGGATAGATAAACGTACAAAAACACAAATTAAACATGCAAATACCAGGACACCTGAAGAGCTCTGGCCAAATAAAAAAGTATCAGATAGAGAGCATATTATCACCAATCACTAATTAATTATATAATGTAATCTCATAATTTAACATTTTTAATTAGCCGAAAGTCATGAGAGCTTAATTTAATTAAAACTAAACACGGATTCCTTGAAAATTTGAGGAATAATTCGGCTTAATATATAATGGCATGTTATTGCTATGGATTTCATTTTGATATAAATTTTGGAGTATACTGCAATTGACTCAGGAACCGTCAAACAATGCGTTCGATCTTGAGCTTTCTTTGGGTATCACTTCTGTTGTTTGCTCTCTCCCCTCCTGATCTGCTTTAATTTTGGGTATTTTAATTTGTTCTCTCTTTTTCTTTTTTTGATATATTTGGGACACGTCAATAATTAACACCTATGAGATTCGTACACCCATTACAATCATTAGCTAAAATCACTTCCAAAGCCTTAGAAGGCTGATAAATCTCATATATGGTACCCTAGTCTAACCTCGAGGCCCCGCTTCACTGGGTAGTTCAATTCACAGCAGAGTTGCAAGACCGAGGCACGAATCTAGTCTTCGTTGTCCAATCCATTCGGAGAAGCATTTGCACTTCGTCAATGATACCAGAGTTGCGATGATTACTGCCCTGAGCGTAGTGAATCAACTTTAAACACTCAGTAGAATTTGTTTCCAGTCATACTTTTTGGAACCCCATTATCCATGCAGTTTTCAAACCCACCAGACACGCCCAGATTTCTGCAGAGAGCTCATCCCCCTTCTCAATGGGATTTATGAAACCTTTAAGAAAGCCTCCAGATGCATTACGAATAACCCCTCCACTCGCACACTTACTAGTAGTTCTTGAATATGCATCGTCAACATTCACCTTTATCTACCCCTCCTCCGGTGTATTTTGTTCTCTTTTAAAACTTAGGAAATAATCACGGTAGAGTTATAAGAAAATAATGTAATTTCTAAAAAGTCGTACAAGTTATTGGCATGACGGTTTCAATACAGAAAATATTAACACTCAAGATTTTTTTTGCAATTAAACTTTTTTCTTTGGGTGCTTCCATTTTATTTATTTCCATAAAAAATGACAACAAACCATTCCTCTAATAAATAATGGAAAGAATATCACTGCAGATAATTAACATAATGTTTTATTATATATTTTGTTTTCTTTAGTGGATAAGCAAAACATTTGCTGGATATGATCAAACTCATGATTTTCACAATAGAAAAAGAGTAGAGTGCTATAGAGCCATTCTCGGCATAATGAAGATATTCCTATCATAGCAAGCATTGTAAATTTGTGATGATATCAAGAATACTCTTGACATAATATTTCATTAATTATACTCCATTATTCTTACTTTGTACATATGTTATATTCCCAGCATGTGTTTATTCTAGGAAGTGTTACAATATAAAAATATTTCTATTTTATGTAAAACATATAGCAAACAAAATTTTAGGTAATATTTTTCAATTATGTTCTTTTTTTCTTAATTTCTTTATAATCGAATCTAATATGCTAAGATACGACTTACATCCTTTTCTGCTTGGGTATTTTAAACAAAATATTTGAGTTCTTGGACTAATGAACTATGAGGAATTCAAACGTCATGGAACTGTAATTTTTTTTTTTTTTTGGATATAAAAGAAGGCTAAAAGCCTAAATTACAACCAAACCAATTACACAAAGGAAGAATTTAATCCTAGGCTCTCTTAAATTATCCAAGACCTGAGATAATTCGGACAAACATCAATAAAAGAAGAATTAGAAATGCCCGACTTAGCTAAGGCATCCGCAACACGATTGACACGCCGTGTTATGCCGTGGGATAACACGAATATCCACTTGCCAATTCCAACATAGCATCTTCCTAATCTTGATAATCAGATTGCTCCATGTACTACAAAAATCATGGAACTGTAATTTGAATTCACTCTATTTTCTTCGCAGCGCAGTTATAATATGACTGCTTTTAGATTTTTTCTTCAACAAAAATTTTGGGTAATGCACGCAGGCCAGACGGATATTGGGCCAGGGCCTGCAGCCCAGTGGAAGGCTGGGGTGCATAAGTGGGGACTGGGGAGAAAATCCACGTATTGATCCCCTTCACCAAATGCCTGTCTGGTAGCCAATGAGGATTGATACAGTTGGTTAAGGCGTCGGCCTTCAACCCAAAAGGGAGGAGGTTCGATACCTACTGGTCGATGTGAGGACCTTATTGGTAGGTGATCTGTAAATATCTCTGTAAGCGCTCTTTAAACCTGGAGGCATGTCCTGGCTTTGGTGAGGTACCGGTGAGGAAAATAATATTCAGAAGGAAAACTCTTAAAAGAAGTAAATTTTTTTTTTTTTTTTCCTTTTAATATTCCCTCCCTTGTGTTCCTCCCAATTCCTTCTCCATGCAAATATAGTTTGTTTGTTTTTTTTTTTGGGACCAACAATAGAAGGAGGACATGACACGTTAGCATTAAGTTAGTACATGTTTGGATTAGCGATAGAAGTTATTTTTTCAATATGATTTACAATATACAAAGTAAACATATGAAAGGAATTTTATATAGCCTTGCCTGAACTTATTTTTTTAACATTAACTAAAACTTGCCTTACTCGGTTACTCCTGACAACAATTTGGCCAGCATGAGATTCGGGCATTGCTTTTAGACTCTGACAATGACGATGGTATCGTTACTAAAAATATCTCCATAAAATCAAATAGGCTGACCATGAGATGCGGGCGGAAATGTGTAGTGGTTTTCCATGAAGTAGGCCAAGCCCGCTATCCTTTGGATAAGATCTTCAATAATTAAATGGTTAGGCAACAAGGCAAAGCAAAAATAGAGTAATAGGCTACATTGCATGTTCTTGACTCTTGCACTCAATATAATATATGTAGATATAACCAACAGGTGGTTGGTCCAACGGGATGTGGTGTTGGATTCCCTTAAGAGGTCTAGGGTTTGAGCTGCGGTAATGCACTTGTAATCCGCTTTATATGGAGCTACTACGGTTGAGAGGGTCATCCTTGTCACTGCAGAATCCGAATCCGGATTAGTCAAAACCGAATGTTCTGATGAATCGGGTAGGATACAAAAAAAAAAATATATATATATATATATATATAAATATACACACACACATATACTAAACAACCCTTCCAACTTAATTGAGTTTTCTTCATTTTCCCTTAATGAGTAGTAGGTCGAGTGAGAGGGATGTATTCAGCGAGGATATGAGACAAGTAACTTGCAGTCATTACACCAGATGTCCTTACATTTTCTAGTCTATTGTGTTTTTGTTACGAATTCTGAAAAACAAAAAATAGAACATTTTTTTTTAATGTTTTGTTATTTTTCCTACAAAATTTGAGAAGATGCAGGGAATATTGTATTTTTATTAAAGGGAATTATGTAAATATAAAATATCATTCTTTCACCCTCCACTTCCACTTCGCTATTTTGGATGTGTTTTTATATGTTTTTTACAAACCAAAGATTTCAAATAGTTTTTTAATTTTTTCCTTTTCCAAAATTGTTTAAAAAAAATACTCTGCAGAATTGTTCTGGGGACTGGGAACATACAATTAGATAATAGAATCAAACAAAATTGGATAACATTTTCCTTTGATTTTTTTAATTTTATTTTGGGGAAATTAAATCCATCCTTTTATCGGATTATCCAGATGGACAAGTGCCTCTCATTCTGGATATCTGGGCCTTGAGCCCTCATCATACCCAAAAAACAGTGCCTCATTTTGGAATCACTGTTCCTAAATCCTCCCACGAGTTGCACGCAAACTAAAAAAATATTAGCTTTGAAAAATGGTCAACAGGCCATGTGACCTCTATTCTTAGTGGGCAGATCCATGTACTGTTGCCCATCAAATTCATATTCCACGGGCCCAAATGCTCACATCTTTCTGTCTATTTCATTGCATCAATTTTCATTTGTCGTAAACGGAAAAGCAAGGAATCTGGTTGGTTGTGGTTGCTCCTTGTCAACACTTCAAAATTGACATAAATGTTTAAAAAATCTCTACAAGCATGGGTTTTGAAGTTAAAGCATTGAAGGTAAACCACTCTGATTTTCTCTGAAAGGGAAGCTTTTAATATAATATAGCCTCCCTTTGCATTCTGTTCTTGGATCCAGCGTAAGAATATTCAATAATTTAGAAAAAATATAATATTAAAATAGAAGGATGAATAACAACAATGGCTAAGGATATGTTTTGCTTGTCTTGATTTATTCTCCGAGGGAGCGTTTGTTTTCTCGTCAACTGCTACTATGTTAACATAAAGTGTCCAAGGCTTATCGGAATTTTTAAAGTAACATTTTCCTAAAAATATTTTATTTTTCTTACTCTCCTTTTATTTTACCCTAGGAGACTTTTTGAATGAAATAATTACACAAAATAAAATTTTCTCATAATATTCATTTATTATTAAAATTTAAATTCATGTAAAAAAAAAAAAAAAAGTAAGCCAAATCACTCAATACTGATACTCTTAAATTAACAAAAAAATGGAAAGTATGATTTTATTTTCGGCTCAAAATCTTATAAAGAAAAACGGAATAACGATGCTCTGATGATATTTATAGTTTATAGATTTTTTTGGCATAAGTATTTTAATATTAATTCTGATGAGTGATGATAACGATACCTTATCTGTTCGTCCTGACTTTTTTTTTCTATTTTTAATTTATTTCTTTTGGGAGAAAAATCAAGACAAAATGATAGAAAAAGAACATTAAACCTGAAAAATATCAAACCAACTTTGTTACTCAGAGATAATAACTACATTTAATAAATAATTATTTCCAACTTATTGAGAAATGCTGATGTGAGATTTTGTGATTTTTAGGTTTTTTTTGTTGTTGTCGTTTTCTCAAAAATTAAACGGAAAGAGGATGAACGGACCTCGTTACATGGCGCACCTTCTGGCGAGTGGTGATAGCTTGCCCACCTGTTCTTTCTTTCTTCCTCACTATTGTGTTGGACCCGGGGGACCAATAACAGAGAGCCACGTGTCGGTACTGTATTGGACAATGTTGGTATACCGTCTTCCCGGAATTTCTTATTAAAGCGTGCTGAAGTATCTCATCAGTTTATCTTTCCCACAGACACAGTACCTACTCCTCTTGCGTTAATCCGATGGGCCGCCATTCGCTACTGGCTCTCTTGCTCTTTTCCCTCCTATCGGCGGCCGTGGCAACGGTGGAGGGCATCGATGATGAAGATGACCTCCTGATTCGGCAAGTGGTACCGGACAACGACGATCACTTGCTTAACGCCGAACACCATTTCTCCACCTTCAAGACCGAGTTCGGCAAAACCTATGCTACTAGAGAGGAGCACGACTATCGTTTCGGTGTCTTCAAAGCAAACTTGCGCCGGGCTAGGCTACACCAGAAACTTGATCCCTCCGCCGTCCACGGCGTCACTAAATTCTCCGATCTTACTCCATCTGAATTTCGCCGGCAGTACCTCGGCCTCCGGCCGCTTCGTCTTCCCGCCGATGCTCATGAGGCTCCAATCCTCCCTACAAGCGATCTCCCCACGGACTTCGATTGGCGAGATCATGGAGCAGTCGCTGAGGTCAAGGACCAGGCACGTATATGCACTGACGCTTTGATTTTCTCCTAAAATTTATTGTTTTTTTTTTGTTTTTGCTTTTATTTTCTCTTAAATCTTGTAAGATCTGGCCTGATTAATTTCTGGAGTGAATTGTTCAGGGAGCATGTGGATCATGCTGGGCGTTTAGTACCACAGGGGCGTTGGAGGGAGCTCATTTTCTGGAGACTGGCGAGCTTGTGAGCCTTAGCGAGCAACAGCTAGTGGACTGTGACCATGAGGTTTGTTTGGCGCCTCTGATATGCATAACGCGTTCGCGTTTGTTGGGAAAAGAAAACAATATAGAATAATTCTTGTTTTATTTCCTGACGTAGATAATCTTGCAATAACTTCATTTATTACATTTTATTGTGAATCAATCGCTTTGTTTTTCACCTAATCCAAATAAATAGATGTTGAAGACGGTAGATATAGTACTAAACGGAAAATTTTCTGAAAATATTTTCTACACCCTTGTTTCTGATAAATTATCTAAGTTCTGTACTTCCTTGGATTACTGACTTGGTGAGTTTGACTTTTATGCGAAGAAATATTTTCCACTTTTTTTTTTTTCAATTTTATGGAAGATTTCAGTCTGGTACAAATTTTGGTCTGGTTATGCGAAGTATACGCAGTAGGCAGTTGATGGTTGATTTAGAGGACTCGGTCTTGTTTTCACATAGTCGCTATGAGTATTAAGTTGTTGAAAATTGATTTATTTTATACAAACATCATGAAGTAACATGTACGATGTTCTCAGTGTGATCCAGAAGAGGCTGGAGCATGTGACGCAGGCTGCAACGGTGGGCTGATGAACTCTGCATTTGAATACACCCTGAAGGCCGGTGGGTTGCAGCGAGAAAAGGACTATCCTTACACTGGAACTGATCGTGGTACCTGCAAATTTGACAAGAGCAAAATTGCTGCTTCCGTGGCTAATTTCTCTGTGGTTTCCATAGACGAAGATCAAATTGCTGCAAATCTGGTTAAGCATGGCCCTCTTGCAGGTAGATACTTTTTTAATATAATAACACATTGACCTTTACTTCCTCGTAGGAAAATACTTTCATGAGGGGTTGCTGACGTGAATGATGCATGATTTGATTCTTCTTCTGCTTCAAAAGGATTATGTGCCTAATTAGAATAACACTGACTGTTACTTTGATTTGTGCAGTTGGTATAAATGCAGTTTTTATGCAGACATACATTGGTGGCGTTTCATGCCCATATATATGCGGAAAGCATTTGGATCACGGGGTTCTTCTGGTGGGCTATGGGTCTGCTGGTTATGCCCCCATCCGCTTTAAGGAAAAACCCTACTGGATCATCAAGAATTCATGGGGAGCGAACTGGGGAAATGAAGGGTATTACCAGATCTGCAGGGGTCGTAACGTGTGTGGAGTGGATTCCATGGTCTCAAGCGTGGCTTCTGTGGGTACTTCGCACTCATCTTAAGCTTCTCCCCTAGTTCCTTGCCCAGCCACTAGTTTGGGGTTTGTGTATATAGCAAGTACCGTTAAATGTAGTTCGATATCCTTATACATGTCCTCTATATAGGAACTGGAAACTGCGTTACGTACTTACGTTCATGTTATGTTATGATTTGTGTCTGCTATGTAGTTTGTTGTGTTTATGTTATGTATTGTAACTCTACTTATTAGTTGCACCAAAGGTTGTTTTCCGTTGTAATATTAACAGTAGTAATGGCAATAATTCCTGTATAAATTGATATTGCCTTTTTTATAATTTATACAATCATATGACAAAGTAAGTATAAACAAAACAGGGTAGCTTGCGGGGATAGCCTCTTAATCAAAATTTGCCAGGCTCCTCTTCTGCAAACTGACATAATCAATGTAGCATTTGGCGTTTAAGCTTCATCATCCTCGTTAAGTAGAGTAAATGAAAATGGGCTGAACTTGTAACCATCTCCTTCGTAAAACTTGTTCTGGAACTCTACCCAGTGAAGCCTCAAAGCGTGCAAGAACGCACTTAAAGTTTCCATTATCAGGAGCACACCAACAGTTGCGAATATGAAGACGGCAATGCCAATAATGAGAACGAATATGTTGTTAAACCTGCACAAATCACAGACACACAAGGAATTTCATGAACCATTTTTTTGTTTGTTGAAACTGTCTACACCGGTTACCCAAACACATGAAAGGAATTGTATGTTGGAAAAATATTTGTCTGCTGACACAATTTCGAAGAACTTACCCCCATGCCAGAAGTAGAACTTTGTCATAGAATACACTTGATAGTTCTGAATGAGCAAGACTGAAAACGACCACAAAAGAAAAAGGTAAATTCTGGTTGAGGGCTTGGAGCATATCTGGTGTGCATTTGCTATAGGGAAGATATTGACCCTAAGCCCCAACCATAAGTGTCGGAGATTAAATATCTAGTAGAAGATGTAGCTGCAACTAATGCATAGTGCAGTTTCAGCAAAGACCATTTCATTTATTTACGTCAATGATCTATCCTGAATATGATTACCAAATAATCAAACCATTGTCCATTCCCCTGCGGAAACAAATAAAAAGCCAGAATCTAGAAATTTGCTCAGACAAGAGCAAGACATGGCGAGGTGGTTTAAAATTTGACGCGGCTTAGTATAACCATTCTTTATTAATGCTTCTATGAGATTAAATCTTCTGCAGTACATAATTTACTGCAGGTAGTGTTATAAGAAAGAAAGAGAAAAGTGGGAAAATATGGCCTGCTTTGACCAAGTTCATCAACTGGGCAGCAAACCAAAATCCTATCAAACTTCACTACGCTGCATAAAGTAAACTACCTTGCATTTTTCTTTTCTTTTTACAAGAATTCTTCTATTATACATATACACATTATACGTTTTCAACTGCATACCTGAGAGCCCATAAACGTAAATATGACGCTGTATTGGATACTGCGCCCAGAACAAATTCTATTGTGTGTATAAGTTGGTGTACAAAAACCTCGCTGAAATCAAACTCCTCATGGTGATCAGTATGGCTGTGTGGTTCTGCTTCAAGAGGATCATCGATGGCATGAAGCAAAGCGTAAGATTGACCTTGATGTCTCTAAGAGAACATGGCATCAGCAATATGTTTGGAGTTTAGAAAGAAGTGGAGTAAAACCCAAAAAAGAAGGTAAAGAGAAGTACTACCTCCAGTCCTAATTATAGAAATACTTTTATAGTGCAATTTGCAATACAAAAGTGTTCCTATAATTAGGACAATTACACTACAAAAGTGTTTCTATAATTAGGACCAGAGGGATTATAAATGAAGAATATCTCATACTTCTTGATGTTGCTTCTTCAGGAGAAAGGGTTTTGGGAATAGCATCCAAGGAACAGCAATGAGTGCCAACATTAATAACACAAGCTAGCAATAAAAAACGAGGCTAGTTAAGACGTGACATCTGTTCATCACAGCTGAAAATGGAGGAAAAAGAATAGTGTCCATAGGCCAAATCAATATTTGAACGTTCTTACTTGAAGGAGCTTTTGGCCCACAAAGAGCTGGTTTTCACCCAAATCATCAGTTGGACTTAGGAACATGTATATCATCACATGATACAGGTCAGCTTGAGATCCAGTACACCATTTAGTGATAATGAGGAGTGAAAGATACCCGAACAAGCTGTTTAAAAATATCATCTGGGGAATGAACTGGTGCCTGAAGTAAATTAAGTAGTCAATCAACTTTGCACAGATAAAATGAAGGCATTAATACTTGATGCGATTTTCTTCTATTACCAGATATTTATGTCATTGCCAAAGTATTTGGCATTACAGTAACTCAATATAATTCCAAGGTTCATTTGGGCTACACCCAGTAGGATTGACATCTTCATCTTTAGGGAGTTAAGAAATGGCAATTCAGTCCTAGTACCGTGCCATATAGGATCCAAGCCAAATGGATAATTTCTTCGGACTGTAATCAGGCCTGTTGTACCAGCATCCCTGGAAAATTAACGATAAGTAATATTCTCATATAATGTGACTCAACTTTAAGGGGTGGGGGGGTTATTTGTCATATAAATGTTACTCATGAGTGATGATTACCTGCATGAAGGATCACGGCAACCATAGGCAGATGGCCCGAATAGTTCAAATGGAATAGAGAAGAATTCATTATATATCAATCCTGTGTAGATTGAGAACAGTGCCATCATCATAATAACATAGCGGCCACCAAAAGTCATTTCTACGATGTCCCCCAGTTTCTGTTATTAATAGCAAGAAGTAAAGCTGATCCACGCATAAAACATGGGGAGGCAAAAGGCATTTCGCCATTTCGGAATGAAAACAACAATTCATGAATGAGTCAATTACCTGACTAGAAAATTTCTTCTCCCTGATAATGAAATATAAAGTAGCCAGCAATAAACATATACCATGCCCCCAATCACCAAACATAACAGCAAAAAGGAATGGAAACGTGATGATTGTGAAAACACCAGGATTTGCCTCGCGGTACTTGGCAACTCTGTCAATATTACCAATAGACTATTTGAGCTCTAGGCAGACAATCAATGTATCAAGTAACTAGGAAAAGTGTTGGCAACAGAACCAAAAAACTCGCTAAAATTAAAATGATAACTATATGATGTAGGGCATGCAGAAAGGCTAGAAGAAAATTTCCGTTTACAACTTCAGGCTCCATCATTATGCTTCAATCTCATACTAAATACGATTATACAATCTATATATATATATATATATATATATATATATATATATATCCAACATGAGGTAAGATTAAATTGAACTCTATGGAGGAATTCATTCTATTATATAAATCTGAGCGAGAATAGTCTTCTTTTGTCACAAATTGAAGTGAACTGACTTCTTATTTTTCAGACAAGGCTGGCAAATTTAGCAGTTCCAATCTAATTCCACCAGCCAAAACATTACCGCTGTTTGTTGCTCAAAGGACTATGCTGCCTTGTTGTAAATACACTCAATTACCACTTAACGAGACTATGCTTTGAAAATTCAGGCATGTAATGACGGTCTTTCCTTTAGTGATCCAAGCATATATACGAAGTCTAAAAGAATATATGAATAATTATGCATCATGTAAAAGGGGAAAGATGAAGAAGTTACAAATCATCAAGTTGAGTAAATAAGTCAAGAATATAAAAATCTTAAATGCTATTTCAATTAAAAAAACTTTAAAGGCATCATAGATAAACATAAAAACAAACAATATATTTCAGTTCACTACTAATTGTCGTTTAATTTTATAATGTTTACACTAGAACAAAATTTTTAAATTATTTGAAATTATAGTCTAAATTAGTTTCACGGTTAATATAAACAAGTAGTTATTGTTGGGTTTAACGTATTCAGTCTCCACAAGCAAATTGAAAGGTATAGACAATAAACAGACAGATATTATATATTACAATGGAGTTGGATCATATGAATAATACAGTTTTGGATGTAGATGAACATGCTAATCTCAAAATGACTTACCCATACGCATCTACAATTTCTTGAAAAGCAGAAGTAAATTTGTTTATCCGGAAATAGGTAGGTGGTGATTCCTTTGTTTGTAAAACCTGGAATATGGTCCCAACTTGTGAGTTACTGTCCATTCTTGCTCGCTGCAATGCACTTTGAATCTGCCAAGTACAAAATTCAAAACTAATCAGATAGATCAACCAACATTAGATTTTCACATAGCAACCCGCAGAATACACACACACATGTTTTAGAGATACTATTTGACTATTAGATATTAGATTAGGTTATATGTCAAATTATTTTTTGAAGAACAAACCTGATTTGTTGCAAAAACAGGGCACCAACCTTCTGCAACAAGACATTTCTTTGTCACATCGACGTTAAACATATTCAAAGTGTGATAAATGGATTTTACCTTCTTCACCTGTTGATCAAAATTTAAGATAGATTTGAAGTGAGGTTTAACTGAAGAAGCTCAGCAGTAGTATGAAAACTGAGATAAATAAGCACACAAATTTTGTGTTTGGCAACAAGTCCCTAGAAATAAGTTTTTTTTTTTTTTTTCTTGACCTTAGAAATAAGAGATTAAGGTAAACAAACCAGAAGGATCCACGTCTCGTAGTGATATCCGATTGCCTGCAATATAGCACTCCTGTGCAGCAATCCAACATCAATGGTAGTCTTCAATTCGGAAAGTCTTCCGGACACCTACCAAGTTCAACTTAGATTGTTTGTAAGCAAAAACATGGAATCGGTTGGGTAATCTTGTAAGAACTCCCCTCAAGCTAATTAAGGTTACCCTAGAACTTTCTTCTGAATTTTAAACTAGTCTCCTCTTTCACCACAAAATATAGGAACCATTTCCCCGATAGTCACAAAACTTAATTACGAAACAAAACAGGAACTGCGTGTGCCATATGGAATTAGTTTTCCCATCTATCTCACTTTCTCTCGAGTTAAGACAACGCTCAAATTTACTCAACTCAATCAGAAACTCTATTCACCCAACTAAAAAAGTCACATTAACAGCAATCATGCTTTATGCCCCTCCTAATATTATATAACATTATATAGATGAAGAGTTACTTAAGATACAATCCGGAAAGAAAATACATAATTAAGAGGAATGTAACTAGTGTTAGATAGTATATTTTATTTGTTTTTAATTTTGTTCTTTAGAAAACCATATGATGATCTTAGAGGATCAGCAGAAGTTTCAAGTTGCTTACTGAGACATGACTCCCTGTTTTCAGGTATTTAAGCTTCATAGGATTCAACAATCTGAAGCAATTACCATACAATAATAGGAAGCTAGGGAGAAATCCAAAAGAAAACTTGTACCTCTGTAATCATCTGAAATTGTTTACTCAAGTCGTCTGTGAAAGGATAACGATTTGCTCCAAAGGCATCGCATATTTTTAAAATCTTACTATTAGCTCTTTCTCCAGAAAAAAAGATAAGAAACACATTTTTATCAACCTGCAAGAAGACAGGTTTAGTGAATTATATATATATATATATATATATATATATATATATGAACCTCCACTTCCACAAGAGGCCAAAGATTTAAAACAATAAATTTTGGTACCTTCTCTCCTGACAAAGGATCAAGTACAGGATGTTCAATCGTGGCTTGCTTCAGGAAAAAGTTACCCCTGGTAGCACGAAATAAAATTCTTTCAAAAGACATTGATTTTTCTCTTGGAACAAGGCCAGCGGTAAAGCCCAGTTTAATTGGCTTTGATGTTTCCGTTGTCATCTCCTACAGAATATGAATTTTCTAGCCATCATGAAGAGGAGAGAAAAAAATATAAGGTAATAAATAGAAAATACAAGGCTGTACTTGTTCCTGTAGCAATGGGCTGTCAATAGACCCTTCGGAATTGCTCTGAACTCCATGTTCTCTCTGTTGAGATTGTGCGCTTTTTTGTGCTGGAGAGAAAAACTCCCCAACCTGAAAGGGAACATTACGCTAAGGGAAGAGTAGAAAACACCGGGATATTTAATCACATACAAATGCTAGTAGTATATGCATGCACCTGGACTAACTATTTGTACATAAGAAGATATAGAAAAACTATCACAAATAAAAAACTAAATCGTTTATACATTGTCATTGTATAAACAAGATCGCAAACAAAGTAGCGAGAGAAAGGAATTACAACTTTCAAAATTCAAGTATCAAATTGAAGTTGACTATGGTGGTAATGGTGAACTTATTTCAGCCATACCTTGTGCAGAACGAGTTTATATTCTAATAGCTCACTGTAACTATGCTGCAACTTATCATTATTCGCATTATTCTCAATTAGCTCAGCTTCAAGCTCTGCAAGTTTAACCTGTTCAAGAAAAAAATGTTTCATCACATGGCACAAAAATCTCTAGAGCGAGAGAAACATAGAACAACCTCTAAATTGTCCAGATCAACTTCTCCATCCCTCATTGACCTTGTCGAGGGTGATACACCAGCCTTTGCCATTTGTTCCTTAAAGAACCGAAGCTTGCGTGTCATTTCCCCACATCTTTTAATCTGCGTGGTAAAAATGGCCTGGTAAGCTTTGACAGAAGAGGGAGTAACTAATTCTAACATCAGTTCTCATCACCACGATTCATAGTAATAGACTAAGTGCACAGTGCACTGATTTAAAAAGTAAGGTCGACTGTAGCCTTCAGATCACGATACACATTATATACATATATTGCCTGAAGGAATCGTCGTAGATTTTAAACCATATATTTAGCGTACAACACCAGACAAGTGCGGCTCTTCTTTCTTTCTATCTTTCTTCTTCTCCTTCTCTGTTTCTTTTCCTGGCGAGGCAAGTAGTCACCATATATAACCGAAACTAAGGAGACAGAGATCAAATAGGCACCTGAGCAGCATATGTCCGTTGGAATGGGCTTTTTTCAGCATTAAGCTGCAAAATCCATGAATAAAAGTTCATCAAAGTAACCAATTAGTGATTGAAAAAAAGAAGAAAAGAAAAAGATTAACAAAATAGACAGAGCAGACGGAAAACAAAGTTGGACGGAAACATCAAAACATATTCACAGCATGACAGAAGTCCATGAATGACCTAAATTGATGGCATCAAGATTAACGAAAAACATTATAACGGTGATGGAGAACTGAATAAGAAACCTCTATAGAAGGGGAGTAACCAGATTGCAAACACCGGGGGCGGGGATTATTTAAGCATTAATAATATCCAAAATGAAAGCAATAATGAGAAATAAAGAAGAAGGAACTGGAAAAGGAGGAAGAGTGAAGAATGGAAGAAGGAAATGAGGAATACATCTTTAAATTGAAAGAGGCCAAGATCGCCAAGGTAAGAGACGGCTCGGTAAGCCGATTCGGTTGGAATGATTAGCTGAACCAGCTGCATTGGCTCCGAACGTAGCAGATCCATCGTCGGACAACATCCTCCATCAATCATTTTCACCAACTGCGTTCAAAATTTTTTGAAGAAGAAGTGCAGAACCACGGAATGTCAAATGTGCAAGAATATCGTATGATCGCTCAGAAACTGTTGGAAAACCAATTATCGGCCTCTCGGAAACTCGGAGTCGCTTCAAAATGTTTTCAAAATAGATCTTTCTCCGCGTATTTATACATTTTTCATTGCGCGCGGTGGCCTTCGCGCGCGTGTGTATCACACAACATTTTTCTTCCCTGACCAGGCCACCACGTAGCATGGTCACGTCTTGCTTATAAGTTACCACCATATTCTAAATATAGTATGTGTAGTTTATAATAGTAATTGGAGCCTAGCTTTTCAATCATATTTATGATATATAAGATAAATATATAAATATGTGAAAGTAGTTTTATGTGCATAAGAACTTTTGGGACTTATATTTAGGCCCGACTTTGCTGACTGAATTAGTTTTGTTGAGATAGTAAGTTAAATTGGCTCATCTTGTATAAATTCATGTATACATGTATGGTTCTATATATAAACTCACAAAATGAGATTTTCCACTTTTTCTATTTTACTTGCCCTTCATTTCATTACGAATTCATCCTCTTGTATTCTTTCAGTCTTAATTATAGGATGACATTTGAGAGTTGATCTTGATCATAAATATAAGACATAGTTTACATATTTATCAATTTTTTTCCTAATTTACCTCTATTGATGTTTCCTTAACAATAATCAAGGAGGATAATGAATGAGGGAATTAAGGAAGATATTTATGATGTTTTAGAAAATACATATCATATTAAGTAACTCAACTAACTTCCTTATTTTTTCCTCCAAACTAATTAGTTTGACTAATAAACTAATACTACCTGTAGTCCTAATTATAAGACATAGTTGACTTTTTTTAGAGAGATTAAGGAAGCTAAATAAGTTACTTAATCATTTCATATGTTATGTATACTTAGATTATATATTAGTTTATTAGTCAAACCAATTAGTTTGAAAATAAAAATAAAAATAATCGAAAGTAATTTAATTAGTTTCCTTAATCTCTCCAAAAAAAAATCAACTAGGTCTTATAATTAGGATCAGAGGGAGTATATAATTTAAAGGTATACAACATATGATATGATTAAACAACTTATTTAGCTTCCTTAACCTCTCAAAAAAAAGCTAACTCGATCTTATAATAAGGACTAGAAGTATCATTTTAGCAACATGGTGTCAAGCCTTAGCGCCTATAAGTATGTCTGTGCCGTCCTCAAAACAAACAAAAAGAAAGAAAGAAAAATTGGTGAAAAGTCCTGGGTTTGTTTGTTTGTTTTTTTTTTTTTTTATGCTATAAAAAAGTTTTGGAGGGGTTCGGCATCGATCTCATTACTTACGAGATCGCCTCATTCACTTACATTGGTAAGTCCTGGGTTTGTTGGGTAATCATTAATTCATTTTACAGGGGAACATTTTTAACTGTGATGCGCGGGCCCAAAAGAGAGCTGGATCTGACTGTAGATTGGAACTGTTTGGGCTGAAGGCTTTTTAATGCCCAGGATTAGCCCAAATGAAACAACCAGGCCTGATGCTATTTGAATCTCTTTGAATTTTTTTTAGGGTTAAGTACCAATTTTGCCCCTTAAGTTTTCGGCGTAGCAATGTTGCCCCTGAAGTATAAAAAATGGAGCAATGTTGCCCCCGTTAAAAACCCTAACGGTCAATGTTAGATTTTTTAACGGAGGAGCAACATTACTACGTTTTGATACTTCAAGGGCAACATTGCTACGCTGAAAATTTAAGGGGCAAAATTGCTCATGGCGAGTACTTTAGGGGAAAAATTGGTACTTAACCCTTTTTCTTAAACACATTTTCAATTATAATATATGTTGTTGGTGCTCTGGAATCCACGGATTTGGCTTGTATCCTTTACGGATATTGTCCGCTACAGTTCGCTGCTCCTGAAGCGGTGACCTTTTTTTTTTCCAGCAAAACACACACACCTGGTTCCTTAAAAAAAAAAAATTCAGGACACTGTGTGTGTTTGCTGAAAAAACAAAAAAACGTCACCGGTTCAAGAGCAGCCGACAGCGGACAGTATCCACAAAGGATACAAGCCAAATCCCTGGAAGTTTGTTTTGTTTGTGTCTGTTGAGATCCAGGGTACAATAATACAGGAAGCGATAGTAGTTAATTCTTGTCAACTTCTGATCATTACAATTCATATTAAATACAAGCGACACAAGAGAAATGACTTAGAAAGTGGAGAACATGTTTCCATCAAACAAAATTACAGGCCTAAAAATCAGTAGGAGTATAGGACCCAAGTTGGAAGAAGGATTGCGATTGAATTGTGCATAGTTGATTGATGAGAACTTAATTTCAACACATGTCCCATATATTCTGCCAAACCACAAGTTAACTTAGTAAACACATTCTTACATTACTATAGTCAGATAATGATAATAGGTATGTTTGGGATCACTTTTGGGGTCCAAAAGTGTTTATGCATATAAATTAAGATAAAATTATAAATCACAATTGAAAAATTAATTTTAAAGACTTCAATCACTATTCTAAATGAGCATTGTTCAGTGATATAGTTGGCGTGAAGAAGCTCGTAAAATTCATTCTCGCATGGCTAAAAGAAAGTCACTCACAACTATTAGTTGTTGATCTAGATAGTAAATGACTCTGGCTGAATATTATTTGAATAATATCTCAATTTTTCTAAAAAATCAGAGTACTGCTCAATAATCAGGAAAAAAGGGTTGCTGTCAAAAGTTGGCATGGCGGGGCCTATAACCTATGAGGCTATAAGTGATGGCATATTCATTGCATGAGTCATCATGTTATATATGGGAAGTAGATATTCTCACCATCTTCGAGCAAAAAAAAAAAAAAAAGATATTCTCACCATCCGCATCCCTATTCATTTTTTATCCTGACCGTTAAAATCTTGATTCAATGGCCCACAACAATTTTAAAAAAAAAAAACCGCATGCGGTAAAAATTATCGCATGTGATTTTTTAAAAAATTGTTCTGGCCCTTTGGATCAAGATTTTGACGACCAGAATTTACTGATGATGAGAGATGGGCAGAGAGCTAACATGGAGAGAAGCTCGACGCATTATATATGTGGAACCCTATATATATACCTATTGCTGTAAAAGAGTCACAAATTTAAAACTTTAAACAAAAACAAAGGACATATATCATTCAGAAGATGAACCAAATTTACCCTCAACATTGTCTGGTGGCCAGGTCGACAAGAAATGGTCCCTGAGACTCCTCTCTTATGAACGATCAATTCAATCCGACATTAGTCAGTCTGGAAAAACAACCACTCCTTTGAACCCAATCTTGTTGTAGCTTGAATTTACCAAACATATATACAAGTGGGATTGTATCAATTGCATTCTTATTCTTATCATTAATATCATTGTTATAGAACTAGATAACTAAATTCCCGATATTTGATCCAAGCACTAAAATAACTGTTGCAGTCATTCATGAGTTAACTGTCTGATATATATATATATATCCATATATACTATGAAGGTAAGGGAGCTCAATTATTTCATGTTGACAAGGCAGGACATGGGAGATCAAATAATTGACACGTTGAACCCAACCCGCACACAGCATGGTGGTATGCACGTGCGTGCGTGTTTTGCAGAGGATCGGATCAAACTGTTCAATTATTTTACTTATTATATTACTCGCTGTGAGATGTGAAAAAGACGAACGGTTCAAACCAACTGTGTTATAGGGTTGTCTCTTGATTAAGAGCCTTAATTATTCGAAATTCGAATTGGGTTAAGACGTAGTCAACACCCAAAAATGACTTCTCAGTTGATATATGCATGCGTACGGCGCAAACGAAACAGCTTTGTGGTTGGCAATTATTGGCATGGAACCTCATTCAGGACACAGAGTAATTAATTGAGCACCGGCCATGAAAGAAAACAAGAAAACTAGTTTGACGTGCATTTTATTTGGATAAATTAGTACTGTAATGGTTGACCATTGAACAAGCTCCATTATATGTGGGTCAGATTTTTATACGCAACTCTAAAATGTATCTTAAGAACCAGCTGAACCCGATAGCCCTATAATATATAGCTATTAATTAGCTTGAGAAGCGTCAACCACCCATTGAAATTAATCCACAATTGATCAGTCATGTATAGCATTTGATGTGTCTTCACTTAACAATCAAATATGAGTATTTGTTTATTATCAGTAGAGTCTAATACACACTGTGACGAGGCAAAGGGTCCGACAAAATTATTACTCCCTCCGCTCCTAATTATAAGACCTAGTTGACTTTTTTGAAGAGATTAAGAAAGCTAATTAAATTACTTTAGAGTATTTTTATTTTTATTTCAAACTAATTAGTTTAACTAATAAACTAATATATAATCTAAGGATACATAACATATAAAATGATTAAGTAACTTATTTAGTTTCCTTAATCTCTCCAAAGAAAGTCAACTAGGTTTTATAATTAGAACTAGTAATAAGTTGACAATCATATATCCACAACTCGGGCGGGATTTATATGTAATTAATTAATTTTTTGTACTCCAGAACCTAGATAAATCCCTAGATATCAAAGGTAACAATTAGTGTATGTCTTGTATATATCAAGTGCAAACCTAAGATGTACTACCTCCGGTCCTAATTATAGGAATACTTTTATCGTACAATTTTCACTACAAAAGTGTTCCTATAATTAGGATGGAAGGGACTACTTAAAAATCATTAAAAACACTCTATCGATTTATTCTTTGACCAAAGCAAGAAAAAGAGAGAGAAAACATCCATATGATAATATTGTAGAAAGGCTAAATCTGACACTACTTGCCAATTGAAGAACTAACCCAACAAAGCTCGTCGATTTAGGACCTAAATATCAGCATATTTAAGACCTATTTTTCCACTAGCAGATTATCATGTATATATATAGGCAAAAGTTAAATGAGTGATATAATTTGACAAAACTGTTTAAACTTATACTAGAGAGAGAAACATCAAATCTATAATGCATGCCCCTTTAGCCATAATGTATATGAGAGATAATTAATCAAGGTCAACAACGTCAAGCACTAATCAGAGTATAAATCAACATGCAACATTTTAAGAACAAAGGGGTACTTCACTTTGAACTGAAACTGATAATCAATTCCAGTTAATAACTTGAATGATCAAATTTCTTCTCCTACTTTCACAATTCAGGTTAGACATGTAGCTTCTTTATACTAAACTCTCTCTATATATAGTGTCAGCTTCAAATATAAACTGCAAATTTGTCGCCTCAAAATTTACTAGAGGTGGAGGATATGAAGTGGGACGATCATGTGACATTCTTATACATAAATAAATATAAACATTCTGCAATGGAAGAGGAGGAGGATTATATATTACGAAGTGAGGGCTAATAAAAAATTATAAATACAGAAGAAGATGAAAGAGAGAGTGGGGTTGTCTCTATCAATGAAAGGTAGCGCAGCACATAATAAGGGCCAGTAATTTTGTGAAAAATTTCTAATTTTTCTTCTCAAGTGAACTAAAACCAGTAGTCTGTGACTCTGCAGTAGCTTAGCTTCCCCTAGCTAGCTATATATAAAAAAGTGGAGTAAACATTTATATGCATAGAACATATCAAATGCACGTAACTTCTGAAGCATTAAATTAACGTTATATACCAGCCGAAGAAGCAGCTTTTTCCAACAATACAGTACATGGAAGTAGTGGACAGTGGTATCGTGGGATATCGTTAATTAATGACTATTCCTGAGGCCTAAAAATTTACGTTTTCAGACAAGCAGTTGGTTTTAAATGTTACCTGTAAATCTCCATTTATACGTTAATTCGTAAGTATATAAAATTACGCAGACATGGAGGAGGAAAAAGGCATAGAGAGAAAGTGTGTCATACTGTGTTTTAACCTTTGGGACTGAACTGGGACGCCCCCACACGCAGTAGTCTTGCCATTTTGTCAATGCATGGGAGACAGGAAAAGAATTAAAAAGAAAATAGATTGACCATCCGTTTCGTGTCCTTTCTCTCCAGAAATCGTGCGAAGAATATATAATAATAATAATAATGACAAAAATTTAAAAATATATATCCACGTATATGTGTGTATGTCTATATATATACATATATGCTTAACCAAACACGAAACCTATTTCGTTCTATTTTGATCCGGCAAGAAAACGGAGAAACGGGCAAAAGCGGCTTTGAATTCAGGACCGACCAGAAGGCAAGCTTAATTTAACCCAGAAAAGAGGAGAAAAAAAGTACATTAATAAAGAAATGATGAAACCACCCAGCAAATATAATGCACCCATCTGAAAACTTCCAAAGAAAATACACCTAACCAACAAACACACTTTCTCAACAAATATATATTAAAAATACTCTAGAATTGAAAAGTGAGTCATCGGTAGATCAGAATAATCGGAACTGAATTTCGGATAAAACAAAACAAACATCCCCTATTTGCGCGCCTGAATTATCTCCATAATGATTTCTTAAATTCTTCTTGCCAGCTATAACTAGCCACATAGAGCTCATGTCAAGGATATACTCAATATTACTAGAGTCAATGACAAGAGAAGAAGACTCTTCTCAACCTAAGCAACACAAGAAAATTATTATTCCCTAGGAAATGAGATCACGTAGATCTTTAGGATCGTGGTGGTGGGAAGAATTGCGTACCAGCCATGAAGGTATTAAGTGGGATATTAGGGTAGATTGAAGAAGGATCAAACGGGTTGGCGCTGGCCGGAGGTGCTGACGTGGTTGAAGCCGTAATTATGTGGTTAAGGTTTTGGTTATCAGCATCAGCTGCGGCGGAGGAGCTCCGATCACCACCGGCGTTATAAGGTGCATCAGGGCCTTGGTCGTAGAGGATTCCTTTGAAAACATGCCCTCCGATGCTAACAGCGGTTTGATAAGCGTACTGCTCTTCTGGTGTGTCCATTGAGTTAACTCTCACACACTGAAACTCTGCTGGCGAGTTCAGTTCGTGAGGGAATTGTCGTAGCTCCAACCCTAATAACACAAAAACAAATCATTATTTGTAAATCAGTGAGTTAGAGTTTTGTTTTTTGTTTTTTGTTTTTTGTTTTAAGAGATATAACCGAGACGTAGGTTTATGGGATTTGATTGAGGATGGTTTTGGTGGACACCAGCGCCACTTGAAGAAAAATAGGAAGCAAGATGTAAAGGTTTTATTTTTCCTCCAACACGTATGTGTGCATGTCTAGAAGCATTACTCACCTTTGTTCTAACGATAGATCAGTAGAGAAGGGGCTAGGATTAGATCAGCCTTAATTTCGTGGGTTTTACTCGCAAACAGTGAGGAACAAGTATGTGTGCATGTCTAGAAGCATTACTCACCTTTGTTCTAACGACAGATCAGTAGAGAAGGGCTAGGATTAGATCAGCCTTAATTTCGTGGGTTTTACTCTCAAACAGTGAGGGGATAGAAAAGAAAAAAGAAAGAGTTGAAAAAGAAAAGCTAGAGATGAGGGGTTTGTAGAGGGTGGGATTTCGTTTTCATCAAGACTGAAATCCCTCAACTCGATAATTGGTTAGTTAGGCACAGTCATATACAAAAGACTGAATTTCCTCAAGATCTCTCACTACCATAACTTTCTGTAGCTAGCAGCTAGTTATATAGCTGGATTCAATCCTCATAGGGTTGTAGTTCGTCACTATTATTGGACCTCTAAAGTATTTGCAGACAAATTCCCAGTAACTTCCTTTCATGACACGAACCTTTTTTTCTCAAGTGAAAACAACAGTTGTGTTTTAGACTTTTATTAGTATTATGTATCCCTAGAAACTTTAATTTACCTGTGCTGGTGATAGGTGAAGGAATGCGAGCAAGCTGAGTGGCTGCTGCACCGTGAGTTTCTCTGTGACGTTTGGAGGTATCGCCGTGAAGTTGCCGTTGATGTTGTAGCTGCTGGTGCTGTTGCTCTCGCTCACGGCGTCTGGCAGCGGGAACCCAAGTGCTCTTAACGTGGGTTTGGCACGGAAGCCCTCGACTTCTGCAGCATGTTCTGCATCTAAGATGTGGACAGTCCTTCTTCGCTTGATTCCCACAATCCTGACAATTCATGCCTCCTCCTCCTAGAGCCCCTCCAGACCTCATCACCGTCAATCCAAACCTTGTTGGCTCATCAAACAAGTTTCCACAACTAGGACCCACCCCAAGAGAGAAGCAGTTGCTCAAGGATTGGTTTGAATGATGATGTTGATAAGACTGTGTCCATATCTCGAATCCCTTGTTGTTGTTGGTGGTGTTGTAGATCTCCTTCTCGTTCAACAAGAATAGACAATTGCTGTTATCTTCTTTTCCTTTTTCTACCTTCGTTTGTTGTGGGCCTTGTTGTTTTGCACCTAGAGAGAACCACTCAGCCATTTCTTGCACCCAAAAGCTGTAACAATCCCCGATTCACACACATAATCCATATCAGAAAAAGAGAACCTTCCCTTCCCCGAGTCTCTTTAAAGTTGTGCCTTATTCGGGTTTTTTCGATAGGTTATAGAGTGAGGGGCTTTAATTGGGTTATTTGACCCAATTCTCTTTTCTTGCGGGTTATGACTAATCAATAATGACACTGACTAAATACACGATCTTGTATGTGGTCTGGGTTTTTGCAGCTTTTTTCAGTGTGGAGTGTGAACTGCTAATCTGAGATGCTTAAAAAGAAAAATTGAGGAGTGTAAGAGAGGAGTATATTTTAAAGGGATAATAAGGTTGTCTTGGAGTTGTCCCAAATTCTCTAGCAACCAATCTATACGTACGATATGGCACGAAAATTGGAGCGAGCGTCTGCTACGCCGTCATGGAAACTGAACTCGGCAACTCTACCATATACGATACTGTGTACAAGTAATTACCAACTCTTCACTTTTCACTTACGTACATAAATACAGAGAGACACGCCGGTATGGTTTTCTCTGGGATGCTAGCTAGTGTGTCTCAGACTCAGTCACAGAGTATAAATGCTTACGTTATGCGTGTGAGTGAGACAGGGGATACGTAAGTGGGCAATTGGGCAAACGTGAAAATGCACATCACTTAATAAAAAAGGCAACATGGTTGGTAGATAGTTAAATCTCTTAAAATATAATGTCCTGACTTTGAATCAGTTTATGTGCATAGAAAAAAAATTTAACTCATCTCAGTGATCTTTGTGGCTCGAGGAGATTAGTCTGTTGCTATCCATTGGAGATTTATAAAAACAGTGCACATGGCTCACTCACTCGCCCATTAAGATGAGTGAATCTTGGGGCGTTTCGACCATCCAATGGACGCCATCTCTCCACGTGTCAGAATACAAGCTTTTGCTTATTCATCATCTTTCCCCGGAAAACCCGCTGGTACTTTCGCCGATCCTTCCAATAATTAATCAATAAACGAATGGATGGCATCGCTAGCTCTCATGCTTGAATAATCCTATGATAAAACCCAAATCGAACGGCATCATATAGCTCGGGGTTAGGATAAGTTGATGGGGTTAATAGTAGTGGAGTGATATGCCTCTATTATTATTTGCTTAGCTATATCCCTCTTAAATTCTTGGGATAATCATTGAATGATTGACTCTGGCAATTTAAAATTGAAAAAAGAAACAATTTCCAGAAATAAATAAATAAATATGTCGACGTCAGCACCTGGGATGTAAAATTGAGCCAGACATAAGGCAGGGAATGCCTCCGTGTTGTCTACATGACACAAGTGGGGTACCCGAAGCGTGTTCTATCTTCTTCTTCTTATTTTTTATTTTCTTTATTTTTTTACATTATACCACTTCTTTTGTCTTTATTATAAAATATAAACTAACAATTCTTACAAACCAATAAAAACAGTTAAAGTTAATAAAGTTATCCTATAATTTAAGTAACTTCCAATATTACCCCTACTAATTTAACCTCTACCCTTCTAATTGAAGTGCAAAATATATGTAAGGGCATTTTAAGAAAAGGAGTAAAATAAATTAATTTAACCTCTATCCTTAATCCCTTCAAAATCAGTTAAATATATCCTATAATTAGGACCGCAGGGAGTGTTAATTAATTATTACTCTCACTCACTACCCTTATTAGTTACGGGTATACATGGAAAGAAATAATTAATGCGCTAACAAACAAGTGCTTTATAAAAAGAACCAAATAAAATTGTTAGTTGATACCTTATAATAAGTACTAGAGAAAGTATATGCATTTATATATATTTAAACACACTACACGCAACTTTTCTCTGTTTTATTACTGGGTTAATTATCACTGAATTATCAATGGAAAATTACTAAAAGCTTATTAAGTCCCTTGAGGGTATGGTTACTAATTACTCCCTCCACTCCTAATTATAAGATCTGGTTGTTTTTTTTTTTTGAGAAATTAAGGAAGTTAAATAAGTTATTTAATAATATCATATGTTGTGTATCATTAGATTATATACTAGTTTTTTGGTTAAACTAATTAGTTTGTAGTAAAAAATAAAAATGCTCTAAGTTAATTTCATTAGTTTCTTTAATCTATTAAAAAAAAGTTAATTTAGACTTATAATTAGAACTAGAGGTGTACCATGCAACTCAGCACCGATCAGTCAGAATAATCCTGACACACCGACGATAATATTACGTCTCATGAAATGATTACTGGTTTAATTGTGTGATTATTGATGATTCCACGATACCACTTTTATAATTTTCTTCTCTTTCACAGGAGCCACGGAAAATTGCCACTGGAGGTCATTATTAGGATATGACGTGGGTCATGCCTTAATTACGTGTAACTCAGCGCATGATTTTAGGATGTACTCTCTCACACACATAATTACGGACGCGGCTTTAGTCCAATGTAAAAGACACTCCGCTGCCCAAAAAACACCTAATAATTTACTGTATGTGGTACACACACCGTATGCGGTAATAATTTATTAGACAAAAAAACGCAACAGACGATCATTTACATCAGACCAAAGCCGCTTCCCATAATTACAGTTATTGTCAATGGGAGAGATTCTGTGTCATTTGTGATATGACATAACTGGAATCAACTTAAAATAACGAAAGAACCAAATATGAGGAATATTACTATTAAAACGCCCACATCTCTTCGCTAAGCTGTTTCTTTCTCAAGATGATAGCTAATATGCTGTATTTGCATTTTTCAAATGACTGGTTGATTTTAGTATATGCCAGCACAGTCATATTGTTTGAATTTTGGAAAATTGCATTTAAATTCCCGAAAGAGAAAATATGATAAAATAGTTAATTAAAATCTTAAAATTACATTTAAATCTCGTGATAAGTTTTTTTTTTTGGCAATAAATTTGTCAAACGATCATGAACTTGTCAATGAACGTTTATGAACTTATCAGTGTAGCGTCCATACATTTATCAGTAGATGCCTCTGGACTTGTTAGCGGAATTAAAATTTATTGTAAAAAGGTCTCATGAGACTTAAATACAATTTTAAAATTTTAATTGACCATTTTATCATATTTTATGGGACCTAAATGTAATTGTCCTTTTGGATTTCTGTTGGCCTAATTTTTAGACGTAAATGCTGGGATGTGTACATAATAGCTAGCATTAGTACACCAGACAAACAAAAGTTTGGAAATGGTCAATTTTAGAAGGGTAAAACACGCCCTTATATATATATCTAGCTGTCAATCAAAATCAAGAAAACCAGAGGCAAAACCTATGATTGAGCAGAAATCCATCACGTGAACCATCCCTAACTTAATTAATTAATTCTCTTAAATACCATTTATAATTATTTCAATATTAATTAAGAACACCACCTCACTGTGTGTGCTTCGCCGTACTACGCGGCATGGTGCATGAATGCTTTTCACTACTAACCCCTCTTGGAAGCAAATCTTCTTATGATCAATTTTTTCATTATCTCTTGAAAGATAATTAGAGAAAAATTAAAGTAGTATTGTAATTTTTCAAATTGATTAGACGGACATGATTTTAAGATAATAAAAAAAGGACAATAAGAGAAATCTAATCCCACTACTACAAAAAAGGTTACGGCGTCGAATTTTTTATACTTTTAACATCCCTTTTCCGTGGGTTATTTTTATTTTATGCTTTTGGCGAAGTGAAAATGAGAGGGTCAAGAGTTGAGATATCGATGACGAAGTGAGAAAGGGAAGAAGAGAGAAAGTGAATGCTGAGAGATCGATGATGAAATGAGAGAATGAGATTGTAAAATCATGGGTCCCAGAATAGAGAATAGAGAATGGATCCAGAATACAAAAAAAAAAAAAGGTCACAAGTTTGGCATTCTAAAATTATTTAAGGACGCCAAAACCACTATTTTTAGCGTCCTAAATATATTGTAGGACTCCAAAAGCACTTCAGTGTTCACTTTTGACGTCCTAATTTAAAATAGGATGCAGAATTTTGGCGTCTTTTTCAAAATTAAGATATCAAAAATTTCTACATAATTATAAAAATGTCACCACCTTCATATTTTACTCCCTTTATAAAAAATTGGACATCCTTTAGAAAAAAGTAGTATTCATTTTTTTGTAACAATGGCCCCTCTTTTCTGATAAATCCGTCTAATTATATGAGCAATTTAACCGATTTTGGGAGAATTAATGAGAGGAGTTAAATTAGTTAATTTTACTCATTTTCCTAAAATGTCCTTATATAAATTTAAAATGACACAAGTTGCCCTAATTATAAGTGTTTCTAATTTGTCTTACGTTAGATATCCATGACATATTAATATGTATATTAGTTGTTTTTTATATAGCCATGTGTATACATATAGATCTATCTACACACACATATATATATGTTTATATATGTGTGTGTTTTCACACATATATATATTGACACACATAAACACAAATATACATATATATGTAAACACACACACACACATATATATATATAATGCTCCTAATAATAAGTATAAATAGGGGTATTATAGGAAAAAATTGACAAAAGTTAAAACTTGCTCTTATAATTAGGACCAAAACCAACTCCAAAATTTACTTCTATAATTAGGGACGGAGGGAGTATATAACAGTCCATACTAAAAAAGAATCTCATACAGAATCTATAGTCACGACTCTTCTCACCTAACTTCTGATTAGTTAAGCATTGTGAAGACTTCTAAATTATTCGGGTCAAACGTGTCATATTTTGCTCCAATAGTATTTGCTTTAGTTTCATATGCCTCATAGTTAGGGGCCCGAGGAGGCAAATCATCATCTTTTATTTCTTTTGTCTTTTTGACTCTCTCACTGTTAAGGTTATTGGGACTTTATAGGCCGTATATAGTCCCAGACCTGAAATATGATTGGGCCAATTAGTTGTCGAGATTAGCCTAAATGAGAATCTTAAATACTTACTTAATTGTCTCTGCCGCTGGTCAACATGTCCTTTTTGAAAGGTCACTCGCATATGTATATTAATTATTCTTTTGTTTTTTAAGTTTTCACCATTTGTATACTCCTACGTGACATGCATTATGGAGTTAGTGCAGCTAAATACAATTTTTTCTAGCTACTAATTGAGTTGCGCACATGTGATTACTGATTAGACTTGCCCAAGTTGAAGCGACGGTGACCCTAAAAAAAGTTTGTGGCTCGTAGTCATAGGGTTATTATAGCTTATAGATTAGTTATTATGGACATTTTCTAGCAATTAATAATTAATGGGGAATAATTGCTCTTTTTACCCATCTCTCATTATATTATTCGGCAGACCAATTTGAATGTCGGTTTGGGCTGGCCCAAACAATATCACTTCTTTAGCCATCATTTCATTGTCCACTCTTTTTTTTTTTTTTTTTTATCTTTCCATTTTTCCCCGTACAGCTTTTCACTTTGAGAGAGGGGGGAAAAAGCAATGCAGAATTTAATTCCAGATTTCACAAAAACCAAGATATATATATATATATATATATATATATATATATATATATATTTATAGGAATTTAAATTAAAATATTGTTAAGCTGCGATTTGCATGAAGAAACTTTATACGACACTTGTTTGTGTGTTGAACTGCTAGTTTTTTTTTTATGCCCACCTGGTTTATCAGGCTTCGCTCCGACTAATCCAAATCCAACCCGCGTCGTGTACCTGACTTTGGTGGGAGAGTCTTCCAGCGGGTTTTTTTTTTGTATTCATAAGGCTCGAATCGAGATCTTATTTAAGCGATACAAGCCGCTTACCACTTATATCAACCCCGTTGGTTGTTAAACTGCTAGTTGATTCACTGATCAGTACACAATTGAAAGTGGGCTGCTAACTGGAAATCTTAACCTCTAATCAATTTGAATTACGCAATTAATCAATTGACTTTGGTATTTTTCCAGGAGAGTCTTCCAGTTACCCTCAAAATATAATTACGTCGTTTTGGATTAATAAAGAGTGTTTTCATAATTTTAGCATTCAAAATTACGGAAACACCCTTCATTAATACAAAGCGATATAGTTTTAGAGGTCACTGGAGATAACTTATCTCCCGTGACTGGAGAAATCATTTACCCATACATAAATCTTTATATGTGTATTTTCTCATTCATATAATATAGTTAGGGTAAAAGATTTTTCCAGTCACTAGAGACCCTCAAAACTACGTCGTTTTGGACTAATGAATGGTGTTTCCGTAATTTTGTACCCTTCATTAATTAACCTAAAATTACGGAAACACCATTTATTAATCTAAAACGACGTAATTTTGGGGATCACTGGAGATAACTTATCTCTAATCACTAGAAAAATATTTTTCCCATTAAAATGAAGTTATTATTTTAAATACAATATGTGTATTTCTTTGTTTTTAGCCCTTCATGGGACGTGGTATTCTAATTCGAAGTTATGAAAAATCAGTTTTTTTTTGAAAAAAGAGAGAGAATGAAAAGGAAAAAAAGAGAGAGTGAAGTGTGAGAATGAACGGAATAAAGACGAAAAGAAAAAGTCAATTATATATGTGGAAGAGGGGTCCTCAATCACCCGCATTTTTATCTTCTGCGGTACTCTCTCGAGCCATGTGCTTGCTTTGCCCACTCATCACATACATAATTTCCTGGTAATGTTGATTTTCTCTTTTGTTGTTGACGTTGAAATGAAAGCAAGCAACTAATCCAGGGTTTTGCACATGCCTGTCAGGTTATCCCATTAAAAAAACATAAGAAAGAAAATTGCACTCAAGTTCTAAATTAGAGAAAATATGACTCAAATGTCTCTTAAAATCTTCAATTTGCAAGGAAGTCTAGTTGGACATTTGAGTAATATAATTTACTTGTGAAAAGACCAACATACCCTTAATGAAACAAAGAAAAAGGCAGCTAAAATCAAACCCAAGAATTCCCGAAAATGGGATCGTTGACACAGAATATGGAGTAAGATGCCAAAACGGAAATCCTAATTCTCTAATCCCAAACTTTGAATAAATAAAACTTACAGTTATAAAATGATTGCTATGGATTAATCTTTTGTAACCAGAGAGTTCTTGCACTACTAAAAAAAAAGGGTTACGGCACCCTAAAATTTTTAGGAAGCCATATTGATATCCTACGGCGTTCTAAGAATATTTAGGACACCATAAATCTTTTTTTTTTAAGAAAAAAAAAACCCAAATAGGGGTTCGGGAGGATCGGAGCAGGCGCGAGTTGATGATTATTCCAAATCAAATTAACTAAGAGATCAGAACAAGGAATAATAAGAAGAGGTTAACAGAATACGTACACTTATTCTAAGAATCTTAAAGCAAGAAAAATCTTAGAACCAAATATGCATACACAATACAATCAATAGAGCTGTGAGATGAACTCAGAATCGAATCAGATCTAGTCCAGATGAGATGAAAAATAAATCGAATCAAATCCATTTTCAACAATAAATCAGCTGTAAGATTCGGCGAAGCAAAGCATATCAAAAAATATAAAATTCCGGATCTAAGAACAACAGATCTACGACAAACCGAGTGAGATTCGGCGGTACAGGAGGAGGAGCACGGCGAGTGAGTGAAGGCAATATGGGAGATGATGAAATGGAGTGGCTCACGAGGAAGCACAGCGATCTGGATGAGAGTGGTCACGGCAAAGCACGACGATCTGGAGGAATGGAAGAAAGGGAAGAAGAGAGAGTTTGACGGTAGAGCGCGAGATGAGAGCTGGAGAAGAGAGAGTATAAAGGCAGAGCGCGAGATGAGAGCTGAAGAGAAGTCCGGATGTTTCAAGCCAAAAAAAGAAGAAGAAAAGTCATGGTGATTTGGCGTCCTAAAAAATATATAGGATGCCAAAAAGAGGGATTTTGGCATCCTAAAGATATTATAAGACGCCAAAAGTACTGTTTTTTGCCACCAAACAATTCATTTTACCACCCGTACTTTCAAATTCCACTACTTATTTTACTGTTTCTAGTGTTAGACTTGCGCCAGGTCTCACTTGCCAAATGTTCCTTATTTTGGCATCTAAATTTTTAATTAGGACAACAAAAGTAACTTTTGGAGTATTAACTATCCCAGTTAATTGTACATTTAAAGGATAATTTTCATTAACAAGACTCGTAGTATTTTCCAATATAAATTATTAGTTGGGGTATTTTAATTAGGAAATTAGCACGCGTTCTTTACAAGATACTCACTTAACTAATTTTTGAATGTATACAAATTAGTTATCTATTTTCTACAAATTAAGACTAAGTCACAAAGAGATCGATGAGCTGATTTGTGAGAGTCTAAACAGGCTAAATGAGCTATAGGAGACTGGTGAGCTAAGAGCAGACAATATCCTATTCCTACGATGAATCGAAACCAGCCAATAAGAACATGAGCTAATGGGCTTACTAGATAGTGCAATAGGGATAAGCAAGATGATAACAAATAAAAATAAAGAAGCTATATATAAGTGGCGAACCAGAATTTTTTTTTTTAGCCAGGGTTAAAAAATAAACATATTAAACTATTTTTTTTGGTCCTTATTATAAGGCACCAACTAATAAGTGTATTTGATCCTTTTTATAAGGCACTTACTTATTTCCAAATAACATTAAATATTTTTTTTTCATGTATAACCATAATTAAAAAGGTAGTGAGTGAGAGTAATAATTAATAAAAATTAATTATTTCTCTTTTTTTCCAAGAAAAAAAGAGAGTAATAATTAATATGATATTAGAGTTTAATGTAATTAAGAAGGATAATATTTAAAATTACTTAAATTTTAGGATAACTTTAATTATTTTTATTGACTTGTGATAATTGTTAGTTTAATTTGTGCCTTATAATAAGGATCAAAGGGAGTATTTACTAAATAGTATCACATAATAACCGAAAATTATAAATCAAAACAATATATAATATGATACTAACCTTTTCGATAGGTATCTCAAACAAGAATTTTATTTTCCTCTCACAACCCAATAAGTAATGAACTAAACATTATCCTTATAGAAAAGATAAAAAATTAGCTGAGGTCAAATTATTGATTAAATAAAATATCATATAATAAATAAATATATATACTAATAAATTTTAGAATGTCAGCTCGAACCAACTGCGGCAAGGTAGTTCCCGCCACTGCTATATATAATTCAAAAGGTGAGTTGATAGAAATAAAGCCTAAATTCTAGATCCCCTTGCAAGAAGTTGGAGCCTCAATTTAATAATGGAGAGAAGCCTTGCCAAGACCAATTACGTTGTCTCGGAGTCCAGTTTGAGGAGGAAGATGGACCTGGAAATCGATGAGAAATGAGTGGGGCGTTAGGCACAAGGATGCTTCCCTAAGTCCATGGCGGTTTGAAGAAGGCCTCATATTAGAGTAGAGCCGGGAAATCGGGCCAAGCCCATCGGGCCGGCCCGTTTAAGCCCTGACCCTATAGGGCTCGGGCTTGAAAAATATGGCAGGAATTTGAAATTGGCCCTGCAGGGCCTCGGGCTTAATCGGGCCGGCCCTGCAGTCCCGTTTAACTGTAGCATTTTTTTTAAAAAAAAATTAATTACCTAAATTTCCACTTAATGAATGTGTTTATTTGTAATTACTTAGATTTTTTTAGTTTAAACTATAACCCTTTTTTTATGTTTATTATTATTCTGTATTAAAACACATAATTAGTTATTATAAATTTTAAAGAAGGGATGTTTTCATATTAAATAAACACATACTTTGGTATTACATTATTATATAAGTAATAAATTATAAATATATTTTGTGTAAAATAAGTATAACTATTTTTACCATCGGTAAATCATGCCTCGAATCAAGGAATCTGCAAACACACAAAATTTCGAGAGGGAAAGGCATTTTGTCGTGGCATACATAAAGCAATTCCTTTGTTTAATATTTTTGAAAAAAAGGAAAAACATATTATTTGTGTTTATTTCTTTTTTAATACGAATTAATAAATGTGTTTATTTGTTGAATGATTTATATTGTTTAAATATTAATGTTGATAACATTTATTTGATAGATTAGAACTTTAATGGTTGCAATTTACTAATTATATTTCTTTGAAAAAATCGAAGGAAAAATAGTTAAAATTTGGAATAGTAATTTTCAGGCCCTGTAGGGCCGACCCTGGCCCTGGTACTATCGGGCCGGGCTTTGAAAAACTGATGTTTTTCTTACTCCAGGCCCTGTCGGGCCGGGCCGGCCCTGATTCCCAGCTCTATATTAGAGTCCATTTGTTTTAGTGTCCAAGTAGAGCTCATTGTAAGCATGGGCGGACCGAGGTATATCATTTGGGGGACAAGTGCCCCCCTTAAAATGACAACGTTTTTTTAAATATATATATATATAAAGGCTAAAATGTCATTGATATTATTTTACAATGCCATTGATATTATTTTACAAGCTGAGTTTCTTTGAGTATTTCATTAAACTTGTCTGTTTTTTTTATTGTTTAATTCATATATCTCTTTGATCAGTGATTATTCCATCTTGATTGTTTTGATCTGTGATCGGTCCCCCCTGGTTGATCAACGGGTTAGGTGAAGTTCCATTTTCAATGAATTTTCTTTTCAATATGTTTGTTTGATAGATATATTATTTATTGATTTATTTTTGTCATTTGCCATTTTTTAGGATGAAAAGGTATTTAGGTTCTTTTTTTACAAAATCAAGTGGTAGTGGAACTAAAAATTCTTAAAAAAGTTTATATGTTCAGTGATTCTGATCTGTGATCGTTCTTAAAGGCATTTTCAATGCATTTTGTTAGGATGAAAATGTATTTTGATCTGTGATCGGTCCCCTTGGTTGATATTGATATGTGATTCTTTTATTTTTTAATGCATTTAAAGCTTTGCTTAAAAAAAAAATTCGGGGCCGCTGCCCCCGAACCCCCACATCCCCCAGCCAATAGTGCCCCCCTTCCATAAATTTCTGGATCCGCCCCTGATTGTAAGTGCTAATCTGGGTTAGCGGTAGAAGTTACTTTTACACCGTAATTTACAGTGCACGAGATAAATATGTGATAAGAATTTTGTCTCAACTTGTGTGAATTTGCTTCTCGAACACCAACTCAAATAGATGATTAATAACCATGTCATGTGTTAATGCACATCACTTGATTAATAAGTCATGTTTGTGTTAACTTTAGCTTTAACTAGGCATTAGACTTTTATCTGCATATTTTTATTCTCAACAAGGCAATGGGCCAGAGTCCCTTCAATTTGCCCTTTTACTTTTGTTGTTTGATGTCTTTTAAAGAGCCTTGTTAGCATACTTAAACATGAAGGAATAATAAGAATGGACGAAGAAATCATATGTACTACTGTAACATCGTTTAAGGCACAACAATGATCAACCTTTACCTAAGGGTGATGAATTAGTCCCATTTCAGGACTTGAGAGAGGGCCTATCTTCTTGATAAGGGGTAACTATCTCACACACTAACCAATACAAGACCCTGGGTCACTCTACTAATTAGAAGTGTTTAAGATTTTTCCATCTCGATCCTGGACAAATTGGGATGGAAAAATTTGGAATATGGAAAAATTAGGGTTAGGATTAGGACGGGAGTTTCCTGATCCTGTCCCTCTATATGTATATTATTTTCTTAAAAAAATGACCCTAAATGTAAATGGCATGCTAAATCCTAACCCTATTTATTATACTTATTTCTATCTTTTTTTCGGTACAATATGATAATTGTAATATCCCTCATTTAATTCACCGAAATTCCTTGTACGATTGTTATATTAAATGGAATAAAATGGTAAATTTTGGTACATTTGAAATGATTATTTGCTAATTAACCAACATGTGTACCATGTGTTCTTGGAAAGTACACCAATATGTGGCGTGATGTTGAGGCCCACACATATACTTTAATTGAGCGTTATTTGACGAGTCTCGGTAAGCGTGCCACAAACCCAAGTAGAATCCCAAATAAGTAGTGATAAAGTAACTTTAATAAAGTAAGTCGTGATGATTAATAATGACACAATTTTTGTGTTTGCATCTCTAAAACTCAACACCTGGCATTTGAGTCCAGAAATCCACCGTTGTCCAGACCGATCGCACTTAACTTTTCCGAACACTTAACTTTGGACACATGTCAATACAATAGCTAATTACATGAGATTGTAGACCATTTAACCCTTCCAAAGCCTTTAAGTTTTGGCCAAGTAAAAAAAAAACAGAGAAGAAAAAAATTGAGAAAATAAAAGAAGAGAATGAGGGTAAGCAAGAAGGGACAAATGGAGGTTTGTGATTGATGAGAAATGGAGATAATTGCATATGGTCAAATTAATCAGTCCAACACTCACCCTCCTTTCTCACTTCCGTCATTCTTATTTAGCCAAATAGAAGGAAGAGAGAAAAAGAAAAGATAGAGAATGAAGGAAAAGTCAAAGAAGTAACTGGTGGTTTCTTATTGAAGGAGCTTTACATATGAGTTTGGTTAATCAATTGAACACCATCACCCCTCTATATCCCGTCATTCTCAACCGGATCAAAACAAGAGAGAGAGAGAGAGAGAGAGAGAGAGAGAGAGAGAGAGAGCTTGGAAAATACACAAAAATGGTGGAAAATTTGTTAGAGGAGGGAGACACATAACCAAGTGAAATAATCCACATAACCACCTCAGATCCAGAAACACCCTTCATGAAAGTTGGTCTACTCATTGAGAGCTTCGATCCTTTGGTCTTAGTTTTCTAACTGGATAAGTTTCATGCCAACTAGCTAGACTAGGTGCAGCCAGATTGCCGAATCGATTGTGGGATGCGATAAGGTAAGCTTAATCTTTGTTTTGAACCGATTGACTCGAGGTTTTGACGAGTTTTTGAATGTTTTAAGAAACCATAAAAATTCGGCTAGTTGGGGCTCCTAGGTTTTCATGGTGTTTTTTGTTCATATACATGTGGTTACATGATGTTTTGGAAGTATATGGACCTAGTCTAGTGAGTAAACTGTGAATTGTTGTATTGGAACCCTAATTTTGGCCAAAATAGAGCAGTAAAAAAGAGAGGGAATTTGTCCCTTTTGATGCTTTCAATGAGTTTAAAATGAAAAATTGTGTAGGATAAATATAAGAAATTGATTATGGCAGGATGGGAGTTGAAAATATAATTTTGTATATAGTGTTAGCATATTAGGGTTCCTGAGAGGCAGTCTGGTTGTGACGTGTCTTTGACTGACCAAATGATATCTAATGACTATGAAACTTTCCAGAATGAAATTAGACTTCTCAAACTTTAATTTGATAGGTCATATAGGTCAATTTAATTGGTATACTAGGAGTTATGAAATTTTGATGTTGAGCATTGAATCTGGGACGTTTTCTATATTAGTGAATTTGATTGATAATTCTGGAATAGTGTGCATCTATTTGACAGTGGAAAGCATTTTTCCATAAAACTAGACTTAATTAAGGTTACATAGCCTTTGGAATAATCATTGCAATTAGATATCTATACATAAAGCTATGAATTTTTAAAGTTGATTGAAAATTCTGTCAATTTTTGACTTTTACACGAAAATGAGAGAGTAAGGGAAAATGGTAGTACCTCCAAGGGTTAAGATAAACCCTTTGAATTAATGTAGGCCCTTTAGCTACACATTGAGCTTAGTGCAATGACAAAAAAGATAACCAACCCTAGTATTATGAGATACTAAAAAGTTTGGATAAGTAGTAACTCGTCCGTCTGTGGATGTATAATTATAGGATTTGATATCTGCTCGGAACGAACAAAGGACTAGGAACTAGTTCGAGAGTTGGAAAAACCACCTAGTAGTAACTTTTCCCTCACACATACACTATGTATCACTTTGTATGCATGTGTGAATCATTGTGTTGTAAACACGAGATAGGTTGTAGGGCCTAGTGGACTAGGGGTGCTTGAGTCGTAAACCCTATTAAACATTTAAATGAGAAGGGCAGAGGCCCAATTGTATACCCAGTGCTGTGGGAATAGACCAGTTGGGTCCTATGTTTGCAGTTGATACTGCATTTTATGTTTATCTTTGAATGTTGAATGTGTTTGTTGGTTCACTATTATGTTTAGTGTATGCATTTTATATGACATTAACTGTTACTCTGAGATTCGTTTGAATCTTAGACATCTCCACAAGTTTAGGTCGTGAACAACGCAGTGGACATGGTTCCAAGTTGATACCGACAACTGAGGGTTTTGGTCCCATTCAATTATATGGATGTTGGTTATCTGCAGTATTTTAATAAAAATTTTGGGATTTGTAAGTAATATGTACAAACGCTATGGGGATCCCAGTTATGTGATCAAGAAATATATATCGGTATGTTTATGTTATTTTTGTTTGCCCTCTGATAAATATTGAAATATCACAGGGTTTGACAATTTCTATTTTAGCCATTCTAAAAAACATATAGGAAACTAGACAGAATTCAGGTCAAAGCTGGGCCCAAAGTCTTAGAGGAAACACAACATATTAACCCATTATTATAGATCATAACCAACTATTATTACTTTAATACTTCTAACGAGCCTTGGGCCTATGTGTTTCAATTATAGTTTCATTAGCTTGGCTTAACTTTGAAACTAGATTTTAAAGAATCACACTCGGATTAGGAATCTATACCTACTAGGAGGCGCTTAGCGTTATAATTCAAATTCACTTAAATGAATTAAATTGAGAGATTTCTCTAACAAGTTTCCATGTACGAGCACCTTCGGTTGAAGACCAGCGTGCTAGTTCTAAAAATAAGACTCCATTTTCTCTCTCTCCCTCTTTTTACATGGACTGAATTGCTTAAATGTATATTTGGATTAGCTTTTGACAGTAATTTTTACAATATCTGAGGTAAATATATGAGAAGAGTTTTGTTTTTACTTGTGAAAAATGATTCTTCAGGCCACGAGATTTTATGGTTTGTCAAATATATAATTAGAATCCAATTCAAGTGTTGGTTGAAGTGGATGAAATGTGAAAATTGTGTTATATGATATAAGGTTAAAGTGCGTCTAATATATTAAAGTTTTTTTTTTTTTCACGTGTGTCTAGTATATTAAAATAATTTATTGTGCCTCCATCACCTATAAATATTTTGTGGTAAAAAATTTGCTCTTAAAATAATAATTTTCAGGAGAAACTTTGCCCATAAAGTATTCAAATAAATTTTGCTCTTAATACGTGCCATGGAAGACATATATTTTGGTGGTTAACTATAGTTTGATCCAAATATTTAAATTGAGACTTGAGATTATAAAGATAAAAACTATACTAATCAAAATTAAAATCTCATTAATGGTACGATTTATAATGAAATTAAACCAATTGTTAAAAAATGAAATATATGAAGTGATATATACCATTTAGGTTGAGTCTTTCTCCTAATCATTTTTTCATTATCTTTAAATCATATCCGTTCAATCAATCACAATACTACTTTAACATCTTTCTCTTCTTCCCAATCAACAGCTCATATAGCCCAGAGATAGACTGATGAGAGAAAAATGATGAGGAGAATTCTCCCATATCATTCTTCCACGACCCCTTGTCCTTGGGTTCAACTGGCAAGGGGGTTGGATGTCCTCACCTCAAGGGAGGAGGTTCGATCCCTGCGTTGGTCAAGGCGCTGGGGGAGGCATCCTAGGGGTCTGGGAAGCAGTGAAAACGCTGGTAGAGGTGGAGGCATGTGTACTCTCTCCCAGATGCCTCATGGACGGGTTCCAAGACTCTTGCCTTGGATTGTGGGTGAGCCCAACCCCTTTCCTAAAAATTTTTATAGCAAAAAAAATATCATTCTTCCACGGCGTGAAGGTAAAAAAGGGAGGAAAAAAAAGTTCTGAAGAACCTGGGGGCAAAAACCCGCGGATAATTGGTGACAACCCACAACGTAAACTAGAACTAAGGAAGAGAGTTGAAAGGAGGAGACTGCTTGACTGGTTCAACAACGTTGGCCATATCAAATTAAATGTGATGAGGACGACACAAACCAAAAGCCCTCAGTGTGTCCTCCTCCTCCAGTTTCAGTAAACAGCCAAAACAGCCGCTTCAACCTTCAGCCACATATAACTTATTTAATTAATAATTTTGCTTCGCAACAGTACTAATAGGGTAGCTTCATCAATATACACAAGCTCCATTTTGTAGCCCCCAAGATCTTTCGCTGTCGTCCTCCTCTCACCCGTCCCAATCATCTATTAATTCACTCCACTACTTTACATCCCCAACAGCTCATGTCCCATCACAACACCACGCTCACGTATTGTTATGTTTGGTTATATGATTTGATGTGCTTCGTCCTCCCTAAACGACACATCCTCCGTTTTCCATCCTGTCGTTTCTGTCACTATTCGACGTTTACTTCATCACCAATTCATCATCCCGTCTCTTCACTCAATCATGCACGCAAAACCAACCCCTTTCTTTATCATCTTCATCTTCTGAAGCACGCAAAGATTAAAAAGGGAAAATTTCATTCGGACGGAGGGGGTCACGTTATTAATTTAGTAAAACTAGAAATTTTATGAAACTTCATCCTGTAAATTAAAATGAAATTAAGTTTTAAGGGGACAAGGTAATGATCCCTTATTTTATTTGTATAGGAAATGCTTATATTTAAACAAGCAAAATGTTTTTAATTCCTTAAGTTCTTTTAAATTCATTTATTTATCTTGTAAATATTTTTATTTGTTTTATAAATGTCTTTATTTATTTTATAAATGATCTTTTGAAAAAATAGAAAGAAGGGTATAATTGTCTTTTCACCTACAAAACTTAATTTCAAATTGATCAATAGGGTGTAGTTAAATTTTGGAGATTTTTTTGAAGTTAATTGAAATTATGTCACATTTTTAGAGCTCAATTAAATTTTCCCAAATTAAAATTCACCCACTTTACTTCCAATTTATATTTAAATTTCTTATATCATTTTCAAATAAGATATATTACTAAACCACTTAACTCATCTCATCCAAAAATCTTATAATTGAATCTAATGTCAGTTTACTTGTATATCTATTATAATTTATAAATCTAAAATATAAACAAGATGAGCTTTTTTTTTCCCACACCTTATGCGGATATTAGAAAATATAGTGCAAAATTGCATCCCTTAAATTTCTAAGATATACATATTTGCCTTAATATTGTTATTGAAAATTAAATAATAACATAATTATCCTAATTTGATGCCGTAAATTTTGTATGAGTGGCTCATTTTTTTAAAAAAACTTAGGACAAAAGGATAATTTCACCTAAAACTAAGGGCAAAAAGTGTAATTTCACCCACGTTACTGTTCACTTCCATCTAGAAAACGTAACTACGTGTGTACTTTTTCTCCAGAAAAAAGCTCATGGTGCTGGGCGCTCCCGGAGTAAAGCATATGTGTAAAATTGCACCTTTACCCTTTAATTTTTTATAAGTGATTTAACAACTTTCAAAATAAGTACGCAAAAGAAGTTTAATTTTTAGAAAACTGCTTAACGAGCACTTGATGTTACAGGAAACATGGAACTCAGATAGCTTATTGTCAATATTAAATTGCTTTAATTAATAGATATGATTTAGACACAAGAAATATTTTCATAATTTTGAGAAAAAACATCCGGACAAACGAGATTGGACTTTGGACTATTAGTACTTAACAGCGTTAATTAACACGGGGGGTTTTGGCCAAAAACACGCTGGGAATCAGGTCAACAAGAAAATTAAAGTATGGAAGTTAACGCGGGGGTAAGGGTGAAGGGTTCCGTGAAGTAACGGCGGGAGGCCCACACCCACATGGGATTGCGTAGGCGATGGATGCAGAAAGACAAGAAGGACGGTTTTAACAAAGTCTGCCAAGGCTTTCACCAATTTGGCAAAGAGCCTTCCACTTTGGGCAATACACTTACTCGCCATCTCTTCCTATCTTCCTCGTCTCTCATCTCTATGATATCATTTCCCTGTTTCTGCTCTATCTTTTGTGTGAGAGAAGTCCGAGAAGAAGAGATCAAAGAGAGCAGAGGGGGAAAAAAAATCTACCTTACCTTTAAATTCTTCGTAGTCTGTTTACTCAGACAACGAACATGGCTCGGGGTAAGATCCAGATCAAGAGGATTGAGAACACCACCAACCGTCAGGTCACCTACTCCAAAAGACGAAATGGTCTCTTCAAGAAGGCCAATGAGCTCACTGTTCTCTGCGACGCCAAGGTTTCCATTATTATGTTCTCCAGTAGTACTGGCAAACTCCATGAGTACATAAGTCCCTCCATCTCGTAATATTCCTAAACCCTAAATCTCTGTTTTTTTGAAATGAAAAAAGAAAAATTAAGCTCTGTCTGGTCTTTCTTTTTTTCTTTTACTCTGATAGAACAAAGGACTTCTACGATCAGTACCAAAAGACCGTAGGGGTTGATCTGTGGAACTCCCAATATGAGGTCCTTCCTCCTTCCCTATTCTCTCAATTTTTGTTTTTTTCTTAAACTTTCGCGGCTACAAATATAGGGAGAAATTTTCTTATGTGGCGTTGGTTTGTGTGAGCCAGAATATGTTAGAGAACTTGAAGAAGCTGAAAGATGTGAACAAGAATCTTCGTCGGGAGATTAGGTATTCTCAGTTTAATTTGGTGCTTTTCTCATGTTTTTTTGTAAAGGATTGTTTGGTTAATGGCACATGTGTGGTACATATTTTAAACAGGCAGAGGACGGGTGACTGCTTGGATGTTCTGAGCATGGACGACCTGAGACTACTTGAGGAAGAAATGGAACAAGCCACCAAGGTCATTCGTGAGCGAAAGGTCAGACGATAATTATTATTCTGTATGCATTTTCTGATCACGTTCAGAAGTAATTTATCAATTTGTTTTACCTGCGTGTTTTCCATCATAACTGGATTCAATAAAAAAAGTTCAAAAAATTCGAGAGTTTTCGGGTAACATTAAAGTATCCTACGGTTACTTGGAGGAACATATCTATACAAGTCGTAAGACAGAACCTAACCTTCGAGATAAATTCAGAAACTCGACGTGATGTCTAGGGGTTGTATGAGTTGAAACTTGTACATAAACGGGAAACAAGAACATGAATCTATATATTGGTATAATGGCCATAGGAAAATTGAAAGAATCGTTCGCAAATTTCAATGCACAAGCTTTTCTGACAAATATTTTCCTTAATGCATTAGTCAACTAGGGACGGAGAAAGTTAATCAGGTCAGAAAGGATCACTTAAACACATTAAGACATGCACGTTTAATTTTGGGAGAAGTATACTAAGATTGAATTCGAAATTTTTTATTTTATTTTATTTTATTTTTAAGGACCACTAATATTGATAAATACTGCTTCTGGTCTCACTTGTAAATTTGTATAGTTTATTAGATGGTAAATGGTACTCCTTCCCGTCTTAATTATAAGATCAAGTTGATTAGATTATATATTAATTTATTTAGTCAAACTAATTAATTTAAAAAAATGGATAAAAATAATACTCTAAAATAGTTTAATTAGTTTCCTTAATCTTTCCAAAAAAAAATTAATCTGGTATTATAGTTAGGACCAAAGGTAGTATTAAATATCTTTTTAATTACAAATTTGTGTCACATATGTATGAAAATACCCGTAGTTTGATTGATAAATTAGTGTTATATGACTGGAAAGTTTGAGGATCTCTTAACAATTAATTTGTTAATTTGTTTTTAAACTATAATTCTCCCTTTAGTTATTTAAAAAGGTGAGGTTTTCATCTCTCGGTGTTCGGATTACGGAACCAGGACCTTATTAATTCCAAATTAGTTTAATTCGGTACACGTAATTAAATCTATTTATTCGAGAAAAGTTTACAGGTTTACGTTTGGCATTTCCCATCTATTTGGGGGACGGATTTTGTGGAGTGGCGTGAAATCTTTTCCTCTTGTATTTTGGTCGAACGCTATAGAAAGAATTAGGCTCATTTAATTGCCTTGAAGAGATACGAGCGGAGAAACAAGCTCTTTCTATCTTATGGATACCCTGATAACTCAAACTTGGGAAGTAATAACCAGAGAAACAAAAAAAAAAAAGGCAGCTATTCTCGATCGATGAACTCATCATATATTGGCGCATGTGGCCTTTTTAAAAGATTTCAATGAATATTTTACACAGCACTTAGCATGAATAAAATATAAGCGCTAGAGTAATACGTACTGTATATACTATGCTAACGAGCTTTTTTATTACAATGACTTACAGTTCAAGGTGCTTACTAATCAGATCGACACTCAAAGGAAGAAGGTGATTTTGTGGTTGACAGCTTGTTTCGCCAATAAAAATGGCCTGTTTAATTAGGTGGTTAATTAGTTGACTTCAACCTAATTACTTGATGATGTGATATGCTTTATGTTGCAGTTCAATAACGAGAGAGAAGTACACGGCAGACTCCTACGTGACTTAGTAAGTATATTCCATTCGATTTTTCTGATCTGAATTCATCCATACCATATATATGCATGCATGGTTCTTATTTCTCTGAACAGACTGCTTATCCTCAATCTCTGGCACGTTATTAATTAAGAATATTTGTGTGAAATGACAATTGTATGTACGATTAACAAAGGAGGCAAGAGCAGAAGATCCACGCCTTGGATTAATAGAGAATCCAGGGGAATATGATGCTATGATGGGATTCTCCAATATAGGTCCTCGCATGTTCGCTTTAAGCCTTCAGCCTAGTCATGCTAATCCTCATTCCGCAGCGTCAGGCTCAGATCTTACCACTTATCCTTTGCTTTTCTAGCCCTCCACAGTACTTCACCAGCTTTTACTTTCCTCAAAACTATATGCCACTTTAGTTTCCCAATAAATTAGACATGTACTTTAGTGTTTGTATGTTTCATCTTTAAAATGTGCATGTACGTAGTTACTATCCTAAGACTGCAATTAATCATAGTTTCGTATCCTTAAACTAAAGTGTGTGTGCTTGCCTCAATTGCAATTCACCTGTTTAGCGGAATTAACCTTACATTGCATACCAGAAGTATGATGTGAAGCTAATTCCTTATATAAAGTGAGAAGGCAATAATTCTCACGTAATGTTGATTTCTAGTGGCATGCATGCATGGTTGGATTATGGAAAAGCCAGTTGAAGCTTACTTTGATTTTTCTGATCTTTACTTGGTCATTAATTATTTAAGGGAGTCATTAGGGAATTTATTGATGTTTTTAATATGTGTACGCTACATGTGTTTAAATTTAAGACTCATCATAATTCATATATTGTCGAGTTATATAGTGTTGAAATTCAATTTAGACAGTTTAATGTTAGTTTTTAATTTAAGCAATGTTTTTAATTTTTTTTTTTTTAAAAAAGGTGACCCAGTAAGCAATATATATATTTACAGAATCAGATCATGAGAGCTATATGTATATTTTCTTTCTTTTTTTTACACCGAGTGAAGAGAGTGGCGGCTTTAGGCCCTCTCCTTTTCTGATCTCTTTCATCTTATTCTCCTTTTCTCATCCTCGTTATATTGGTTCAGATGGAATGTTGCTTAAAAAATTGTAGAAATTTTAATCTAATAATTAGGATTAAAGAAGGATAATATGAGGAGGGAAAAGAAAATGAGTAACCCTGTAACCCTCTTCCTTTATATGATGCATAATTGCATACGAAAGGCACTCAGAAAAATAAAAATAAAGTAGACCTAACACTGGGTCCAGCTGGTTCTAGTTTTAATAAAGTTACCCTTGTTATATTTTTATTTAAAAGTTTACATTTAATAATTCTATTAGTTTTAGTATATGTTGTGTTTGTTATTAATTTGATTGTGAGAGTAGCAGAGTTAATTTATCAACCTTTAAGATAATCTATACTTTTATTTTCGATATCACATTATTTTAAAGATTTTATTTATAAAAATGCGCATTATATAAAAACGTGTTTAAATTCATAATATATATCCAAACAATTAATTAAAGCTCTATAGATCAGAAACGAATGCAGCTTAGTCAATTATTTTGCTAGTGTAGCATAACCTGCAATGCATATCAATAAGGATAGGCATGAGCTCCTCATAACAATGCACTGTTTGACCTTAATTATAAGTCGATATCAAGTTTCAAGTTTTGCTTTCTACTTTAGGCTTCAAATTAAGGGATTGTTTGGGCGAAACCCAATAGTCAATTTAAGAAATACTTTTTATGTTTTACTAGACAAAAATGTTCTTATACATTCATTTCATAAGGTTAAAAATCGCTTTAAGTAAGCTAATCAAAACACGCAGATATTCGTATGAAAATCATATTGTATAATGGTAATCGTGCTCGACAGATATATGTATGGAAATCATCATGCAGCAATTTAACATCCAATTGTCTTGTGGAAGAATGATATGAATTTGGATCAAGAATTTGTGAAGATAATGACAATGATAATAATGCGTGCTTTCTGATTAATTATTCTGAGATTGAAGAGGATGTAAATCTCTAGGGGGAGCTACAAAGTAGGATCACAGAAATCTAGATGGAGCTATCAGATATATACATTAGACTTCTCATTGATTCTTCTGATTCAGAAGGAATATGCTCAGTCCACTTTCATCCTCTCTTGATAATTATTATCATCAAATTGAGAAAATTCAGCAGGAAACTAAAAGAAAACCCTAATTGGTAAAAGTAAAGAATGAGCATTATTAGGGTAATTTCTTTTTAGCATGAGGAATCGGAGCAGCATTGCCTCCAGGAGAAACAGGATTAGGGCTCCAATTGTCATAGTCATCGGGATTAATATTATTATGATTCTCACCTTTCTCTGCCTCCGTCGTCTGAAGATGAACACCCAGTAGCCCGGCTGCGCCTGGTGCTGCCGGCGATGGAATATTCCAAGCTGATTTTGAAGATAATGATATCAACATCGTCATAATCACCATTATCGTCATGCCCAACTTTTTCAGATGTGAGCTCATCATGATGATTTTGGTTGATATAGCTTTGCGACTCGTGTGTCTTGAGAATTATGGAGATCATGCTTGCTTTAAGCTAGTCAAATTCAGATCGAGAATAATGTGGTTGAGAAATAATAGGGGATATGAGGGAAGAGTAAATTAAATCACTGAAATTATCATTGCTTAGCCTTTATTTCAATGTCCATTCTAGAACTTGCCACGTGGAAGGACCCTCAGTCTCTCAACCAACATGACATTGGAATATTGACATTTTTAAGCTTCATAGTCCATTTTAAATTGCTGACCAAATGGGCACTAATCGTATATCATGTTTCTTGCATGTGTTCCTAAGTGAACACACTATTTGGATGGTGCACTTATTGACAATTTAATATAAGCTTATTTATCGTAACAGAATCCTTGAAAAGAATACTAACGTGAATTTAGGAGACCAAATAGCTAGAACTGTTGAAGTATAAAATAAGAAAATTAGCTCAAAAATTGTTTCTGATATATATATTTTTTTTTAAAAAGCTCAGACTGGATATCAATGGTGTTTGAATTGATACTGTCAATTTTTGAAGCTGGCCGGAGAGACGAACAAACGAAGAGCGTATTCCTCCATCAGTTGTCCTTCCTCTTACGTAGAAGTCCATATACGGCTTGGTTGGAGCTAAAAGGAGTGGCAAGGAAAACTCTGGTGGCGGGATGAAAAAATAACTACCATTTTCATTTGATTTGTTACTGTTTCTGTTTAAATTAAAGTAGAAATTGCTCTTTCAACATAATTTACAGTGTATAAGGTGAATTGTGAAATGAGTTTTATCTCAACTTGCCTGAACTTATTTTTTGAACACTAATTCAAATAGACACGTAGTTTATTTATCATAATTATGAGATTCTTAAACTGTAAAAAATTTGATTTGCAGCAAAGGATGCTTCATGCCCCTTCCTTTCTTATTATAACTTTAATACTAACTATTAGACCTTAATCCGCCTTGTCTTTTATTTATTTTTATTTTTTTTATCAAATGAAAGTTTAAATCACCTGATTAAAGAGAATATTTTTGAAAAACCAACACTTATTTATTACAATTAACTAATTTAACTAATTTATTTAATAACAATAAATTTAATTCGTTATTAAAATCTGGGGTGAAGTTTTTTTTATACTGAAATATTAGGAAAGGGGTTGGGCTCACCCATAACTCAAGGGCAGGACGAAGTCTCCCTTCTTCTTAGGTGATACCAACAGGGCGAGCCATCTATTACCTTCAAGTGTTTATCTAGGCACCCAAGAGTTATGATGTTTCCCCCAGCACCTTAACCAACTCCAGAATCAAACCCCAGAAGGTGAAGCTAGTAATGTATATAAAAGCTTCATTACCTATATCAAGACCATTGCCACAAATCATAAAATCTAGGCTACTTCGTAAAAAAGCAATGAAGGGGATAACATAAATGGTTAGCAAGAGTCTCTATAGAAGGAGTATTTTAGTTGATTTAACGTTGGGTTAAATACCAATTAGGGTTTCCCCTAATTTTTAGGCGGAGCAATATTGCTTTGAAGTATCAAACGGAGCAATGTTGCAAACATTGCTCAACTTATTGACTAACGCTGAGGGGCAACATTGCTACATTTCGGTGGAGCAATGTTGCTTCAAGAATATTAACGGAGTAATGAGCAATGTTGCTGAAGTAAAACGAGTAATGTTGCGTCATTGAAACGGCTAACGTTAACGTTAGTTGACCGTTAGAGTTTGTAATGGAGGGACAACATTGTTTCGTTTTGATACTTCAGGGGTAACATTGCTCCGCCTAAAATTTAAGGGGAAAAATTGCTTTTGGGCGCGTACTCAGGGGCAAAATTGGCACTTAACATTATTGTTTTACAATACACGCGGTAATTGCGTGGATAGTGGGGGTCAAAATTGTGAATTCAGCCTTGATTCCTGTTAATTCGCAAGGAATTGGAGGGAAGGACCCAAGGCTTTGCCATTGAACAGAGGCATAGCCTGTTCCTTCCTCTCCTCTCTCTTTGGCTGGCGCGATAGGGAGAGAGAACAGCTTATTGGGCTGTTCATAGCTGCACGTGAGCATGTCCATGTGCCTGCATTGCAACCTTTTGAATTAGTAATACTCACTCGTATCTGGTTGTTCATTTTCTTTTCCGATTGCCTTTGCCCTCTGCCGATTGAATGATGATGAGGAATTGAATTTGATGAATGGGTGATATTTTCTGTAGGGATATGCTCGGTGCTATTGAACAGGAATAATATTCGATTTCGGACGGATTAATGAGGGAAACACCTCGATCAAATGGTCATGAAGAGAGAATTCTTGTTTCAGTTAGATTAAGGCCTTTGAATCAGAAAGAAAAAGCCAGGAAAGATGTATCTGAATGGGAATGCATTTCTCCCAACACCATCCGATGCAAGAACACCTTACCAGGATCATCCTCCTCATTTGATGCCTACACGTTGGGTAAACCTCCAATTTATCTGGATATTGAAGGCCCTTTTGTAACGTTAGTATTTGATATTTGGACCCTGTTAACTATGATATACCATTTCACATGTATATGTTTCATCTCTTGATTTTTAAGATTGAGCATGACGTCTCTATTAATGCAGCAATCTCTAATGCCATGTCTAGCCTTTTCTTCCTTTCTCCAACCCCCTTTTGATAACCAATTTCTTGGAACACAGACAACGTATTTGGGGATGATTGCTCCACACAGCAGGTATATGAAGCAGCCGTCAAGCAAGTTGCTCTTTCGGTGCTCAGTGGTATCAATTGTGAGTAAAAACTTTTTCTCATTGATGATTATTTCTAATATTGTTATGCTTTTATCATCTTTTTCTCATTGATGAAACCCAATTTCAGCTAGTGTTTTTGCATATGGGCAAACAAGCAGTGGAAAGACATATACCATGACGGGCATTACTGAACATGCGGTGCGAGATATATATGACTACATAGAGACGGTATAAAGCAATTTTAAACGTTGCTCTTCCCTTGCAATGAAATAGATGACGTTCTTTAATAGTATCCAAAAGATGACTTGACTTGTCATTTCCCAGAATCAAGACAAAGAATTTGTTCTGAAGTTTTCTGCCATGGAGATCTATAATGAAAATGTCAGAGACCTTCTAGGTGCAGATAATACCACCCTTAGACTTCTAGATGATCCAAGGGTAAATTTATGCCATGCTTCCCCTATTTCGTCCGGTTTTCGGCTTTCATTCCATTGAATAATTATTAATATTTGCACCCTAAACAGAAAGGGACAATTGTTGAGAAACTTAAAGAGGAGGTTTTGACAGGGAGGAGCCATTTGCAGCGACTTCTTTCTATATGTGCTGGTATTGGTGTTTAATAAGTGCTACTCCAGTATCACTTATGATACATTCTGGTGAACTTTCTTAAATGTTGGCTATCTGTATTATCGCAGCTCAAAGGACAACAAAAGAGACTACCATGAATGAAACTAGCTCCAGATCTCATCAAATTCTTAGATTGGTGTGCACTTCATCACTAAGTTACTTTTTTAATTGAAACAAGTTTTTTCTAAATTTCCACTAAATTTTTTAATTCCTGCAGACAATTGAAGGTTCTCCTCGTCATGGTGTAGGCACACGCAGGTCTGGCATTCTTGTGGCCAGTGTGGTATGATCTTTGCCTCTTTTGTCCTATAGTGGCATGATAATTGTCTTGTAAGAGAAATGATTGAATTCATTTTTTTGTGCAGTATTTTGTTGATCTTGCTGGAAGTGAGCGTGCTTCTCAAGCATTAACGAAAGGTACCAGACTGAGAGAAGGTGGTCATATAAATCGCAGTTTACTAGCCCTTGGAACTGTTATCCGGAAACTAAGGTAGAACTTCTCAAGCCTTTTTCTTTCTTAAGTATGCTTGCACTGCAGTTGCAGGATATTCAAATGAATTATTGAAGCAGTTGATCTAAAAGTTCTACATGAGTGAAGGTGAAATAGTTTTGGTAATTAGATAAAACAAATACGATATGTCAGAATTCTTAAGTAGCTATTGGTACCTCTCTGTAGGTCATGAGGCATCCTTGTCGCCCATCCATTATATAGCTTATTGTACTAACTACAAATTAAATTTGGTCAAACTATAGATTGGTATAAATGTCCATTAATCTACAAGGTCATCTAATCTTTAAACGAAGGTTTTTTTGCAAATGCTCTTCTTCTGAAGAGTGCGATGCCTACTGACAGTAGCTATGTCCAATTTAAATTAGTAATAAACTCAATAATTTAAGTCGTACATGACCTGTGATTTTAGGAATTTTGACTGATAGTCCTGGAGGTCAAGAAAGCCACTGATGAAAAATGATGCAGGTTGCCGTGGGAGCATGTGCATCTTGTTTGTTATCAGCTCTTGGGGTTTCAAATATAGTTCATTGTTATAACAAGTGTTTCGGTTCATATGTTGGCTGTATTTTTACCCTTCATTGCCATCCAAGTTTTTCTTCTTACCCTTTATCTTTCTCTACCATGTTATTTTATTGATTACAAAGTCTGTATGAATTGCAACTACTCAATGCAGCAAGGAAAGAAATGGACATATACCTTATAGAGACTCCAAGCTAACTCGCATCTTACAAAACTCTTTAGGAGGCAATGCCAGAACAGCCATCATTTGCACCATCAGTCCAACATGCAACCATGTCGAGCAATCTAAAAATACCCTGTTTTTGCTGGCTGTGCAAAGCAAGTGACTACTCATGCTCAAGTCAATGTCGTGATGTCAGACAAGATTTTGGTAAAGCACCTGCGAAAGGAATTAGCTAGAATGGAGAATGAGTTAAGGAGCCTTGCACCAAACACTGTGATGCTTAAGGAGAAAGAACTTCAGATTGAACAGGTGAGTTTTGATTATAAAATGGATCCTCTTGGTGCCAAATCTATTTTGGTGCTGGAGTCTGGAAAAATGTTTTCACAAGTTATTTACTTAGAAAATTTACTCTGCTTTTCTGAATCAGATTTTTTTTTTTTAAAAAAGACTCTTAGTTTTTCTTCCAATGAATTCACGACTTATGAGCCAGAGACAAGGACGTAGTTATCTCCTCTTCATTTTCCTAAAACCTTCCTGTTACTGTGAATGATTAAGACTAATTTTTTAATTGCGCCAATAGATATTTTACTTTCTACCACCATATGAACTATTCTTTAACATCAATGCATTCTATTTGAAATGAACAAACTAGCTAGATATCTTACTCATTGTGATCTCCTAATTCTTTTTTAACTTGGAACTAAAATTCTCACAAAAAGAAAATTGGAAGTCAAATCAAAAGTTTCTTGTAAATAACTTGATGCAGCACGTAATCCAAGCCCATCAAAATAAATGTTAGATCTAAGTGAAAATTTTGTAGTCGGTTTATTTTTACAAGCTTATTTTAGAGTCAGCTTTTTCTTTAATTTGTTGCCTAGTGGCAATTAATAAAATGGCAGAACTTTTATAGTATTTTATTTTATTCGTCAATCTCTCTCATTTTTTCTGATGAGAAAATATGCAGATGAATAAAGTGATAAAAGAATTGATTCGGGAACGTGATACCTTCCAATCTCATGTTAAGAATTTGCTTCAGTCGGTAGGGAAAGATCAGCTTCCGAGTGTCCATAAAGATATGGCCTCAGAATGCTCGGGTTTTACAAAAAATCTTCATCCTGCTACGGATCTTAGAACGGGCAACATATCTGAGGATTCCAAAGAACCAAGACGTACTGAATCTCGGTTGAATAAGGACCTTCCTCAACAACCTGAGAATCCTGAATACAATTTTCTTTTAAATGGAAGTACTCCCGAGTTTATTGGGCCTGATCCGTGTCCTGATCTTGAATATGGAGATAACTGTAAGGAGGTTCATTGCATTGAAGACCACAAAGTAGATGTTAATTTGCTATTTTCTGCTTCTGAAGATATTGGAGGAAAATCACCCATGAGACCTATCAAGAATGGTGACGCCAAATCATCAAAAGAGGATGATGAGTTAATTCACGAAATTATAGATAATAACCGAGATGTTCTTCAGCAAAAAATTGAGGACCTTCAAAGAACCATTGACCGTCTTGGAAGCTACTCAGAGAAATTCAACAGGTCTTCTGAATCATATATTTTCCCATCAAGTAGTTTACAAGTTACTAGAAACAATAGTTGCAGGTCAATTGTGGCTGCTACACCTCATCTTCAGTTCGACCAGGTGGATCAGGAAATCAAAACACATTCTCCGTCTGGTAAGTTGGAATGTGAAGATATGTTATCTCCTCAGCTTGATCAGCCAGACTATAAAATTGCGTCACCTTCTAACTTCAATCAACCAGATAAGGAACCAGCGCCAACTATGTTACTTACTCAGTTCAAGAGGCCAGAAGACGAAACGGTTACATCACCAGCTAACGTAGAGAAGGACAATTCTACAAGTTCACCATACTTTCATGACAAGCTTTCTGAAAGGAAATTTCAAGCCAAAGGAAAATCATCCAAAGAGCATTTTCTAGCTCACCACATGGATCCTTTAGATGAAGTGGAATCTGTTATGGACTCTGATACAGAAGATACTGCCAGCGTCCTCAATTTTGTCGTGAAAATAAATGGAAGGCCGAAGACAACAACACGATTGAAGGACTTTGATGATCTTATGGTAAGTTTGAAAACTCTGTTGCACATATACTCAGATTGCCAGGTGTTTTCTCGATCTTTTTGGTGCTACTCTCTAAATGTTATTTTTAGTTAATTGCTGGCCACAAGATAATTAATCAAAAGGACCTCTAAGTTACACTTACATGAAAATTATGTAGTTCGATATTAATGCTTAAGAAAATGAATAGTTTAACAGGGTATGAGCAATATTGGAGATCTTGTTTAGACTTGTAATAATGATCATTATCATTATGCATGAATACATGCTTGTATACTAAATCTAATGGATCTGTCAAAGATTAGTTCTGTTAACATATGGATTACTGAGTAGTACTTTTTTGCGGCTTAAAACTGTCCTTACTTGCCATATGTTTGTCATTTGAGTTGTAATCACCCATTTATTGGGTGTTACCCTTCTCCTAAAATAAACCTGAATTGTATTTGGATAGAAAAAGTAAACAGTTAATAATAGGAAGATAATCTTACTTTTATCCAGTTTTAATTATATGTCCATAAAGGAACAAAATTACGTTTTATGCTCTCAGATCCTTTCAAAAGCATTTGTTACTGAAAGGTATTATGACACTGAATTGAACCTCACTGTGTTAGGCACGTTCAATGACATCTGGCTACAATGAAATGGGCGTAGCTAGACTCATCAACTTCCAAGGAGCGCCGGGAGCTTTGCTGCCTTCGAAATTTGAGAGGCAGCAGAGATACATGGTCGAACTTTGGGATGCATGCAATGTGCCGCTGGTTCATAGATCCTATTATTTTCTTATCATTATTGGCGAATTATGGGATCCTATGTACTTGGACATTGAGCTCAGACGTTTGTTCTTCTTAAAGGAGAAATTTTCTGCTGGGGCCCCTATGATAGAAGACAGTCAAAATCTCACACCTGGTTTGAGGTATAACTTCGATTTGGCCTGCGCTCAAACATGATCTTCTTAGTCTTCCAATTTTGAGCTCACATTCAATTTTAGATGTTGAGAAATATTGCCTAAGCAAATCGAAATTGTTATCTTTTAGAAAGGATATTTAATCGAAGTCTCTTTTATTCAAAATGAAATGATAGACGCACATAGGCTGAGAGGCTTACTCTGTTACTCAACGTGAAGTTGATACTGGGAACCTCTCAGTATTCACGTCAACCTGGGCGTTTGAAATGTTTGGAAACATATGAAGAAGCTAAAGATGTAACAGGGGGGACTAGTGCTTTTGGCCAGGAAAATATTCAAAGTGCTTGTTTATATGGAAACCCAAAAACAACATCTATATTGATTGTGATATTCATTTCTCTGACACTTAATTTTTTTCCTGTGACAGCCGCATGGCGCTTGATCGCGAGAGGAAGATGCTAAGTAAAAAAGCACACAAGAAGCTCTCAAGGAAGGAAAGACAGAAACTTTACCTGGATTGGGGTATTGATTTGAAGTCAAGGCACAGAAGTATACAATTGGCATGGCGACTATGGACGAACACGAAAGACATGGACCACTTAAGAGAGAGTGCCATACTCATTGCAAAGCTGATTGGTCTGATGGAGTCGAATGAGGCCCAGAAGAAGAGCTTTGCACATAACATCTTAGCCTTGTTTAAGAGCCGCAAATCCCTCAGTTTTGGTGTACACTATGATGTAGCCCAAGATGATTCCTCTTCTTCATTGAGAAGAATTGTAAGATGACTCTTGTATTAATAATTTCAAAAATTCTTTTTTTTCTCATGTCAAAGTATACTGATTCATTTAAATATTGTATTGTAGTATTTTCTATCCTAGTGCATCAAGTTGTCCGTGCAATTCGTCCCTTGTTATATATATTCATATCCATTTTAAATACAAAAGAAAGAGAGAAGAGTTTTGAGGACCTTTTTATTTATCTGTTTGTCTATTATTATTATTATAGTAATAGTGGGTGAACACTACAGGTTTAGCGGAAGAAGTTAGTCCCAATGTTGTCAAAATCGAATTTCTACAAAACAGAAGAGGGTGGTAGAAAGATAAATCGTAGAAACGATACAAAACGTAAAATTTCTACTACTTAAAGTCAAAATACAAAATTATATATATGTGAGTGCACGCGCGTGCATGTAAAAAAAATTACTTTTCAAAATTCAATGAACAACTTCATATTTAAAAGATATAAGTCACATAAACTATATAAAACATAAGTCCAAAAGCACAAAAAGAGTTTAACAATTCCTGCAATTAAATTTCAAAAAATTTAAAAAAATAAGGTTTAAGGACCAGCTGGGTTAATCCAAAGTATGCTTCGAGGTTTTTTTCTGCTAACCTTAGAGAGTGGTTATCTCTGAATTTGCTTAAGCAGATAGGCATTGGGTGGGGAGGATGTTGGAATCTGATCTTTGGTGATTCAATTTGGAAACTTTAGGAATGGAGAAACCTTTGTATTTTTTATAGTGGGTTTGTTAAACCAAAAAATCCTATTTCTGTTATCTCTTTGATTTGGCCTAGATTTGCTGTTGATCCTGGTTGTGATAGTTTTTCTGATTGTCATTCTGTTACGGTTGTTTCGGGCTGGTCTAGACCTCCTCTGGGATGGAAAAAAATAAATGACGATGGTGCTATGGCCTTCCCATCAACAAAGGCAGGATGTGGGGGAGTATTGCGTGACAGTGTTGGGTGTTGGGTTGTGGGCTTTTCAAGGGAGATTGGGATGTGTCAGTCATCTACTGCGGAGGAATGGGCTATCTTAGAGGGTTTACAAATGGCATGGGATATGGGTGTTAAGAAGCTGATTTTAGAGACCTATGCGGAGGGGGTGGCTAATCTGGTCCCGGATAGTAACTACTTATCTGGTAGTATGTTGATGTGGAAAATTAAAGACTTTATTAGTAGAGATTGACAAGTCTCTGTGTAAGTTATTTCAAGAGAAGCGAATAGGATAGTTGATGCTTTAGCTAAGATGAGAATTAGTAAGACTTCAATTTTAGATTTATGTCCTCTCTATCTTAGATCTTGGCTTGACCAAGAATGTTTGAGATTAATTTCCCCTTTTTGTGTAATGCTTTGTTTTGCAATATATCAATTGATTCAAATCAAACACATCATTTTGAATCAGTTGCATATATTCAATGTCCTCTTTTCTTGCTCTTATAACAAATTCATCTGTAAACTTGGAATATTCAAATCATAACCATCTATAGGTCCCCTTACTTCAACTCCAATTAAGTTTTCCTCATTATAGGCATCAACATCTAAGTTATTTATTTCTTCCTCATCTTCTTCATTTTCTACTATCTAATTATCATCAGATAGAAGATTATCAAAATTATATGCATAAGAGTTTTTAGTTCTCTTTCTCTTACCCAATCTTAAATTGCCCATCACAAAAACAACATTATTCATAGTCTTTTGCTTCAAATGATTTCTTTTATTTGTATGAACCTAAACAAAGAAAAATAATTAAAACCATTTTTTAAAGTAAAAACTTACATTTTTACCATTTTTACAGTGTTTTTACTTTCTTTTTTTTACTGAGGACCATTTTAACACGTATCACTCCAGTTTTTATATAATTAGGACCGGAGGTAGTAACAATTTTTGCTATATATATATATATCCACATCTTTATGGCAGAGCCTCCACATTTAATGTTCAACATTGTGTCAATCATGATTCTCTAAATGTGGCTGGATAAACACTTTTAAGTGAGGTTTAGTAAAATTGGTCTTTTTTGTGATAAGCCATCTTTGAAATAGGCTAATTGTCAGGTGGTAATGGGCCCTATAGTCATGAGATGAGGCTGTGAGGTAAAAGAACAGTCACGCCTTCCATTTTAGATCTGGTCAATGTGGCAGGTCTCATCTCATTTATGACAGAAGCAACTGCTGCGTGGGTAAAACTTTAAACGAAGGAAACACTATTCAATTCATAACAATGCCCCAGAAAACGGCTCTGCCTGCCATGAATGCAATTGATGGATCTGCGTCTGTATGCGTTGGAGTCTCATTTTGAAAACTAACAACACCCCATAAGTTTATTGCCATTAAATACATATAAAAATCCCTCCAAACCTATTTAATGGAGTGGTTTGCTTTATTAAACCTTTTATTATATTGAACCTAAAGTAGATCTGTGGCAAATGAAGAGAGAAAACGAATTAAGTGGACCATTTCTCATTGAATCAATTCATGATGGATATGCTATGTACAACTTTCCCCCCCTAAAAAAAATTCGTTCGCTTTATATCTTATAGTATTAAGAAAAAAAATGAATCTTTCCTTAAATACTGCATATTTTTCATCCTTCTGTATAAAGGAAGTGAACTTTGTTGGTCAAAAAAGAGAGTGAGTGGGAAGTTTTTCATATCTTCCTTAAATGCAGGGAAAGACAAAGGCTATGTGTTCCTAATATGGACTCCCCTCCCTCAATCTTGAGGCTGCTAGCCAATACTCTCAAAGAGAGCAATGAAACAACAAGATTGTTATATTTCTAAGTGGTCAAGAGAGTAGAGAGGAGTCATGATGAAGAGAAACAGATGCTTAACGAAGGAATGAGGGAGATAATAATTTAATGAAGTGAAGGCATATTAGATTAGAGTAGGAAGTGGTGACCACAACACCACCAAAGTGATGATTCAGTTCATGGAATGAGTGAGTGCAAATTAGAGAACCAATGTACCCTTTCACATGCCAATGAATGCATTAACATTTTATAAATATACTTTTATTAAAGTTTTCTCTCCCTTTATATTTATAAATCTTTCTCACATCTCTTCCGTCTTTATGTATTTCGATCGAGAATTAGATAAGGTTAAAATTAAAAAGAATCATTGAATACCAACTTATATTAGAAACAAAAAAAAAATCTTAAACAAGTTACTTATAATTGGCCCGTTTAGAATAGCAGTGATAAAAGCGGCTTTTGTTTATGATAGACTTTTTTTGATGGACTTTTTTTTCTGATGTGATTTGTGTTTGAGTTAGTGGTGACAAAAATGACTTTTTTTTCCTGATGGGTACCTGTTTAGTACAACTTTTGAAAATATAGTTGAAATGGAAAATGACATGAATTTATATATATATATATATATATATATAATGTGATTATTTAGGATAAAAAATTAAAAATAAAATGTTTAACCTACTGCGATGGGATCAGAAGCTTAGATTAGTTGTTTCAGCCTAGAAGTAACTTTTGAAACCCATCACATGGTGAAGCTTCCCCAAACATAAAAAAAAAAAAAAACAAATTTTCACTTCTGATAAGCTCCTGATAAACCTTTTTTGACTTATGATGCTTTCCAAACAAACAGGCTCAATAAGTAAACATAAGACCTCATGATACCAACCATGTAGGATAGAAAATCACAAGATCTCATGATAATAACCAGCTTCCAAAAGCCCAAAAAGGCCCCTCCTCCTCCTTTCTGCTCTATATGTGGCTACACACATTCATTCATCTTCAAAAAGCCCCCAGAGTCAGAGTCAGACCTTTTTGGGAACTGAGCAAAGTGACAGAAATAGAGAGAGAACGCTTTGCATCGTTCTGTGTCATCAACATACATTACAATTTCCGCTTCACAAACTGTAACACACGCTCCTCCCTCAACGTACACACACACAAACGCCGATGTCCATCCCCTGACGCCCTCCTCCGCCCCAAAAACCTCTTCATCTCTTCCTCCTATGGCATCAACGGCTAGTTTTTTGTGTTTTTTCCTCGCGTTGGCCTCCTTCTTGTGTTGTGTGGAGTCGTTGTCGGAAATCGAAGCCTTAACGGCTTTCAGGCTTGGTCTCCACGACCCACTTGGCTCCTTGGACGGCTGGGATCCCTCCACGCCTTCTGCTCCTTGTGATTGGCCTGGCATTTTCTGTTACAACAACCGAGTTATCGAGCTTCGCTTGCCTCGCCTTCAACTCGCCGGTAGGCTCTCGGATTCCCTCTCCAGCTTGCTTCAACTTCGCAAGCTGAGCCTTCATTCTAACAACTTCAATGGCTCCATTCCTCCTTCTCTCTCTCAATGCCTGCTTCTGCGTTCTGTTTATCTTCATAATAACTCTTTTTCTGGTAGACTCCCGGCAGCTCTTCTCAACCTCACCAACCTTCAAATCTTCAACGTTGCTCACAACTTTTTTTCTGGCCGAATTCCCGGAGATTTATCAAACTCTCTCCGGTTCCTTGATTTATCGTCGAATGCATTTTCCGGTGACATTCCGGCTAATTTTTCGTCAAAATCTCAGCTGCGACTCATCAACTTGTCCTACAATCGGTTCTCTGGAAGAATACCGGTCACTGTTGGAGTTCTGGGGCAGCTTGAGTATCTTTGGCTGGACTCCAACCAGTTGTATGGGACTCTGCCTTCTGCTCTAGTTAACTGCTCTTCTCTTGTGCATCTTAGCGCCGTAAACAATGCGCTTTCAGGTTTGATTCCGGCGACCATGGGGACGATGCCGAGGCTTCAAGTTCTGTCGTTGTCGTCGAATCAGCTATCGGGACTGGTCCCCACTTCTCTGTTTTGCAATGTCCACTTGGCCAATTCTTCTTCGCTGAGAATCGTTCAATTAGGCTTTAATAAACTCACGGGCATTTCGGAGCCGCCAAATGCAAGGTGTGTTAATGTTTTGGAGATTTTAGAGCTTAAGGAGAATCGTCTTCGCGCCACATTTCCCTCCTGGTTGACTCATGCGACGTCGTTAAGAGCTGTTGATTTTTCCGGGAACTACTTCTCTGGTATTTTGCCTGCGGAGATTGGGAATTTATTGAGGCTAGAGGAGCTGAGGGTGGCAAATAATTCATTATCTGGTGATGTTCCTCATGAAATTGTGAAATGTACTTTGTTACAGGTTCTTGATCTTCAAGGAAACCGATTCTCCGGCCTCATTCCTTCATTTCTTGGCCAACTGAGGAACCTCAAAATGCTCGCTCTTGGCCATAACCTGTTTACTGGTCCTATACCCTCGAGTTTGGGAACACTTTCTGAGCTCGAATCGTTGAATTTGAGCAATAATAAACTTACCGGGTTCATACCCCCAGAATTAATGCGATTGGGTAACATGAGTGCTTTGAATCTCAGTAATAACAAATTTTCAGGCCAACTTTCGTCTGCCATTGGGGACTTAACAGCTTTACAGGTTCTGAATTTGAGTCATTGTGGGCTTTCAGGACAGATTTCTTCTAGTGTTGGCGGTTTAATGAAACTGACGGTGCTGGATTTAAGTAGACAAAATCTTTCAGGTGACTTGCCAATCGAGCTTTTTGGATTACCTAGCCTGCAGGTTGTTGCTCTTCAGGAGAACCATTTATCTGGAGCTGTTCCAGAGGGTTTCAGCAGTGTAGTTACTCTACAATATCTTAATATCAGCTCCAATGTTTTTGCTGGTGAAATTCCAGCTACTTATGGATTTCTTCGGTCGTTAATTGTTCTTTCTGCGTCTAAGAATTATATTTCTGGTAGAATACCATCAGAGATTGGTAACTGTTCTCAGCTTGAAGTGCTCGAGCTTCGTTCAAATCGTTTGCATGCTGACATTCCTGGCTATATCGACCGTCTTACTCGTTTAAGGGTCCTTGATTTGGGATACAACAAGTTAACAGGAGATATTCCAGAAGAAGTATCCGAATGTTCTGCTTTGACTTCACTCCTATTGGATGCTAATAAACTGACGGGTCAAATTCCAGAATCCCTGTCAAGTTTATCAAACCTGACTGCGTTAGATCTCTCCTCAAATCAGCTGAGCGGAGACATTCCGGCCAGCCTGTCACTTATATCTGGTTTGAAGTATTTAAATGTCTCTAGAAATAATCTTGAGGGTGAGATTCCAGAAATGCTGGGCTCCCGGTTCAATGATCCTTCTATATATGCAATGAATAACAGGTTATGTGGAAAGCCGCTGCATAGAGAATGTGCAAATGTAAGAAATCGAAAGAGGAAGAGACTAATAATACTTATAGGCGTGGCTCTTGGTGGACTATGCCTTTTGGGGCTATGCTGCTGTGGCTACATTTATAGCCTCTTACGTTGGCGCAAGAAGCTAAGAGAAGGAGTAACAGGGGAGAAGAAGAAGAAGAGCCCTGCTCGTTCAAGTTCAGGAGCAGACAGAGGTCGAGGAAGTGGGGAAAATGGAGGGCCAAAACTAGTAATGTTCAACAACAAGATCACTTATGCTGAGACGCTGGAAGCAACTAGACAATTTGATGAAGAGAATGTGTTGAGCAGAGGAAGATACGGTCTTGTGTTCAAAGCCTCGTACGCAGATGGAATGATGCTCTCAATCCGTCGTCTTCCTGAGGGATCCATAGAGGAAGGAAGCTTCCGTAAAGAAGCAGAATCATTAAGAAGAGTGAAGCACCGTAATTTAACAGTATTGCGTGGCTATTATGCAGGGCCACCTGATGTGAGGCTTCTTGTTTATGACTACATGCCAAATGGAAACCTTGGAACTCTTCTTCAAGAAGCATCTCAGCAAGACGGCCATGTACTGAATTGGCCTATGCGTCATCTCATCGCACTAGGCATTGCTCGTGGACTAGCCTTCTTACATTCAGTCTCAATAGTTCATGGCGATGTGAAGCCTCACAATGTTCTGTTTGATGCTGATTTTGAAGCCCATTTATCAGAATTTGGCTTAGACAGAATAACAATAGCAACCCCAGCAGAAGCATCGTCATCATCCACTCCCGTAGGATCATTGGGGTACGTGTCGCCAGAAGCAGCGTTAACTGGGCAAGCGACCAAAGAAGCCGACGTGTACAGCTTTGGGATTGTATTGCTGGAGATACTGACGGGAAGAAAACCAGTGATGTTCACGCAAGATGAAGACATAGTGAAATGGGTGAAAAGGCAATTGCAAAGAGGTCAGATATCGGAATTGCTTGAGCCTGGGTTGCTAGAGCTAGACCCAGAGTCATCGGAATGGGAAGAGTTCTTGTTGGGGATCAAAGTGGCTCTTCTATGCACAGCACCGGATCCTCTTGATCGGCCGTCAATGACTGACATTGTTTTCATGCTTGAAGGTTGCCGGGTGGGACCGGAGATTCCATCGTCCGCCGATCCCACCACGGTACCTTCTCCTACTTGATTTCTTCTTTTTCTTCCCGAAAAAAATTGGTGAAAGTAACAGGATTTCTTCGAGTTAATCATGGTTATTTATTATTTGTGGGGAAGAACTGTTTTTCGTGTTGAATTTAAATTCCTTTTATCGCCTGAGCGATTCTTTATCCTCATCGAATTAAGCTTTGACCCGACGGCGCTATGGTCAAATGGATATCCGTAATTCCGCGCAGGAAAACCTGAAGGGTTGTTCCCGCCAAATGAAGGGTAACGAATATGGAGGAGCCACGTGTCGAGACAGGAGGGTTGAGGAAAGTAACCGTTAAAATGGGTCATCGATAAAGAGAAATGGGGCATCAGAATCCGTGAATCTGTCGAATCAGAAATGTTATCATTCATAATTTTTTCTGAAAGCAAAACGACAAAGCACCCAGATTCTCTCGAGGAACTATTGTTTTCCTTTCCTTTTTTCTTTTTAAATTTATTACTGGAACTTTTATTGACGCTCCCCACTTATTTTGTTTATTGCTTCCCTTGAAATCTTGAGCTTTCAATTTCATATTTAAAATTAAAAACAAGTGAAAGTGTGGAGCTACACCCACCCGGGCAAAATTTGAGGTGCTGAATTTTTTTTTAAAAAAAAATAAAAAAGTGCCTTTGATTTTAAATTATAAATATTTTTTGGCCAAATTGATTAGTATTTTAATTGTCTATCTATATTGAAATATTTAAATGTTTGTTTATTTAAAGAATACATACACTCTTGGGTGGAGGCATACAGCTATGCCTGCAGGGTATTAATTGAAACCAGAATCGGTTCCAAAGAATAAAAGCTAACATCATATTTCACAGCTAATCGAACCATCTCGTCTTGAAGTCATTTATCTTGCAAAGAATATTCTTTCATCCCATATATTACAGTATATAACTACAATTAGGGAAAAGCACCAAAATAATTTATTTTAAAAAAATATTTATCGGATTGAAGCACATTTGAGTAATTACTAAACTAATGCAGTCGAATACTTCACCTGACAAGACGTCACCAGTCGCGTCAGAAAGCCTCATACCACTGGGTAGTGGCATAAGACTGTTTCACGCCACTAGTGGCGTGAATGTGTTTCACACCACTAGAGTGGCGTGAATTTAATATTCACACCACTCTAGTGGTGTGAATAATTCAGACCACTATTCAGTATTCATGCCACTCTAGTAGCGTGAGATAGTCTTACGCCACTACCCAGTGGCGTGAGACTTGATGACGTGAATGGTGGCGTCCTGCCAGATGACGTATTTGACTGTATTAGTTTGGTAATTACTTTTAAATTTGCTTCAATCTGGTAAATATTTTTTTAAAAAAATATTATTTTGGTGTTTTTCCCACTACAATTACATTCAAACTTCAAGGACAAAAGTAATAACTAGTTCACTACTCACAAGTAGCTACTATTCCTTCTAGTGTTAATTATAGGATAATATTTAGGAGTTGGTTTTGGTCTTAATTGTAGGACAACATCCTACCTTTTATCAATTTCTTCCTAAAATACCCCTTCAATAATACACCTCAATTAATACAGCACCATATGAAAAAACATGTGTTGGACTTTTCTGCTTAGGTCAATGTTAAAACTTGAAAGTGTCCGGGATTAATATGCGTTGGGCTTGTACCAGAATAAAACATGTTGGATTTGACATACAGTCTCAGAGAAGTCAATTAGCTAATTAACTAAATTTATATAAGGGTATTTTAGAAAAATGAGTAAAATTAACTAATTTAGCTCCTATAATTAATCTCTCCAAAATCTATTAAATATGTCTTATAATTAGGATCGGAGGTTGTATGATTATTCTAAATATATAACTCAACTTAGAGTGTAAATTATACTACAAACTATCTATTGGCAAAAAAAAAAAAAAAGGAAGAAGAAGAAGAAAATACTACTCCCTCCGATCCTAATTATAAGACCTAGTTGACTTTTTTGGAGAGATTAAGAAAGCTAATTAAATTACTTTAGAGTATTTTTATTTTTATTTCCCCCCCTAAACTAATTAATTTAACTAATAAACTAATATATAATCTAAGGATACACAACATATGAAATGATTAAGTAACTTATTTAACTTCCTTGATCTCTCTAAAAAAAACCAATTATGTCTTATAATTTGGACCGGAGGTAGTATAAACTATCTCTTATATTTAAAAGTGGTGGTAATACTACCTCCGGTCCTAATTATAAGATCTAGTTGACTTTTTTTGGAGAGATTAAAGAAGCTAAATAAGTTACTTAATCATTTCATATGTTGTGTATCTTTAGATTATATTTATTAGTCAAACTATTTAGTTTAAAAAAAATACTCTAAAGTAATTTAATAAGCTCCTTAATATTTTTAAAAAAGTCAATTGGGTCTTATAATTAGGACCGGAGGAAATATAAATTATTGAGTGGAGACAACTGAGGCAAGGAAATGAGCATTGCTATAGACAAAGATACTTGTATTACCTGAAGCATAGTTACATTTACATGCCACAACAGTTAGATTGTTAGCAGCTTTCCATTATCTCCCAAAAAGAACATTTACGGTGTGTATTGGACTAAATAAAAAAAAAAAAAGTGAGAGATGACGCAAGATTATGCATTGGCCAGCACGTGGAGTCGTGGACCACCCAAGTGAAGCGAAGTAAACTTGTGAATCAATTATGTTGGCACGCAGGATATATGCTATGCTCACCCAACGTGTGTGAATATTTAAAGGGCTAGTTCTATTTAAAAAAAAAAATAAATAAATGCATTTTTATATACCATACAAATACATAAAAACCAACCGCATTATTCATTTATGATTCTTGAATGAAGTAATTTATTGAAAACTTATATGTCTAAAGTAGGCATCGATTGCTGACAAACAAAAAAAAAAAGTAGGCATCGATTAACAATAAATGTTATGTTGGAGAAAAAAAAATGTTATGTATTTTTTTTTGATTAAATATCAATTTTTCCCTAGGAGTTTTTCCTCAAGTGCATTAGACACCCAAAAGTTTATTTTTAATCATTCTTGCCCTGGATATTTGGAAAATAGAGCAATTTCACCCTGCATTGATGACTATTATGTGCATTTCAACAATTCTTGATGGAAACCCCTTGCTATATGTAGGGCTTGATTGGGAAGGCAGTTGGGAGTTGAAAAAAACATAGTGAGAATAAAATGAGGTGTTTGAGTTGCTATTTTTTTTAAATAGTCTATTAGGCCAAAAGCTCATTTTAAGAAGAAGTTAATAAGACCTGCTTTTCATAGGGCATATGAGCTTTTATCACCGTCAATTTAAACATAAATCACATTTACATTTTTACTTTTATCTTATCTTAAGTTTGACAAATTCAGAATGGAAAAAAGTTACTCCAGCGATTGCTAATCCAAACGGGATGTTTTGGAAAGAAAATTATAAATTCGATGGACAAAATGAATTGGAATCTTATAGTAATATTTAGAATCCAAACAAAACCCTTGTATAACTTATATTTTGGATCAAAGCTAGTATAATGATTAATTCAAAAATTAATGTGAAGATATTATTTTTTATATGAACATAAACTTCATAACCAAAACAATTGTAAAAAACAAATTGAAATTGCTTTTCTTAAAGGAAATGATGTACAAGTTGTCTATTATCATATTACTCCTTCGGCCCGTAATATAAGACATATTTAGGGAGTTGATTTCAATCCTAGATATAAGAAATACTTTTCATATTTATCAATACTTTCCTAATTTGCCCCTATTGATGCTCTTTTAACAATAATCATGGAAGAAAGTTAGAGAATTGCGAAAGATAAGTAGGGTATTTTAGAAAAAAAACTAACTTAACTTTAATCTAATTAAATTAGATAAATATGTCTATATTAAATATTGGAATACCATTATTAGAGGGAGGGAGGGTGCTGTGCTAGAAGAAGGTTGTACTTGAGAGATTAAATGGAGCGACTATTGATTTTTTGAGAAGAGGATTCTCTCATCATCATTTTTCTCATTTTCCCTCATTAGCTCATCTGGGCCATTGATTGGGAAGGTGAGAGAAATGTTAAAGTGGTATTGTGGTTGATTGGATGGATAAGATTTAGAGATGATGAAGGATAATGAGAAAGAGATCATGAGAGAAACCCAACCCTTTTTTTTGACGTGAGGAGTGACTATTGAATGCAGTCATGACAATTCAGAGTCCAGCTATGTCATTTGTCCTCATTTATTAGAGACAGAGTGACTGTCACAAGCCCCCTACCCTTATTTTTGTATGAGCACTTATCAAGCCTCCCAACTCCCAAACTAAACTACATATTAAGAACTCTAATTTTGTCTCACCCCCGCAAATTTTTCTAGATACCTGTAAAACAGTTTTTTTTTTTTTTTTTTGGTAAAAAAAAGTTTTGAAGGGGTCGACATCGATCCCCACCAAGGCGGGGCACGGCCCCGGGCTCTATGAGCACTTACTGGGGACTTACGAGATCACCTACCAAAGGAGTCCCAACGACGGTAGAGGGGATCGAACCCACGACCCAAGGGCCTAGTCCTGGACCCCTTACCATCTATGCCAACTCACATTAGCACCTGTAAAACAGTTAGATACATTATACTTGTACCTACAAAAATTGATCTAGTTAGCAAAAATTTGAATCATAAACCAAATCCTACTATCAATTTGAGTTCGGAAGTATATCTTATCTGAGTTCTGCAAAATCTAGCTAGCTGAACGAAACCTTTGTTCTCTTCAAGCCTCTAATTAACTTCTTCTGTGACCAAATATTTGCAACGTACTTGCAAATTTTCCTTCACCTAAAAAGTTCAAATCTGTCAGTAGTAAATTCTCAGCCTCAGGTAAATGCTAGACATTCACCATACATGTTTCACATATCAATATCTTTCAAGGTGATTTTTTTTAGAATGACATCTAGGTTGCAATCAAAAGAAATAATACATTAACAAGTCCTATAAATTATTAACGGTAACCGATTTACTTGTTAATCCCCCCTATTCATTTGAATGAGGACTTTTCTAATATTATTTTCCTTGATTGAGACCTAAAAGTCATTCTTCCTTTTTTTCATGAAAACTTGAGTAGTGCTCACACCATTCCCCCCCTTAGGGTAAGAAATAATAATGTTCATACAAATAATTTATTTTCTGTAATATATACATGAATATACCGACGCAGCTCGTCCACTTAAGAATTGATCCATTTTAACACCACAATAATGTTAAGACACTTCCCATTACATTCGTTTTATAAAATAATAATAATCGACAGGGGCTGCAAAACACTATAATCCTATGCAGAGGTCAGGCCTTCAGGAAGGGATTCAGTTTGTGGATCAGGTGAAAGAAACCTTCTACAAGCATAAAACACAGCTGAATGAAAGTCCGTTGGGTTATCAATGAACACAAAGTGCCCACCCTGCAACAAGTAATTACTCTTCCTTAGTTTAAGAATAATGTCATAATGGATTCGTGTTTGGGGAAATTTTAAAAGTCGCACCTGAGGAACCCTGATGATTTCACATGGAACATTCATATGCTTCCGAGCTTCTTGGGCCCCAGTATAACTCATCCAATCCTGGAAACCATATATGAATGTGGTTGGCACCTTCCACTCTGAGGCGCTGTAACACCATGGGAGGGAAAGGAACACAACATGTTACAAACTGACACATACCGTAATGAAAAATAAAAATAAGCCAGTACAACATCAAAATAAGTGTACATATTTGGGATTGAGATTCTCTCCTTTACCATTCTCATCCGCTCCCATCCTTTACCTCAAAACTACGTAGTTTTAGAGTAAAAACAAGTTGGAGAAACCTTATTTTTAATAAAAAAATAAACATCCATAACAATGGAATATTTTTTAGCACTCAGGATATTGAATGCTGCTAAGAAAATACTTCTCGGTGATTGGTGCTTGATACTGGGTGCCACAAAAAAAACATTTTAGGGTGCTGAGCGTACTAAAAACTAATTTGGATACTGGATGTGGATGCTACTGAAAAAATATTCTATAGTGATTGATGACTTTTTTCAACAAAAAAAAAGGCTTCCCTATATTGGTTTTACCCCAAAACTACATAGTTTTGGGGCAAAAGATGGGAGCGGATGGGAAGGGTAAATGAGATAATCCCAATCCACATATTTGAACAAAAGGCCTATCCCTAGATGAAGCCTCTTACCAGACCTTGTACCTAACCCTATATGCCCAAAGTTTTGCATATATTCTTATCACCAAAAATAAAAATACCTGGTAAAGCTTCATGGTATACATATATATTTCGGATAACTAAGTTGGCAATGCTAAAAAAGTTTCAATTCGCCAATCTTTTCAAAAAAATTTGGGGGATGAATACTGTTTGTTTCTACCATATGAATTATAAAATGCATGAGACCTCCAAGGATGTCTTTCATGGGTATGCAACATGCATTAATATTCATCAACCCGCAACAAGGCATGACAAGAAGCTCAAGTGCATTCCGTCATCATAATAAGTTGCTTGCCGCGCAATGATGCAATGCAGTATAAATTATAACTCTTTCCCCAAACACAAAAAATGGAAGTTATAGCAGTTATCTTGATAATACCAAGGACAATCTATATAATTTTCTCTTGCCTGATCTGTTTTGTGCTCTTTTGTGCCCTTTTCTGAGGAGGTGCACATTATGGCAGAAAGTTCTGTACCTACTAGTAAATGCAAACCCAATATTACCCAGCCACAACCACCTTATTAAGCCTACATATAATGTGCACAGAATTCATGCCTGAAATAAGTAAAATATATCAATGTCAAGTTATCCAAAAGATTCCATGTCATCTCCAACAAATTCCAGTTCTATGATGGTATAACAACAGAACAGCAACTCATCCCCACAAAACCGTCATCAACAGGGAAAGGGTCCCCATTGGGCAAAATATTTCTCCAGCAGAAACCCATCAGGACCAAGCTTACTTCAAAAAGTTTGAAAATAAATACTTTTTAATCAAATACATCATGCACAAATGTACAACCAACCAAATAGAGCATTTGGACTTTTGTTATCATCAACATTTTATGATTAGCATACTCTGCAAACTAAATGCCATTTTATAATGTAGCTGTTGGTTGATGAGGAAAGCACCCCTGATTTGAAATGTAAGTAAAATTAAAAAGTAGGAGGTCAACAAACCTGTGAAGAAGGGGCATCCTAGCAAAGGCTCCAAAAGAAAAGATATATTTTAAGCACAGATCTCCACTAGATTTCGCCGCTAAGGTATGGTAAACATAATCTTCAATAGAAAGAAAATAACTATTAGAACGAACTGTTATATTGAAACCATGTGTCAATCTCTTATTGAACCATACCTGTTAGCAATCTTGATTCCTCTTCGGTCAATGCTTCACCAGTTGAATGTGTACCAAACCGAGCACTTGTATACCTGCGGACTACATCAGGACCCCAAGGACCTAATCCTCTGCAACAAACATATAAAAACATAAACTCCACAAAGAAAACAAGAAGCCTTATCCCAAGATTAGCATAATTTTCACAAAACTTAGAAGTCTGTATAATTTACTCTATTCTAATTGAACAGTCATGTAAAATAATCAAACAGCCTTTCAGAAGCTAATCTGCTGGACTGAGTAATTTTACCTTACAAGTTTTTGAGGTGTAAAATTAGACTCCCAAAGATGGTTCATGACTGCTCCTTTCCATGTTGCTCTAAACTTTGTAAACCACTCAGATTTGGCCTCTGATTCTGATGAAAATCCAGCAGGTCCCACCAAAATCAAGTGCTGTACGTGCTCAGGGTGCTATATTTAGATAATTAAATTCTACATCAGAATATTTATAATAACAAACAACAAGAAATGTTGGTAATCAACATTGGAATGAAATATGGGAAGACGTCCACCTTAATGGCATACTTAGAAGCAACATAACCACCAAAAGAATGTCCAAGTAGTATAAAATTGGTTAGATTTTTGGCTTTTCTCCATTCCTCAAAAGAATCAATAAACCATGCCTCAGTTTCTGTAACGTCAACAACACATAATAAGTAGTTGCTAGAGTACTTTTCAGTTTCAATAACAAATAGGACGTTCCTCTTCCAAAAGTATATCTAGCATTCATCCTGTCGGTCGACAATATTAGTATTTTACATGACTAACCTTCTGTGCTTTTGCATGTAAAGTCAGGCCTGCTTGATCCACCCCAACTACAAAAGAAAAGTTTCAAGGGAGGAAATAAGCTCAATTTTATAGAATTCACAGTACCAATTATCAAACGGGTATTTATTGGGCAAAATGGTAAAAACCTTAAAGGACATAAAGACCAAAATGAGGGAAAGAATTCGATGAGGAAGGTACAATATACCAAGTAAATGACCTAAACAAGGACTTCAAGTTTTTCATGTCATTTTGCTTTTATAACTTGAATTTTTCTTGTTGGTTTCCTTTATAACATGTTGAGCGTGTCAGCGCTTGAGGAAATGAGGGGGAATAAAAAATGAAGGTAAATGAAATTCGATAAAAGAGTTTTCTAGATTAAATTTCCTTCAATTTTACTATACTAAAATGAAGCATAAGATTAAAAAGAAGCATTATAAACTCAGGAATGGAGTTTTTTGGGACGAATGGCATTTAATAAACTGCCACATAACTTTAGGGTCAAGAGAAGCAAGACTCACCCAAGTTGATCGACAGCAATGACTCTGAAACGACTGGCAAGCGCATCAAAATTACGGAAAAAGAAGCCCTGCGAAGCAGCATATCCATGAACCATTACGAGCGTAGGAGAATTTTGTGGGCTCTCAAATGTTACAGTATTGATAAACCTTGGTTCATTGCTTGACGAACGAAACCATCTAACTTTCGACCCAGGTGGACCAGAGCCTATATTAACCAATTCTTGAACATAAGGTGTCCTGAAAAAGAAGCCATAACGATCCTCAACGAATAAGCCCCCGGTTTAACGCAAATGAAGTTATGCAACATTTGAAAAATTGACTGAATCCTGATCAGCTTTCGTTTTCTTTTGGCCCAACTCCGAATAAGTTTATTAACCAATCAAAAGAATAAAGGATATCTCCAGGACGAAATTAGACGATTAGCAGATAGTAACGGAAAACTTTGATATTTGAATTTTCAATGGGAATCACAATTGTTAGGAAACCCCAAATTTTCTACGGTGACTAATTACCCAGATGATTTTGCCGAGAAAATTTAGGGTTTCGGAAGATCATATGAAGAAAATAATTACTTGACAACGGAAAGAAGACGCTTCTCAGAATCGATGATGTGCTGGGTGGAAGTGGGAATCCAACGAAGAATAGAAGGCCAGAAGCGTCTAGTTTTTGTAGAAGTAGTAGCAGAGGATCCTAGGTCAGCCGTCTTGATCTCTTCCGCCATCCTTGAGATTGAACTCGACCACCGATGTCGAATTACAGTCATAAAACGGAAATGATATGAAGAGGCTGCTATCAGACAAATAGGATCTAATTATCCCCCACTAGGAACTTGGAATTGGTTCCAGGCAATTTGGAAATCAGAGAGCATAAAGCATGGCCGGTGGATTGCGCACCACGCTACAACCAAATTTGACCATTGAAGAAGAAGGCGGTAGAAGTTGAGACAAAAAAGACAGCGCTTTACTTATCTTTTTTTTTTTTTTGTTCCCAGTTTGCACTCTCAGTTGCAGTCAAGATTCGAAAAAAACAGCAACGCGTTTCTTGATGACGTGCGCAATGACTGATGCAAGGCGATGCAAATAAATAGAAAAAGCAACCTCCTTTGAGCTTGCTTAAATGGTTGTAAGTAGGGTTGATTATGGACCGGACCGGACTGGGTTTGGCCTTAACCAGAGGTCCGGTCTGGTCCAGACCAGTCCAGTCCAGGACTTTTTTTTTTTTGCCTAGACCGGTCCTTAACCAGTACATGCTTCCACCCTTTCTCTCTCTTCCCTCGCTCTCATCTTTTGCTTTCTTTCACCCCTCGATGCCTCGTCTAGGAGGTGGTGGTCAATGAAGTGAGAGTCGCCAATCGAATCTCTAAACTTTGTTGAAGTGAGAGTGGCCATGGCGAGAGAAGCTCTGAGCTTCAAGCTAGTTCTCCACAAATCCGTCGTTAAAGCCCTTAACTTTAGCTTAGAAATCACCCAAACATCGAACTAAAAACATCAACGAGCACAAATCTATAAACTCTCTATTCTTGAGCACAAATCATACACAGTCAGCAGAGAAAAAAAAAAGATGTAAAGCACACGCAAGGACGAGAGGGAGATAATACTGGTGAGAAGAGGAGGAGAGGTGCATGCATCTAGAAGAGGCGAAGATGATGGAGGATTAAGGTTGACTATCGAGACTATTATGAGTGTGAATGGTTAAGTGCGGAGACAAAGACAGCGAAGTAGGCGAGGGCTAACCTAAGTGGGGTATACAATCACTTACTCACTTACAGGGTACATGCTATAACTATACTCTACCTATACACTTTACATGATAAAAAAAACAAAAAAACAAACATTATCGAGCAAGACTGGACCAAACTAAGGGGACTGAGCCCTTGGCCCGATGTCCGTTCTGGTCCAAGGAGACCAATCTGGTCTGGTCTGCTCAAAGTCTCTTGGACCATTTGTTATGCTACATGATCGGGTCAGGTTAGGCTTTCCAGACTACCGGGTTTTTTGCTCATCCCTAGTTGTAATAATATTCACTAGGATTAAACTACATATCGATATCGCTTCTTATTTTTTTCACTAATAATAAATGAGATAATAAAATAGTGAAAAGAACCCCACTTAGTGCCTATTTGGGTTAGCGATAGAAGTTGCTTTTACTATGTGATTTATGATATACGAGGTAAGTATGTGAAAGGAGTTTTGTCTCGTCTTACATAAACGTGTTTTTTGAGTACAAACTCAAACAAGCCCTAAGTACTAATTGATGACAACATATGACCGAGGTTCTTAAAACCAGACCGACCACTAAACTGGTTGGGGTACTAGGTTAAGGGTCAGAACATAGCTAACTCAGGGCCAAACCGATGAGAAATTGAAGATTTTAGGATTATTAATATAAAATTCTAAAGATTTTTTTAAAAAAAAAAAAAAAAAACAAACCGGTTTGACCCTTGATTTGTTCACCGATTTCCAATCTGAACTGATTGGTTCGGTCCGGTTTCAAAACCTTGCATGATGATATGGAAAAGGTGTGCAATTAACTTGTTTGCATAAGTTAGGCAAGAACGAGGACCAATATGATTGAAATTTAGTGAGCCCGAAGACTACGGGAGAAGAAATTGAACCTCAAGATTGTCCCCATTAAACTAAAATAGTGTATATAGGCGGGTGCAATGTACACATAATTAGGTGCCCAATTATGTACTCATACGGTCATACCTCTATGAGCATATTTTTTTAAATTTATTTTATTTTTTTATATATTGTATTTATTTAGATTTAAATTATATACTGCTTTCTGGAATTTTTTTGCACCCAGTATCTCAAAATTAATTATTTTCCATGATAGTGGTGTTACAGATAAATGCAGAACTGAAAGCTAATTAATTTGAAATACTGGGAACAAATTTTTTTTTCCAGAAAATAGCATATAATTTAAATATAAATAAATACAATATATAAAAAAATTAAAAAATATATGCTCATACCTCTAATAGAGGTATGAACACATAATTAGGCACCTAATTATATGCACCTAATGTGCATCCGTATATAGGCAGTTGGTTAATTTAATCATTCAACAAGCAGCCTCACGGACCCTGCAAGAATTTTGTTGCTAAATTTATATCCTTGGTTTGCTGCCTTTGCATAAAGTGAGTGGTGTCCCCCAAAAAAAAAAAAATGAATTTCACGTACGATTTCACACTCGATTCTAGAATCGTTGCCAATCTTGAACATAATTAAAAAGAATAATTTCAAAGATATTGTATTTTTTTATTTAATTTTAGCATCTTTTCAAATAACAATCAATAATAAATGACAAGAAAAAGGAATATCGTTACCTAAAGGAACAACCCTAAAAAATAATTAGAGCAAGTTTACTCAACTAATTACAAACAGAGAAAGAACCGACAAATAATGGTCAAGTGCAACACCAAAATCCAGAGTGCACCAAGTTTTCCGTGTCTCTTCTGATCAAGAAACATGTTGCTAAAAAACAAACCTATATATCAGTCGAGATTTGCCTGCTTTAAACTAGCCCTTACTGAGATCCCAGGAAGGAAAATGGTGAAATGGTACATCAAGTGATGACCAATAAGATGGCAGCACTTTAACATAGAAGACGATTCACGTGATGTTCTAAATGGTACATCAAGATTTGCCTGCTAAACTTCTTGTATGGAGTGCTCCGCCATCAATATTTTGTTCAGATTTGCCCTAAATGTTTGCATAAAAGCCTATTAAAACTGGGGGGGGGGGGAGATTTTCTCAAATGATGAGGTTGAGAACGTGCCCTTGACCATCAAAACTGTGAGGACTCAAGTAGCTAGGAAGATGAAACAGTCTTCAGCAACCCTTTTCTCAAGAATGCAAGCACTCCATCTTAAGATTTCTTTCTGGGAGTTCGTTGTCCTGTCTTTTTCAATCAACTTACGCCAACAAAGGAGAGATTCTGCAGTTTTCAGCTTCCAACAGATTTTATTTTTATTTCTTTTGCCTGAGCATTCAATAACAGAAGTTCCATTGTCACAGGAAAAAAACAAAGCAAAGAATTTTAGAAGCACATGTGAGAGTCCCATTCAATTCATTGAAAGCCAGAAAGAAAAATAATACAGACGACAGTGCTCTCGTTGAGAGTCGAACTCAAGACCTCCCGCTTACTAAACGGGTGCTCTAACCAACTGAGCTACGAGAGCTGGTTGCTCTAGTTGTGAAAATATAATTTTTATATTTGAATATGCTACCCAGTCCTTCATCTTTCTTTTGTAAGATCCTAATTTTGCTTAAAGTAATGGTAATTATTGGTTCAACAGCGAAAGACGCCATGAAAGAGTGGTATATTGTCTTCATGTGTCGGTAGCTAGGTTGATGAAAGGCTCCTCTTCCATGAGAGACTGCCCCAACAACCCAATCATTTTAGTGGGTCTTCCAGGAAGCGACATATTTGACCACGCTTCAATCATAACTTCGAAAGTTCTGACACTAAGTATTTAGTTCTCTGGTGAGCTACATAGTTACTTTATTAACAAAACAAAGGCTCGGTTACTCGTGTTGGGGATGATCTAAAACGACAGTATAATTAATAAATAAAAAGGTGAGGCTATATAGTTTATTAGTGGGCGTGCATGTGTGATGATTGTAGAGGAAATATGCCCTGACTAGAGTGATAATTAAATCAACTTTCCAATGTGGCCTCGCAAGCAAAGGCACATAACCTGACTATATGCCTGCCAGCCTTTGAAGACTCTAAAATACAAGAGAATATATGCCTACTCATATTAATTAATATTTATCTCTCTCCTTTCTTCCTTGACAAGCTAAGTAGAGGTCTTGACTGAAAAACAATCGGTGATAATAAGTTCCTGTGTGCCAGTGCTTAGGGAGGGATGCAGTTTTTTTGTTTCTGGCCATGCACGATATAATTAACAAGATTGCAAAAGTGAGGATCGAATATTAAATATTTCATCCCGTCTATAAAATAGGTCATTTCTAGAAAAATATATAGCCTAAAGTTATCTTGATTAAATATCATTACAAATTAGACTATTTAACAAGTTTTCATGTGGAGGGAGCTAGCTAGTAATCGTTATTTACCATTAGCAGAGAAAAATCTCATACGATGGTAATTGTCATAATACCTTTCAAGACAAACCCCAATGGTAACTTCAGCCACCAACGTCCAGTTAAGTCTTTTGACCTTTTTAACCCCTAAGCATCTTCCTACTTATTCTTACCTAGTTAAAACTTGTAGGGGGAACGAGGGAAAATGCTCACCGACGCCGTATATATCATTGTCCCTTTGATTTTAGAATGTGAAATGGTTTATGCGAGTTGTATCCAGAGAGAGATACCTAGCCGAAAGAAGTTCTGTTCTGCACGTGTTCTTCTGATATTAAAATCAGACAAGATGATAAAAGGTATGGGCCATACATGCTTGTTAAGGCACCTCAGACGCCATAGATCTAAAAAGAAGGAAGCAAAGAACCTATATTATTCCCCTGCTGCTTCACATTTCAAATCCCATATTATTAATACCAAGAATAAAAAAGTCTCAATTAGAATTATCATATCCATTGAATCACGCGTTCATTAACTGAGTATTTAGAGACTATACATCCAGAGCTGCTCAAGGCATCATTTGAACCCAAAAATAATCCGGAAAGTAACAAAGTCCTTCATAGTTCACAAACACAAATGTCCCTTCTTCTTCTTCTTGCTTCTCTTCTCTTTCACCTTCTCCTTCTCTCCTCCGTACCATCTCTCACCGACGCCGGCAGTGGACAATGGCAGCTCCTACAGAACAGCATTGGCATTACGGCCATGCACATGCAGTTACTTCACCACGACCGTGTCGTAATCTTCGACCGCACCGACTTTGGCCTCTCTAACTTAACCTTGCCCAATGGCAGATGCCGCCAAAACCCCAAAGAACTAGTCGTCAAAACAGACTGCACAGCTCATGCCCTCGAGTACGACGTCGTTTCCAACTCTTTCCGTCCACTTTTTGTCCACACCAACGTCTGGTGTTCCTCCGGCTCTGTCTCCCCCGACGGCCGCCTCATCCAGACCGGCGGCTTCAACGACGGAGATCGTACCGTCAGGATTATTAGCCCCTGCCCTGACTGTGACTGGGAAGAAGTAGACGGCGGATTGGCAGAGCGACGGTGGTACTCCACCAATCACATTCTTCCTGATGGACGTCAGATGATAATTGGCGGCAGAAGAACATTCAACTACGAGTTTTATCCTAAAGCAGAAGCAAAAAATAGTTACAGTCTACCGTTTCTGGTACAGACCAATGATGTAGGCACAGAGAACAACTTGTACCCCTTTGTTTTTCTAAACGTGGACGGCAACATGTTCATTTTCGCCAACAATCGAGCAGTCTTACTGGATTTCGACAAGAACAAGGTGGTCAGGACCTACCCACAAATACCAGGTGGAGATCCCAGATCATATCCTAGTACAGGCTCGGCGGTGTTATTACCTTTGAAGAATTTACAGGCTAAGACCGTGGAAGCAGAGGTTTTGATTTGTGGGGGAGCCCCGAGAGGGTCGTATGAGCAGGCCATCAAAGGCAAATTTCTCCCAGCTTTGAATACATGTGCTCGGATCAAGATCACTGACCCGAACCCACAATGGGTCATGGAGACAATGCCCGGATCTAGAGTTATGAATGACATGGTTTTGCTTCCTAATGGTGATGTTTTGATCATCAATGGAGCAGCTTCGGGGACGGCGGGTTGGGAATCGGGTCGAAACCCGGTTTTGAACCCGTTTCTGTATAAAACGAACAGCCCGGTTGGCTCTCGGTTTGAATTGCAAAACCCGAGTAATATTCCCCGGATGTACCACTCCACGGCGATTCTTGTTCGCGACGGACGTGTGCTTGTCGCCGGAAGCAATCCTCACGTATATTACAATTTCACCAACGTCTTATTCCCAACGGAGTTCAGATTGGAGGCATTTTCGCCATCGTATTTGGAGCCTAGATTCTCTAACGTGCGTCCTACAATCACGTCTCCTCCTTCTCAAGCTAAACTCAAGTATGGTCAGAAGTTGAAGCTGAGGTTCCAGGTGACAACAACGTTAGTTCAGAATATGGTGTCGGTGACGATGTTGTTGCCGCCATTTAATACTCACTCGTTCTCGATGAATCAGAGGATGTTGGTGCTGGAGGCAAGCAAAGTGACGAATCTGGGAAGATCTGCCTATGAAGTTGAGGTCAATACGCCACCTTCGGCTATTCTTGCACCTCCTGGTTACTATATGCTATTTGTGGTTCATCAAGAAATCCCAAGTAACGGCATCTGGGTGCAACTAATATGATTTCATCTGCATCCTCTCAAGAACTATATTTCCATGCCTTTCGTTTAATTTTATTCATCTGTTGATTCTCTTACTTGTTAGCATATATATACAGAATAATACATCATTGGTATTTTGTGAAAAATAAAGTGAGTGGACATGTATATAATCATAAATTCATAATGCTTGTCCCATAATATCTTAATCTACTTCGAATAGGACAAGTACATTATGACCAAATCGTGCTAAATTTTCACGTTATACCGGATCAACAGGAATTTGGGTAGAAATCTCTCTGTACAGATTAATAATCTTTCTTTTAATCAATTGTTCCTAATTTGGTTGAAACATAAGAAACTCTTAGTTTGTTATGCAGTATTTTTTTTGGCAGACTACAGTGATAATATTTGGATTGACTTCATTAACCAGAATGAAGGGGGGGAAACAAGTGATATTGTTTTCTGTATGATTATTCGTGCCCTGTTTTTCTCTGTTTTGCACTTTCTATGTATATGCAAATATGCCTGGTTGATTTTCCTCTAAATAATTCCATTCACAGCGTTCTTTTCATGGTCGAGAGACGAGAAAGCCAGATAATCTGTATTATGTTTTAACATATATTGAGATTATATTATATTCTTGACTTGCGTCATCTTTAATTAGAAAATTAAAGACTGCTTAAAGATTAGTAAGAATTTAGTCGAAAAACAGACGAGGTAAGATGATAAAAAACCAAAACAGAAGCTAGGAATTATAAATAATTTTCTTTTCATAATGAACAAACTTTGGTGATGGCCACCAAAGTTTTCTGGCGTATTGGCCATTCTGTTATACTCGCTGGACCAAAAAAAAAAAAGCTGTGGACAATTTCAATTACACTATGCGACAATTGCGAATGCAACTAGAGAGAATTTTCCATATATGCAACAAGAAACATCAGAAACAGAATTCCACAGTGTTAAAAAAAAAAGAATCAGAATTTCACTACTTTATAAACTGCCTAATATGTGTGCTTTAAGTAAACACAGCCAAAAGATCCTACACAAAGCAATTGAAAAACGCTATTACATTTCCTCACAACATATCTACGACCTCATGAAAACAAAAGAAACCTTCTTCTTAAACAGAAACAGATAGATGCGTGGGACAATGATGGAGAATTGTGAGTGTGGGACTACATTAAGCACGTTCGCCACGGATACGCCTGGCAAGTTGGATGTCTTTGGGCATAATGGTTACCCTCCTCGCATGAATGGCACACAGGTTTGTGTCCTCAAACAATCCCACTAAGTAAGCCTCCGCTGCCTCCTGCAGTGCAAAAACTGCATGGCTCTGAAATCTCAAATCCGTCTGCAATAACCAAACGAGGCAAACTCTATGAGCAAGAAAATATAATGAGGATCATAACTATTCAATCAGATTTTACGGTCCCTATTATTATTATTAATGGTCAGATACTTTGAAATCTTGAGCAATCTCACGAACGAGACGTTGGAAAGGCAACTTGCGGATCAACAGGTCAGTGCTCTTTTGGTACTTTCGAATCTCTCTGCAGTTTAAAATTAAATGGGGCAAGAAAAAAAAAAGATTAATAAATGGTGCTTCAATAATTCTTGGAAATGAGAAAAATTGAAGTACCGGAGTGCGACGGTTCCAGGGCGGAAGCGATGAGGCCTCTTAACACCGCCGGTGAGAGGAAGACTTTTCCCGCGGGCAGCCTGTATATATTATAGTTTAGAATGATGAGAATAAAGAAAAGGGTATTCTACAATGGAAATCAACAGTTACGTGAACCAAGAATCTTTGACAAGACTTACATTATAACGAAAGCAAGTGATGAAAACGTACCTTGGTGGCAAGATGTTTCCTGGGAGCCTTGCCGCCGGTGGACTTGCGAGCAGTTTGCTTAGTACGAGCCATTGGAAGGGAATAACAGAGAACGAAATCAAGACGAGAGAGCTTTTAGAAGGAGAAGGTGGATACTTGTAGGCATCCGGGAGGGCGGTTACTTTGGAGGCATGCGAAAAGTTAGTTATTTTGGAAGTTGAGAGGGAAAACGTGGGCCTTGATGGTTGAGGAATTAAGTCAATTAACCATTCAAAGTGCTTTGACGTCATTGGCTATTTGGATTGCCAGCGTGGATGGAGGGTCCGGTTTCTCTCACATCCCACTCTCTCATCATCCCTCATCATTCTGTACTTTTCGTTTTCTTAATCTATTATGATTTTATAATAAAAATTATGCGGTATCAATACAGCATGCGGTTTTTGAAAAAATTATGCTTAGATCAAGATTTTGATGGTTAGAGATGACTTGTGAGGATTGCCATCAAAAAAGCTAATGAGAGAATTCTCTTCCCGTGGATGGACGAGTTCGGCCCTGTTTCGCCATCCTCCATTCCTTGCTTTCTGTACTTTTCGTTTTCGCTTAATTATGATTTTATAATAATAATTATAACTACTATTTTTCAGAATTATGTTTTTGAAAAACTGCTTAAAAAATTCTCCATACTGACTTGCCAGTTGCCATCAATAAGGTTTTCTTCAATTGTATGGATTTACAAAGCTTAAAGCACAGCGAGTTTTCATTTCTCCAATATCAGACCATCTATCATTTTTGTAGACGCGCAAGGGGTGAGAAAAACTCGTAAATTTTTTTAACTGTTTGCAAATTATCAAACTTATATTTAGCCGAAATGCTATTGCGAGAATCTTGATATTGTGATATAAAGATTTTTGGGTTAATACAATATCTGATACCTCAAATTAGCTTTCATTTTAATTTGAGTCAATCAAATTTCAAATTTTGTTGTCTTTCAAGTTTTAATCAATTTAAAATATTAATACCTATAATTTATTAAAAAATTAGATAATTTTCTCCATTAAAAAACCGAAACCAATGATTTAAAATTTAAAAAACTAAAAATAAAATGAGAATAAATTTAAGGGGCTAAAAACTATAATAACCCAAATTTTTTCATCATTAAGGATGATGTTATCGCAATAAAGTGATAGGATAGCAACACAATAATGGAAATATTAAATATATAGTCAAGAAGTTGATAGTATGATGTCACTAACATGGGATTAAAGTTGAGTGTCTAAAATAGTAATTTAATTTTAGTTAATGAGTGTTTAAGTAACTTTAAAACCGTGGTTTTAAAAGCTCTTTTCCGCAAATCAAGACTTACATATTTATATCATAAATTATAAAAATTATTCTTCAAAAAACTAATCCAAACAAGCATCTAATTTTATTGGCTTTTTTTTTGTTTTTGAAAATTTTATAAGTTTGACATATAGTAAGATGTAGATTCATATGGCCACATCACATCATTAGAATTTTAAGTAACTGATTAGAGTGGGCACCAAGATAACCACATGACATCATTAGAATTTTTCCAACATGAACAACACGTTCGTTATAAAGAAAGCAAGTGAAAGATGTTCAAGCTGGGTTCAAGAAAGCAAATTGGAAACGGAACAAAATCTTTCCGATGAGCAAAACAAGAAGAGAAAGAAATTAAAGAATTAAAGGCTATAGGCATACGGGTGAGCCTTGAGAACTTGACCGTTCCAAGGTATTTTTCTCGTGCAAAAAAAAAAAAAAACATTCACACGCATAATCCGCAAAAGGAAAGGAAGGCGAGCCCCGGTGGCCAGAGCTTTGACCTCATTGACTTTTTGGCAGTGAAGTGAAGGGACTGCCAGCGTGGATGGACGAGTCGGGCTCGCTTAATTATACAGTACTCCCTTTGGTCTTAATTATAGGAGCAATTTAACCGATTTTGGGGGAATTAAGGAGATGAGTTAAATTAGTTAATTTTACTCATTTTCCTAAAATGTCCTTATATAAATTTAAAATGACACAAGTTGTCCTAATTATAAGTGTTTCTAATTTATCTTACGTTAGACATCCATGACATATTAGTTTAGTATATATGTATATTAGTTGCTTTTTCTATAGCTATGTGTATACATATAGATCTAATTTCCTTTCCACACGCTTTCTAATTGAAATAATTGTCTTGCTATATAAACATATATGTGTGTATACATATAGATCTATCTACATACATAGAGACACACACACACACACATACATACATACATACATACATACATACATACATACATACATACATACATACATACATACATACATACATACATACATACATATATAGACACACACACGCATACATACATATATATATAGAGACACACACACATATATCTACACATATATATATTGACACACATAAACACAGATATACATATATATGTACACACACATTTATATGAATGCTCCTAATAATAAGTATAAATAGGGGTATTACAGGAAAAAATTGACAAAATTAAAATTTACTCTTATAATTAAGACCAAAACCAACTCCAAAATTTACTCCTATTAGGACCTGAGAGAATATATTATTATTCATGCTCTGTTTTTCTGTCTCGCGCGATTGCTATGGCTGGCTGATTTCCTTATAATTCGTTTCATGGGGATTTTTTCAGGGTCGAGAGATCAGAGCCAGATAATAGAATTTTGTATGTTTCAACATATATTGAGATTCTTGAGTTGCTTGGTCGAAAATTAAAGATTACTTAAAAAATATGAGGAATTCTATTGTACTAACTGGACAATAAAGATTTGTGGACAATTTTAACGAGACTGACAATTGCGAATACGAGGAATTCATTAACCTGAGAGAATTTTCCATACATGCGACAAGAAAGATCAGAAACAGAGTTCTAGGACTTTATAAACTGCCTAACGCGTGCTCAAGAACAGCCAAAAGACCTCACACAAGGCAATTGAAAAACAATATTATACTGCACAAAAGAAACATTATAGATCTAGCACCTAACAAAAGAAACCTTCTTCTTTGACATGAGAGATAGATCAGATGTGAAGGAAAATGGAGAATTCAGAGTCAGGGACTGATTAAGCACCACGTTCGCCTGGCAAGTTGGACATCTTTGGGAATAACGGTGACTCTCCTTGCATGAAGAGCACACAGATCGGTGTCCTCGAACAAACCCACTATATATGCCTCCTGCAGAGCTAAAACCGCAGAGCTCTAAAATCTCAAAACAGTCTGCAAAACCAAACAACGCAAACTCTATGACCAAGAAATATATATATGATCGTCAATATTCAATCAGATTTTATGGTTATTATTATTATTAGTTGTCATACTTTGAAGTCTTGAGCAATCTCACGAACGAGACGCTGGAAGGGAAGCTTGCGGACCAACAGCTCAGCCGGTGGACTTGCGTGCAGTTTGCTTCGTACGAGCCATTGGAAGGGAAGAACAGAGAACCAAATCAAGACGAGAGCTTTTAGAAATTGTGACTTGTAAGAGAAAGGAAAGAATCAGATTGACCAAGCGAAGAGTAGAAGGAAAAGGTGGGTAGGCAAGGCCGACCCAGAAAATTACAGAAAGGGGTATAATTGGTGGGAGGGATTCGGGGAAGGAAAGTTTTAAATGAATTAAAAAATACTCCCTCCGGTCCTAATTATAGAAGCAATTTAACCGATTTTGAGGGAATTAAGGAGAGGAGTTAAATTAGTTAATTTTACTCATTTTCCTAAAATGTCCTTATATAAATTTAAAATGACACAAGTTGCCCTAATTATAACTGTTTCTAATTTGCCTTATGTTAGACATCCATGACATATTAGTTTAGTATATATGTATATTAGTTGCTTTTTTTTTTTTGCTTAGAACGTCCGATATCCTAGGGCAGGCCATCTTTCAGGCACATCAACGACCCCAGACTAATCCGGACCGAGACTGGGTTGACCCCTTTCGGGGGGAAGCCTCTACCACCCACGCCTGCTCCATTCCCACGTCTCGAACTCAAGACCCGTGGCTAAGCTAGAACAACCCCTTACCAGTTAATCTAAGCGCTTGGTGGTTATATTAGTTGCTTTTTATATAGCCATGTGTATACATATAGATCTAATTTCCTTTCCACACGCTTTCTAATTGAAATAATGGTCTTGCTATATAAACATATAATGGTCTTGCTATATAAACAAATATGTGTGTATACATATAGATCTACATACATGCATACATACATACATACATACATACATACATACATACATACATACATATATATAGACACACACACGCATACATACATACATATATATAGACACACACATATATCTACACATATATATATTGACACACATAAACACAAATATACATATATATGTACGCACACATATATATATAAATGCTCATAATAATAAGTATAAATAGGGGTATTATAGGAAAAATTGACAAAAGCTAAAACGTACTCTTATAATTAGGACCAAAACCAACTCCAAAATTTGCTCCTATAATTAGGACCCGAGGGAGTAAAAGAATATAAACAAGAAAAAATATATATCAAAAAAAATATTTATGAAATCAAGTTAATACTGATGATATAATAAGAGAGACTATTATTTTACAAACTTGTCATTTAGAAAAGCAATACTAAGTACTGTTAGAAATAAATGCAGCTACATAAATTTCAATGAAGGGTAGGTACTCAATAAGTTCAAGTACATATATTTTAATAAAAATAATATATTACAATAAAAATAATTATAATGTCATCCTTCTAGGTCTTATTTTTTGGAATTCCATCATAATTTTCTTATTATCAATGCTATCAAATACATCTTTTTTCAATATAAGGCACTAAACAATCATTCAATCATTCATCCGCCATCCCATTACGAAGTGCAGCCTTGATGTATTAAAGATAGATACTTAATTAAGGGTGGACAATCATTTAAACATGCATTAAAAAAATCTCAAATTCAAGGAGGGCACTTGCCCTCCTTCTTCTCTAACAAGTGGGTCCGCCCTTGCTTATAGGCATCCGGGAGGGCGTTAAGTTAGTTATTTTTGAAGTTGAGATGGAAAATGTGGGCTTGAGTCTTGAGGACTTACCGTTCCAAAGTCAGAGCTTTGACCTCTTTGGCCATTTGGTAGTGAAAGGACTGCCAGCATGGATGGACAAGTTGGTTGTGTTTGTCCTCGATATTCTTGTGTAATTCCCTTATTCACTCTTCTATAATTTGATTATTGTTGAAGAACATCAATAGAGATGATTTAGTAAAAGATCTACAAATATAAAAAAATAAATATTATATTTAAGATTAAAATCAACTTTTTAAATAAGCTCTATATTGGAGGAGTATCTTTGTATTGAAGCTGGAGGTGAGAGCAACTCACAAAAAGTTTATAGCATTTTGCAAGTATATATCAAGCTTATATTTAGCCAAAATGCGATTGAGAAAATCTTGAAATTATGATACAAAAATTTTGACACTAAGATTAATGTTGTGGCAATGAAGTGATTGCAACACTAACTATAGGAATGGAACTATTAAATAATCCCTCAAATCCTATTTATTAAGTTTGATAACCGAATTATGCGGTATAAGAAAGCAGTTAAAATTAGTTAAAAATAATAAATATATTTTGAAATAAACTTTTTTTCCTAGTATGCCCTCATTTATAAGGGGCAAGTAAGAGAGAGAAATGAAGTAAACATAGATATCACAAAACTCTTTAATTAACTTATATATATAATTAATGAGGGACACAAATGAAAAAAAAAATAACTAATTAAATACTTTGTTAGGTTATTATAAAAAAGAATAAGTCAATTCAAATTTTGGACTCTTATAAAAATAACTGGAGGAAATATATATATACAAACCCAACTCATACACACACAAACATACATATATAGCTTTCATTTGTATGTGTTACCTTTAGCATATGTGATTTAAGTTGAGTGTAACATAACTACATAAGAGAGTCATTAGACTTTAGCTGACTAGATATTTGAGTTGGCTTTTTCATTGTTTTTAAAAAACTTGTCAAGTTTGAAGAAGTTTGACATATCAGAATGCTTGGGGTTTAAGATCGGCCAACTTGAATCACGCCTTCAATATTAACGAGTATTCAGAGCTTAGAGGCAAGGCATCACTTAAATCCAAATAATCCAGAATGTAACAAGTCCTTCACAGTTCACAAACACAAATGGCCCTTCTTCCTCTTGCTCCTTTTCTCTTTCACCTTCTCGCCACTATACCATCTCTCACCGACGCCAGCAACGGCCAATGGCAGCTCCTACAGAACAGCATGCAAATGCAGTAGTTCTAACTTAACCTTGCCCAATGCCAGACCAAAGAGCTGGTCGTCAAAACCCTCAAGTACGACGTCGCTTCCAACCTTTCCACCCTCTCTTTGTCCACACTAACGTCGCTCTTGACAGCCGTCTCATCCAGACCGGTGGCTTCAATGACACAGATCACACGAGTTTTAATTTATCCTAAAACATGTATTTGGGTAGAAAATTCCATGTACAGACTAATAATCCATTTCCTATAAACAAATGTTGTTCGTAATTAGCTTGAAACATATAAAGCGCTTAGTTTGTTAATACTTTTTACATGATTGACCAAAATGAAGGGAGGGAAAACAGGTGATATTTTTTATGTATAATTATTCATGCTCTGATTTTCTATGTCATGCACTTGCTATGGATTGGCCGGCTGCTTTCCTAATCATTTCATGGTCGTCGAGAGAGCCAGACAATTTTTAGTATTATGTTTCAACATACATATTGAGACTCTTGACTTGCTTAATCGAAAATTAAAGGTTACTTGAGAAATAGTAAGAATTTAATCGAAAATAGAAGAGGCAAAGATAATAATAAAAAAATTAGAAAGATTATGATATCGTATGGAACCCACTTCTTGCAGCCACACGCATTATTCATTGGGAATGTAAGGATGGTCAATGAAGTTTTCTGGTGAATGCCGTTATGTTATACTGTGGACTGGACAAGAAAGATTATGAACAATTTTAACGACACTTGGACAATTGCGAATGCAGGGAAGTCATTGACTAGAGAGAATTTTCCATACATCAAGAAACAGAATTCCAGTATTTTAGAAACTGCCTAATATGTGTGCTTTAAGCACAGCCAAGAGATCCCACAGAACCCTCCGGTTCTAATAGGAACGCTTTCGTAGTACAATTTACACTATAAAAGTGTCCCTATGATTAGGAGTATTATATTTCCAGACAACAAACATTATAGATCTTTAACACCTGAAAGAAACCTTCTCCTTTGACATAACAGATACATGTGTAGAGCAATGGAGAATTGTGAGTATGGGACTAAACACGTTCGCCACGTATTCGCCTGGCAAGTTGGACATCTTTGGGCATAACGGTGACCCTCCTCGCATGAATAGCACACAGATTGGTGTCCTCAAACAAACCCACTATATATGCCTCTGCTGCCTCCTGCAGAGCCAAAACCGCATGGCTCTGAAATCTCAAATCCGTCTGCAATAACCAAACAACGCAACCTCTATGATGAGCAACAAATATAATGATCGTCACTATTCAATTAGATTTTGTGATTCTTAATTGTCATACTTTGAAGTCTTGAGCAATCTCACGAACGACACGTTGGAAGGGCAACTTGCGGATCAGCAGCTCAGTGCTCTTCTGGTACTTTCGAATCTCTCTGCAGTTTCAAAATTGGGCAAAAGAAGATTAATGGTGATTCAATAATTGGTGGAAATGAGAAAATTAAATTACCGGAGTGCGACGGTTCCAGGGCGGAAGCGATGAGGCCTCTTAACATAGCCATCGCGATCGCGAGCAGGAGTTTTCCCTGCCTGTATGTGTAGTTTAAAACGATGAGAATGCATCAAAGAGAATTGTACATTGAAATCAACAGTAATGCGAACGGAGAATCGTTGACAACACGTACGTTATAACGAAAGTAAGTGAGAGATGTTCAAGAAAGCAATCGGAAACTGAAGAAAATCTTTCCGACGAGCCAAACAAGAAGAGGATGAAATTAAAGAATTAAACTTACCTTCTTGGCAAGTTGTTTCCTGGGAGCCTTTCCACCGGTGGACTTGCGAGCAGTTTGCTTAGTACGAGCCATTGGATTGAGCTTAGAAGGGAAGAACAGAGAACCAAATCAAGACGAGAGCTTATAGAAATTGTGACTTGTGAGAGAGAGGAAAGAATGAGATTGACGAAGGGAAGAGAAGAGGGAGAAGGTCGGTACTTATAGGCATAGGGGAGGGCAGTGATCTTGTAGACCTGCGTGAAGTTAGTTAGTTATATTGTTAGTTGAGAAGGAAAAACCGTTTTCTCGGGGCAGAAAAACATTCAAAAGCATATTTCGAAGAGAAGTTGCCAGCGGGGAGGTGCGGGCCGTCCTCGATTCCTCGCCTTCTACATTTTTCGCTTAATTATAATTACAATAACAACTTTTTTGATACACTAATTACAATGATAATTAGGGAAAATTCCATTTAACTGCCCCATAAAATTGTAAAACTCTCAAATATCTGTTATACTTGTTAAAGGATTTAAAGGTACCAATGACCAAAATTGAAATTTTTAAATTTGGGTGAATTTTCAATTTTGCTCTAAGTTTTTAAATAAATTCAAACAAAGAAAAATGACCCTCGCCGGAGGGACCCTCGCCGGAGGGCCATCGTGGCCAGCCGCCAGACGACCTGGGCTCCAGCCACCGCCTGAGATTCGGCGAGGGTATTTTTTTTTGGTGGAGTTGAATCTTAAAAAAAAAAAAAAAAAAAGATTCAATGAAAGTGAAAAGGTGGGGTTTGAACCCACCCCCATCTTCATGGGGTCATAGTGGCCCAACCACTAGACCACTTGATTTCTTTGAGATATATATATATATATATATGCATTAACAAATATATATATTCTTCTTAACATTTTTTCCTCATCAAGAAACACACTCTTGTAAATACCATTACTAAACTTGTAAATACCATTACTAAACTTGTAAATACAATTAACGAATTAGTAATTCCTACTACAATATTTGTTATAATTGACCCTTATTTATTGTTTTATGAGAGACACTTGTAAAAAAATATGAGGAAAACACTGGTAATTACCATTATTAAACTTGTAAATACCATTAACGAATTGGTAATTCCCAATACAATATTTGTTATAATTGACCCTTATTTGTTGTTTCATAAGAGACACTTGTGAAAAACTTGACGAAAGCACTGGTAATTACTATTACGAAACTTGTAAAGACTATTAACAAATTGGTAATTCTCATTATAAGATTTGTTATAAATCGTTTACTTTTTGTTAATACCATACCCTTCATTGACAATAACATTCCTGATTTACAAACATCATGTATTTATATAATGAGATTCATAAGACTAAACAATGTGTGTATTATATAACATCTAAATATATATTTATATATAATGGAATGTGTTCTGGTGTAGAACACAGATTGTCTAGCCCTGAGGGGCTAGGGTGTTGATGTTGGTTGGGACTTGACCTAGGAGCGATTCCTAGGGCCTACGTACCCTGAAGAGGGATCAAAGTCCACGTAGTTCGATAATACTTTGAGGCGTTTAGCCTAAGGGCGTGGGGTGTGTGCTCTGTGTGCAGTATATGCAATTGAGAGAGAGCGTAGAGATAGATCATGTGTACCTTTAGGGTTTAACTCGTATGTATAGAGTGTACCTGGTGGTCTTGGGCTCATGGGCCCTCTATTTGTGATAGAGATTTCCCTTGATTCTCTCCTTGATTGTAGGTTGGTTATGATCTTATCTGATCTGTTGGCGATCATGATAGATCCCCTTATTATTGGGTCGCATCGCTAATGGGCCTTATATAAATCCGTAATAGATTGCCCCGTGTAGGTAGTTCAAAGTTTTGGACTGCCGGGGTGTGTGATGTCCTGGATAAATCATCCGAGGTGTTAACCATCTCCTGATGTCTGCGTCGGGCTAGAATTTGCTGAGCCCATTTCCCTGTGTACGTGGTAACGTTGCAAGGTCCGATGAGCCGGGGTGGCATCCTGCGTCTCGTGAAGTGCCATGTTGGCGTCCTATGGCTTGAGGACTGGTGGTGAATACCGATGTCTAAAAAGGGCGACCGAGGTAATAACCTCCGGTCCTAAGAGTGTTGCGGTAAGAACCGACGACCTAAGGGTCCGAGGTGGTAACCTCCGCCTTAGGAATGCCGTGGTGAAGGCCAACGTCCTAAAGGTCCGAGGTGGTAACCTCCGGCCTAGGAATGCCGTGGTGAGGACCGACGACATAAGGGTCCGAGGTGGTAGTCATGGGGCCAAGAGTGATCTCGATGAATCACGGTGCGGGTTAGTGTCCCGCCCTTCGAGGATCCGGGGTAGCGGTAGCCGCCGCCGCGAGACTCTTGGGAACACCCTCTAGTTCTCGCCATGATTGTCTCGTGACACTGGCTCCCACGAACTCGGGATGGATTTCGTCCATCCATCTTAATTTGCTTTTGTAGCAATTTTCCTAAGCTAATTGTCCGGTTTATATTCCCGCATTTAATAACATGTAAGCAAATCATAATAAATGGAAAATACTTAATGTTTGTGCAAATTCTTCAACGTGTTCATTTCGGAAATTTGTCCGAGCTTGCATTAAACTTTCTAGTAACACGCTTTTCCGCTTAACAAATCGTTGTCCACTCGTTGCCCCCCAGCCTGGTAGTTCATGTTTCTGAGCTGACAGGATGTGTTACTTTCCAAATTCGGACGAGGTGCTCGCGACTTGTTGGGATTCCGTGCACTGCTTCCGGGGTTGGCTCCGAGGGTGGCGGGGCGTCTGTGGACGAGGCAACCCCTTCAAGCTAGAAGTTCTTTTCTTTTATTCTTCCTTTTCCTTTTGTTTCGGCGTAGGATGCCGGTTTTGTGTGTACTTTTAACTTTATGCATAAGCTGCACATAGTCAAGTTCTAGACCGGGCCAGGGTCTTTAAGTAATTAGAGTCCGCTTAGTACTCTTCTGGTGTCAGAAACCAGGTGCATGAGTAGGGGTGTCTAAATATACCACGCTACGAGGTTCGGAGTCGTTATCCTGGGATTTTAACCAGGGTAAGGGCAAATTGTCACATGCTCATCCGTATCGTCGTCGGGACACACTTTGACCAAGTGGACCTGATCGGGGTCCAAGATGACTATTCGCCTTCTTACTTAGGTGTCAATTTCGATGCATCAAAATATATACCGGGTGCATGGGCCTCGGTGCCTTACACGGCGTATGGACCTCGGTGTCGGTCTGCTTATTCAGCGAATCATTTAAGCACTCTTAGAATTGAACATTCGGTTAATAAACCCTTTATTAATTCTAGAGATGATTAGCTTTACAAAGCTGACAATTTGGACATGAGGTGTCCGTTGCGGCATTTCGGCTACGACTAGGCCTAGCTATAATAGATCCTTACTGCCGCCGTTCCTTGTCCTCTTGATTTATTTCCTAGCCAGGTTTTCGGAACGTAGGCTCCTCTCGTTTTTTTCTCGGAACGTAGGCTCCTCTCGTTGAGTTTTTCCTTAATCCTAGGGCCGTCCCAATTTGCGGCCAATTTGCCATCTTTGGCTTTTTTGTTACCGACGTCGGCCCTTCGTAGGACTAGGTCTCCCGCCGAATGCCCCGGGCCCGACCTTTCGTTGTACTTGGCCACAATGAGTTGTTTGGCTGCCATGTCTCGGCAGAGGCCTCACGTAGTTTAAGGACCCGACTCGCTTGGCCCCTGTTAATACAAGGACCGATGACAGCGGCCTCGTGTAGTTTGAAAACCCGTGCTCATTGGCCCCGGTGTTAGCTTTGTGCCCTGTGGTTGAAGGTGACTTGGGTTGAGTAACCCGAGTCTTTATCCATTCCCTTGTCGATACGTAGCATGTCGTTAAGCGTCCAAAATATTTGCAAGGGCCGATAACAACGCCTTGCGTAATTTGGAAGCGACCGAGTTGCGAAAGCTTACGGTGACGGCTTCGCTTGACTGAAAAGCCGGGTTCGATGGCCCGCGGCGTGCTCTTTTCATGTATCCGGTTCCAACTAGGGAACATGGCCGGTTTATCCGAGTTCGAATCGACCATGGAAAGGCGGATTTAATGTTCTTTCAGTGTTACCGAGTTCCGCATTGGTTATGGAAGCGTGGATTTAACCGTATAACTTTATCTGGAAAAACTCTACGCGGAGTCCGGATTTTAACCAGATTTGGTGTAACCGGGGTCCGCCTTCAAAATTTTTCACGGAGCCGGGATGTTAACCATGTTTGGTGTAACCGTGGTCCGTTCTGGGTGTTGTAACCCGGAATTCGTTTTCTACGGTTGTGGGTGTCGTAACCCTTAACCCGTTAAGGTGTCGTGACCCGAACTTCGTTTCTACAGTTGTGGGTGTCGTAACCCTTAATTTGTTTATCCATTATGGGTGTCGTAACCCTTGATTCCTTTTACGATCCGAGGTCCACTTAAGGAGCACGGATTTAACTGCATGAAATAGATTTGGCGGCATTGTCGTCTCAACACGGAGCCCGAGTACCGGGGTGCGTCTTCATCCCTTTCGTAGGGACAAAACTCCACGCTTATCCTGGTCCAAATGGAAACAGATTTAATTGTGGTTCAACACCACGGGAGAGAAGAATATTTAAAGGTTTGACGTTTCTGACTTCAAGCTTAATGGCATCATTCTTTTCTTCTTGTCGTGAAAGAAAACCCGCCTCGCCTTCTTTTGGCACTTCTTTTAAATGCTTTTGAAGACATCTTTCTTGGTTTGCTTGCCCCACAATAGAGTCGAGAATCCTAGCTTGAAGTTTAATATGCTGCCGAGATTTGTCTGACAAGACCACGCCTTGACATGGCAGATAAATAATACTCCATGCTTTCATCAATGTCCTTCTGATTGAGCATCAAAGGCTCCACCCTTTCAACCAGATAAAAACTAGCAAGCCCGGACGGCTGATTCAAAACGCACTTCTCATTGTGTGCTTGATCTCGGCTTCTTCATTTTTGATAGGTAAGGGATCCTTGTGAGTCACCTCGGTCGCGCAAGTCAATCCTTCCGACCCAATCTTTGGGTGTTTTCTCATAAGCACTTGGAGGTGGTTAGATGTGATAAACACCGTGCAAGCTCAAGAGAGAAACTTGATAGCCTTAAGATCTTCCCGATAATCATCATCCCTCGAAGCGAGACTTCATTTTATGGCCTAAATGAAAACGAGAAAGACCTCGGAGGTCCATCTTGACTGCCAAAACTTTCTTGGATCACCTACTAGCTATTCAAGCTCCTTATCTGAGAGCAAGAAAGTAGTGGTTCCTTGATAATTGATCTGCCACGCTCCCAGTGTGATTCGCCATACTGGTTGTGGAAGGATGAGATCAGTGATGCTCCTCAGCATCTATTTGCCGACTTCAGCGTCGGCTAACACGTTGGTGTTTATCATCTCGGCATATAACCCGGAATAACCCTGTGCTTCTGGAATTTTTGAGAATAGAGACTCTTGGAGGTCTCTCTTTTCTCTTCCAGAGGTTTTCTAACAAGATCGCACCGGCTCAAACTTCAACAAGGAAGTCTGTTTAGATTTGAGTCATTCCTTAAGTCCGTCAGGTAGAAGTCAACATAATGTTGGTCATTCAATACTATTTCAACTGCTACAGTTGTCAGATCCAATTCTTGTTCAAGATGCTCTAGCTCTGACGTTATTGCAATAAGATCATCTATCACTGCTTTGTCTTGATTTTCCACTTTCTGATTCAATTCTTGTTTCTGGATTTATAACTGGCCTACTATGGCCGATATGAGTATCCGTTTCTTCATTTCCAAGTGAATGACTTATCGAATTAACTAGTCCATTGCTCCAATCCTTTTCATTTGATGTACAAGTCAGTTCATCCTTGCTTAAATCTTCCATGATGTAGCCGACGAATTCGCAAAGCAAAGAGATGCATTGATTTCTTCCGAGTCATGAGAAGTTTCACTATCCAGTGGATATAGATGTTAGCCTCAAGTGCTCGAGTTTCAAGTGGATGTGTCTCCAATCTAAAATCATTTAATTTGGTTACAAGATTAGAAGGACTAAGCCGCCTCTTTGTCATCCGGCCTTTTAGTTGAGCCTCCGAAGAACTTCCTAAGTTATATTCTCCTTGTTTGCTGATATTTTTAGTGTCAACCATTCTTCCTGTGTCAGAAGACTCAGAAATCCTCTTTGCCAGGAATTCTATCAAATTATATAGGTCCTCTTCAGAAGGGTACAGGAACTGCCGCAAGCAACATATACTCTTGCGGAATCTAATACCTCCTTCATAACCCAGATTCCTAACCGCCGATGATATATCTGTACATATTCTGACGCGGTTGTAACCTCGGTTTTCAACCAGCACGACGTCGCCTCGAGAAAGGTATTATATATTCGGCTTTCCGATTACTTTGAAAATCGACCTCAGTGTCCGCATGCCGTCTTCCAAGATCTCGGCTCCCAAGAGGATTTCGCGCCCATTTGACCGAGCAATTTCCGCAGTAGCCAATTTTTTCTAACTTTGAATGTCAAAGCATTGCAGGGTCAATTCAAGAGAGCAAACCAAATCCCTTCAGTAGCAAAGAGGAAAACCCAGACTATGAGGATTTCCATCTACCACCATCAGGAGACGCTGAACTGTTGGAATCAAAATCGATTTAACCGCCATTGAATTGATATAGCTTCTAAAACACTTTAAATTGTCACGGGTTTGCTCGAATCGGGAAGAAGTACTATGCAATTGACTTGCTCGTGCGACCCCATGATTTGCGAAGTTTCATTTTAGTCCCTCATTGTAAAACCTTTAGGAGTTCCACTTAGGTCCCTGTGAGAAACCTTTGAGAGTTTCACCTAGGTCCCCATACGAAACCTTTTGAGATTTTCGTTTAGGTCCCTGTACGAAACCTTTTGAGATTTTCGTTTAGGTCCCTGTACGAAACCTTTTGAGAGTCTTTTGAGAGTTTCACTTAGGTCCCTGTACGAAACCTTTCAAAAATTTCACTTAGGTCCCTTTATGAAACCTTTTGAGGCTTTCCGTTTAGGTCCCAGTATGAAACCTTCTGAGATTTCGTTTAGGTCCCCGTACGAAACCTTCCGAGATTTCGTTTAGGTCCCCGGGTTTTTATGTCCGGCTTCTTCATTGCTTCTTCATGCCGCAGTGAAACCCCATCTTCACACATGTCCGAGCGAAACATCGAGCGGAAGTTCAAGTGCGCTACGAGATTCCATAGGCTCTTGAAGAACAATGTCACGGGGATGTTACGTAATAGATCCCGAATGCGAGACCATTTTCGTCGAAAGAATCGAAGATTGTTCGCCGAGAAAAGCCATGGATCAAATCCTTACGAACATTACTCATAGCACGTGGGATGTCGCGAGTGAACGTGGAACCGATTCGGTTGAGTAGACGCGGCAGAGCGAACCATTTGTCGAACACGCGAACTCGTTCGCCAACTCAGTGTAGACCGGCAAGACCTCTGGTTTGAACCCCCTCATGACGGTTTTGACATTCCTCAACCATCTTCTCGGCCTACCGAGGCGAACTCGTTCATCGAGCGCGTTCGGGTGCTATCATTTGATCCGAATATCTGTTCCCTTATAGCCTAGAGCGAGTGCCCGGATCGGAATCAACGAACACAAAGGTCATTAGAGACGAAAACCTCCGGCGAGTTCGGGTCAGAGACTAAGAGTCGATTTGACTCCTTGCCTGTCAACCCATCAATTTCGGGACGGGTCGATTTCGGCCGCCCAGAACGTGATCGAAGGATCGGTTTTCCATAACCAAGACGACCACAGTTTTGATAGGTCCATTGATTTTGTGCTTCTTGCGTATGCCATTGAAGTTAGTAGCTTGAGAGGAGACCAGAAGGTAGAGGACATGTACATCAAGAACGTTAGATAAAATCGATTCGACAAACCAAAACCATAACATTTGAATTTCTCTCGTGAATCAGACGCACTTGTAAAATAAGAATAAAATTCTCCATTGGTGTGCTCCTTTATACTAGCATGGACATGTATCGGCTTCCACAAAACATGAAGGATAAAACCAAATGACTAATTAATTTTGATGTCCACCTTCGACATCATACGAAATCATTGTCCAGTTTCATCATCACCCAAGTTGAGAGATATATGCCAATTAGTTTAGTAACCAATTGGATGAGATCCCCCTTTGCTCGGTAATAAAGGTAAATAATGCATCCGGATGATTATCACCCGTGCTCTTTATTTACTTGCATTATTTCCGTTTAGCCATGTAGGTGCCAAAGCTAATAGTTTCTCTATCATTACTTTTTCAAACTTAGCCATATATTTTCAACGCAAGCCGCTATTGTCAAATATCTTGGCTAATTTTTGAATATGACTTCCCTACATATGCTGCCACCCCTTTCCAAGTCAAGCTAGAATAATAATTCACACAACAATGATAGGAACGTACCCGGGGTGATTCAGAAAGCTTGAAAGCAATTATTTCATATCTCCTCTATTTTTGGTCATGACTGCAAGTCTAAGTGCATTATTCGCTTCAAAATGCAGCAACTTCCCATTGCTAAAGAAGAGTGATATCCATGGCCCCAATTTATTCATAGCTCCAAGTTGATTGAGTTGAAGCTATCATATAGATTCAGCTTCCCATTTATGAATAGAATTACTCTGCATGCCGGATTCAGACAGATCATCCTTCGTTTTGCAAATTGCACCGAGATTTCACTTGTCATTGGTTGTGTATAGTGCGTACTCATTGGTGTGAGATCGACTTCCTTTTGCACATCTCATTTGCCTCTATTAACAATAGTGTCATAACACTTATCGTCCATGACGGCATTGGCGAATCTCTAGCTTTGATAACTGAGCTTGCCTATTCAGACGACCGTGATCGAATTTCGATTTCGGACACCGAGTGGATCCAGTCCTAAAAACAAGACAGTTCTAGGACCACTTAACGAGTTTTGCGGCAGATCATGACCGGATCCTTGAGAACACTTGATGCTTCAAGGCTGATTTAAACCTCCAAATCGAACGCGTCATTTACGATGCAAGACACGGCTTCATCGGTGGGTTCTGGCGATGGATCCCTCGAAGAAAAGGTGCGCCATTGGTAGCCTTCCTCATACTTGAGACCTGTTTCTATTCTCAGCATACACTTAAGAGTTTCACGACGTCTTCAGTATTGTGGCCTCCAACCAAAACGACTTCAAAGTCGTTGCTTCGGCATGGCATTGGCACCGATCACGTGTGTCAACTTCAAGCATCTCGGCGTCAATGCTCTACATTACAGGCTTTATTAACTCAACCTTGATCTTCTCAACGTCGAACCGAGACCATGCGGTGAGAAACCAATTTCCCTTAACCGAAAAATATGGCACTCCAACGTTGACCTCGGCCAACACCGCCGGTATCTTGGGATTTTGGAATCTCGGCACCATGTCATTTCGGCCTCTCGGATCTCGTTATTTCAGAATTAAGTCAGTATATAAACTTTCTCAGCATCCCGACATCTCGGTCATACCTTATCAAGTCGGCATCTTGGATATTGAGCAGCACATACCTTCTCTGCTATCTTGGCCAATTCGGAGAGAAAAACAGAGGCAGCGTCGACGTGCTCCACTTGCTCTTGCCGTGGCAGAAATAATGCAAACAAAGCAACATCTCAATAGTCTTTAGCTGCTTGTGACTCCTCCTCTATCTCGGTCAACCAATGAACTTACAATGGAATGGAAACCGCGCCTTGGCCACTTCATGATAAACTCCCGGGCATCTCGGACCAAGACAGCCCACACCTCGGTGGTGCAACCTAACCCATTGTGAGTTACTCGGTCTTTGTGGAGTAGCTCAGAGTTATTTGCTTTCTGGAATATATGACTTATCGACCAGAATAGAAATAACAAGTGAAAAAGATATTCCACAGCAATGAGCAAATGAGTTTTCGTTTCCATGCGATCATCACGTCATCCTCCCCATGCGGAGATCTGCACCTTGGTGCAACTCGGTCAAACCACGAATCCGGTATGCTCGGATTCACATCGTCTCGATCTCGGTATCTCGGGATGGTAATCTCGGCCAACCCATAACCATCTCGGGACCATTTTTCATGTCGGCTTCATGAAGGTAGCTATCTCGGCCTTCTCGAATCCACCTCCTCGGATCGGACTCTACGGCTCACAAAATTTCATAGTGAAATCATAGCGGAAATTGATTGGTGATGACCGGTATCGTCATCTGACTCAGTCATTGCCAACGTTAGTTATTTCCGCTATGATTTCATGCAAACCACCACTTTTCTTCAACGCGAATCGTTTATAATGGCGGCTTCAACCAATTTGAACCCTAAAAATAATCATGATCTTTGAATGGCTGGCGGCTCGTATACAAGAGTAGACTCAAAGAAACGGCCTTGATTTAGAATCTCCTTCTGACGAGATTGAAATCGGAAAGTGGGCTATGGAGATAGTACTGCGAAAACAAGCTTTGGCGCGAACGCAACAACGTCATCACATTCTCAAGAATTTAATGGAATAGTCCATAATTAAATGGAATAGTCCATTTAATTAAAAGGCAAGTTCCTTTGGGGACTACGCCGAAGGCTAGTTCCTTCGGAGGAGTTTGCGTCGAATGATCCATCAATATCGGGGTTTTACTTTATATCCCCTCCATTCCTCCAAGCTTGTATCCATGGCCAATACTCATTCGCTTAGCCTAATTGTGCAGCGGATGGCATAACTTGCATAGAAATACGCTCGGGTGATTTGAGGATTGAAATCTTTTATCATATTTGTAAACGTTACAAACCCTAATTGTAAGTTTGGCAATTGGAATACGGAATTGTTGACCAAAACCTTTTGAGATTTTCACTTAGGTCCTTTGTGAGAAACTTTTGTGGGTTTCACTTAGGTCCTTTATGAAACCTTTTGGAGATTTCGTTTAGGTCCCTGCATTTTTATGTCCGGCTTCTTCTTGTTTGCTTCTTGATGCCGCCGTTTAACCCTGAAGGACATCTCGGGTTCGACCTTTGGTTCCTTTTCCATCTTCGATCTCGGCTTTGAAGGATTTACGGCATGGAGGACATCCACGGCGCTGAAGAAGTTCGTACGAGATCACGGTTATGAGAGGAGGCAACGCTCGCAAATTCGAAACCCAATGGTGGCGAGGCTTAGATGGCGGCGAGTGGCGATGAAATTAAACCGGTGGATCGGAGGAGGTTCGCGGAGGAGAGATTTGAGGGTTTTACAGTATGAAATTGAGATTGTCTCGGAGGAGGGATAGAGATCCCCAATTCGTTCGTGTCGATTCAGGAACTTGCTTCTCCGCACCCAACCGTATAGTGTAATTTCCCTTTTCGATTCTGCTTTAGGTATTGATTTTCCACCGCCCCAGATTTGCTTGCGTCTTTGTCTTGGGAGATTTTGCTTTTTGTATAGACCATTTTTGGTCATGGGAATCGAAGTTTATCGATCCCCACGGACGGCGCCAACGTGCAGTGTAGAACACGATTGTCTAGCCACGAGGGGCTAGGATGTTGATGTTGATTGGAACTTGACCTAGGAGCGATTCCTAGGGCCTACGTACCCTGAAGAGGGATCAAAGTCCACATAGTTCGAGGATACTTGGAGGCGTTTAGCCAAAGGGCGTGGGGTGTGTGCTCTGTGTGCAGTATATGCAATTGAGAGAGAGCGTAGAGATAGAAGATGTGTACCTTTAGGGTTTAACTCGTATGTATAGAGTGTACCTGGTGGTCTTGGGCTCATGGGCCCTCTATTTGTGATAGAGATTTCCCTTGATTCTCTCCTTGATTGTAGGTTGGTTATGATCTTATCTGATCTGTTGGCGATCATGATAGATCCCCTTATTATTGGGCCGCATCGCTAATGGGCCTTATATAAATCCGTAACAGAATGAAATTCACAAGACTAGACAATGTGTGTGTATTATATAATATATAATATCTAAATATATAAATATATATTAATATAAAAGGATTCACAAGACTGAACAGTGTGTGTGTAAATCAGGAATGTCATTGTCAATGAAGGGTATGGTATTAACAAAAAGTAAATGATTTATAACAAGTTTTGTAATGAGAATTACCAATTCATTAATAGTATTTACAAGTTTTGTAATAGTTATTACCAGTGCTTTCATCAGATTTTTCACATGTGTCTCTTATGAAACAACAAGTAAGGGTCAATTATAACAAATTTTGTAGTGAGAATTACTAATTCATTAATGACATTTATAAGTTCCGTAATGGTAATTACTAGTGTTTTCCTCAGGGTTTTTTAAAAGTGTCTCTCATAAAACAATAAATAAGGGTCAGTTATAACAAATCTTGTAATAGGAATTATCAATTCGTTAATATCAATAATGATATTTACAAGAGTGTGTGTTTCTTGATGGAAAAAATATTAAGAAGAATATATATATTTGTTAATGCATATATATATCAAAGGAATCAAGTGGCCCAGCGGTTAGGCCACTTAATCCCCATGAAGGTGAGGTGGATTCGAACTCCACCTTCTCACTTTCATTGAATCATTAAAAAAAAAAAAGATTCAACCACAGCCAAAAAAAAAAAAACCTCGCCAAATCTTAGGCTGCTGGCGGTTTCATTTTTCTTTTTAAATTTATTTTGAAATTGAGGGTAAAAGGGTAAATTCACCTCAATTTAATTTGGTCTTTAATACCTTTAAGTCTTTTAACAAGTTTAACTGACATTTGAGAGTTTTGCAATTTCATGTGGTATTTAAATGAAAATTTTCCTAATAATTATTACTAACATTTTTTTTCCGAATTTATTTTTGAAAAACCTTCATGCTTGACTTGCCATTAATCAACTTTTCTTCAGTGGTATGAATATTTTAATTTGATTAAAGTACAACCCCTTATTTAGAGGGTAAAAGGTTGCCGCGTCAACTTTTAAATATTATCCTCCAATCTCAAGTATCCGGTTCGGGGTTAGAAGGTGTTACGGATCTGGATAAGGCCCAATCACATGAAGGCCCAACCAAGGGTAGGCATGTCAGATCCATCCTATCCGCGATCCGGGAATATCTCAACTACCCCGGAGATCTAGGAGCACCTCCGCATAAGGATAGACAGTTCGGATTATAGGCCTGTAATCACGCCAAAGCCGCTCCAGGTAGGTCCTATAAATACCCAAGCAACGGCCTAAGGTACACACGTTCTAGACCTAGACTATTTTACATACTGCCACACTGAGCACACACCCCACTCCTTCGGCCAAGCGCCAGGTTGTGTTCAGTGATCCTCTCTCCGTCTGTGAGCCATCACGTTGGCACCCAGACTGAGACCCTAGATCCAATATCAAATCACCAGCCCATACACGCGGCTGGACATCTGTGTTCTACACCAGAACAGTGGCGCCGACCGTGGGGAACCGTAAATTTCGATTCCCGTGACCAATGAGGGTTAACACCCGCAGTACAAGCCAGAAGCAGCCGGAGATGGTTCGAACAACCGGAGAACAACGTCAACCACCCCGGCAACCACAGCACACCGGCGATCGACCAACCCTATCGGTGGCAATGAGCGGGACAATGAAGACCGGCTATCACGGCCCGGAAGAGCGCTATGAGGAACCTCTTGTCCCGAATCGGGGACATTGCCGTGAGCCACAGAAATCCAATCCAGTTGTGGATCAGGAGACCCCGGTCCAGAATCCGGACTTCCTTACACTCCATAACGGACAGCTCGCCATGATGAAACGCATCGAGAATATGGACAAACGTTATACTCTTCAATTTCATCGCATCGACGAGCGGAACCGGAAAAGGGAACCTGAAAACACCAGCTATGATCAGGATGACAAAACATGGGAACCCGACCGGGAAGGTCATAGTTTCCGTCGGCGAGAGGACCGAGACAATACTAAAAGGGCGGCCTCCTCCACCAAAGAATCAAGAAGGGAAGTCCTCCGGATCGAAGGATCGACCCGACATCCTCCACACGATTCTCGTCAAGGAAGATATACCGAGGCTAAAGCCGACGGCCCTTTTCTCCCGAGATCCTCAGGGCACGGTTCCCAGGAAAGCTGAACCTCACTGAGTTTAGCAAGTACGACGGTTCGCAGGACCCAACAACTCATGTGGATGATTTTCAGATGATCATGATGTGTAGAGGCCTTGGAGAACCCATCATAAGCAGGGTTTTCGCCACAACCCTAAAGGGACCAGCCCTAAAGTGGTTACTAACCCTGCCTCCAGGGTCGATAACTAAATTTGATGACTTGGCAAAGGTTTTCGAGTTGCAATTCGCAACTAGTAAGAAACAGCCGAAGTCTCAATATACCTTGTCCAAAATTTCAAAGCTACTTGGATCGCTTTAACCATGCGGCCTGCAAGTCCGAAATTAAAGGAGGAAGTGCACGTTCACCTCTTGGCCGATGGCACAGACGATTCGAGCCGACTAGCTGAATCATTTTCAAAGAGCCGGCTAAGAGCTTAAAGGACTTCATGACACGGTCAAAGAAATATCTTGAGGTGGAACAAATGCGCCAAGCGAATGCTCGAAGGGACCGGACAAGAGCACCCCGCCAAGGAGAAAATCCATCAAACGGTCGCAAGCAAGATCGCCGGGGAAAGGAAATGATAGTAAGCAATCTAAGCCCGGACGGACTTGAAGAGTAAATATGACTATTATACCCCCTTAATGTGCCCCGGTCCCAGCTATGGAGGAAGTAGCGTCGGCCAGAGATGCGGAAGGTCGAAAAACCTCATCCCTCGGAAACGGTCCAATACGGACCGGTCTCGGTATTGTACTTTTCACGATTGTAAAGGGCATACCACGGATCAATGCTATGAACTTCGCGAAGCCATCGAAATTCGTCCGAGAAGGAAAGTTGCGTCAATACGTAATAAGAACGCGAGGACGCACAAAAGAAAAGCGAGCGGGGATGGCCGTCGAACGGCCGGACCACGAGAAAAGAAGAGAGGGCAAGAGGAAGAAGCGGCATCGAGGACAGCGGATTTCCGACGCCGAGTTCGATTGCAACGTTATTAGCGGAGCCTTCGGTGGAGGAGGAGATACGCCAAGCTCATGTTCACAAAAGAAGACATGGCCGACGTACTCCCCGGCCATCAAGATGGCCTCGTAATCACTGGAACCACAGTCAGCTTGCCGAGTCAAGAGGATATTTATAGACTCGGGGAGCTCGGCGAGATATCATCATTTGGGATGCCTTCAAGAGAATGAATCTCGATCAGGAGGACCTGAAGCCATGCCAAACCACTCTCGTAGGCTTTAATGGCGAATTATCCCCTCCAAAGGGATATATAGATCTCTGACTCACCCTTGGAACGAAGGAAGGTTTCAAATCCGAGCGAGTAAGATTTATTGTGGCTGATTTCCCATCCCCTTACAACATCATCCTGGGAAGACCAACGATCCACAATTGGGACATGCTAGTATCTACTAAGCATCAGAAGATAAAAATGATAGGCAATAACAACCAAGTCGTTACCATCAAGGGCGATCAGAAAGAGTCCAGGCAGTGTTACAATGAGACAATCAACGTAAAAGCAAAATCCGGAACAACGGATCCAGAGCACAAAAAGATCCAAGAACCGATTAATATGATCGAATTGGACCTACGAGAAGAAAAGGGGACGCCTCGGCCAGAACCAGAAGGAGAGGTAGAAGACTTCGTACTCGGAAACAATCCAGACCATAGTACGAAAGTAGGTTTGGCCATACGGCGGGGTCAACCCGGTGGCCCAAAAGAAAGAGCGAGGCGCCGAGAGGCGGGTAGCGGCGAACCAACATGTGGACGAACTCTTGGAGGCCGGTTTCATCGAGGAAATACAATATACCACGTGGCTTTCCAACGTGGTGATGGTTTTAAATCCAAGTGGCAAATGGAGGGTATGCACCGACTATACCGACTGAACAAAGCGTGCCCTAAAGACGCCTATCCAATGCCGAACATTGATCGGCTCGTAGATAACTCATCCGGCTATCAACTTACGTCGTTCATGGACGCGTATTCGGTTATAACCAGATTGCCATGCACCCGATGACCAAGAAGCCACCTCCTTCATAACGGAGAAGGGAAATTACTGCTACAATGTCATGCCGTTCGGCCTAAAGAATGCGGGGGCAACATACCGAGGATGATGAATAAGGTCTTCGAAAACCGGATCGGCCATAACATCGAGGTCTATATCGACGACATGATCGTCAAATCGTATGATCCCAACGATCACATCCGAGATCTAGAGCAAACATTTAGCAAGTTAAGGGCGCATCGGTTCGGTGAACCGGCAAAATGTGCGTTCGGAGTACTGGCGGGAAAATTCCTCGGTTTCTTGCTTACCGGCCGAGGAATCGAGGCGAACCGGATAAGTGTAAGGCCGTGTTAGACATGCGAGCCCCCGAAAACAAGAAGGAGGTCCAACGGTTGACGGGCCGGTTGGCGCGTTAACTAGATTTACGCCCAAATCGGCGAAAGCGCCTTGCCTTTCTTCAAGTTGCTTAAAAAGGACACTTCGGAAATGGACCGGAGTGTGGCGCCGCATTTTCAAAGATTAAGCAATGCTTGGCCACCCCGATCCTATCGAAACCACGGCCGACGAAACCCTCTTCCTCTACTTATCGGTTGGGAAGGAAGCGGTGAGCTCGGTTACAGTCGGGAAGGAAAGAATGGCCAAGAACCAATATACTTCGTGAGCAAAGCTTTGCAAAGCTCGGAGCTAAGATATCAGAAGTTGGAGAAATTGGCTTTCGCCATAATAATGACGGCACACAGGCAGGCCGAATGATCAGTTGGGCTATTGAGTTATCCGAGTTCGACATCACATATGAAGCACGACATGCTATTAAGTCACAAGCTCTGGCGGATTTCCTCAGAGAACTAACTCCAATTAACAGCGACCCCGGCAACATCGACCTCTGGAAAGTATATGTTGACGGTTCGTCCAACTCGAAGGGAAGCGGAGCCGGAATAATCATAGAGAGCCCCGAAGGAGTGACGATCGAACACTCCCTACAACTCAATTTCCCAACGTCAAACAATCAGGCCGAGTATGAGGCGCTCTGGCGGACTCCGGCGGGTCAAGGAGCTCGGCGCCAAAAGAGTCTCGGTCTTTCTGGACTCACAACTCGCCGCCGCCCAGATAGAGGGGACATATCAGGCTAAAGGGCCTCTAATGGCTAAGTACCTTAGCAAAGTCAAGAACATCCAGGCTGAGTTCGAAGAGGTGAAGGTTACCCATATACCAAGAGGAAAATGTCGAGCCGACATACTCTCCTGGCCAGCACTAAAGGGACGACCAACCACAGAACTGTCATACAACAAAAGGTGGAAGAGCCGACGTGCATAATGGTCATATCCGACGCCACCGATTGGAGGAAGCCGCTCGAGGACTACATTGAGAGGGGAATTCTCCCCCTCGGAACAACGAATGCTCAAAAACTGATACGGGAGGCCGCGGTATACACAATGATAGACGATCAGCTTTACCGAAAAGGCTTGCATACACCGATGTTAAGGTGCCTGGGCACTCACGAAAGTAGATATGTCCTCGCCGAGACCCATGGAGGAATTAACGGGCAACACATGGGTGCGAAAGCATTAGCAAGAAAGGCACTTAGGGCCGGGTACTGGGCCGACCATGCAGGCGGACGCAAGCGAATTTGTGAAGGCATGTGATAGTTGCCAAAAACACGCCAAAATCATTTGGTCCCCTCCATCAGACATGGAATATATCTCGGCCCCATGGCCCTTCTTTAAATGGGGAATGGATCTACTCGGACCATTTAAACCGGCCCCCGGACAACTTCGATGGCTAATCGTGGCGGTGGACTACTTTACCAAGTGGATTGAGGCCGAACCGCTCGCCACCATCACATCGGCTAGGGTCGGCGTTTCATCCAACAGTATTTTCCCGCTTCGAATCCGGCCGAGGTAGTGACAGGACAATGGCACTCGGTTCAGCGAGGGAACTTCCGGGATATGATGGTGGACCTCGGCATCACACATCATTTTGCATCGGTCGAACACCCACAATCAAATGGACGGGCGAAGCGGCAAACAAGGTAATCTGGACGGACTTCGGAAAAAAGATGCAAGAGGCGGCACTGTTGGGTCGAACAACTTTATAATGTCTTATGGGAATTCGCACAACTATCCAATCGGCTACCCAAGAGACGCCTTTCCGCATGACATATGGATGCGAAGCCATGATCCGGTCGAAGTTGGTCGACCATCTTGGAGAAGGCTCGGAACCACGGAGGAAGGAGAACCATCGAATTCGAGGGCGTTGGCAACCGAGATGGAGTGGTAGATGAAGTCGGGACCACGGCCCATTGCCGAGACATAGCGGCCAAGCAGCGATGGCGCGAAACACAATAGAAAGGTCAAACCCGGGGCATTTGGCCGGGCGACACAGTCCTAGAAGGGCCGACATCGGTAACAAGAACGCCCGGGACGGCAAGGCGCGCAAATTGGGAAGGACCGTGCCGAGTCAAGGAGAAGTTGGAAAAAGGAGCATATGTTCTCGAAACAACGACAAGAAAACCCGTCAAGAGGACATGGAATGGCGACAAGCGAGGGCCTACTATAGTTAGGGCCAAGTCAAAGCCGAGGATGCCACAACGGACACCCCGTGTCTGAGTTAAGTTTTGATTTATTATTTCAAGCTTATTTTGGTTTCAGTCATTTCCCTTCTGCAAATTTTCCTTTCATTGTCAGCTTTGTAAAGCTAATCATCTCTTGAATAAATAAATGGTTTATTGACCAAATGTTCAATTTTAAGAGGGTCAAAATGATTCGTTAAATAAGCAGACAGACACCGAGGTCTCTACACCCGGTAAATATTTTGATGCATCGAAATTGACACCTAAGTAAGAAGGTGAATAGTCATAACGGACCCTGATCAGGTCCACATGGTCAAAGTGTGTCCTAACGACGACCACAGATGAGCATGTGACCATTCACCCTTACCCTCGTCGCGGTGGCCTCGTCGCCATTAGGTCCGCCCGGATGCGGCCTCTTGGCGGCTTGCTCACCGCTGCTCACTTCGGCATCGAAGCCGACCTATCTTCAAGAGATAAAGGCGGAGGAATAAGAACACCATCTTGAAAGCGGGAGCGACATCCATACCCGGCCACGTTCGGCTTTACCCACAGGTTTAAGTACTCAATGCAGGCAAGGGCCATCTCGAAGCAATCCGACGCGGTTTTCCTTACCGCCACCACCGCCTTCTCATGGGCGGTCTTCTCCTCCGCCGGAGTCGCCTCGGACTTGCTGCAGCTGCGTACATAACTCGCTACGTTGCTGCGTAAGCCGTTTGACCGCATCCATAGACGAGAGAATGCGAGGACTTGACTCCGTCGGAGTTAGCGTTGGCCTCGACCGGACGAGAGTTGGCATCGGCAGTTATGATTAACCTCCGCCGGGTTTTCTGGGTACGCCTCGGAGTCGGTATGGGCTCGCGTCGGCGCCGGTGGGTCGACGAGAAGATCCTCGCCGGCTTTGTCGCGGCAATTTGGGAACTTTTAAGTTCCGTCTTCGATTCATCCCTTTCGGCCTCGGCTTTCTCTTTCTCTTAGCTAGCTGTTTAACTTTCTCCTCGGCCAGACTCAAATTCAGCTTGAGCTCGGGATTCCATGAAGCTCGAGCATAATAACCATGGAGATGCGGGTAGGCTGAGATAATCCAAGAGCCTGCAAAGATGACCGGACACATTACGGATTTCATGAAGGTCCTCGTCGAAAGAGGTTGAGGAGACAAAAGCCGACGTGGCGGAAAGAAGGCCATGCCAATCTCCTCGAAACGTCCCAGCTCCGGGCTGGCTCCGCTTGAAGCCACTAGGCCGAGGCGGTAGCCGATGGGCGCAAGGGAGAAACGAGAATCGAGAGACGAGAACTGTTTCGCCTTTTCCAAGGATGGAGGAGATGGGTCGGAATGTGGAGATGTTCGGCGGCGGCGCAGGCCAGGGTAGACGAAGGCACTACCTCGCCGCGGCTACCAATGACGGAGAAGAAGAAGGTACCACTTCGGGAGCGGTCGAAGCGGTAGCGGTGGAATCCCGACCTTGGCCCTCTTCGCCGAGGAAGGCTTTGGGGCCATAGAGGCTGCGGAGCTTGCTTCTTAGAAGGCTCGGCGGTGGACGTTTCTGGGGCTTTCTCTTTCGGCTTTCCAACAGTAGGCAAGGTATACTCAAGATAATCGGATTGATTCATAGCAACTTGACTGTTACAAAAGCAATAAATCTAAAGTCAGAAGCTAGTTAGATAACAAAAGGCAAGTAGAAAACAGAATTCGCATCAATAAAGCCATGCGGAGGCCGAGCCGGACGACTCACCGGCCTTCTTGATATAGAAGGCCGCTCTTTTGACACCGTGTTCGGCGACGTAAGACGCCGGCCGGCGGCATACTCCCTCTCGTCCTCGAGAGGGTCTTTGGCCGAGAATTGATATGTGGAAGAGGAGAAGTCATGGTGCTCGGAGGTCCGATAAAGGGAAGCGCCATTCAACGCCGGACCTTCGGCGGCTTTCGAAACCGGGGCACTTCCCGGGGATAGCAACAACTTTAAAGAAAGCATTTTGAAATGCTTGAAGGAATCGAGAAAGAATTCATGAGTTTCAGGTCCGCCTCGGCACGAAGAGAAGTTAGCCCTTTCGAGAGAGGCGGTTCCCTACCCGACAGAGGGTGAAAGGAGAGAAAAATGAAGGAATAGGGCGGCGGTACACGGAATAGCGGGATTCATCGTCCCGCATAGATATGCGAACGCCGCGGATAAGCCCACCCGTTTGGGTGAAGTTGAGAAGGAGCCGGATGAAGGTAGTGGAGAACGGACATTTGGAACCGTAAACGGAAAGCGAATACCGGCGGGTCATATAATCCCGATAGAAAAGAAAGAAATTAGGAGACCACGGTTCCCGGCGGCGCGAGATCGGCTCATCCTCCTCGGGGAAAGACGACATCTGATGACCCGGAGACCCCACTTTCGCCATATCCGCGTCGGTCATCAGCGAACGTATGGTTAACATCTCGCTAGTCACCCAGGGATACTTGGATCGCGGGGCGGTGAAGGACTGCGGAGTCGCCTCCGGTTCGGAAGGCGAAAGACGAGGGAAGACGTGGACTCCATTTACCTACAAGAAAATGAAATAAAACTAAAGTCAGAACTAGGCAGAATACCTGATGACGACAAATTGGAGAAAGGAAGACCCTTGAAGTCTGGCACAGGCTCAGCTAACGAGTTATGCCGACATGAGCCCAAGACGACTTCGGCCATACGGTCTTGCCCACTCGCAATAAGGGAGGAGCTCTCGGCAACACATTCCCAACAGGGACCGTTATAACCAGCTAGTAATGACCCCGGCTCGGACGGTCGATGCGTTTGGTAGGCGCTTATCGGCTCGACTAAAAGAGGCTCAGACACTGATGAACTATGAAAATCTGGCCTAGTAAGGCCGGTTCCGGCTGGCCCAGGTCCAGGGAACCCAGTGCAGGGCCTCCCGGCGCTTCGTGCACCCGGCCAGGCCACGGAGGGCTAAAGATAGTTTCTCCTCCTCGGTTAAGGAGGTCCCTAGCGACCAATAACTAAAAGAGGATAACGCTCACGAAGCACCTCATCGTCGTTAGGATCTAAAGGCGACGTGAAGACGAAGAATGTTTTCCCTATCCATCAAGAGCTCAAACCTATACAACCAATACAAGGGTAAGAAGGAGGGGAAAAACTAAGAACAGACACTCAAGAAGACAAGACCTATGGGTTCGATAGCTCAACTCACAAACACTCCACCCGAAAATCCAGAATACGGGGGCACGCGGCAAAGAAAAGAGGAAGAGGGAGAACTAAAATACTAGAATGATATAAAAAGTTCGAAGGGAAGATAAAATACCGAAAAATTGAAGATTGCGAGAAAATGAACACGGCGAAAGTAGATGAAAAAATCCCGATAAGTGAGAAGCCACGATTCTTGAGAGAATTCGAGACACGGGAAAGAAAGAACGAGATCCTCTCGGCACCTAAACGACTTTGCGCGGAAAAATTTCCGTGTGTAGGGGAGGAGAGTGAGCAAATTGAAAAGGTGGCCAAAAGAGAAATGCCGGCGGTTTATATCGAGAGGAAAGAAGGAGGGAAGTTCAAAACAAAAGAAACCCAACCGACGAGGTAACCACGACTTTTCACCCCAAAAGGCGAGAGGACGTGCAACGTACCACGAGCATTAAATGCGCACGAAATTCGGGGCGGCGGACACGAGGATCAAAGCACTTCCCAATCTCGGGAAGACGGAGTGTCGTAGGCAATCATGGCGGCATCGAGAGGAGGTTTCCCAAGAGTCACACCGTGAAATAACAACGGCCCCGGGCCTTCAAATGACGAGCCTTGGTTCCGGTATCTTGCCTCGGTCAAAATCATACCAGGTTTGATCCACGCCATCTCACGTTTGTAACTCGGCGGTCCAAACCACGGCATTCTCTTCGGATGTCGGCCACGGCCAACGGCACGCAAGCCACAAGGCGCCGGCACGACATCGCATGAGAGGTTGAGGACGCCCGGCTCATCGAACCTTGTGACGTTACCACGTACCCAGGGAAATGAGTTCAACAAATCCTAGCCCGACGCAGACGTCAGGAGATGGGTAACACCTCGGATGACATTTCTAAAATAGCATACACCCCCGACAGCCCAAAACCTTGAACTACCGGGCTGGGGGCAAGCTGTACGGATCTGGATAAGGCCCAATCACATGAAGGCCCAACCAAGGGTAGGCATGTCGGATCCATCCTATCCGCGATCAGGAATATCTCAACTACCCGGAGATCTAGGAGCACCTCCGCATAAGGATAGGCGGTTCGGATTATAGGCACGTAATCACGCCAAAGCCGCTCCGGGTAGGTCCTATAAATACCCAAGCAACGGCCTAAGGTACACACGTTCTAGACCTAGACTATTTTACATCTTGCCACACTGAGCACACACCCCACTCCTTTGGCCAAGCGCCAGGTTGTGTTCAGTGATCCTCTCTCCGTCTGTGAGCCATCACGTTGGCGCCCAGACTGAGACCCTAGATCCAATATCAAATCACCAGCCCATACACGCGGCTGGACATCTGTGTTCTACACCAGAACAGAAGGTAAATGATTGTTTTTCTGTTTTTGTTTTCATATTATTCTTTGGTATTCGGTTTGGGGTTATAGAGTAAAAGATAGTCACATCTTTTTTTGATGTTATTCTCCAGTATCTAGTTCAAGGTTTCTAGTTGCATCTCCTAATATAAGTATTTCTTCTGAGACCCAAAAGGATATAACAAGATCTTACACCACTAATTGGTGGATTGTCGAATATTCTATTAGATGTGATTCACAAATTTTGAGTTTGTATTTTACGCTTTTATTAATTCTTATTTTAACTAATAGCTTGTTGGTAACTTGTATAGATATTTTGTCCAATCATATATTTTTCATAGACACGTAAGGTGAGAACAACTTACAAAATAAAATTAGTTGTTTGCAAATTATCAAGCTTATATTTAGTCAAAATGCCTTTGAGAAAATCTTGATATTATGATACAGACATTTTGGTTAATATAAACTTTGACGTCTCATTTTTTTTTTTTGTAGTCTCTCAAGTTTTAAGATCACTTAAGCTTTATTCCATGTATATATATAGTTTTAATATTTGCATAATGTTACCTTTAACATGGGATTTAGGCCGAGGGTAATTATAAGAAAGTCATTGATTTTAGCTGACTAGATATTTCTGCTCGCTTTTTCATAGCTTTGGAAAATTTTATCAAGTTTGACATGAAGTAAGAAATAGATTTAATGGCGAATTCGATCTGGGAACCGATCAACATTGGTGCTTTACTTTGGCTTAGGAACTTATTAGAGAAATTTATATATAAGTTGGCATGCCCAATCCAAACACCTCACTTTCAACTAGAGCCGGAAAATCGGGTCGAGCCCATCGGGCGGCCCATTTAAACCCTGACCCTATAGGGCCCAGGCTTAAAAAATAAGTCAGGCCTCAAACTTAATCAAACCGACCCATTAAAGTTCCGTTTAACTGTAACTTTTAAAAAAGTAATAATTAATTACTTAGACTTCCACTTAATAAATTCGTTTATTTGTAATTGCTTAGATTTTTTTAGTTTAAACTATAACCTTTATTTATGTTTATTATTATCATGTATTAAAGAAAAGATGTTTTCATATTAAATAAATATATATTTTGGTATTACAATATTATAGAAGTAATAAATTATAAATATATTTTGTGTAAAATAAGTATAATTATTTTTACCTGTCAGTAAAATCATCATGTATGAATCGAAGGAATCTGTAGAGTAGACATACAATATTACGATAGGGAAAGACGGGAAAGACATTTTGAATATTACGAGAGGGAAAACGGGAAAGACATTTTGTGATGGGCATACATAAAGCAATTCATTTGTTTAATATTTTTTTAAAAAAAAGGAAAAAACGTATTCTTTGTTTTGATTTGTTTTTTATTACTATTTAATAAATGTTTTTATCTGTTGAATGATTTATATTGTTTAGATATTAATGTTAATAACATTTATTTGATAGATTAGAACTTTAATGGTTATAATTTTGTTAATCATATTTCTTTGAAAAAAATTGAAGGAAAAATAATTAAAATTTGAAAAAATAAGTTTCAAGCCTGTAGGGGCTATAACCTTTATTTATGATTCTGAGTTCTACTTTCAACATTCCCAGTTCTACTTTCAACAAGTGGACTCTCGCTTTCAAGCTATCAATTAGGTCACTTGAGCTTATCTACTTATAATCATGGTGAGTAATTTATAAACTCCAATAATTTTGTTATCAGTCTTATCTTCTAAATACACGTTTGAGTAACTCTTTAAACTATTAAGTTTTTTTTTCACAAACCTAACCAAAACTTTTCTCACATTCTTAGTTCATAAATTATAAAAGCTAATACCTTTGATCCTAAATTACACTATAAATTATATTCTATATTTAAGAACAGTAGTATCTCCAAAAACAAGGGAATAAAGAAATGTCTCCTACATTGGTGTAATGATGTGCGTGTCAGATTACAAAGTTTCAGCATCCGCTATGTCAGCCAGGGATAACTGTAAAATTGTTTTTCTCATCACCCACAGCACTGTGCCTAAACTTCTATGAAACCTCGTTTGCCCAGAAAACCAGACTAGGCAAACTTGTCTAAGCATGCATCAATTCAGAACAAGAACTGGATTGAACTCTCTAAATATCTAAAAACAATATCCAAGTGCTTCAAAATGTCTAATATATAAGTAATTCAATTAAAAAATGTTTTATTATCAACAACAAAAATCGAGTCCGATCTGCAGATAACTTTGAAGATTCAGTGGTGGGTGAGATTTGAATAGAGTTACAGATTGTGTCAGATTATAAATTTTCAGCATCTGCTAGATCAGCCAGGGATAACTGTAAAATTATTATTCTCATCATCCACAAGACTGCCGACAGAGGCACTCTGAACTCCAGGTTTATCCAAAAGAGAAGAGATCAAGCAAAAACAAAAGAGGAATATGAAAATGAAAAGGTATAGCCTCGGACCGTCCTAGTGTTAAAAGTATCAACAAATGAATGCAATATTCTGCATTTCAGCAATACTGAAAGATTTTCGTCATTGGCTATACTACTATGAAGCATAATGAGCCAGTATCAACGTTAAGATAAAACATTTGTTTTTCCCCCAAAAAAATAGTAAGAAGGTTTGAGAGAAAGGGGATTTGAAAGGCAAGGTAAAAAAGTGAATCAGCTAGACCATATAGCATCCAACACCAGTCACAATAAGCAGATAAACAAATGACTCGAACAAGTGGGAGAGAATTTCAATACTAGGCATCAGATCTTCCTATTCACTGAAATAATCATCGCACCCAAATCAAAGTTTGAGTTCTCCACAGTTCGAAAGATTCATCATTTGGCACGATAATCCCCTCAGAAAAACACATACAAACAGAGTAGAATCAAAATCAAATGATTGCAAACAGCGTATAAAGACTGAAAACAAAGAAGGCGCGACTCTTGTGTGAGAAGACAAGACTAAAGCAGTTCACGGATGAGGAAGGCGGAGGAAGCCGAAGCGGCAGGTGCCGTCTAGGGTTTTTTTGATAAGAAGGGTTGCAGAAGTTGAAGTTAAAGGGTTCACGGTTTATATAAGACCTCTTGACGGGATTTAGGGCTCTCAATTTTTTTGGACTTTCATCTTCTTTTGGGCTGGATGGTTCCGTCAGCGGCCCATTGTTACATAAAAAAGATTGCCTTCGTGAATTTTTTGATTATGTCCTAGTTTTTTTTAAATCTCCAGCGTGGTAATTTCGTTCCTTTTTTGTGTTAAAGTAAGAACCTGTATCTTGTATCTTGAGCCAAAAATAAAAAATAAAGAGTAAGAAACTGTATCTTGTAGTAAAAAAATATTTTCCAGTGATTATAAATTATAAATGATATTAACAAAATTGTCATACTGCCTTCACTTTGAGCCTAAAACGACAAAAGCTTACATATTGATCCCATGTTTGCTGAGGAAGCTGCCGAATGCGTTCTTTTTTTTTTTTAGTATTTTTAATGAAGGATTAAGGGTAAGAATGCTCTACAAGTTTCCACCAATGCATACAGGGCATTATGAAGTTTTAGAGGGACAATTATATTTGAAAGTTTTAAAGAAGGTACAATATTGCCCCCACAGTTTAAGATGTTAATTTTAACCGTTAATGACGACTAATTTATCTACATGTCACCTCATCACTTATACATGACACCTCATCGTCCTCCTTATTCTCAATTATCTCTACCAACCCTTTCATGGCTTCTCCCTACACGGCCGTGGAATGCTGGAGAGTAACTCAACGTGCAAGCCACTGCCTCAATTGCGGCTACTTGGTGGTGCTTGGAGGCTGCCTCTAGAGATTTTATCTTGCGGTTGATTCGGTGAGGATCTATTCACTTTGGATCTTTTAGCGCCAATATCTATGACGAATAGGAAAGTTTGATGCTATCGCAGCCTAGATGCGATTAACTGATTAACAATGTGTTTGGGAACCTCGGTGTGTGGGCGTTCAGGGCACAAAAATCACAGTGGCTGTATCAGTAGAAAAAAAAAGTCAGATTGGAGGTGTTTGAGGTGACTTTTCATCCACTGAGCTTTTAAAAGAAAGCCCCATCTGGCTGGACGCTCAGGTGAGGAGTAGTAGGCAGTGGTGGGCTGAGAGCGTTGGAGCCTTTGAGTGTCAAACACGGACTTGTGAGCTCAGACACAAAGAGCTAAGATAAGAGGCGCAACGAGAACACCAAAACATTGAACACCCAGATCGATCTTCATCCTCCTCCGCCAAGCCACCTTCACCGTCGTTCTCATCGTCAACGTTCCCCAATCAACGTCCTTGGACAAATCCGACTATGAAAAAAGAAGAAGAAGAAAGCCAGATTGTATTATGTAAAAAGAGGGAGTGGCTATAGTCCATTGCAGTGACTGTCCACCTCCCTCCTCTACCTAGAAATAATTAAATTGTTGTTGCATGCGGTAGCGTGTACCGCATGCGGTAAATTTTTTTTTTTAAAAAAAATCTGAACCGTTCAGATTTCATTTCAACAACTGAGATCCAGGCAGTGGATGAAAGAAGACATTAAAGGCATAGACTGAAGTTGAATCCGTAAAAAGAACGGGCTTCTGGAATAGTGAAATAAAATGAAGTCGAAGATGAGGAACCGAGGAAATAAAAATGTCTCAAATTGAAGTCGAGGAACAAAGGAAATAAAATGATGATTTAAGTTGTTGGAAGGAACGGAGGAGAAGACTTTGGAAATGGATGTATGATGATGTGGCAAAATATGTGCCAAGCAATTGGATCTAATAAATCATGTTTGTGATATAATCAGAGACCAATTTTTTTATTTTTTTTTATTTTCAATTATCACAATATAATGTGTATGGAATTCACTCCGATACTAAATATAAGACATAATTGACATTTTTGAGGGATTATACATTAAATTATGGGAAAATCCTTGCCAAGGCCCAATGAAGGCCCAGAATACCAAAAAGGGCCCCAACCACTTTCCTCTACCACAAATGGCCCTAGGGCCCTTTCTGACATTTAGGTTCAAAGCAAAATGACCAAAAACACCCCAATGGCTTTTTAGGGAAAACACAGCAGCTCTCTCAAAATCACTCCCTCTCCTTGCCATATCGATCGATCGCTCGATCGCTCGGTGGCCTCTCGTATCTGTGCTCGCCGCCTTGTCGCCGTCTTCTCTGTGCTCCGTCCACCGTCTGAGAAGCTCTGTGTCGCCGATCGGCGTCTTGTTTCTCATTTAGGTAAGATTTTGGGGATTAGGTTTTTTTCCCCTAATCTTCACACCATTCTCGTTTTTCTCGTCATCTTCACATGCATCGAGATAGTATGTCGGCAAGTTTTGTGGTTTCCTTTTGGCTGTGACTATAATTATCCGGTTGAACTTGGCATCACTCAAAAGGTCAAGTTACTATCATCGTTCCCTGATATTTTTAGAAAATCTCAACTTTCTTAATAAAACTCTATTGATTCCCAACCATTCCAAAGTCCGTCATCATTTATGGCTAAGTGAATGATAATGCAAATTGAATTCTTCATATCACACCAACACCATTGAATAATTTTGCATTCACTTAATTTAATGTTTAGGATTCACATTGTAAAAGATGAGACTTGCTGACATATTGACGAGCCAGATTACCTGGCATACTAATTGTCAATTTGGGATGCTAAGGTCATATAATTTGATCTGACATAATTTTCTTTTGGTATAAATTAGAGCTTCATTAGTAGACTCCGTTTTCGTTATAAGTTGTTGTTAAGATCTTGCGAGCGATATACAAGTCTGGAGGATGAATATTTACAAATAATTATGTGACTGTTGTTGATCTCCAAAAAAATAAAAGGAGTTTATGACATATGCACCTCATACAATTTCTGCATACTCTTACCCTATATTGCTCACTCCCTAGCAGGACATATTTGGAAAGCCTCGCCTCTGGAAATTGATTACGTCCATATTTTCTTTTTCATCAACTCCAGAGTTGATGTTTGGAGTATTTCTGCTATACTATTTCAGGGTCTTCGAGAGACAGATAGGTTCCAATAAATACTCAGTAAGTCAGTTGTAACTTGTAAGTTTATATTCAAGAGTTTTCGGGCAATATCCTAATATATTTCCTGGACCAAGTTTGGTCTGATCAAAGGTTGATGAATAGATTAGTGGATGTTTAGTTAAGGTTGATGACCTATGCTGAACCATTTTGAAGTTGCTATTGTTACTGCCTTTGTTACCTCCCCGAAATAGTCATTAGTCTAGCGCCATCACTTTTTTGTTAGATATCAAAAATAGCTATTATGCTATCATCAACCTCTTGAAAGGTATTCATTCTCAACATTAACATTTTATCTTGCCTTTCAACTCCAGAACCTTGTTTGATTGATCTGTTTTCTATTGCATGTTTTAGTGATAGCTCTGCTTTATATTTTGTTCTGCATGGTGCTTATGTTTGTGTGCTTAGCTTCCTTCTCGACGATTGTCGCCTCTTCTTTTCTTTCATAATATGTGTTTCCAATAACAAAATTACAGTGGTTGTTGGCCATGGTGTGTCGGTGCTTTGTATCAGTAAATGTACTTAAGGATGTTTGGCATTGTGCAAGATGACCTATTGAATTTAGTATTAAATGGACTTTAGGATGTTTGACATAGTGCAAAATGAGCAGGTTTGTTTAGTAAAATCTAAATTGTTGATCTGATGGTTGGAATGAAACTTCTATCTTGTTTAGAAAACTCAAGAATTCAAGGTAATCTCTTTAGTGCTTTGCGGCATGCTGAATGATATGGGCAAGTCATGCCTAGTTCTTTCAAGGGTCACATGGGCTACATTTTGTGAGAATTTGATAGCACAGTTCACATTGTGAAGCCTTTGAATATTCTTTTAAATTGGCATACTATAGGACTGAAGTTAAAGATTTTATGGTGTGATAAATTCATGTGGCTTTTTGCACAATGTAACAAAGTAGTTTATGTTTCTAAAATTCTTATTGTCCAAGTGTTTTTTTCACTCTTTGCAGATCCTGCAGTAATCTTAGTCACCCCTGGACCTTATGGTCTTATATTTGCTTCGTTTGTACCCTTTTCCTTTGACATTCCAGTTTCAACACGGACAAAAAGTTCTTTTTTCCCCCCTTAAAAAACAAATAGTTCGAACCAAAGAAAATTTCTATAATTAAATTTTAAGGAATGTTTGTTTCTTCACATTCATAGGAAAGTTCAAGGTTACATTTCAGTGACTTGTGTTTTCAAACAATGAATATAAAAAACCTTTTTTGTTTGTTGGGTAATAGAAGCCAGAATGCCTTTTGAAAGTTCGTCCTGTCACCCTGCTCTTATTTTTTAGTTTTTTTGGGATGTTGCTTTGTTTGATCATTGGAGGAACTGAATGTTAAAAGCCCTTTTATTATTTTCTGCTTTGTCACAATGGTCTTCTATATAGGCATTTTTGCATTCGGAGCTCAATCCCTTTTGTTTTTCTCTGCTTTCGAGCTGCTCTCTATGACTATTCATCATGAAAGATCTACTGATTTCTTAGGATGACTCATTAGAAATTCTTTACATCAACAAAATTAAAGAAGAATCAACCTCCCTCCTCTTACTAAAGATATAGTTTAAAATGACGTGAATTCTCTTCTCAAAATTTTCTCTCAGGTATCTTTATTCACATCCCTACAATTAGAAACCATTGTCTTATGGCATCACCATTTTCTGTCTATTCTTTTCTGCATTGGTGTTTTGCCAAAATTTGTTGTTTGATTGTTATGTAACTAGATACTATGCCTACTGTTCCTGGATTATTGAGAAATGATAAGCTAATCTTTTAAATATTTGTTATAAGCTAATCTTTTAAATATTTGTTATATTCCTTTATAATACTCCTATTATCTTTAAATGAACTTCGTTTACAATTTTTGTAGGTATTTGAGCAACAAGGTGTAACATTAGAAGCAAAAAATGTCCAAATTAGAACAAAGGGATCGAAGATTCTCTGGGTACAACCTTTTCACGGAAGAATTCTTCAAAAAAAATGCGGCCTCACGTAAGGGCAAGGGAAAGGCTAAGTTAAGAGGCGAATTGAGTGTACAAGTGACAGAAGCCTGGAAGAGGCTAAGTGGTAAAGAAAAGGTTGAATACACAGCTAGGGCTAAAGAACTGAGAGCCCCGGTGAACGAGAAGAAGAAGTATTTGGTGCCCTTTCAGACTAGATGTGTCCCAAACACATTCTTCCAAGTTTGCAACAACTTGAAAGGAAGACCCGAGGCAATGAGAAGGCTAAAGGTGATCGGGTTTGATGGGTTGGTTGATCTTAGTTGCCGACAGATCAACCGGTCCTTATGTGCCCAGTATATGAACTGCTTTGATCCCCCTACAAAGGAAGTGTGCATTAGGGGGGACACTCGAGTGATAGGGGCAGAAGATGTCCATCAATTGATGGGTCTTCCTTGTGGGGGGGAGCCCATAAAAATAAACATAAACGACCAGCACTCCATTTTCAAGGACCTTATGAGTGTATACAAAAGTATTGCTTACAAAAAAATTGGAGACTGGTTAGAAGAAAATTGGATCAAAATTTTGAGTTTACGTTTGTCTTGTTCGCCTTGGGTACCTATTGGCGCCCGGTGCATCCGTCTACGTTAGTGACCGTCTTTTGAAGTGATGGCGGTTACTAAGGATGCAATTGCCCATTTTGATTGGTCCTCTTTCATCATTCAAGAACTCTGCGAAGAGATTCAAGAGTTCAAGAAGGATTCCCAGTCCAAGACAATAAAAACCGAAGCGTGGGCGGTTGCCTATACTTCCTTATGGTAAGTTGTGTTTTAATATGTTTGCAAGTTCAGCAGACTTATTAATGTATAAGTGTTGTTACTAATTGTTTCATTTCATTTTTCTGCTCTTTGTTTCCAACATTTCCCATTGGGTGATGTTATACCCTCTCCACATCGAGTCTCCTATGGCCTTTTGGACCGACCAAAATGTGAAGAGGAGAGTGTCGGTGGAGAAAAGAAGTAAAAGGTCTCCTTCTTCGCAGCAAGCCTCGTCAGCAACTTCCTCAGGCATCAGTCCCTCCATCAACATCGTTTGACCCGACACCATGCTTACACACCCGTAATGTGTCACAACAATTAATCTTTAACCTATTGATTTGAAAATGTTGATGTTGTGATATCTTACGTAATAAGGCATATATGTTTTTCGGGTAGTGCGATCGACATACGCACGGCTGCTATACAACTTGCAACAAGAAATGCGGCACTTCAAAGATACATTGTCCGAAGAAGCCCGACATGAAGGTGAGGCGACCTACAATCAGCCAACTACCTCCGACGAGTCCGACGATGACGATGGGGATGGACATGACACGAGAGGAGGAAGAACACGAGTTGAGGAGATGACATTATTGACATTGAAGAAGACACACAACATGGAGAGGAGACACCTACTCATGTGGATGGTGGTCTTGTCGGGAACGGGAGGTGAAAGAACTCGACCAGGATGTGAAAGAACTGCTTATTTGGAATTGAGGCGGTCTCAAAGGGTAGTAATTCCTAGTAGCGTCTTGAAATCCCAGTGGATCGAGCCAAAGCGGAAGTCCAAGGGGAAGAGGACATATGATGAGAAAGACACCCTATTTGAGATGTGCACAAAGTCCGTTCCGAGAGATGAGGCTGCGGAGTAAGTTTCAATAACCGTTTCATACATGTAACTTGTCATATCTCAAAATCCAAATTTGGATTAACATTGTCATATTTGTTAATTTAGGGAATTTGTGGATATGCATCACTACTTCCTCACAAGGGAAGAGCTACAATGTCTGACTCCACGAAGTTGGATTAACAACAAGGTACGGCCCCTTTAGTTATCAAACTATATCCTTATCCTATATTCTCTATACTATAAAAATCATGTTTACTTAACATCTCCATGATCATGACCATATGTTTTTGTTGGTTTACTTCTCCCATATGAAGTGATGACCATGGTAGCGAAGACATTGGTGGGTGACCAATTAGAGAATGGTGGTGTTGTCCAAAGACATATTTTCACGACCTCATTTATGGAAAAAATGATTAATTCTAAACTTGAAATGGACGATCGAAGCCAATGTTGGGGAAATTCTTCCCGAAAAAGTTGGATACAACATTCTTGTTGTGATTTCATATTTGGCCCCACACTCTTCATTAATCACTTTGGTTTTGTTGTGTCTTTGGATACAAGAACAATGGTTTTCTGTATTTGGACTCCTTGGTTGAGCACGAGAACTTATTATCGGATGCAACATGAAAAGGAGAATCCAACGCTTAAGACAACCAAGAAAAAGAAGAAAACGATCTTTGGACAAGTCTAAGGACCTTATGGCAAATAAAGTGGTAAGTTCAATTGAGATGTCTCGCATTTTATTGTCTTCTTTGATTTGAGCCTTTACGGAGGTATTTAGACAAAGTATAGATTCTGCGAAATGGTATCTTTGCTTCCGCTATTATGTATGAAATGTGGGTGGAAAATTTGGTCATCACGTGACTCCTTTAGTTGTTATGCTCAATTACTCTTATTGCTTGCTGTATAGTTGTTATCATAAAATTTTGTGGGACATGTCTAAGCTGTTTGAACTTCCTTTTCAGCGCAATCATTTCTTGGATATACTCGAGCGCTCAAGCCGGAGTTGTTACAAGATGACCACAAAATCCCCAAAGATGTTACATGGGCTAAAGTCCACGTCCAATAGGACACGTATGTTACTTATTATCGGTTTTTTCGACCCATTATTAGAAGTTTGATAGCTGCTCGACTAGAACGCATTTGTCTAATTTATTTCGAGGCATTCTTGTGGGGTTCATGTGCTTACATAGTTACAAATGTGGGATGGCTCGAGCAAGGAGAGGATGGGCACACAATGCCATTCTACACAAGCGAAGAACTTCATGAATTGAAGGTCGGGTTGTTGTGGTGGCTAGTCACCCATCCTAGCAACAAGCATCGAGCTAAAGTGTTGTCGTTGATGGAGGACTTCCGAAGCAAAAGAAAAGACATTAGGATGCATAGTTGTTTTGCAAATAGCCTACGATGTTAACTTTTGTAATTGATTAGGATGACCTTCATTTCTTGTTTTGCAAATAGCCTACGATGTAAACTTGAGAAAACAGTTTGACCATTTTGTCTATAATAGTGAAAGTTGAGGCAAAAGTGTCTTAAGCTTCAATGTGTCAAATGTTACTTGTTTACTATATCTGATTGTCTTGAGTTTTTTTCCTACATATTTGTTGCTGGAAACTTTGTCAGTGTATGTGAACAATATCAGGGGTCATTTACGACAATATCAGGGGTCATTTACCACAATATCAAGGGTCGTTTACGACAATAACAGGGGTCATTTACAACAATATCAGGGGTCGTTTACGACAATAACAGGGGTCACTTACAACAATATCAGGGGTCATTTACAACAATATCAGGGGTCGTTTACAACAATATCAGGGGTCATTTACAACAATATCAGGGGTCCTTTACCACAATATCAGGGGTCATTTACCACAATATCAGGGGTCATTTACGACAATATCAGGGTCATTTACCACATATCGAGTGCGTTTACGACAATATGAGGGTCATTTACAACAATATCGGGGTCATTTACGACAATATCGGGGTCATTTACGACAATATCGGGGTCATTTACAACAATAACGGGGTCATTTACGACAATATCGGGGGTCGGTTACGACAATAACGAGTCACTTACAACAATATCGGACAATATCGGGGGTCGTTTACGACAATAACAGGGTCACTTACAACAATATCGGGGGTCATTTACAACAATATCGAATTCGTTTACGACAATATCAGGGGTCATTTACCACAATATCAGGGGTCATTTACGACAATATCAGGGGTCATTTACCACAATATCAGGGGTCATTTACGACAATATCAGGGGTCATTTACCACAATATCAGGGGTCGTTTACGACAATAACAGTGGTCATTTACAACAATATCAGGGGTCGTTTACGACAATAACAGGGGTCGTTTACGACAATATCAGGGGTCATTTACAACAATATCAGGGGTCGTTTACGACAATATCAGGGGTCATTTACCACAATATCAGGGGTCATTTACGACAATATCAGGGGTCATTTACGACAATATCGGGGGTCATTTACGACAATATCAGGGGTCATTTACCACAATATCAGGGGTCATTTACGACAATATCAGGGGTCATTTACCACAATATCAGGGGTCGTTTACGACAATAACAGTGGTCATTTACAACAATATCAGGGGTCGTTTACGACAATAACATGGGTCACTTACAACAATATCAGGGGTCATTTACAACAATATCAGGGGTCGTTTACGACAATATCAGGGGTCATTTACCACAATATTAGGGGTCATTTACGACAATATCAGGGGTAATTTACCACAATATCAGGGGTCATTTACCACAATATCAGGGGTCATTTACCACAATATCAGGGGTCATTTACCACAATATCAGGGGTCATTTACCACAATATCAGGGGTCATTTACGACAACATCAGGGGTCATTTACGACAATATCAGGGGTCATTTATCACAATAACAGGGGTCAATTACCACAATATCAGGGGTCATTTACGACAACAACAGGTGTCATTTACGACAATATCAGGTGTCATTTACGAAAACAACAGGTGTCATTTACGACAATAACAGGGGTCAATTACCACAATATCAGGGGTCATTTACGACAACAACAGGTGTCATTTACGACAATATCAGGTGTCATTTACGAAAATAACAGGTGTCATTTACGACAACAACAGGGGTCAATTACCACAATATCAGGGGTCATTTACGAAAATAACAGGGGTCATTTACGAAAATAACAGGGGTCATTTACGACAATATCCAACTATATATATATTTCCATGTCATTTACATTTGCAAGACAATATGATCACGTGTACATAAATGAGCCTTGGATACAATTGTGACAATAATATCCAACCTTCATTTACAACAACACCAAATGCATCTACAAAATCATAATGACAACCTCACACACCATCTCCAAAAATAATACGGTGTGCATTTCTATCTAAAGACATATACAACAAAAGGGTGTGACGCATTGCCCAAAAAACCTAAACCCAAGGCACCATTAATTATCAACTTGGATTTGGATTCTTGCAAGTCTTGACGGAGTGTCCCTCCTCATGGCATCTACCACAATGATAAACCTTCTTGTCTTGAAACTGAGATTCTCGCCTTTTTTTAGGCGGTCTACCTGGCGGCCTAAAAGTAGTTGGAGGCTCCAAGAAAGTCTCAGTTAGCATTTCTGTGACCGTTGGCTTCTCAACACATGGAGAATCATGTGTTGCAATTGGCCGCATGATATGTGCATAAATTTTGTCTTGGGCTGCAATCGTAAAGCAATCATCCACAAATGCGTACACACTACCGTTAAGTTTCTTAATTGCTGCACATGCATGTGGGCAAGGTAGTCCACTCATTTGCCATGCAAGGGAGAGAGGGATAGAGCGATCAAAAAAGAGAGAGGCCGCGACGACAGATAGAGATAAAGTGATGAGATGGTAAATATAGAGTGCCATGTAGATAAATTAATAAACTTTAATAATCAAAATTAACATCTTAAACCGTAAAGGCAATATTGCACTTTTTTAAGATTTCTAGGGTAAAATTACCCCTTGAAAACTTTCACGGTGCTTAGTGGCTATTTGTTGAAACTTCAAGACACTTTTGAATGAAAGCGAAACTTATATTACTCACAAAATATTTACAACAATTACAATAGATTTATCTCTCATCAAACACCACCACCTTGCCCTTCATTGCTTAAAGATGTAAAAGTGATAGATCCTAGTCAAAGTACAAGCATCTTTGTTGAATCCACTAACATAAGTTGAAGTTATAAATCTTTGGCTAACATCATTTTCGCTTCTTCGTCGACAACTCAGAAAGGGTGATCCTTGAAACTATAGCTGCCAAAATGGGCTGGACCCTATGATGGGGTCATTTTTTGCCCTAACCCAAAATAAGCCCCACTCTTTTGGGTTATGTTAGGGCCAACCCATGGGCCATCAACCAACTCCGTTTTCAGCATTTACAAATTGTACAAATCCATATGAAACTACACCTCCTCGCCTTCTTCAATCAATTAAGCGATTGATGTTCCCAATATAGGAAGTAACATTTTAGAAGGAAAAAAAGCAATTGTTGATTTTAAGCCACTTAAAAACTTGCAACGAGTTCTGTTTAGTGGATCAATTTGTTTATTGTTAAGTTTAGTTATTGATATTCATCTATACGGTGTAATTTTTTTAATATACTTTTAATGCTATTAAAATGCAGAAGAAGGTATTAATTATTTTAAATAAGTTGTTAACAAGTTCATGACAAAAAATTTAATTCTCATTAAATATAACTACGTGAAAATCATTGAAATAGGGATATTTTGAATTTCATATGCTATTTATATTTTTTATTTATCCATGGTTGTTCAATGCTAACAACAACCGATTAGTTCAGTTCACGAAAAATATAGTCCCACCAGTGGGAAAGCTTCTCTACCTCAATTAATTATTGTGGTCCACAATTAGTAGATCTAAACACTTGGTGGTTTATTAGTTTTTTTTTTTATGTTAATAAAATGTTTCGTTCTTATAGTTTATCATCATTTTTAATTTTAGTCTTTATAGTTTGCCCCCTAAGTTTTTTTTCCTTCTAAAATGTTACTTCCTATATTTTAATAAAAACTTGAACTATTTTCTTTTTGATAAATCTACTATATTAATAGGCACATTACTACATTCTTATGTCTTTTGTTTTCAGGATCTTTGATTCTCCAGCTAGTTGTAAACTCTTTTCCTTAAGATATTTTTCTTATCTTTGATTTATTGGTGCCTGGATTGTTGCAATGGAATAGGTTCCTTGTCTTTTTGATACATGTAATGCAGATGGCAACTTGATTATTTTGTACTTCCCTCTATATGGTCAGATAATAAATGGTTGTGAACAATATTTCTGGTTGGAAATGAAGTTGATTATTCTAAAATGATTTTTGGCCCGCGGGTTGATCCTAACCCTTAGGGTTATATAATTTTTTGGCATGTGCGAGCTATTTAACATGTGGACTTTTTGCCCTAGCCCGCACGGGCTAGGGCCTAACGGGCCGGGGTGGCCCGTTTTAACAGCTCTACTTGAAATTATATGCGTTGAAAAGGCTTATGGGATGAACATAATCTATGAAAACAATGATTTTCTCCAACCCTCTATTTTCAGTGTGATTGAAAAGCAGCCTTAAATGCTGTAATTCTAGCTCTGATGGGTGATAAATTACATAGCTCCTTTTTTGAATCTCGCAAGCCAATTTATTTTGTCATTTCCCTGAATATCTCCACACCGTCCTCTCCTATTTGACCAATGACATCGTCAACCTATAAGTGCCAAAGATCTTTGGATTATTCTATTAGTGAGGAGGTGGAGTTTGCACAATATGAATTTAAGGCCTGTTTGAATTACCGCTTTAAAAAAATGTCGACATAGGCGAAAACAAAACTCATTTAACATATTCATCTCATATACATAAAATCACATTAGAAAAGTAATTTTTACAAAAAAAATATCGGGATGATAGGATTTTACAATCACACCGAACCATGAAAACACTGATTGAAGCACTTATGTTTAATGAGAGATTTGTGACCTAAAATGAGGGCTGAGTGGACGTGTGATAGGTATGTATAGATTTGAGAGAGGATCAAGGCAAAGTTAGCAAAATAAAAGTCAACATACATATTACTATCTCTGGTCTTAATTATATAAACACTTTCGTAGTACAAATTGTACTACGAAAATGTTCCTATAATTAGGGTCAGAGGGAGTAGTATTTAGTGTTTGTTTGAGTTAGCGTTTGAAAAATATGTTCATGTAAGTCGAAATAAAACTTCTAACACATTAACTCGTAAATCGTAAATCACGTTAAAAAAGTAGTTTCTACTGCTAAGACACTTCATATATTTAGTTAATAGATGATTCAACGTATTTATTTCATATACACAAGTTTGGTATTTATTATTAGATCTGTAGAAGTTATATCATTTTAACACATGGACTATTTTCCTGTATAGATTTAGTTTAAAATATTTTTTTAGCTTAATTTGAAAATTGTCATATTTTTAGTGGACAACTTAATTTTAACGGTTCCAATCATTAGCCTGGTAACATAAGATTTTCTGATGTAAAACATCACGTCATTATTTACATTATTTATTCTGTATAAACTTGATATTTACTCTGATTCTAAATATAAGACATAGTTGATTTATTTTGGAGAGATTAAGGAAGTTAAATAGTTACTTACTCATATCATATTTTGTGTATCCTTACTTCTTAGATTATATATAAATTTATTAGTCAAACTAAATTAGTTTGGAGAAAACAATACAAATAAAAATATTCTAAAGTAATTTAATTAACTTTCTTAATCTTCCTAAAAAAGTTAACTATTTCTTATATATAACTAGAGTGGGATTTTGAGTGGCCTGAAACGGCTAGGGCCTCAAAGGGCCCTTTTAGACCCGGGGTAAGAAAAACGTCTGATTTTCAAGGCTCGGCCCGAGAGCATGTGGGCCAGAGCCGACCCTACCGGGCCGAAAGATATTTTTATGAATTAAAATTATTTTTTCTACGCTTTTTTAAAGAAATATAATTAGTAAAATACAGTAATTAAAGTTCTAATTTATCAAATAAATGTTGTCAACATTAATGCCTACACAACACACTTAATGCAATAAACAAACATAATCACTAATTCATAATTAAGAGTAAACTATTGTCCGCAAGTAACTCACACAAAACATAACAAGCTTATCATTAAGCAACATGAATACGATGACTATCATTTTCATCTTCTTCACCACTATCATCAATTTCAAAAACATTTGATTGTGCTTTTTTAGTATTTTTAATGAAGGATTAAGGGTAAGAATGCTCTACAAGTTTCCACCAATGCATACAGGGCATTATGAAGTTTTAGAGGGACAATTATATTTGAAAGTTTTAAAGAAGGTACAATATTGCCCCCACAGTTTAAGATGTTAATTTTAACCGTTAATGACGACTAATTTATCTACATGTCACCTCATCACTTATACATGACACCTCATCGTCCTCCTTATTCTCAATTATCTCTACCAACCCTCTCATGGCTTCTCCCTACACGGCCGTGGAATGCTGGAGAGTAACTCAACGTGCAAGCCACTGCCTCAATTGCGGCTACTTGGTGGTGCTTGGAGGCTGCCTCTAGAGATTTTATCTTGCGGTTGATTCGGTGAGGATCTATTCACTTTGGATCTTTTAGCGCCAAGATCTATGACGAATAGGAAAGTTTGATGCTATCGCAGCCTAGATGCGATTAACTGACAATGTGTTTGGGAACCTCGGTGGGTGAGCGTTCAGGGCACAAAAATCACAGTGGCTGTATCAGTAGAAAAAAAAAGTCAGATTGGAGGTGTTTGAGGTGACTTTTCATCCACTGAGCTTTTAAAAGAAAGCCCCATCTGGCTGGACGCTCAGGTGAGGAGTAGTAGGCAGTGGTGGGCTGAGAGCGTTGGAGCCTTTGAGTGTCAAACACGGACTTGTGAGCTCAGACACAAAGAGCTAAGATAAGAGGCACAACGAGAACACCAAAACATTGAACACCCAGATCGATCTTCATCCTCCTCCGCCAAGCCACCTTCACCGTCGTTCTCATCGTCAACGTTCCCCAATCAACGTACTTGGACAAATCCGACTATGAAAAAAGAAGAAGAAGAAAGCCAGATTGTATTATGTAAAAAGAGGGAGTGAATACGGTCCATTGCAGTGGACCGTCCACTTCCCTCCTCTACCCAGAAATAATTAAATTGTTACTGCATACGGTAGCATGTACCGCATGCAGTAAATTTTGGAGAGAAACAAAATATGAATTGTTCAGATTTCATTTCAACAACTGAGATCCAGGCAGTGAATAGAATAAGATATTAAAGGCAGTGGACTGAAACTGAACCCGTAAAAAGAACGGGCTTCTGAAATAGTGAAATAAAATGAAGTCAAGGATGAGGAACAAAGGAAATAAAAATGTCTCAGATTGAAGTCAGGAACAAAGGAAATAAAATGATGATTTAAGTTGTTGGAAGGAATAGAGGAGAAGACTTTGGAAATGGATGTATGATGATGTGGCAAAATATGTGCCAAGCAATTGGATCAAATAAATCATGTTTGTGATATAATCATAGACCAATTTTTTTATTAAATTTAAATTTAAATTTTCAATTCTCGCAATAAAATGTGTATGGAGTATTCACTCCGATGTTAAATATAAGACATAATTGACATTTTTTTAGAGATTATACATTAAATTATTAGTCAAACTAATTAGTTTGGAGAAAAAATAAAAATAAAAATAATCTTAAATAATTTAATTAACTTCCTTAATCTCTCTAAAAAAGTCAATTTTGTCTTATATTTAGGACCGAAGGGAATATTCAATAAGATTAATGTATTTTTCAGTTATTTTTCATGTCAACTGACTTTTCAAATAATAATTCAAACACGTCTCTGTTTGGAAAAAAAAAAAAACCCACTTGTACCCTTGTCAATTCAAACACAAATCACATTTACTTCTATAAAAGTTAGATAGAAAATAAGTCATTTCTTCCGCCACTAACCCAAACGGCTCTAAGTAGCTCAGTCCAGTTCCGCTCGCGTCTCCCTACCAGAAACCATTCGCAGAGAAGAGGCGCCATAGAGAAGATTTTCTAAAGCGTTTAGGAGGGATGACACGGGATTATCAAGAACTATAACCTTTTCTGTCGATTCGCCATCTAGGCTTGCTGAACTTTCTTCTCCTGTTGTTTGATTTTCAGTGCCCGGAATTTGTCCTACCGATCTGTTTCTTCACTTCTCTTATATTCTTAGTAGTTTTCTCGTCCTGCTCTTCTTGTTTACCATTGTATTTCCAGATTTTTAACGGGGTTGTGCCTTGCTTTTAATTCAGCAAGTCTTTTTGTTCAAAAATTTAGTAGGTTTTATTATGTGAGGTTTTGATATTTATTTGTTTATGTCAGCCAGCACTTTATCCTAATCCCCATATTTGATTTTGGTTCAAATTTGACTTGTGTGTTTTTTCTGAAATTTTGGACTTCAAGGATTTGAACTTTGGCATTGAGGGAGAGAGGGATAGAGCGATCAAAAAAGAGAGAGGCCGCGACGACAGATAGAGATAAAGTGATGAGATGGTAAATATAGAGTGCCATGTAGATAAATTAATAAACTTTAATAATCAAAATTAACATCTTAAACCGTAAAGGCAATATTGCACTTTTTTAAGATTTCTAGGGTAAAATTACCCCTTGAAAACTTTCTGGTGCTTAGTGGCTATTTGTTGAAACTTCCAAGACACTTTTGAATGAAAGCAGAAACTTATATTACTCACAAAATATTTACAACAATTACAATAGATTTATCTCTCATCAAACACCACCACCTGCCCTTCATTGCTTAAAGATGTAAAAGTGATAGATCCTAGTCAAAGTACAAGCATCTTTGTTGAATCCACTAACATAAGTTGAAGTTATAAATCTTTGGCTAACATCATTTTCGCTTCTTCGTCGACAACTCAGAAAGGGTGATCCTTGAAACTATAGCTGTCAAAATGGGCTGGACCCTATGAGCCAGCCCATTAAGCCCCATATTTGGCCCCCATATTTTTAGCCCCTTATGATGGGGTCATTTTTTGCCTTAACCCAAAATAAGCCCTACTCTTTTAGGTTATATTAGGGTCAACCCATGGGCCATCAATCAACCCCGTTTCCAGCATTTACAAATTGTACAAATCCATATGAAACTACACCTCCTCACCTTCCTCAATCAATTAAGCAATTGTTGTTCCCAATGTAGGAAGTAACATTTTAGAAGGAAAAAAAGCAATTGTTGATTTTAAGCCACTTAAAAACTTGCAACGAGTTCTGTTTAGTGGAACAATTTGTTTATTGTTAAGTTTAGTTATTGATATTCATCTATACGGTGTAATTTTTTTAATATACTTTTAATGCTATTAAAATGCAGAAGAAGGTATTAATTATAGTAAATAAGTTGTTAACAAGTTCATGACAAAAATTTAATTCTCATTAAATATAACTACGTGAAAATCATTGAAATAGGGATATTTTGAATTTCATATGCTATTTATATTTTTTATTTATCCATGGTTGTTCAATGCTAATAACAACCGATTAGTTTAGTTCACGAAAATATAGTCCCACCAGTGGGAAAACTTATCTACCTCAAGTAATTATTGTGGTCCACAATCAGTAGATCTAAACACTTGGTGGTTTATTAGTTTTGCTTCTTTTTTTTCTTTTTTTATGTTAATAAAATGTTTCGTTCTTATAGTTTATCCTCATTTTTAATTTTAGTCTTTATAGTTTGCCCCCTAAGTTTTTTTTCCTTCTAAAAATGTTACTTTCTATATTTTAATAAAAACTTGAACTATTTTCTTTTTGATAAATCTACTATATTAATAGGCTTCACATTACTACGTTCTTATGTCTTCTGTTTTCAGGATCTCTGATTCTCCAGCTAGTTGTAAACTCTTTTCCTTAAGATATTTTTCTTATCTTTGATTTATTGGTGCCTGGATTGTTGCAATGGAATAGGTTCCTTGTCTTTTTTATACATGTAATGCAGATGACAACTTGATTATTTTGTACTTCCCTCTATATAGTCAGATAATAAATGGTTGTGAACAATATTCTGGTTGGAAATGAAGTTGATTATTTAAGCCTAAGTTGATTATTCTAAAATGATTTTTGGCCCGCGGGTTGACCCTAACCCTTAGGGTTATATAATTTTTTGGCCTGTGCGGGCTATTTAACATGTGGGCTTTTTGGCCCTAACCCGCGCGGGCTAGGGCCTAACGGGCCGGGGTGGCCCGTTTTGACAGCTCTACTTGAAAATATATGCGTTGAAAAGGCTTATGGGATGAACATAATCTATGAAAACCATGATTTTCTCCAACCCTCTGTTTTCAGTGTGATTGAAAAGCAGCCTTAAATGCTGTAATTCTAGCTCTGATGGGTGATAAATTACATAGCTCCTTTTTTGAATCTCGCAAGCCAATTTATTTTGTCATTTCCCTGAATATCTCCACACCGTCCTCTCCTATTTGACCAATGACATCGTCAACCTATAAGTGCCAAAGATCTTTGGATTATTCTATTAGTGAGGAGGTGGAGTTTGCACAATATGAATTTAAGGCCTGTTTGAATTACCGCTTTAAAAAAATGTCGACATAGGCGAAAACAAAACTCATTTAACATATTCATCTCATATACATAAAATCACATTAGAAAAGTAATTTTTACAAAAAACTCATGTAAATGGGTTAACACATAAATGGAGTAGTATTTAGTGTTTGTTTGAGTTAGCGTTTGAAAAATATGTTCATGTAAGTCGAAATAAAACTTCTAACACATTAACTCGTAAATCGTAAATCACGTAAAAAAGTAGTTTCTACTGCTAAGACACTTCATATATTTAGTTAATAGATGATTCAACGTATTTATTTCATATACACAAGTTTGGTATTTATTATTAGATCTGTAGAAGTTATATCATTTTAACACATGGACTATTTTCCCTGTATAGATTTAGTTTAAAATATTTTTTTAGCTTAATTTGAAAATTGTCATATTTTTAGTGGACAACTTAATTTTAACGGTTCCAATCATTAGCCTGGTAACATAAGATTTTCTGATGTAAAACATCACGTCATTATTTACATTATTTATTCTGTATAAACTTGATATTTACTCTGATTCTAAATATAAGACATAGTTGATTTATTTTGGAGAGATTAAGGAAGCTAAATAATTACTTACTCATATCATATTTTGTGTATCCTTACTTCTTAGATTATATATAAATTTATTAGTCAAACTAAATTAGTTTGGAGAAAACAATACAAATAAAAATATTCTAAAGTAATTTAATTAACTTTCTTAATCTTCCTAAAAAAGTTAACTATTTCTTATATATAACTAGAGCTGGGATTTTGAGCTGGCCCTGAAACGGCTAGGGCCTCAAAGGGCCCTTTTAGACCCGGGGTAAGAAAAACGTCTGATTTTCAAGGCTCGGCCCGAGAGCATGTGGGCCAGAGCCGACCCTACCGGGCCGAAAGATATTTTTATGAATTAAAATTATTTTTTCTACGTTTTTTAAAGAAATATAATTAGTAAAATACAATAATTAAAGTTCCAATTTATCAAATAAATGTTGTCAACATTAATGTCTACACAATACACTTAATGTAATAAACAAGCACAATCACTAATTCATAATTAAGAGTAAACTATTGTGCGCAAGTAACTCACACAAAACATAACAAGCTTATCATTAAGCAACATGAATACGATGACTATCATTTTCATCTTCTTCACCACTATCATCAATTTCAAAAACATTTGATTGTGCTTTTTTAGTATTTTTAATGAAGGATTAAGGGTAAGAATGCTCTACAAGTTTCCACCAATGCATACAGGGCATTATGAAGTTTTAGAGGGACAATTATATTTGAAAGTTTTAAAGAAGGTACAATATTGCCCCCACAGTTTAAGATGTTAATTTTAACCGTTAATGACGACTAATTTATCTACATGTCACCTCATCACTTATACATGACACCTCATCGTCCTCCTTATTCTCAATTATCTCTACCAACCCTCTCATGGCTTCTCCCTACACGGCCGTGGAATGCTGGAGAGTAACTCAACGTGCAAGCCACTGCCTCAATTGCGGCTACTTGGTGGTGCTTGGAGGCTGCCTCTAGAGATTTTATCTTGCGGTTGATTCGGTGAGGATCTATTCACTTTGGATCTTTTAGCGCCAAGATCTATGACGAATAGGAAAGTTTGATGCTATCGCAGCCTAGATGCGATTAACTGACAATGTGTTTGGGAACCTCGGTGGGTGAGCGTTCAGGGCACAAAAATCACAGTGGCTGTATCAGTAGAAAAAAAAAGTCAGATTGGAGGTGTTTGAGGTGACTTTTCATCCACTGAGCTTTTAAAAGAAAGCCCCATCTGGCTGGACGCTCAGGTGAGGAGTAGTAGGCAGTGGTGGGCTGAGAGCGTTGGAGCCTTTGAGTGTCAAACACGGACTTGTGAGCTCAGACACAAAGAGCTAAGATAAGAGGCACAACGAGAACACCAAAACATTGAACACCCAGATCGATCTTCATCCTCCTCCGCCAAGCCACCTTCACCGTCGTTCTCATCGTCAACGTTCCCCAATCAACGTACTTGGACAAATCCGACTATGAAAAAAGAAGAAGAAGAAAGCCAGATTGTATTATGTAAAAAGAGGGAGTGAATACGGTCCATTGCAGTGGACCGTCCACTTCCCTCCTCTACCCAGAAATAATTAAATTGTTACTGCATACGGTAGCATGTACCGCATGCAGTAAATTTTGGAGAGAAACAAAATATGAATTGTTCAGATTTCATTTTAACAACTGAGATCCAGGCAGTGAATAGAATAAGATATTAAAGGCAAGTGGATGGCCCTGAACCCGTAAAAAGAACGGGCTTCGAAATAGTGAAATAAAATGAAGTCAAGGATGAGGAACAAAGGAAATAAAAATGTCTCAGATTGAAGTCAGGAACAAAGGAAATAAAATGATGATTTAAGTTGTTGGAAGGAATAGAGGAGAAGACTTTGGAAATGGATGTATGATGATGTGGCAAAATATGTGCCAAGCAATTGGATCAAATAAATCATGTTTGTGATATAATCATAGACCAATTTTTTTATTAAATTTAAATTTAAATTTTCAATTCTCGCAATAAAATGTGTATGGAGTATTCACTCCGATGTTAAATATAAGACATAATTGACATTTTTTTAGAGATTATACATTAAATTATTAGTCAAACTAATTAGTTTGGAGAAAAAATAAAAATAAAAATAATCTTAAATAATTTAATTAACTTCCTTAATCTCTCTAAAAAAGTCAATTTTGTCTTATATTTAGGACCGAAGGGAATATTCAATAAGATTAATGTATTTTTCAGTTATTTTTCATGTCAACTGACTTTTCAAATAATAATTCAAACACGTCTCTGTTTGGAAAAAAAAAAAAACCCACTTGTACCCTTGTCAATTCAAACACAAATCACATTTACTTCTATAAAAGTTAGATAGAAAATAAGTCATTTCTTCCGCCACTAACCCAAACGGCTCTAAGTAGCTCAGTCCAGTTCCGCTCGCGTCTCCCTACCAGAAACCATTCGCAGAGAAGAGGCGCCATAGAGAAGATTTTCTAAAGCGTTTAGGAGGGATGACACGGGATTATCAAGAACTATAACCTTTTCTGTCGATTCGCCATCTAGGCTTGCTGAACTTTCTTCTCCTGTTGTTTGATTTTCAGTGCCCGGAATTTGTCCTACCGATCTGTTTCTTCACTTCTCTTATATTCTTAGTAGTTTTCTCGTCCTGCTCTTCTTGTTTACCATTGTATTTCCAGATTTTTAACGGGGTTGTGCCTTGCTTTTAATTCAGCAAGTCTTTTTGTTCAAAAATTTAGTAGGTTTTATTATGTGAGGTTTTGATATTTATTTGTTTATGTCAGCCAGCACTTTATCCTAATCCCCATATTTGATTTTGGTTCAAATTTGACTTGTGTGTTTTTTCTGAAATTTTGGACTTCAAGGATTTGAACTTTGGCATTGAGGGAGAGAGGGATAGAGCGATCAAAAAAGAGAGAGGCCGCGACGACGGATAGAGATAAAGTGATGAGATGGTAAATATAGAGTGCCATGTAGATAAATTAATAAACTTTAATAATCAAAATTAACATCTTAAACCGTAAAGGCAATATTGCACTTTTTTAAGATTTCTAGGGTAAAATTACCCCTTGAAAACTTTCTGGTGCTTAGTGGCTATTTGTTGAAACTTCCAAGACACTTTTGAATGAAAGCAGAAACTTATATTACTCACAAAATATTTACAACAATTACAATAGATTTATCTCTCATCAAACACCACCACCTGCCCTTCATTGCTTAAAGATGTAAAAGTGATAGATCCTAGTCAAAGTACAAGCATCTTTGTTGAATCCACTAACATAAGTTGAAGTTATAAATCTTTGGCTAACATCATTTTCGCTTCTTCGTCGACAACTCAGAAAGGGTGATCCTTGAAACTATAGCTGTCAAAATGGGCTGGACCCTATGAGCCAGCCCATTAAGCCCCATATTTGGCCCCCATATTTTTAGCCCCTTATGATGGGGTCATTTTTTGCCCTAACCCAAAATAAGCCTCACTCTTTTGGGTTATGTTAGGGCCAACCCATGGGCCATCAATCAACCCTGTTTTCAGCATTTACAAATTGTACAAATCCATATGAAACTACACCTCCTCGCCTTCTTCAATCAATTAAGCGATTGATGTTCCCAATGTAGGAAGTAACATTTTAGAAGGAAAAAAAGCAATTGTTGATTTTAAGCCACTTAAAAACTTGCAACGAGTTCTGTTTAGTGGAACAATTTGTTTATTGTTAAGTTTAGTTATTGATATTCATCTATACGGTGTAATTTTTTTAATATACTTTTAATGCTATTAAAATGCAGAAGAAGGTATTAATTATAGTAAATAAGTTGTTAACAAGTTCACGACAAAAAAATTAATTCTCATTAAATATAACTACGTGAAAATCATTGAAATAGGGATATTTTGAATTTCATATGCTATTTATATTTTTTATTTATCCATGGTTGTTCAATGCTAACAACAACCGATTAGTTCAGTTCACAAAAAATATAGTCCCACCAGTGGGAAAACTTCTCTACCTCAAGTAATTATTGTGGTCCACAATCAGTAGATCTAAACACTTGGTGGTTTATTAGTTTTGTTTTTTTTTTTATGTTAATAAAATGTTTCGTTCTTATAGTTTATCCTCATTTTTAATTTTAGTCTTTATAGTTTGCCCCCTAAGTTTTTTTTCCTTCTAAAAATGTTACTTTCTATATTTTAATAAAAACTTGAACTATTTTCTTTTTGATAAATCTACTATATTAATAGGCTTCTGTTACTACGTTCTTATGTCTTCTGTTTTCAGGATCTCGATTCTCCAGCTAGTTGTAAACTCTTTTCCTTAAGATATTTTTCTTATCTTTGATTTATTGGTGCCTGGATTGTTGCAATGGAATAGGTTCCTTGTCTTTTTATACATGTAATGCGAGATGACAGCTTAATTATTTTGTACTTCCCTCTATATAGTCAGATAATAAATGGTTGTGAACAATATTCTGGTTGGAAATGAAGTTGATTATTCAAGCCTAAGTTGATTATTCTAAAATGATTTTTGGCCCGCGGGTTGACCCTAACCCTTAGGGTTATATAATTTTTTGGCCCGTGCGGGCTGTTTAACATGTGGGCTTTTTGGCCCTAACCCGCGCGGGCTAGGGCCTAACGGGCCGGGGTGGCCTGTTTTGACAGCTCTACTTGAAAATATATGCGTTGAAAAGGCTTATGGGATGAACATAATCTATGAAAACCATGATTTTCTCCAACCCTCTGTTTTCAGTGTGATTGAAAAGCAGCCTTAAATGCTGTAATTCTAGCTCTGATGGGCATGGTTGTCAAACTCGCGAGTTGACTCTCCGAGTTTACCGTTTTTACGTTCCTACCTTACTAAATCGAGTTAAGTCTCTAGTAAAATCGTGTCAGCTATAAACTCAGATAAACTCATGAGTTTACACACTGAATTAACCGTTTTTACGTTTGTAGCTTACAAAATTGTGTTAATTTTTTTTAATTTTGTCATCCTCAACAATTTTATATATGAATTTTATAGAAATTTATTTATTAAATATAATAAATTATGAATGTTGATACATTTTATTTCAATTATTAGGATTTAAAATATATTTAAATCAAATTATTATCATTTTTATATTTAAATTATTTAATTATACACTGTTAATACATATTTAATGATAAAGTAAAATCTTACGAGTTTACCGATTCGAGTTTACGATACGAGTTAATTCCACTGTCACGAGTTTGCTTAGACTCGTGAGTTTGACAACCTTGCTGATGGGTGATAAATTACATAGCTCCTTTTTTGAATCTCGCAAGCCAATTTATTTTGTCATTTCCCTGAATATCTCCACACCGTCCTCTCCTATTTGACCAATGACACCGTCAACCTATAAGTGCCAAAGATCTTTGGATTATTCTATTAGTGAGGATATATTGAGTTAATAGATGACTCAACGTATTTATTTCATGTACACAAGTTTGGTATTTATTATTAGATCTGTAGAAGTTATATTATTTTAACACATGGACTATTTTCCCTGTATAGATTTAGTTTAAAATATTTTTTTTAGCTTAATTTGAAAATTGTCATATTTTTAGTGGACAACTTAATTTTAACGGTTCCAATCATTAGCCTGGTAACATAAGATTTTCTGATGTAAAACATCACGTCATTATTTATTCTTTATTCGGTATAAACTTGATATTTTTTCTAATTCTAAATATAAGACATAGTTGATTTATTTTGGAGAGATTAAGGAAGCTAAATAATTACTTAATCATATCATATTTTGTGCATCCTTTCTCCTTAGATTATATATAAATTTATTAGTCAAACTAAATTAGTTTGGAGAAAACAATACAAATAAAAATATTCTAAAGTAATTTAATTAACTTTCTTAATCTTCCTAAAAAAGTTAACTATTTCTTATATATAACTAGAGCTGGGAATTTGAGCTGACACTGGAAGGGCTAGGGCCGGCCCTTTTAGACCTGGGGTAAGAAAAACGTCTGATTTTCAAGGCTCGGCCCGAGAGCATGCGGGCCGGGGTCGAAAAACATTTTTATGAATTAAAATTATTTTTCTACGCTTTTTTAAATAAATATAATTAGTAAAATACAATAATTAAATTTCTAATTTATCAAATAAATGTTGTCAACATTAATGTCTACACAACACACTTAATGCAATAAACAAACGTAATCACTAATTCATAATTAAGAGTAAACTATTATCCGCAAGTAACTCACACAAAGCATAACAAGCTTATCACTAAGCAACATGAGTACTGTTCAGTCATAGAACATAAACCGTGACCCTAGGTGGGCTAGGATGTGGATATAGGATCAAATAGCTCTCCCCCAAGTATCTATGGATGAGATACCTAAGAGGATCGGAGATCACAAAGCACAAGGACTTGACCTAGGTGCGATACCTAGGGCCTACGTACCCTGACGAGGGATCAAAGTCCACGTAGTTCGAGGTTTACTGGAGGCGTTTAGCCAAAGGGGGTGGTGTGTGTGCTCTGTATGCGTATATGCAATTGAGAGAGCTTAGAAGATGTGTACCTCTTTAGGTTAACCAACTATATATAGAGGCTACCTTAGGGTTAGGGTTTGGACTTGCTGGGCCTTTGGTGCCTCCAAGCCCAAATGTATTAGATGTCTTCTGATGGGCCACACCTTGGATGGGCCTAGTATTTTATTCCATAACAGTTGCCCCAAGCTCGGTAGTTCAGGTCTCTGAGCTGCCGAGATTAATTGACTGCTTTCCGAGATCCCATGAATCCGACTTTGCTTTCGTAGCAATTTTCCGAGCTAATTAACCGTTTTATATATTCCTGCATTTAATAACATGTAAGCAAATCACAATAAATGGAAAATACTTACTGTTTGTGCAAACCGTTCAACGTGCTCATTTCGGATATTTGTCCGAGCTTGCATTAAACTTTATGGTTTGCATTAATGGAGGTTTTTGATAACACGCTTTTCCACTTAACAAATTGTTGTCACCTCTGTTGCCCCCCCAGCCTGGTAGTTCAGGTCTTTGGTGGCGGGATGTGTTGCTTTCCAAATCCGGACGAGGTGCTCGCGATTGTTGGGATTCCGTGCGTGTTGACCCGAGATTCCGAGTTTATTTATTTTAAACTGAGATTTCAGGTTTAAAAACTTTAACCTCGAGATTCCGGGTTATACATTCTATTACCGAGATTCCGGTTTAGATACTTTAATACCGAGATTCCGGTTTAGATACTTTAACACCGAGATTCCGGGTTATTTATTCTAACACCGAGATTCCGGTTTAGATACTTTAACTCCGAGATTTCGGGCTATAAACTTTAACACCGAGATTCCGGATGTTATTTATTCTAACACCGAGATTCCGGATGTTATTTACTTTAACACCGAGATTCCGGTTTAGATACTTTAACTCCGAGATTTCGGGTTATTTATTCTAACACCGAGATTCCGGTTTAGATACTTCAACTCCGAGATTTCGGGCTATAAACTTTAACACCGAGATTAGGATGTTATTTATTCTAACACCGAGATTCCGGATGTTATTTACTTTAACACCGAGATTCCGGGTTATTTACTTTAACACCGAGATTCCGGGTTATTTTACTTTAACACCGAGATTCCGGGTTATTTACTTTAACTCCGAGATTCCGGGTTATTTATTCTAACACCGAGATTCCGGTTTAGATACTTTAACTCCGAGATTTCGGGCTATAAACTTTAACACCGAGATTCCGGATGTTATTTATTCTAACACCGAGATTCCGGATGTTATTTACTTTAACACCGAGATTCCGGGTTATTTACTTTAACACCGAGATTCCGGGTTATTTACTTTAACACCGAGAAACCGGTTTAGCTATTTTAACACCGAGATTCCGAATGTTATTTACTTTAACAACCGAGATTCCGGGTTTATATTTCTGAAAACAAGTTTGTTTACCCAAACTCAATCAAATAAAATTGGCGGCATTGCCATCACAAAATGATTCCAATAAGGGAACCTAAAATAGACTTGCCGCCTCAATGCGGGCCCCAGATTTCAACTAGATTAGCTAAAAGCGGGTCCGCCTTCTTAACTTTACACGGATCCCTGATTTTAAACTAGATTCAGTTTAAATCGGGGATCGTCTTCTTAACTTTACACGGACACCCGATTTTAAACTAGATTCAATTTAAATCGAGTCCTCCTCCGAAATTTTACACGGATCCGGATTTTAACCGGATTCGGTATAACCGGATCCGTCTTGTCTTTGTTCCTGCAAAACCTTAACAGAACTTATCTCGGCTTTACCGTGTTCCAAAGGTAGCACGTTTTAACCGTAATTCTTACGAAGCCCAGATTTTAACTAGATTTAGTTAAGTCGGGGTCCGCCTTCATCCCTTTCGTAGGGACGGACTCCACAATTTATCCGGGATCCAATTAAGGGGCGCGGATTTAATTGTATAAAATGACTTGACATGATTCATGAAAGCAGGTTTGTGCACCTCAGATTCACGCATGCATATAGATTAGACATGATTTTTGAAGACGGGTTTCTTTACCCTGAATTCGTACATGTTTAACTGGACATGATTTTCGGAAACGAGTTTGTACCTTAGATTCCTACATTTTTAACTTCGACACGATTTTCGGAAACGGGTTTATGTACCTCAGATTCCTACATGTTTAACTTTGACATGATTTTCGGAAACGGGTTTATGTACCTCAGATTCCTACATGTTTAGCTTCGACACGATTTTCGGAAACAGGTTTATGTACCTCAGATTCCTACATGTTTAACTTTGACATGATTTTCGGAAACGGGTTTATGTACCTCAGATTCCTACATGTTTAGCTTCGACACGATTTTCGGAAACAGGTTTATGTACCTCAGATTCCTACATGTTTAACTTTGACATGATTTTCAGAAACGGGTTTATGTACCTCAGATTCCTACATGTTTAAACTTGAACACGATTTTCGGAAACGGGTTTATGTACCTCGGATTCCTACATGTTTATACTTGTAGGCTGTAGCTGCCTTTACACGGATCCCGGATTTAAACTAGATTCAGTTTAAACCGGGCTCGCCTTCAAAAGTTTACCTGGAGCCCCGAATTTAACCAGATTCGGTTTAACCGGGGTCCACCTTCTATCTTTTCTGGGCCTCAGTGAGAAAGCTTTATTTAATAAGTCAGCTGAAGCAATCAAGAATTATCAAGGCAAGCTTCAAAAGTGTCTCAGACCCAACACCACTATATATTTGTACCAAACTTTCTATCTGGGGAGATCCCCCCAGAAATTGGAAATATTAGTAGGTTGGAATTACTAACTTTGGCATAACAGAATTGCATGTTGTTCAACTGACTACACACTATGAAGAAGCCATCCTTGTTTTCTTTTTTGACATAACAGAAGAAATTTTATAAAAGAAACTGCAACATTCCTATTAGAACACTCGATAGCCTCCTTTAACTTCACGATTAAGGGCATCGCCTTGCAATCGGAGTCATTATTCGTATACTGACACTTTGAGCCACCTTTCTTTGAATAATGTGAGCAAGCGGTGTTTTATAAATTTTGTTTTGTTTTCCCAACGAGCTTTTAAAAATGAGCTCCACAAGTAAAGCATTGGATCTCCACAAGGACAACAATTTGCTCTTTGACAAGGAACAAATCTTTTCGGCTTTTATAAAATCAAGAGCATCCTTAAGTCCCTCAAGACCATTTTCTGGCTTGCCTTGTATTGAAACTTCCATACTGCTAGCAACCTGACTTGCTTGCAGAATAGAATTTGTTAAACTCACAATGCTTTCCTTTGACACAAACTTCGAAGTATCAATTGCTTGGGCAATTGCTTTGCTAAATTGCAACAGTTCTTCAAGTAGTATATCATAAGCAATTGGTAATGCTTTTTGTGCGCAAGACATGTTTTATATCTACCACACCACCTGATTCCCATCACACGTTCATAGTGAATTTGAATCTTTCCTACTATCAATTCGAGCAAGTTTAGCGACACGCCACAAAAGTTGCATCCTTGGAAGGGATCTCAGTCGCTCATTTTGACCGGGGAATCAGATCGTAGGTTTAATCCGTATAAGCAGGAAAAACACTGATCTCAAGCACTGATCTAGGAAACTAGTTTCCAGTGAAAACTTTGCCCACAATCATGCTAACTTTGGTAGATAAAATTCTCAAAAAACGCAAGCACCATAGTATCCTTAGCACTATTAACTAATTGACCGTATTCTTGTAGATGCTGGTAAGAATACACTCAGGATTAAAACCCGAATTTGAGTAAGATCATAGATAACGTCACTCACAATTTCTCCCCACCTACGAGGAAAGATGCAGCGGTGCAGCTAATTAAAAGAGCCCCTCACTGATTTCATTTGATCTAAGGGAGGCATTAAACTATTGCAAACCTGTGCAGCATTATGGTTGCATTCCCATTGATTACTGCTAGGGAAATATTGTTGCCATACAACTATTTTCAGAGCTGTGCGTTTTCCAAGAGTATTATCTAGTTCAGGAGGTATTTTTCCAGCAAATGAAAGTAGCAGCACACCTTCCTTGTCTGCATTTTAATTATTTAAGCATTTGGAAACACAAATCCGACGGTGGGAGCCGAGAGAAAAATGACAACAATCATATGATGAACCATGGCAATTGAAGCATGAAGGTTCAAGAAATACCTCGCAGCCTTACTGTCTTTAACTTGGATTTAATGGGATGAAATAGCCTCGGATATTATTCCTTCGCTTAACCTCAATATCTGGTGACAGTCCTTTGGCAATGATACTTCTACTGAGCGAGAGAGTATCCTGACTTGGAATTCGAATCTGCCTCTAATGCATTAATACTTGAGGCCGAGTTTGAAGGGCTCATTAATACCTGTAGTAAACCGTTGAACACAAACTAAAGTGGTTCATGTTTAAACGAGTACAATATGATGGTGAAGGTGGATATCGGTAAGTCTCCAGCAACGTTTCGACAAACTTCATTTTCCCAGAACCCTTCTCCAAAACTTTCATCTCGGCTGTCGACACTCTGGGTTGTAATCCCGGCATTCAGGCTTACAACTTTTGACCTGGACGTACAGGCCGTGGTGGAGGTTTGCTTGATCAGTCAATCCAATCAAACGTTTTATTCTGCCTATCTCGGCCACTTCGATTTTCAAATTTTTAATTTGTTCAAAAATTGAAGGCCCCTGCAATAACTTTTAACGTGGAACAATTGCTCAGAGTCTTCATGGTTTGCAGAACAAAAAGTCTCGGAACAACTGGGAACCCATGATTTCTGCTTCTGAATGCCGCGCCACATTCGAAATTCAGCAGAAACAGCAGTCCCTGCATGCCGACATTTAATCTCGACACTCCAAGTTCTACTATCTCGAGGAAACTCAAACTGGCACTTCCAAAATATTGATCTCGGCCTTCGCACAGATTCACAGATGGACACTGCTTACATGGGTATCCCGGCTTGTGAACCTGGCATCATGTGCATCTCGGCTTACCTTGAACCTCCAGCCACTTCAGTTGTAGAAGCAGTGCAGGCATAAACAGTGTCATGCATCATGCCCTTTAATGTGATCGCAACCCCGGTCAAAAAGTCTCAGACTCCTCTAGGTGGGCACGAACCGATTTGGTTCAACCGACAGGGGATCTCGGACTGATAGGAAACCGGAGATCATCGAACTCGGTTGAAGCAGGTCTAGGCATAACCCGACTTGCAACTCAGATGGCATCTCGGCAATCTCAGGCTGAATGCAACCCTTGTAGCAACCGAACACAGGATTTTGGCCGTGAGTGTCTTCGCAATATTTTAGGTGTAGGGTTCTTCGCTTCAATCTTCCGTTCTCGCCCCAGATATTTGCTTTCTCGTGGTCACAAATTACAGAGAATTGAAGAGAATCGATCTCGCTTGATAACGCCCCAAAAACTGTCACTTCCGGCCATTACTGTCCGAAAAGGTATGAAAGCATTACTCTCCACGTTCTAACGAAACACCACCTTGCACAACGTACTGAAACCGTTTCTCTAACGCCATGTTGTTCCTCCGCGATAATTTCGGTTCCCTAACGCCACGTTGCAGAATAAATTCTGGACGTTTCAACGAGTTTGTATTGGTAGCCCCAAGCATCTATCTGATTGACATCATCAAACCCTACTGAGGAGTTTATTCCCGATGCGCTTTCTAGTAGAAGCGTCTGATTTGTGAACGTAGGGCCCCATTTGAAATATCGTGAGATAACTGATGTTAAAACACAGAAAGAATTTTGAAGGCTTTTTCCCCTTTTGTTTGCAGATACTTGTAGATACAATATCGCTAATTTACGCATTCACTTTTCTTTCCCAGAGGACCTGAATCGCTCCTTTCTTGGGAGATTGCTTCTTGAATAAACCATTCTTGGTCACAGGAATCGAATTTTACCGATTCCCCACAGACGGCGCCAATGTTCTGTCATAGAACATAAACCCTAACCCTAGGTGGGCTAGGATGTGGATATAGGATCAAATAGCTCTCCCCCAAGTATCTATGGATGAGATACCTAAGAGGATCGGAGATCACAAAGCACAAGGACTTGACCTAGGTGCGATACCTATGGGCCACACCTTGGATGGGCCTAGTATTTTATTCCATAACAAGTACGATGACTATCATTTTCATCTTCTTCACCACTATCATCAATTTCAAAGACATTTGATTGTACTTCATTTCGAGTAGTAGGCTTTGCTTCATGGGTAAAAATATCAAGAATATCTTCTTTTACATCATGAATACATTCATAATTTTTATTTGTAACAAATATTGAACCAAATCATAAAATTAAGATATAGTTATTATGTATTTGTAATTAAATAGATAAATAACTCTATAACAAATATAAAATACATATAAATCAGTAAAATAAATGGTCAAGTCAAGTTTTTTTTTTTTGAAACAAAAATTTTAAGAAAGGGGAACTGCTGTAATTTAGTGGAAAATGGCGGGAAATGGCAAATAGGTAAAGATCAGTGAAGGTGTGAGGGAGAACAAGGCTTCAGGCCTTCAGCATTGGGCGAAGGAGATGAGAGATGGAAACCCTATTTCAATTTTGGAAGTACAAAAGAGGTTAAAGTTAACGAAGCAAAAAAAAATATTTAAAGAGTCTAACAAGCCGATCCTTTTAGATCATCGGCCCTACAGATCTAATTTCATTTAAAAGCTTCAATTTATAGGTCCTGTCTTTGAAGGGTCAGGGGTTAAACCGATCGGCCCGACAGACTTAGCCTGATTTTCTGGGTTGTTCGGACATTTGATCTATGGGAAAATCATTTTCAGGGCCCTTTTAAGGCTGACAATCCCAAAAAAGGCCCCAAGATTCTGATAATCCCAAAAAAGGCCCTAGGGCCTTTTCTGGATTTTCAAATCTTGGGAGTTGTCAACATATATAGTTGTTAATGATATATAGTTGTCAGCCAGGCTGATATAGTTTGTTCATTTAGTTGTTAAAACCTAAGAGCTATATCAGCCACATCAGATAACGAAAAGGCGCAGGCCTTTTCTGGGATTATCATAATTTTAGGCCTTTTGGTTCAGTTCAAAAGGACAAATGGATTTTCCTATCTATCTTGAGTGCCCAAAAGATGCTGATGACGAGGAAAAATCTTTTGACAACGACTCAACATGCGTCCAATGGGGAAATTGTAAATTATATTCTGTTAAACAAACAGCAACAGAAAATCTGAACTAAAAGTGAAAATTAACTTCACGGATTGGCTACCTGCCCCCTCTCCTTTTCTCCTGCGGTTTTTATGATTTTCTCCTTTTATTTGCACAATTTGTTTCTGTTTACATTAAATAATCGAAAGCTCCCACCCTCGAAAACCCGAAACACAACATCCTCTTTAACCCTTTTTGTACTTCCAAAATTGAATTAGGGTTTCCATCTCTCATCTCCTTCGCCCAGTGCTGAAGGCCTGAAGCCTTGTTCTCCCTCACACCTTCACTGATCTTTACCTATTTGCCGTTTCCCGCCATTTTCCACCAAGTTACAGCAGTTGGTTACTTCGATTTTGAATAGCAGCCGTTCGATCTGTCATTTTGATATTTATCTGTTTTGAATTTTTTTTTTTGACCGTTGCTCGTCTTGCCGGAGTTGGGGGAAATGTCTGCAGTCGAAGCGGAGAAGAATGTCGAAGAAGAGAAGGAGGTGGTGAGAAGGGGAGAGCTCTTGTTTTGCGGTGGTACGTGTTGGGATATTATTGGTCGTCGTAAAGGTCCATCTGACGGCAACTTGTTCTCTCCAACTCGGCTTCGCCCTCTTGTTGGGATTGATATTCGGTTCGTTGCATCTGGATGCGGTGAGTTTCATTTTATATCAGACAGAGGACGATGTTTTCACTATTCTGTCTCCAAGATTATGTGTGTTCGTTTCTAATACTATGCTCATTTTTCCATTTGTTATATTGTCAATGTAGCATCTTGTCATTGCGTGGCATTAGATGTTGAGGGCCGCTGCTATACTTGGGGACGCAATGAGGCATGGAGATATATCATAGATATATGATGTGAAGCTAATAATTTATCAACTTTTTTCCATCACATATGCTCTCTTACTAACTCGTGAAATTTGGTGCACAGAAGGGGCAACTGGGTCATGGAGATACCATTCAGCGTGACAGGCCAACCGTGGTGTCTGAACTTTCTAAGTGAGTTGAAGATTATGCTGCTGCACTTGGTTGCATATACTTGGTCCTCATTTACTATGGTTTATCTCTAAGTAAAAACAAGTTCTTCTTCATTTTGTATTTTCATATTTTCTGTGTATATGATAGTGAAGATAGTGCGTGCGTTGCTCATTTTTTCATTTATCTTTTCCGTAAGAAGATCAAATTGTCTTTAGGATTATTAATGCCTGAACTTCTTTGATGGATATAACGTGGAGTTAGTGAAGAGTTGTCAAAATATTTAATGTATAAATGGAGCTTAAAAAAGCCTCAGGATAATGAAATTTGACTGCTTGTAAGGAAAATATTGACACTTTGCTATCTATTTCAATAGGATAGTCGTTAGAATGGCATAACATGTTTATGAATCTCAAAAGGGCCCTTGTAAATGGATATCTCATATGTTCATGGTACTGTAGTGTCAATAATTTTCGTATAGGGTACCCAAATGCAAATGGGATAAAATTCAAAAAATCGAAGTAAAATAAAAAAGGGTTAAGGAGCAATTTGACCAACAAACTATTACCTCAGGAGCGCCCAGCACAAATAACTTTTAAGTGAACCAAAAATAACAACAAACTTTTAAAAATGCGCAGGCACAAAAATGGAGTAAAACTTTTTTGTGCTAGACGTTCTTGGAGTAAATCTTTTTTGTGCTGGACGCTCCTGGAGTAAAAGTTTTTTGTGCTGACGGCACATTTTTAAAAGTTTTTTGGTATTTTTGATCCACTTAAAAGTTATTTGTGCTGGACGCCCTTGGGGTAATAGTTCATTGGCCAAATTGCTCATTAACTCAATAAAAAATGAACAAAAGCAAATGGAGGGAGAAATTATGTTACAGATCATGTATGGATATGCGTGTGTATTTTTGTATAGGGATGTGTGCGTTCGTGTTGAGAGTGAAAGTGATTGGAATTCTGATATATTCACTAAAGGATCTGTCAAGTTATACATGTTTCTCAGCTAATCTTTATCAGTTGCCAAGATTGGCGTTTGTCTTATCCATTGTCAGTTTTATTTGCTTTTTGTAAGACTGTTGTTAGTTTTCTTAGCTCTAATCTTTTATGATGTTTGGGTTGAAGACATAAAATTGTCAAAGCTGGAGCAGGGAGGAGCCACACGGTGGTTGTTACAGAGGATGGCCACTCCCTTGCCTTTGGATGGAATAAGCATGGACAGCTAGGTTCAGGTTCTGCGAAAAATGGTATGTACAGCTGTAAAGATTGTTTTAATTAATTCTACTATTTGTTTGAATGATTAATGTAATTCATGCCTTTCTTAGTTTATATTATGCTTGTTACAAGACATGTAGAGTAGTAGATTCGCATTCTTCCTTTATATTCCCATGCATCCTCGTGCTTATTTCAACTCGATATTTTTTAATTTTCTTTTTTGTTTGGTAGTTTGTAATTTGTAACTTTCCTTTTTTTTCGTCATGGTCATTGCTTTACTGGGTTAGTGTTATCTTGTTTAATTAGTTATCATTTTGATTAAATTGCATAAAGTTAGACGTGTTCCATCACTGCTCAATCATCTATTAAAGGATTTTCCTTGAATTTGGTAGCACAAAAAATAAGTCTTGGCTGCAAAACATCAACTCCCTTTTGTCTAAATACTCTAAATCGCTTTTCAATTTCATTGCCTATTTTCCTTCTATCAAAGTGAAAAAGATAGCTAATGCAATGTTCAGACCTTGCGTTTCGTTTGTGAATATTCAGGGTTACCCATCTGAATTACACTCTTGTTTTTGTATGCAGAAATTGAATCATCTCCTGTTCGCTGTCTTGTGTCAGAAGTCAGTTATGCTACTTGTGGTGGTGACTTCACTGTGTGGTTATCTTCTGTTGAAGGATCTTCTATACTGTATGGTTTGTGGATAAAAATTATTTTTTTATTAATCTTCTACTTGCTTGCGATATTTCTGTTTTCTTGCTTGAGACTCGTTAGTTGCTGACCATCATTTCTTTGATTTTCCCCCTTGCCTTTTCCAGTACTGCTGGGCTACCACAATATGGGCAGCTAGGACATGGAACAGACAATGAGGTATACTGAAAGAAGACATGAAATCATTTCTGTTGACCTGATATTTGTGGATGTCCTGTCGTGAAAACTTCTCTGTATTTATTTTAGCCCATCTTTGGGGTACGTGGTACTGTATTCAATTGGTTAAATTATGATCATCTTCATGCAAAGATGCCTTGTGTTTGGGGTCATTGTTTACTACTGAGATGGCCATGGTTGTGAGGGTTGGACATCATCTATGTGGTGATCATGTTGATTTATAACATTTTTATGCTTTCATTTCTTTGCTCATTGAGCAATGGGCCTATGTTTATCATAGTTTGTAGTTTTGGGTATCAGTATCTCTTTCTCGGTAACTCTTAGCTTTCCGTACTTGCAACTTTTTTATTTCCTTTGTTCCTTGTGCATATGCGGACATACACTGGCATTGATGTTGCTTGTTGCAACTAAGAACAGAAAATCTTAGCATTAATTTGCATGTTCATGCAGTATAATTCCAAAGACAGTTCTGTGAGGTTGGTTTATGAAGCCCAACCTCGTCCACGGGCAGTTGCTAAGCTATCTGGTGAAACAATTGTCAAAGTGGCATGTGGAACAAATCATACAGGTTGCTACTTTGTGCTCTTTTTACTTCATTTACTGCTTTGGTTACAATGTCTTATTGATATTTGTTTCTTTGGCAGTGGCGGTGGATAAGAATGGCTTTGTTTACACGTGAGTAATCCTCTAGTTTTTAATATAATTTCCTACTCCTGGTACTATGTGGGATTCTTTGTAATTTTTAAATTCTTATCATTTTTGTAGGTGGGGTTTTGGTGGTTATGGAAGGTCAGTGCTTGGTTCTTGAGTAAACTGTCAATATTTCATGGATTCTTAAAGACTGCAGTATCGGATAATTTTAAGTTAAATTTGGTTTCATTTTTTGTTCCTACATGTTTACTTCCCATGCTCACTATAATTCCAAAATTCTGTAGGCTAGGGCATAGGGAGCAGAAGGATGAGTGGTCCCCACGTCGTGTGGATTCTTTTCGGGACAGAAATGTTGTGCCTCCTGATGCTGTGATTTCAGCTGGTTCTGTTAACTCTGCATGCACTGCAGGTAGGCTATGTATTAAATTTCCTGGTCACCTGTATTAATATGAAAATCCTTCATGGCTTGTTTTGGCATCCTTTTTGGGGAAGCATCCGTTATAAGCTGATATTGATTATATTGAATTATTGATAAGTTAATTGTGTGTTATGCAGCTGTCTTACTTTTGTTGTGATTAATTCTTGTTAAGTGCAGTTGTGTAATTTGTGTGTGAAACTGGAATTGCAAAGTGCCACTCTCTCCCTCATTTGTTATATTCGTGTCTGTATTAGTGGATTGAGAGTAATGTAATCCCGTAATATGTGAGTTTGAGAGTTAATAATTAATTTAACTGTGGGTCTTATCCTAGCTGTTTATTCTTCTAGTTTGAATTGGTCATTATTATGGATATGGTAATGAGCCTTCATGGCCAAGTGGTTTGCTTGTTGTGGGGAAATCAGTAAGGCTCATGATTCTCATCCAGATTTTAAATGGCTAAACATTTTACTAGCCCTAACAAGCCAACTAGGATCACTTAGAGTAATTTTACCTGATTATCTCACATTTTAATGGTATGTTTTTTTTTGGGTCATTTTTGAATCAGAGCTTCAAGACTTGTTATTGAGTAATGCTAGTTCATAGATCATACAAGTCAATCATATTGATGCTGGTCATTTTTATTACTCCACAGCAATTTAGAGCTTCCTTATAACTTTCTCAAGCTATGATATCAATAATGTCTGTTGGCAGTCAACTTTACTTGTCCTACGCAAAATATTTTGTTTAAAAGTGATTTGGTACAGAACCATAAAATTTGTTGACTTTAGAGGGTAAAGTTGACCTTTTTCAAATTTAGGTGTGTTAGCATGCTGTTGTTGTTGTAGTATACTTTTGACCTGTTATTTGTGCAGTACATTATAGGATTATAGGAGTAATCTGTTGCTTAGCTGCTGTGAACTGAACAGTTCCTGTCTAATATGTTATGATTTGGGAGTTGGGAGGTGGTTTTCTACGAAATAGTTTCTGGTTTCAGTGTCATAACTTTGAAGTTTATTCACTTTTCAGGTGGAGGGCAATTGTATATGTGGGGCAAAATAAAGAATACTGGTGATGATTGGATGTATCCTAAGCCTATGATGGATTTAAGGTTGTACCGTGTACCATGATATTTACAAAATTTCTTGCCTTTTATTTATCTTCTGTCTTGTATATTTTTCTATATTCGATCAAAATGTTGTGTAACTGATTGGGTAACTTTTTTGGTCTGTGTCGGGTAGTGGCTGGAACTTACGATGCATGGATTCAGGCAATATGCACCATTTTGTTGGGGCGGATTCTTCATGTATAAGTTGGGGCCATGCTCAACATGGAGAACTGGGATATGGACCTAATGCACAGAAGTATGTGTATGATTTCCTGTTGTTAGTGTGTTGTCTAATTTCTTTTTTCTTTTCTCATTTTCTTTAGTGGCTTTACCTGTGTTCAGGTCTTCAGCAGCACCCAAAAAGGTGGACATTCTTGACGGCATGCATGTTATGGGGTAGGTATCATGTGTCTTTTAATTGTTCCCTCATTTTTATCTCCCTTACTTTTGTTTTACAGATGTCCAAATACGCCTCACTTTGAGAGTAACAACTAAACTTAGATCTCTCACTCTTATTGTGTCTGTGGAAGCCAAAATGATGAGGATGTCTCGGGCCCAAAAAAATGATGATGTTGATGTCTAGAGGAAATTACTTGTTAATGCCTTTTTGGTAGTTTTGGTTAGCTGGAGCTTTGAGATATGATTATGGTGTATAAATTTTTATTTGAAACAGTGTTGCTTGTGGTATGGGCCATTCCATGGTCATTGTTGATGGAACAAATGTTGGTGAACGACTTTGCCAGGTAAATCTTAGCCTGTTTGCATATTTCAAAACTATCTTGGCGAAGCATATGGGCTGCATGCATTTAAACAAGTAGATATTTCCTAGTTGCAACTTGGGAGTTGTTTTTTCTTCGTTCTCCCGCTTCATCTTCTCTCTTTTGATGTTGTTAAGTGCTCTATGTAACTAATTTCGGTAGCTGTTCCTGCACTTGTATTTCATCTATAACTAGTGTGGGTCCTATATATTGCATGGAGTTTGAGGAGTGAATCACATTGTTCGAGGCATATGAATAGTGGGCCTTATTATAGTTCTTGTTATATATGGAGATATATAGATACTACGTACTGTGGCTAACGTCCTGTTTTTCTGCAGCTTGATATATACGATGGGAAAGCTTCTGGTGAAGGTATGTCATAATAATCAAAACTCATTTATTAGGAAAAATGAATCATAAGAAAATTATTTTTTTAGGTGGGTGGGAATGGGATACAGTTTCACTGTTTCAGTCATATGGTATTCTGTCATTTGGTTCCTTTAGCCTGAGAATTTCTTATTCTATCTTGAGCCGGATGTTTAGAAGGGTTTAAGTGTGACAGGTATTTGAAGCTTAAACTGGTTACTTGTTTGAATCTACTCTTGCCATAGTAAATGAGGAACCTGTAAAGAAAGCTCCCGCGCCCAAGCAGAGTACCAAAAAGGGTGCGAAAGGTGGTGACAACTCCAAGAAGAAGAAACCAAAAGAATCATCTGAATCGGAGGAGGAAGAGGATGATGGAGCAAGTGACGATGAGGAGCAAGAAAATGGCGTGGCCAGGGGGAAAAGGAAACGCGGCGGAAATAATTCCAGTAGAGCAAAAGGCAAAGCTAAAGGTTCCGGCGCTGGGAGAAATCGGTCTCCAGTAAAAACGGGCAAGAGAGGAAGACCCCGTAAGTCTTGATTTGGGTGCTGTGATCTAAATTAAAAGTTTTGCTCACCAAGAGAATGGTACTGTTATTTGTGGGCTGCTGAATTTGCCTAACCTATCATAGTTATTGAAATTCTTATTTGGCCAAGTTTTTATTGTAAATTTTTTAGGAAACCAGTGGTTGGATTTGGAGATCCCAGAGGCTACAAACCTGGGCTTTAATTCTTAAATCAAGGAAAATGTCTTTTTGTTTACCTCATTATCCCCCACTCTTGTTTTAGTGTGACTACTGATTCGAAGTTGTGAGTTTACAGGGAAAGCAAAATGCTTTCACAAACCAGCTCCAAGTTCAAAAGGTTCTTTGCTGAGACAAAGCTTAATTAATAATGACAGATAATCGTCAAAATTGCATTATCAGTAAACTGTTCCATTTTTTTTTGGTAATATGTGGACTTATTTTTATTGGACACGGACACGGTACTATTTAATATATGAGATACGTTTACATATCAATCAACTTGACATAACCAGGGTCTGAAGGGATCTTAAGTGAGTGTCGGTGTGTATTTTTGCGAACCCATTTTTTATGAAACACGATATTACTCGATATGCCAATAATCAAGCGTATTGAATTACCCAAGGAACACTATTTTTTCGACCAAAGGTTGGATCGAATTTGGTTTATAGTACGAGGGTGTCACCCATCCCAAAAGAAGACAATAATTAAAGAGTTCTTTATCTTCGGCCGACAACATTGAATGAGTTTCGTTTTGTTTCTTTGGGTTTCATCTATAAAATTACGTATCAAGTCATTCCTTATAAAAAATATGCATAAAATATGAATATAATGTGGTAGTTGGAACCTACTTTATTTTACTTTTCTTTTAATATACTTTCAGTGACTCCCTTTTGGAATAATCGAGTCTTAGTTTTACTGTTGGAAAAACGTCTTAGTTTTACTAAAGTTATTTTTCTTTCGAAAAAAATACCTCATACAAAATTCATTGCTTTAATATCTACTAAAGTCAACTTGAAGAATGTAGTCCTACGTAGTTCATTTAAGGACGGATGGTAGAAACCATTAAGTGACGCTCAACATTTGGAGACTTGAGTCACAAAGGAAGTTTAAGATTCAGCAATCATAAAGGTTTAATTTTCTGATTATTTTTCAGTATAAAAATGATTCATTGCAACGATCAATACTCCATATCAGTAGTAGTTACAGGCAGTGCAAGTGTTGAACGAACATAAATTCAACACATTCGTTCGTCAAATTGTAATGATAATTGTTTTCGTTTCTGGCAAACCTTCAGATTCACTAATCAGTATCACCATTGCCCAACAAACAACAAACAACAAACAACAAAACGTAGTGATCAATGTCAATATCAATATAAAAAATCAATAAAAAAGGAAGCTAATTGTGGCTTCGTTGTCTTAAAAGTCAGTTTGACCAATTGTGTTCTTTTCAATTCAGCCGCAGCCTAGCTAAAGTCAACATAATGAACTCAGTCTTACAGTCCTGCGTGATTTATAAATTCGCTGACAACGCAAACTTATTTCTAGTTGCCGAACACGCACGCTACATAATTAATTACTCATTCCGTCCCAAATTTAAAACAGAGTTGACTTTTTTTTGCAGGGATTAAGGAAGCTAAATAAGTTACTTTATCATATTATATGTTATGTATTCTTAAATTGTAGTATATCAGTTTCTAAGTTAGCCAAAATAATTTAAAGAAAAAGTGACAAATTTAAATATTTTAAAATAATTTAATTAATTTTCTTGATATATTTAAAAAAATTAACTTTATCTTATATTTAAAATATGAGGGAGGAAGTACTTTCTAAGTTTTCTAATATCATTTACTTTCACTATACGTAAGCAGCCAAATACATCAACCCTAAATTTAAAAGGGTAAAACATAATAATTCCACCTTTTTTATTTAAAGGGATAGTAAAGGGTAAAACACAATAATACCACTTTTTTTTTTTTATTTAAAGGGATCTGGTTGAAAACTTAAAATTCTAAGTAAGATCGAATCTATGACTTTCTACTTATAAGAAAACTTTTACCCCAAGAAGACACGATCTTTTCTTATGGCTAGAGGAACTTTCATGCCACTAATACACTAATCTTCCATTTATAAGAGAATTTTTATGCTACTAATTAAAATACCACTCGAAGTTATAATTTCTTGGGCACAAGGGAAAGAGCATTCTTTTTGTGCATGGTGATTCCAGGAAGAACATCAGTGTCTAAATCCTCCATCTTCATCCCTTTGGGAAGCTCCCAATCGAAAGAATTGAGTAAATTTGCAAGTGCTAGTTCCACTGTTACAACTCCCAGTTGTATTCCTGGACATATTCTTCTTCCTCCACCAAATGGAATCCACCCAAATTCTTGTCCCTTACTGAAATCCGCATAACCACCTTCTTCAAATCTTTCTGGATTGAACTCTTCTGGCTGGTCCCACGCTTCTGGATCTCTCCCTATGGCCCACACGTTGAAAAATATCACACTCTTATCTTCTATCTCATATCCACCTATCTCGCATTTCTCAGTTGCTTCTCTTGGTACCATTAATGGTGCTGGAGGGTACACCCTCAGAGTCTCCTTCACTACTGCCTCCAGATAATGAAGCTTTTGGAGGTCATTTTCGTCAATGAAGCTTTTTCCAGGGTTTGAACTTCTGACTTCTTCTTTGACTTTATTCATCACTCTTGGATTCTTCATCAGAGCCGTCATGGCCCAAACCAGCGTCGCCGCACCAGTGTCAGTCCCAGCTATGAATATATCCTGCACCCAAATAATTCAGTGCATTTTATTATTTTACGACGTACGCTACTCTCAAGTCTCAAGCTCGTTCCAATCTAACTTCTAGATGAATGAGTTTATTTGTATTTTATCATTACGCCGTACAATACACGGCACTATCTAGAGCATTCTACGTCTTTTTGTGTGGAACTTTCGGTATTCTGGACATATTTCCTTTTAACTAGGAAAATTTATTGGGGTCCAGATTAATCCGGATCAAGTTAGAAAGAACCATAAGGCTATGTTTGGTTGGAGGTGAGGGAGGGAGGGGAGGTGCCCCTCCCTAATGTGTAAAAGTCAGATATGCCCATGATGTGACATACTTCCAAAGTTAATGTACGAAAAACGATGCAAAAAATTATGTAATTTTTAAAATTTTCTATGGGTAATTTGGTCAAAAATTATCCTCCTCTTCCCTTCCCTTCCTCCCCTAACATTTCCTTAAACCAAATATAAGCCAGCTAAGGGCTTCCAAAAACTCGGATTGAGACAACTTAACATTGATACAACACTTTCTTAGTTGACCCTTCCAAATTGAACCAAGGTTTTGGTGGTCTTCTACATTTTTTTTTATAATACTCGCAGTCTTCTAGGTATATGATGATAACTTATTATATTCAACCTAAATTTTTTATTTAATTTGAGGCTTGAAATGGTAAAAATAATAAGGTAAATTATAAAAACCCCTTAATTTAGGATAAGTTACACAATCTTTTTTACATTTTAAAGTTTAAATTCAACTACTACCCTTTTATTTGTTTTTTCCGGCCTTTTCAGAAAAATCCCATGCGCCAAAGAAAAAAGACACTTTGCTTTCTCTTTCTCTCTCTCTGAAATTTGTCATGTCAGATCAATGAAATATCAGCCACACTTCTCAAAGGGTTATAAATGCTTTATATGTAAGAAGAAAGGACATTTTGCTTTCTCTCTGTGTGTCAGATCGATAAAATATATCACACTCTGGTCTTATTTATAAGTCCAGTTTGACTAAAAAATTTGGTCATATTTATAAGTCTATTTTGACCAAATAAATGAGATTTTGACAATTTTGTCCATATTAATGATGATGAGAGAGATTGGCTAACTATGTTGGGAAGAGAAAAAGATGAGAGAGATTTGACAATAAATTTTAAAAGATACACATTCATAAATGAGGGTGAAGTTGGAAATTTGCTCTATAATCATTGAGATACCTAACTTTCCTTGGTATGTGAGATTCGGTCAAACTGGACTTATAAATAGGACCAGAGTGGTACATGACATTAAGTTCATTTTATAAAATTCCTTTGAACTTAAAATCGATTGAATATGACCCCCACAATTTAATATTTAATTTTAATCTCCTAAAGTTTGAAGAGTTCTATAAAGCCGGCTTAAAGTTAAGGTGATTTTATAAAATTGTTAACTTACATAAGATGATGTGTGTTTTTAATTTATCTGACGTGCTATTTTTGTCCACAAAAATAAAGGTAACCTAACAACAAGAGGTTCATGATAAAACAAATATAAGGTTAGAAGTTTAAATTCAAACTTTAAAACGTTAGGAAGTTATAATGACTCAAAATTCAGGAGTTTTGTATAATTTAACAAAAAAAAAAAAAAGTCAAGAAGGTAAGAGTAATAACCGTAAGTAAGGCTTTGATGCGAGCAAATGAGAGATCAAATGAAGAAGATGTATCCTTATCCTTCATCAATGCAAGACAGACATCGATGAAGTCTTCTTGTTGGTCGGATTTACGTTCTTTTGAATGGATATGATCATCGATAATCTGCTGGAAGAAATCATCCAATTCCGTGAAGTTTTTTTCGAGCCTCGACAACAATCCCCTGAGCTTATCAACCCAATATCCGATCAAAGGAACATGATCTGTTAGGTAAAACGCAGCTATCATCTCTTGTTCTTCATGCAACATCCCATGAAACCTACTCCTTTTGTTTCCTTTTTCTTCTTCTTCTTCATATCTCTTCCCAAAAGCAGCTCTGCAAATTATGCTGCTCGTAAGATGCATCACCGCCTCGCTCAAGTTGGTGACTTGATTCACGGAAGCCAACTCTGATATCTTGTTCATCATTCTGAGGACTTCGTCTTCTCGTATGGCACGAAAAGATTGAACACGTTTGGTGTTGAACAAGTGAACGACGCAGAGTTTTCTGAGTTCTCTCCAGTAATCGCCGTAGGGCGAAAAAACCAGGTCGGAACAGTTATAAGTGTATTTCTTCTGGCCGAAAAAGGACGGCCGGCCGGCGACTTGGCGGTCACGGGTTTTGAAAAAGAGGTCAGCCATTTTTGCAGAGGAAACAACTATGGTTGGTGTGGAAGCGAGACGCAAGTGCATGAGGGGGCCGTAGTGGTTGGAGAGCCGCCATAGATGGAGGTGGAGGTCGGAGCTTGGAAGCTGATGAAGATTTCCGATAAGAGGAAGGCCCGGAGGACCAGGTGGTGTTTTACTTGTGGCTGCGGCGGTTCTTTGTTTATGAGCAAGGTAGAAGAAGATCAGAGGGACAGAGAGAAGGGCAATTAGAAACAGTAGCATGATTTTGAAGCTCTTGTGTACGCTTTGATCAGCTGGCTAAAGCGAATCAATCACTTAATATTATTGTATTTTAGAGGGAAAAGCAGTAGCAATTTTTAACAAAAATTATACCTAATCAGAGCAGTTTCATAAATTTTTTCTAAAATAAGGCAGTCAAAGGCGTCAGTTGACTGACGCCTCTGACAGGTGGCGTCAGTCAACTGACACCACCTCGACAGAGGTGTCAGTCAACTGACGCCGTCAGAGGCGTCAGTTGACTAACGCCTTTGCTGTCCCCCTCACACCCAGCGTCCCCCTGCTGGCCCCCCACCCCCTGGCCCCCACCCCAACCCCAACACACACACGCCCCCGACTGGCCCCCACCCCCAGCACACACACACACGTCCCCCTGCTGGCCCCCACCCCCCAGCACACACACACGCCCCCTGCTGGCCCCAACCCCCCCACCCCCCAAACACCACACTTCCCCCCCAACACCCCTGCTCCCCCCTCCCTCAAAGGAGAGGCGTCAGTTCTGCTGAGGTGGCGTCAATTGACTGACGCCTCCAGTCACAGGTGTCAGTCAACTGACGCCTTTGACTGCCTTATTTTGGAAAATTTTTATCAAACTGCTCTGATTAGGTATAATTTTTGTTAAAAGTTACTACTTTGGTGCTTTTTCCTATTTTATAGCATGGAAGTTTTAGTTTGAATTGAATTTTGTACCGTACATAGCCGACATTATTGAAAGAAGGTAAAAAAAAAAAACGTTTTTGACCATTTAAGTTCCTGTTACAAGTGGGAGATCGCTCTATATATCACTATGTATATATATTAAGTAAAGGATAAAACCTATCGTACGACAATGTCACGTCTCTTTTGTCACGCAATAATTTGGTAAAGGATGAAGTATGGATAATGTCAACCTCCTATTCTTGACCATTACTTTCTCAATTCTTGAGTAGTCTAATAATTGAAATGGAAACTCCTTTCCATCGTAGTATGACCATACATTTCTCAGACTCACTCATCGAGGGGCCCAATATTATCTCTCTACAAATCAGGGGCGGACCCAGGAATTTTGATGACGGGGGGCGAAAATAAAAAATATTATATAATAAATAAAAGTATTTGAAATACAATATAGACCTAATATACAAAAAATTAAAAGAAATCTATTATAGAAATTAAGATCACTTCACTTGACTTTTACTCTACTTGTTTTCATATTTTTAAACTCATCTATAATTAAATCCGTGCTAAAAGTCAAAATAATTTCTTTTTCAATATATGTAATCAAAGATTCATCAAGAAATTAGTCTTCCATTCTATTTTGAAGCTTGTTCTTGATTATCTTCATAGCAAACAAAGATCTTTCAATGGTTAATCACTTTGTTCATTTCAAGCACGACCTCTCCTTCCAATATATTTTGTACTCATATTTGGAATGTCAATGTCATGATTTATGCAAAATTTTTGAACATGAACCAAGAAAGCATTATTGTCTCTCTTAATTTCTAAAGTAACTCTTTTATAGTTGAAACTAGATGTAAAACATTTGAAATATCTTGAATAATGTTGAATATTCCTATTTCAAAGTCTTAGCACTTGTATCTTCCACATGTACAAGATCAAAAACCTTTCCCATATAAAACCATCTTTATCGATGTATCTCAAAACAATAGCCATATGCTCTTTTTTTAAATACATCACTAGCTTCATCAACAATAAGAAAAACATGGCATTGGAAATACAAGACGATAAGGCGCTGTATATATGGATCTTCTCTAAAAAAAAATTAATTATGTTGTCCACAATATGTATATATGTGTGTATAGGGATAATAGACAGTACGCAGAGACTTAGACTTCAAAACGTGCATCGCTGGACCCTCTTCAACTAAACAAACACATATATACTTTTTTTTAAAAAAAGAAAAAAGAAATAGGGGGCGGGGGCCACCCCTAGCCCCCCCTCGGGTCCGCCCTTGCTACAAATGTGAGGGACAAATTTCATCTTGACCATTCACATTCATTTGCATGAAAATCACTGATCCTGATCAAAGTCTTTATCATCACCCGGTCAAATGTGACTTTTGACTAGGTCAAAGATCAACGACTCTTATGTAGGAATCCATGACGATCTCAGGTCAAAGGGCGTTGTGACATGGTTATATATGAGAAAAGCTTATGACTAAATCCATGCAGCTTTCTCATAGTGGGTCGGTCCAGCACCTTGTACTCTTATAAGTGCCTATGATTTTGATTCGTATCTCCATGCTTATCAAAGTCATACTGGTCTTATTTCATCTTTGCTCCCGCGTAGATGACCAACCAGGGACATTTAGGATAATCTATAAGATACATCCAAGGATATAGTTATCACTATAAACATGCAAATGATATGATAACTAAACGGAGAAATACTTTTAAATAACATAAACGTTTAAAGTACAATGACTTGCCCCTAGGGCATAATTTCCAACAGTTACAAGGCACGAGAACTCCAAGAGAACCTAGCATCCTTCCTTGCAGTGAGACGGAGACAAGAAGATGTAGAGTTGTGACGTGACAGGGCTTCTTCCACGCCGTCGGAACCTCCATCAAGCTTTCTGTTTTTCTTCTTTAATTAATTCTAGTTAATCTTTTGATCATGGGCTATTCTGTTGTACTCTGTTTAGTGATTCCTTCATCAGTCATGAACTAAACTTTCTGTGGCTGAGCGAGAATGATTTCCTAAGTTTAGAATGAACCCAGTTGCTAGTTCTTAATTCAATACATCCAGTTTGCTTATCAGTAATTTAAATTCTTGTTGATTAGTGAGAGCTAAGGGCTTGATCAGTGACCTCGGCTTACTGAGAGGAAGTTGGGGCTAGACATCTGAGAAACAATGATTGCTAGGCAGGCTAGTGCAAGGCTTGACCTATTATTGTAGGCTTCAGGAATGGGTCTACTGCTCATAACCATAACACCTGGATTTGTAATGATAACCTAATTAGAAAATCATCATAAACATATGGGAGAAGTAAATTAGGATTGTACGTATCGGACGCGAGAGCTTCGGTAGATTAGAGTGGTGGGTTAACTGAATAACATTGTAATAGAATTAATTGTAGGCAATCTAAGAACCATACCTTTATCACTTAGCAGTTTCAAGCCCTTTATATTGAGATGTCTATACTTCAAATGCCATAGCTTTGAGTCAATCTTTGCACTAGCAACTAGAGCAAAATTCTCTATAGTTGCAACATCTAATGGAAACATCTTGTTTGAAGTCATGCTTATATGGACCTTTTTGCCTGACTTCTTCTTTGTAATGGCACATGCATCATCATCAAACATAACTGAACATCCACCAGCCATTAGATGTCCAACGCTTAACAAATTGTATCCTAAATCAGGTACACATTGAACATTATCTAACATTTTTACTTTGCCATGGATAGTGTCAACAGTCACCGTGCCTTTTCCTTCAACTTGCATCTTCCTTTTGATCCCAAGTCGCACCTTTATCCTTTGTGACTCACCGAGCTCCTTAAATAATGATTTGGTGCCCGTTATATGATTTGAACAACCACTGTCAACAAACCACAAATCACTTGGCTTATGGTTAGTATCAATACAGACCATAAAAAGCATGTTGTCCTCCTCATTCTTTACTGCAAAGTTCATATTCTGGTCTTTAAATCAACAATCAGTTTGCATATGCCCATATTTGTTGCAATAATAACATTGAATGCCATTTTTTGTGTTACCTTGCTCACTAAACTGCCTTCCTCTGCGTTTGCCACCACGACCACGACCATGACCACCACGAAATCCTCCTTTTCCATGTCCTCTACTTGCTGGCCAGTCATTTTCATCATGCTTGCTGATTGTCGCTTACACTTGGAATGCCTTCTCCTCAGTCTTTTCCACTTATTGATTGATTCTTGCCTCATGAGTTTGAAGAGAACCCATTAGTTCATCTACAAACAGAACAAACAGATCCCTGGCTTCTTCTATAGTAGCTACAACATGATCAAACTTTGTAGTCAAGCTCCTCAACACTTTTGCAATGATCGTCTCATCCGAAATTTGTTCTCCATAGAATCGCATCTAGCCAACTATTGCCATTGTTCTTGCCAAAAACTCAATAATTGATTCATCGTTCTTCATTAATAAGGTTTCAAAGTCACGTCTTAAAGATTACAATTTCACAACAAAATCACCTTGAAACTCCTTCTGTAGAATTAACCATGCTTCCTTTGATGTGGAAGCTGCTACAATTCGTGAGAAAATAGTCTCATGGACTGCTTGTTGAAGGATGAATAATGCTTTACCATCTATCTGCTTAGTTGCTTTCAACCTCTCCTATTCTTCTTCAATGGGTTCCAGAATGTCAACGAACCCATATTCCACTAGGTCCTATAGGTCTTGTGATTTGAGCAAGGTCTTCACTTTGATGCTCCACCACTCATATTTTTCTCCATTAAAAATGGGTAAAAATGGCTGAGAAGAAGAAAATCTAGTAAGTGTTGCCATGGTTCATGAGGAGGTCTCAACACAATAAAGAAAATAGGGATAATTACGTTCAGGTCCCAAGGAAGGAAAAAAATTACAAAAAAGTCACTTGAAATCACAAAATTACCCAGAAGTCCCAAGAGAATTTTTGTTGTAAATATATACATTTCCTGTTGTAAATACATATATTTCCTGTTGTAAATGGTTTGAGACTTTTTTTATATTATTTGTACGGAATTTTTTAAATGTTGTTGTAAATACGTACATTGTCTGTTGTAAATATATACATTTCCTGTTGTAAATGGTCAGGTGTTTAAATGTTGTTGTAAATATATATATTTCCTGTTGTAAATGGTTTGAGACTTTTTTGATATTATTTGTATGGAATTAAAAAAGTCCCAAACCATTTACAACAAGAAATGTATGTATTTACAACAACATTTAAACACCTGACTATTTACAACAGGAAATGTATATATTTACAACAGACAATGTATGTATTTACAACAACATTTAAAAAATTTCGTACAAATAATATAAAAAAAAGTCTCAAACCATTTACAACAGGAAATATATGTATTTACAACAGGAAATGTATGTATTTACAATAAAAATTTCTTTGGGACTTTTCTATAATTTTGTGATTTTAAGGGACTTTTTGTAATTTTTTTCCTTCTTTAGGACTTGAGTGTAATTTTCCCAAGAAAATAACTCTCTCTCTCTCTCTTTTGTGTTTCTCGTGTTTGACTCTAATAACCAATGGACCCAAACCTCACTTTTTTACTTTATTGCCTGTAGGATCAAGAAAGGCTTTTTTTTTTTTTTGAGTGAAAAGGAATTCCACTAAAATTAAAGGAAAATACAAAAAGGCCCCAGAATTACAAAATAGGCCTCAAAATTATATAAGAGATTGAAATCTAGCAAAACTAAGTTGAGAATGAACAACTATAGATCAAGAAAGGCTTTGATACCAATTTTGTTGACAAAGAAATTGTGGATAAAGAAAGTATTAAAATAAAGGGAGCAGGTAAGAATTTGGTGGAACACTTTATTGCCTGACTTCAATATGCAGTACATTGAGCAAAAAAAAAAAATGCAGTACATGAGGCTCTTTAAATAGATAAAATAAAGGGAAAATTCTAAATAAATACCATATGAATTTGCAAAACCCCTAGAAGTTTGTTGAATTTGTAAAAAGACTGAGAGGTACAAAGGACTTATGAGGGATATGCAAATTCGTGTGAAATTACCCTTTTGCCCTTAGTTTTAAATAAATAAATTAAAAAACCCTCCAACCTCCCACCACCACTGCTGGCGGCCACCACCACCATCGCCGGTCGGAGATCACCACAACTGCCGGCCGGCGGTGGTGGCCGGCCGACGGTGGTGGTGGGGGGTTGGAGGGTTTTTTAATTTTTTTTTTGATTTATTTAAAACTAAGGGCAAAAGGGTAATTTCACCCGAATTTGCATATCCCTCATAGGTCCTTTGTACCTCTCAGTCTTTTTACAAATTCAACATACTTCTGGAGGTTTTGCAAATTCAAATGGTATTTTAATGGAATTTTCCCTCAAATTAAATGGCTAATAAATAATAAAATAACAATAAATAAGTGCTGAAAATCAAGATCTGAGACTGAGATTGACCGAACACAAAGGACTCACTAACACACTAATATACCCACTAAAACACTGACATAAATTTGAGCCCCATTCAACGGAAATATCCTTCATATGACTAATCCATTATTTTGAATCAGTCAAACCAACAATGAGCAGCTAATATCTAATCTTTATGATGAAATTTTAACCTTTTAAATTTTGATATCAACGGTCTAAATTTAAAATTTTTTAAATGATAAATTCATTTTTATAAGAAGTGATAGTTATAAGATAGTTTTAAATTTTAATTATGCATATAATAAAATAAACTTTATTTTAAATATAAAAATTAAATTAAATCTGAACCGTTCAAAATTAATATAACGGTGATGATGGGTGATGAGCACATTTTTACTCAAAGTGATGACCATAAAATGCGCTCCCATGTGGGACCTATGTGTATAATTTGGATTATATAATAATTAAAGTGGAATGGACATTGAGAATGGACAATCTGTTTTTGTTAACGTTTAATTATTTGAGTCAAGACCCTATTGTTAATTAGCTCAAATGCATCCATGTTAATAAGTTTAATCTTTTTTTGACCTGAAAAGTTTAGTCCCCATAATTATGATTATTAAGTATTTAAGTTAGTGGGAGGCCATCGATCAGAAGAGGGAGAGACATAGTTGTTATTACTTTCATATCCCTAATATAAGAGCTAAAAAATGAATTTATTTTACATATGGTTAAAGAGAGCACTTTAGAAAAACTAATATTTTTTATTATAATAACTAATTTAAATAATATCTTTAAATTTCATAAATTGATTATCTAGTTCTTATATTATGTCTGGGCCACTATATATTAGCCTCTGAGTTCAAAAGAGACAATTTGTTTCGAAGTTCCATCAATATTCGTTAGACACAATTGTGGAAGGCCCTGTCATGATAAGGAAGTACCGTGCATATAACACAAATCTTTTACCAATAGGTAGTTGGTCTAGCAGAATGTGGCGCTAGATTCCCTTAAGAAGTCTAGGGTTTGAACTGCGATAACACACTTGTAATTCGCTTTATATAAAGCTACCACTGTTAGGAGGGTCGTCATTACCACTACAGAACCCGAATCTGGATTAGTCAGAACCGAAGGTCCTGATGAATCGGGTGAGATAAAAAAAAAAAAAAACACACAAATCCTTAACATACAAACTATTTAAACCAAAATTAGTTTTTTTTTTTTACTCGACAATCAAAATTAATTGTAACCTATTGGGACAGCAAAGACTAAGTTCTCATTATTTTTAAACACACATTGACAAGCTCAAAATATAGGGTTGGGTTTCTCTCATTATCTCTTTCTCATTATCCCTCATCATCTCTAAATCCTATCCATCCAATCAACCACAATACCACTTTAACATTTCTCTCACATTCCCAATCAATGGTCCAGATTAGCTAATGAGGGAAAATGAGAAAACTGATGAGGAGAGAATCCTCTTCCCAAAATATATAGTCTACAACTGTGCAAGTGTACAAGCTATACTAAATAATAAAAAATGAGTAAAATATTATTCTTACGAGGACTTAATACTAATAACTTGGTTGATCATTAACTTTACACCTTACTTTAATTTGAGTCAAACACAAATTGGATGAAAGATGTGAATAAAAGCTAACTAAAAAGGAAAGAAAATCGAATCTAACTATAGTTAAGGCTTAGAGTGATTCTCAATTTTAATTGGTGACTTAGATTATTATAACTATGGTTACTTCTTAGTGTCTAATTTCTTCCCTTAATTGTATTTGAAGTTATATTTGCTAGGGACTTTTATTTACCTAAGAGTGTCTTTCGAGTTACTAAAAGACATTCCGATTATGTTATTTTTATTTTTACACTGAAAAGAATTATTTTCATTTTGACTCAAGAGGGTACAGTGAAATTTTAGAATCTTTTGGGGTTAACTGAAATGAAATTGTCCCCTTAGGATCTAAGTGATATTTTTCCATTAAGAAAAATATTAAATTAATAGAGAGAGAAGACGGGTGGGCTCTACATTGCAAAAAGTAATGAAAATTAAGTCTTCTTAACCGCGTTGCTATTTCTATTCCCAAATAAATTGTTTAGTTATACTTTTACACCTGAAAATAATTAAGTCTTATAGGTGTTTATATCGAAATTGTTCATTGTTAAATTTGCACATTAACACTTAAAAATCTAACATGGGGTACTGGTTGTCAATCATGACAATGGGCATTACTAGACAATTTCGCAAATTTTTTTTTTTAAACACTTCTAACAATAACTATTAACTTTTAAAATAATTTAATAACTATTAATAATTATAAAAAAAATATTTTATAAGATTTAAAATTATAGATTAGAGCAAATTATAATATGTTCAAAAAATAATATATTTAAATATTTTAATAAATATTAAGAGATTTTGGATTTTTTTTAAGAGATATTCTAATCAAATGATGAGCGAAAAAGAAAGAAGCAGGGTGGTGTGGCTTATTTGTACCCGTGAAAATGCTAAAAAAAGGATAGATACGAAGCCTGAAGATTAGTCTTCCAACCACATATTGCAAGAGGAAACCTGAGTCAGGAATTTTAAAATGGAAAAATGACCTCATCCGCTTGTGAACCAGTGATAACCTGTGCAAGAGCTGGACTTGAGAGATGAGATATTATATATATATATAAATATATTGATAATGATGATAATGATATTCAGCACACCCCCTTGAATGTTGGTGCCACACAAGTTTATAGTTCCTAACTTCTAATCATTCTATTATGATTTTCATTTCCAAGCACTTTTGTAAAGAATCTGCTATTTCTTTGTGTTTACTATATCAATATCAAATATGAGGCACAATGCAGAATTTTAAATGATATTGGGAACAGTCTAGAAATATCAATAGGTGCTGAGTTGATGACATGGTGTGTGATTCTTGGCAACCAGGCGAAGGTCATTCTTCTTGTGCATTGTGATTCCTGGGAGGACTTGTGTGTCAATATCTTGCTTCTCAATCCCAGCGGGCAATTTCCAGTCAAATGAATTCAGAAGATTTGCAAGTGTAAGCTCCACAGTGACCATTGCCATATTTATAGCAGGACAAATCCTGCGTCCAGCTCCAAATGGAATCAGTTCAAAATTGTTGCCTCTTAAGTCTACTGAACAGCTCAAAAATCTCTCTGGATAAAATTGTTCTGGATTTTCCCATGTCTCTGGATCTCTAGCTATAGCCCACGCGTTCACAAACACCAGAGTTTTGGCTTGAATCTCATACCCTTCTATGTTGCAGCTTTCCGTGGATTCTCGGGGCAAAAGTAATGGCGTAGGAGGGAATAGTCTCAGAGTTTCCTTCACCACTGCTTTAAGATAAGGAAGCCTCTCAATATCCTCTTCACCTATAAAATCCTTCTCTCTGTATAAACTTCTGATTTCATCTTGTACCTTCTTCGTCACTCTTGGATTCTTTATCAGTGAGGTCATAGCCCAAATTACTGTCACTGCACTTGTATCTGTTCCTGCTATGAATATATTCTGCATCCACATACAAAGAAGTTGACTAACCTACGAGAATGACTCCTATAACGCAACTCGAAAAACAGAGACAAGATAATATTTACCATGAGCAAGGCTTTGATGTGATCCAAAGTGAGATCAAATGTGGTTGAATGAGCATCATCCATCATTTGAAGAAAGATATCAATGATGTCTTGTTGGTCTGTTCGAGGCTTTTTCAGATCCATGCGGTCGTCGATGACTTGCTGGTAGAACATGTCGAGTTGCTTGAAGGTTTTATCCAGTCGGCTATGAAGTCCTCTGATTCTATCAACCCAACCCAACCATGGAAGATAATCTGACAAGTAAAATTCAACCAACAAGGCCTGAGCTTCATTCAGAAGTCCATGAAATTTGCTTCTCTCAGTTGTCGTGTCATCCGACTCGTACCTTTTTCCGAAAGCAATCCTACAAATCAAAGTGCTTGCGAAGGAGACCAACGTGTGGCTCAAGTTGATTACTCTGCCGGAAACAGCAAACTGCGACAACTTTTGAATCATACGTAAGACCTCGTCTTCTCGAATGGGACGAAAAGAATGGATGCGTCTGGAGCTAAAGAAGTGGAGGACACACAGTTTTTTCATCTCTCTCCATTGTTCACTGTAGGGAGCGAAACCCACGTCTGAACCATTGTAAGACAATTTGCGTTGACCAAGCAAGGATGGTCTGCTAGCAAATACGAGGTCGTGGGTTTTCATGACTTGTCTTGCTATTCTTGCAGAAGAAACGACTATGGTGGACCTGATTCCAAGGCGCAAGAAAATGAGAGGGCCATATAGCTTGGAGAGATGCCATAGATAATGATGCGGGGCAGAGTTAGGAAGTTGGTGAAGATTGCCTATGAGAGGAAGACCCGGAGGACCCGGAGGAAGATGTGGTCTTGTTCTTGTTGTTCTGTAGAAAAGAAATACGACGAAGATGGATGAGAGGAGAATGAGAAGGAGCACCATAGTAGAACTTTATTCTAGACATACAGAAGTGAGATCGATAGGATATGGTTGTAGAAGATTTTTCTGCCATATTTGTTCATTTATAAAACAGAGGACCACTATGGCACGTATCATGTTCAAAAAAGAAACGTGGACATTATCTTCATCACAAGGGGTGTTTATTCATTTCTTAAAAACAGAGGACCACGTTCCACTCATCTCGTGGTTCACGTTGTAGGTTCAAACTTCAAAGCAATTTCAATTGGCATTACTGAACTTATTCTTACAACAATTTATCTATCGAGCACTTTCTTGAACAATATCAAATACCTCGAGAAACAAAATGCATGAATCATAGCGATAGGTCCTCTTAAAGCGAGTAATATCTTCCATGTATCACGGTGCATTATGTTTCCCATGCCCAAGTAACTTAATGAATAAACCCTACGTTTATTCTTGGTCCAAACTCAATGATGTTCCTCAAATAATTTAAACAAATAAATGTGTACACAACTGAAATGAGAAAAACATCACAAATGGAGTTTCATAAATAACATCGTTCTTACAACGAAAATCACATAAGGGAACCAGGTCCCATTCTTTCTGCATGATCCTGAAATTTCAATGTAGGCATGCATTTAGTTAAAAGATCATCAATCATCAATTCAGTGCTCATGTGTTCAATAACCACTGTTTTATTTTTAACACGGTCTTTTATGGCTAGACACTTAATGTCGATATGCTTGATTCGACTACCACCTTTATTGTTCTTAGCCATAAAAACATCAACCGAATTGTCACAATATAATCTTAATGGCTTAGAAATTGGATCCATAATTCTAAGCTCAGAAATGAAACTCTTCATTCACACACCATGTGAGATAGTCTCAAAACAAGATACAAACTTAGCTTATATAGTGGAAGTAGCAATTAAAGACGCTTTTCACTACTCCATGATAAAGCTCCATCGGCTTAGCATGAAAATATATCATGAAGTGGATTTTCTTAAGTCCATACAGCCAGCATAATCTGAATCGTAGTAACCAGTCACTTCCAAATTGTCAATTAGTTTGTACTTAAGCACGTAATCTTTAGTTCCTTGAAGGTATCTCAACACCTTCTTCACAGCTTTCCAGTGGTCCATACCTGGATTACTCTGATATCTCCCCAGCATTCCAACAGCAAATGCAATGTCAGGTCTCGTCAGACATGAGCATACATAAGGCTACTTACTGTTGAAGCATAAGGATTGTTTTTCAATTTGTTCCCGCTCAAAGTCATTCTTTAGGCACCGGTCCAAATTGAACCTGTCACCTTTCACAATGGGAGCTACACTTGGTGAACAATATCTCATCCAAAATCTTTCCAAAACTTTGTTGATATAGGTGTCTTGAGACAAACCTAGAATACTTAATGTCTGTCTCTATGTATCTTAATACCGGTGGCGTAAGATACAACTCCCATATCCTTCATGTCGAAGTTTTTCAGAAAGGAATTGTTTCACCTCATATAGTAAATCACTATCATTGGTTGCAAGCAAAATATCATCCACATATAGAATAAGAAAACAAATCTTGCTCCCACTAACTTTCTGGTTTATACATTCATCCATAATGTTCTCTACAAAACCAAATGAAGAGATATCATCATGAAACTTTAAATGCCATTGACGGGAAGCTTGTTTCAATCCATATATGGATTTCTTGAGCTTGCACACCAAATGCTCACCATCTCTAGAGGAAAATCCTTCTGGTTGTTTCATGTAAACCTCTTCCTCTAGTTCTCCATTGAGAAAGGTCGTTTTCACATCCATTTGTTGCAGCTCATAGACAAAATGTGCAACCAATGCTAGAATGATGCGAAGAGAATCTTTCTTAGATACGGAGAGAATGTCTCCTTGTAGTCGATTCTAGACTTTGTTAGATGCCTTAGAATTCGTCGCATCATTCATAGCATCATACCATGATCTTGACTCTCTACAGTTCATGGCTTGTGAAACGTTCCAGGATCATTTTCAGCTTCTACATTATAGTCAGATTCCACAATATATTCACTTGTTATCCTGATCTTCTTGTTCCAGTAGATCTCCCTAATGTTGTTGCATTATCTTCTTGAGGAACTTGTTGTTCAACTAGTTACTCAACAATTTCTTATTGTTCCTCATCAACAACTCGATCTTCTGGATCAATCTCAGCAGGTTGTGTATCTTGAATGACTGGTTGTACAATATTCAATTAAATCGAAGGAACATTGTTAACAACTAATCTTCACTCGAAATGGAAGGTCGATTATTTGAAAATGTTTTTCGAAACAAGGTTTCGAATTGATCGCTCCCACTAATCAAGTCATATTGAAGAAATTCTCCCATTTGCATTTTCACCTTCCTCGCTCCTCGAGCACACATGGTCAAAAGTTCATTAATTGACCATTTGTTCTTATGTGTGTTGCGGGATATCCTAAAGGGTCTATATGGTGTGGAAGAGTGTCCGAAATATAGTGTACATAAAAGGAATCGACATATCAACCTCTAGTGATTTTAGTTGAGCTGCAATGTCCCTCATATTTATGATGTGCTTACACACATCTTTTACTATAGTGAGTCTCAAGAATGAAAACTTCATAATTGGGGTGCCGACAAATGCCTTATCTGAAGTCTGAAGTTGTTCATCAATAACCTTCAGAAGTGGCCTAATCTTGTTATGTAGTTTGACAGAACCATGAATGCCAACAGAGATTGAGGTCTTTATGAACATAGCTGAGAGGTGATTAGATCTCTCCCACCTTTCATACAGATCAATCTCATCTGGAGTGTTGGTCTCAGTGATAGAAAGTGGTTCATCTTTCCTAATAGCATAACCAATGTCCATCCACCCCAAATAATGATACTTTATAGTTATCACCCCTCAATTCGGGAATGTCGCATTTCATATCAGAGAAAATTCGTAGGTTGTATGTGTGTGTAATATTGAACATACATGCTTATAACAAAAATTTAAGACTAATAAACCATATCATGTTTTACCAATGTAAATCATGCTTTAAAAATATAAATCTACCGACATACAACTTGCACGTGGGCTAAAGTTATAATTCAATTAGATCCATACATATAACTTTATGATAAAAATATCAAATTATTTCCTTATTCTTAATTCTTGCGGGTACATTAAGAATATAATTTGATATTAATTAATCATATAGTTAAAAATTCGTATCACTAAAGTCTACGTGGGTAAAGACATTAGCATAGCATGAATTTGTCTCAAATTGATGAAACTAGAATGCAGTTATATCCCCTAATGCCTGTGGGCTACTTAGAAAATATAACGCCATTCCATTCCACCCTAATTAAAAACTATGATCATAATTATCTACCTGTGGGCAAAGATTAATTATAACCACATATTCAACTACAATGGATGTCTTTAAATCATTGTGTGATGAATTTTGTTCATTAGAACAAAATAGAGTGTATGTGCCTAGTGAGGATGTTTTGGCTACTCCTTGATTCTACATACTCATCACAAGGACATCATACCATTGTGTATATTAATTATACATATGATATCTATAGGAATTTTGATTAATTAATTTAATCAACATAAGTGACTAAATAAAATCCTCCCACTTTGATGAAATTAATGTTACCAATATTAATCACCAAAATTAATCTTGTGCATTTAGATTCCAAATATGCACAAATCTTTAATGAGAATTTAATTGATCAATCTAATCAAATAAATGTGATTAAATAATCATCTGCGACAAATTCTCCCACTATTTTGTGCAATAAATCCAATATATATGCACATCTTAATGGAGGGATTATAATCAAATTGAAAGGAAAAATCCTATCAAATAAATGTGATTAAATAATCATCTTTGACAAATTCTCCCACTATTTTGTGCAATAAATCCAATATATATGCACATCTTAATGGAGGGATTATAATCAAATTGAAAGGAAAAATCCTATCAAATAAATGTGATTAAATAATCATCTTTGACAAATTTTCCCACTATTTTGTGCAATAAGTCCAATATATATGCACATCTTAATGAAAGGATTATTATCAAATTGAAAGGAAAAATCCTCCCACTGTTTTATGTATTCAAATATTGTTTAAAAATTAATTTTGACAATATTCAACTTAAAGTGGGCTTCAACAATTTGAAAAAGATATTTAATTGTCTGAAATTAATGTTTCCAAAATATGTAGACAATTAAATAACTCAGAACTACTGTAAAAGTTGCCAAAATTAACTTTTCTCAATTTAAACAATTAAATGTAATATAATCAGAATTATACATAAAACAGAAGTTTATGAAGATTATAATCTTTATTTAGCAAACAATTTGCAAATTATTTAACCCACAATTCAATTCTGTAGATTATTATTTCAAAGCGCAAAGCGCAAATTTCTTTCAATCATTCCAGAGCCCAAAACATGATAAAATCAATCCAAAATATTAAATCACAAGGTTTTCAAATGAGATGCTTAATGAATGATAGAAATAATGATTTTGCAACTCTGAAATTTTTGGCCTGACGCAAATGCCAACCATTAAAGCATACACATTATGCAATCCAATGTGGTTGGCCCCACCCAAAAAATATTCAAATGCCATTTGATATTAATAAATCATTTAAACGTAATAATGATTCATTTTGCGAGATGAAGGGATTAATTGATTAACTAAATAATCAAATTAAAACAAAAATCCTCCCACTGTTTTATGTATCCAAATATTGTTTAAAGAATTAATTTTGGCATAATTCAACTCAAATTTGGCTTCAACAATTTGAAAAAGATATATAATTGTCTAAAGTTAATTTTTCTAAATATTTAGACAATTAAATAACTCAAGAATAATAGTAATAATTTTTCAAAAGTTTCCAAAATGTGAAAGTTGCCAAAATTAACTTTTCTCAATTTAAACAATTCACTTGATATAAGAAAATATATTCCACATAAAACAGTTGCCAAGAAAATATATTCCCCATTAAGAAATTTTCCTAGAAGGAATTAAAAGATTTAAATGCCCAGAATAATTGCTCTCCACATTTGAACAATTGGCCGAGTGGTTTAAGATTCCAAATTAAGATATTAATCTGAAAATTTTGCTTATCAATTAATAAATCATTTAAACCAATAATAATTCATCTCCTGCCATATATGTGTGCGTAACCACGCACCCACAGATCTTAGGTTCGAAGCCCAATTATGACATTTACAAAATTTTCTAACCGAATAATAAATCGGTATATTTATTAACAATTCACATTTAACCAAATATGAAGGCGTGACATACTGGCAGCACCCAGGAACTCAACACGCATGGTCCGCTATTCGAATCCTCCCAGACCATTCCAAGCGTTTTTTTTTCTTTTCAAATCATAAATAAAAAATAAAAAAAAAAACACTGTAGATCATCTTCCTTACCCGGTTCAGGACCCGACACATCAACCCGAAAAATTCCCGAAATTTCAGTAGCATGAATGATCAGGAAAAGGCGTTTTTTACCGTAAAAATCACAGAAAAACCGATTTAAAGAAGCAAACACAAAACCCAAAAGAAATCTCTGATAAATGGTTTCGTAAGGCTCTCCAAAATCATCCATGAATAAACATTATGAGCATATGAGAAACAAACATACATATATCTGAAAAACCCATATGTTTATTCGAAAAGCCATACATCTATTGCGTATTAATTAGGCCGTTACGGTATTAATGGACGGTTACAAAACCAGCAATAATGTGGGCCATAAATAGAAATATAGGAATATTGAATACAGTATTGAATACAGAATCAAATATTCCAACATATCAAATAAAAACAAGACAGGCATAATAATATCCAGTGAAGCCTCCCGACTGTCCCCACTTTGTATGTCTCTCTTTCCTTCTTTTTTTGGGCCAATGAAAGATTCATTCCACCAACTTTACACGATGCATCAGTTCACAACGGCATTATACAAATATATATCATACAAAGTACTATCCAAAAGACTATACTACAACATCAAAACAGCTTGATATCAATCTGGAGCTCTCAAAACAGATCTTGTGTACTTCTCCAATAGCTTCCACAAATGTGCCAGCAGTCTTGAAACCCAATCAGACGGGCATGACACACCAAATGAAACTTTAGTAACCCAATCAGTTACTACGTTTGCTTTTCTGGGAATCCAATCACAAGAACTGGATATTTTCAAGGATATTAATGCATCTTCTATCACTCGGAGTGGCATCCTCTAAGAGATACTTAATTAAAATCTGATTATCATGGATCCTATCTATAAATTACATGGAGCATCTAACTTTAAATATTATTACAACAGTCTATGTCTATGATTACAACAACTAATAGCACCACCAAATGGATCAGCGAACTTTATACCCTTAAAAAGACTCTTCATTGTTCAGTAGGAGCAGGGACGGAACTTGGAACAAACATTTGGGGGGCCAAATGTATCCTGGATTTTAGAGACCTTAAACTTAATCCCTACAAAATCTAGAAGCACTAGATAATGTGATTAATATGGCAAAAGAAATTACAACTTTGCGTAGCTTTTTTAGCTGTCATGCTGATTGCTTATTCCTTAGCAACAATTTATAGTATGCTCTTGGTTCTAGCATGAAGCAAGAGTTTTAATATATTAATTTCTGTGATTGTGAATCTCTGGTTCAACCATAAACTTCTTGAAATTGAACACCACAACATTGGAAGGCAAGAGGCTGAAGTTTAAAATGAAACATCAATTAACTTCATCCACATGTGTAGTGTAGAATGGGTAAAAGCATAGTAAAGAGTACACCACAAAAGTAAATTTCATTGATAAGCTAAAATTTTTAGACAATTAGAATGAAATATAGAAAAAAATAACAAGATTAACATAAATCACATAAGACCCCACATAGAACAAAGATTGAATTATAAGCCCCAAAGATATAAAAAGGCTGACCTGCAAATGTCCTAAAGCAAATTGGGGGGCCAAAATTAAATTTCACATTATATTAATTTTTTTTTTAAAAAAAAATTCTAAACAATTTTTTATTTTTATTTTTTTGGGGGGACCACGGCCCCCTTGTATCAATGAAGGTCCGTCAATGAGTAGGAGGTACACGGTCGACAATACTATCTGATCCAAACAAATTTTTCCGGTAAATAACATCCCATTATTATAATTTAATAAATTGTAGAAGCAAAATAATTTAAACATCTTTATCTTTTGACAATAACAAATATAGTAATAAATTTCAATTTCTAAACCATACGACCAGGAATAAAAACAAAACTCTATATATATTGAGTCATCAATCAATTACCTCGAAATACGTAATAAATTATTTTGTTTGACAAAACCGGTTTAAAACAGTAAATCATAAATAAAATAGACGTGCAAAATTCTATCCCTTAAAGCTATGCTATAGTCTATCTTGAAAATGTTAATTATAACTTTTAATAAAAAAAATTGAACCCTCCACGTGTAATTAAAAAAAATCATGTATTCAATCGGTTGAATTTAATTTAAATATAAGATTTAAATTATTTCTCATATTTATTATTTTCCCCTGAATTACTTTTACCGATAACTTCTGAGTTTTTATAAGGATAGTTTCAAAATGCAAATATTTAAATAGTGTTTTAGAAAAACAACATATATATTTTTTGACAAAGAACTAATTTAAATAATTTTTTAATCCTTATAAATTATTTATCTAGCTTAATATGGGAGCGGAGGGGGTATTTATTTTGAAGAGGACGACACAAGGGATGTATATGGTTCTGGTAGTAAATGTGCATATCTTTGCTGGATAATACATACCATGTTGAAGCAAATATATATGATCTAATAATTGATATTTAAAATATAATATGATTAAGTAATTTATTTATGAATTTCACCAAACTTTTTCTGTTGACGGAATGTCAGCCATATATATCTATATAAGGTCATGTTTTTTCTAAATTGGTTCACGTAATGGGCTGTGTAAATATTGATTACATTTTTATTAATATTACACCCCTAATTAATTTTCTTTATACATTCTCTTTTCATCATTTTTCTCACTACTACTCTCTTTTGAAAGATCATTTAAATGTTCTTAACAAAAAAAACTTTAAATGCTATAACTCTAATCAGCTACTCCATCATATGATATTTAAGCCGAAAGAAAACTGTTGCTTAAATAATATCTTTAATCTCTGATCAATTTACATAATTGTTTTTGGTGAAATAAATTCCGCATAAGTGATGATGTTGAGATGAGGGATCTTAGACAAACCAGATGTGATATCCCAAATTATTGAATTTGGAAATTAAATTATAATATGAGATTAATCATGGAAAATTGGCCTTAATTATTATGAGAATTAATATTTAGAATTTAAGACATATTTTTCTGTAAAGTAATGACAAATTGTTAGAAAATAATTTTTGATCTAAAAACTATGGAATAAATAATTTACGGTCTAGAGAATTAATTGGGATTGATATGGTGTGGAACCCACAAACTAACCTCTCAATATACATTTCTCATTGGGCCTAATATTTACACGACACATAGCCCTTATTTCCCCACTATTCCTATTCTGCATGTATAAGCCACATACTCAATTAATTATTTTGGTCAGAACCAATTCAGATCAGAAGCCTAAAACGCAGCCCATATAACACAAGCTCAAACTAAGCCATTTCATCATTTAAGCCCAACACATGCATCAGCCCATAACCCCCCTTTCAGCCCAACACGTAAAACACATATACTCCTTTTTTTTCCCCATTAAACTCATCCGGCCAAACACACATATTCTCCTCCAATTGCATGAGCTCCACGTGTATACTTCCTCTCTTTTCTTTTCTTTTTTACGCCAGCAACCACACAACACATGGAAAGGGATCATCTTCTTGTCCATTTTCTGTCCATCCCTCCCCATCCTTCATCTTGATCGTCAAAATATTGATCCAAGAGACCAGAATGACTTTTGACAAAACCGTGCTTGGTTTTTTCAAAAACAAATCTGATCCATTGGATCAAGATTTTGACGGTCAAGATAAAAGATGGGGAGGGATGGACAGAAAATGGAAGGGGAGAGAAACCCAACCTCATAACACATACATATCCCCATTCCTCACTTCAGAATCCTCATTCTCTCTTCTTCCGGGAAAAAAAAAAAAACGCACACACCCCTCTCCTCCTTCCTTGCCGTAAAACACACACACACTCCCTTAATCTTATCCACACTCCCACCATCCGAACACACACACACACATTCCCTTTCAACTCTCAACCCTCCATTTCTGATTCATTCACTTCGGCCAGCCACCTGCAAAAACAGAAGTGATAATGAGAGCGTGAGCTGAATTTGAGGGTGAAGCGAGAGAGTGTCGGACTATCAAGGAGGGTCCGATTGTTGCATGCAAACCCAGAAACTAACTAAGGTGAGTCTTATAAACTCATTCCCAACTTCATTTCAGCTGATTCTTGGTGTTCTTGGAGTCATTAAGTTGCTGATGAAGTGAAGAGTTTACAGTGATAGTTGCTATCATCAAGTTTCTGTCCTTAAGTGTATTTGCACGTCAATTTTGAACTGATTTTTGGACTCCTCTGACTCTATAATCAAACTTTAAGATCATGCATGTCTGTTGTATGCACATAGGGTCTGATTTCCAGAAGGTTTGAGTCATAAAAGGAAGTTGCATATGTTGTTTTACAACTGAGTAGGAGTCCGAAAATATGGGATGATTTTCAGGTCATTTGTAGGGGTTAAAGGTTGATTTTTTCTATGAACATTTTACAGGAGATAGTACTATCCTTGAGCTTTAAAATGAGTTTTGGATCACCTTAAATGGAAATCTATAGCTCGAGTTATAATTTTTGGAAGTTGAGTCATGAATTTGGAAAAAATTCTGACGTGGTTCTGGAATGTCGATTTTTGAGTAAGCCAACACCTAAGTAAATGACCTCTTCTGAACACAAAATTTTGTGAGTATATAGTTAACCTATTAAGCTTTAAAATGAGTTCAAGAACACCTTATTTGGATAAGTATATAAGGAGTTATGATTTTCAAAGTTGGACTCTGAAAACTGATAAGCTTCTGTATCCAGATTTGGGCTGTCATTTTCGCATAGGATTTTGACTGGGCATCTGATGTCAATTTTTCATAAATAAAGTAGACATTGTAAGATTTATTTGGGTTAAGTTTTAAAATATTTTTTAAAAGGGTTTTTATTTTTCAGGTCTAAACCTGATTTGGTGGTTTAACTTCTTTGTTAATTAATACATTTGATGCATGATAGGAGAAGTCATCACTTTGTTCTAAGCAAAGAACATGGGCGTCACACCAGAGTTTGGCCTCCCTCCATTAGATTGGGTTGATTCAAACAGGACGCAAGCTTTAACTAACGATATTGCTATGACAAAATTAAACATGTCTATCTTACAAGCTTATCCGACGCTTCACTGATACTCCGTATTTTCTTATTGTTCCCTTTATTTGACTTCTGAATCAACATATTACAGAAAACCAACTCCCTATGATCAAAACACGACAAACGCGAATTTCCCCTTTCACACTTCAATTTCAGAGAGCCATTTAGATCTTGAATCATTCTTCTTGTAATGGGAGTGCTATATGGTTCTTGGCAAGCAGGCAAAGATCATTCTTCTTGTGCATTGTTATCCCTGGTATGACTTCTGTGTCAATGTCTTGCTCCTCAATCCCATCAGGCAATTCCCAATCAAAACAGTGAATAAGATTGGCAAGCATTAGCTCCACAGTGATTACTCCCATTTGTATTCCAGGACAAATCCTGCGTCCTGCTCCAAAAGGAATCAGCTCAAAATCATGGCCTTTGAAGTTTATTGAACAGTCGAAGAACCTTTCTGGATAAAACTGTTCTGGGTCTTCCCATGTCTCAGGGTCTCTGGCTATAGCCCATGCATTCACAAAAACTAGAGTCTTGGCTTGAATCTCATACCCTTCTATGTTGCACTTTTCCATGGATTCTCTCGGCACGAGCAAGGGCGCAGGTGGGAACAATCTCAGAGTCTCCTTCACCGTTGCTTTTACATATGGAAGCCTCTCTATATCCTCTTCACTTATAAATTCTTTCCTGCCATATAACTTTCTGATTTCGCCTCGTACTTTTTTCATGACTCTGGGATTCTTCATAAGTGAGGTCATCGCCCAAACTAATGTCGCCGCACTCGTGTCTGTTCCTGCAATAAATATATTCTGCATCCACAATATAATAAGACAAATTAATTGATCAGTAACCCTCAAAACATACAATTTAAATATTGCAGCGGAAAAAGACATAAGAGACAACATTACCATGAGCAAAGCTTTGATGTTGTCCACAGTGAGATCAACCGAAGTTGAGTGATCATTCATTATTTGAAGAAAGATATCAATGACGTCTTTTTGATCAGTTTGAGGATTTTTTGGATTCATGTGGTCGTCGATGACTTGCTGGTAGAACATGTCGAGCTGCTTGAAGGTTTTATCCAGTCGACTATGAAGTCCTCTGATTCTATCAATCCATCCCAACCATGGTATATAATCTGTGAAGCAAAACTCTGTCCAAAGGGCCTGAGTTTCGTTGAGCAGTCCATGAAATCTACTTCTGTTCTCGCTTCCTTTTTTATTGTCTTCCAACTCATACCCCTTTCCGAAAGCAATCTTACAAATCAAAGTTCCTGAGAAAGACATCATAGTCTCGCTGAGGTTGATTACTTTGTGAGAAGCAGCAGATTGAGACAACATTCGAATTGTTCTCGAAACCTCGTCTTCCCGAATGGGACGAAAAGAGTGGATGCGCCGAGTGCTAAACAGGTGGAGCGCACACAATTTGTTCACTTCTCTCCAATAGTCACTGTAAGGAGTGAAAACCATGTCTAGGCCGTTGTACGACAACTTTTGTTGAGCAAGCAAGGATGGTCTGCTGGAAAATACGAGGTCGTGGGTTTTCATGACTTGTCTGGCAATTTTGGCAGAGGAAACAACTATGGTGGGCTTGAGGCCGAAGCACAGGAAGATGAGAGGACCATATTGCTTGGAGAGACGCCATAGATAGCGATGTGGTGTAGAGTTAGGAAGCTGGTGAAGATTTCCTATGAGAGGAAGACCAGAAGGACCTGGTGGAAGATGTGGTCTTGGTCTTGTTGTTCTGTAGACAAGAAATACGAGGAAGATAGATGAGAAGAGAATGATAAGTGCCAACATTATTCAGTGTGCGTGGAGCTAAGCACTCGATTCTAAGTTTTATAGTAGACAAGAAATACAGAAAAGAAAATAGAGGAATGGTTGCCATTTACGGCCCGAGTCGGCGCGCATAAAAATCTTCTGTAGCTATTAATTTTTCATTGCTTGAAATGGAAAGGATTTTTGGTCCAAGACGCATGAATAAATGTGTGGAAATAGCGGCCGGGCGCCTTTATTGTCATTTCCTTCTTATTTTTCTTGGCTTTGTCCCGAATCATTTTGTGGATTTAGTGTTCTTCGGATTCAGGATCTTTGACTTGCTTGTAAGGGTTTCCATCATTTGAAGTGATTGAGGATCTTTGACTTACTTGTTCATATCTTTACTTGTAAGGATTCAATGGATCGAGAGTTGGAACAACGATTGAAATGTTTGAAAGTAATTTTTTAATTGTGATTTACGTAATACAAGATAAGTATGTTTGATGAGTGTTATCTCAACTTATGTGTATAAACACTTATATGCATAAACACTAATAAGCCTTCCAATCTCTCAACCAAACATGCTTTCGATGAAGAGATATTTACCACCTGTATCAATAGATTTGGCTCACCCTTCCTTATATGATTGCTTCTTCTCTTCATTCCTCGGAGAAAGATGTTAGATATTTTCTTTATTTAAATGAACATTCAAATTCAAATATATAATCATTTGTATATAACTCTAGGGATAAAAAAAATTGTGGGTTGAGTTATGAAAATAAAAAAAGAAATAGTAGGCTGAGATATATGGATAGAAATATATACAATTATATTCAAATTTTAAATCTTCCCAGCGTCAGGAAAAAAAAACACATTTAAACCTAATACTTTTGGCTTCTCAGGTTAGTGGACTCCATTTTCCAAATGAATCAACTAAATTATCCACTTGTAAATCAGTTATATATTAATTTTAGACGGAAAAGTAAATAATAATAAGCAAGAATAAATAAATAACATACCTTAAAATATCTTTTAGATTCTTCTTTTCTTCCACCTTTCCTTCTCTCCTCACTCTCTCACTGTCTCTGCGTCTTACTCATCGAAGACACACACACTACGCTACACACAACACACACACACTTATATATATTAATAAGGCGGTGGGAGGTAATTATTACTCTCCCACCGTCTTAACTTGTGGTGGGCAGCACGTAACACAATATATATATATAATAATGTATTATTATTATTATTATTATTATATTATGATTTTATTTTTAATTTTAAGATATTACATCAACCAAAGATGCTTTCGATGAAGAGATATTTACCCCTTGTATACATAAATTTGGCTAACGTACCCTTCCTTATATGATTGGTGTTGGATGTACTTTTTAAAAAAATATGGGAGAATTCGTACTAAGGCCCAATTAAGGTCCAAAAATGTAAAAAGGGCCCCAACCACTTTCCTCTATCACAAATGGCCCTAGGGCCCTTTCTGCAATTTAATGTGAAAGCGAAATGACAAAAAAACCCAAATTACTTTTTGAAAAAGCACCGCACACTCGAAAATCCTTGGCTCGATCGCTCTCTCCCCTTGGCTCGATCGCTCTCGAAACTCTCTCCCTTGCTCGCCTCGATCGCTCTCTCTCCCTTGCTCGACGGCCTCTTGGTTGCAGCCATCTCCTTGCACGATCGCTCGCTCGCGCCTTGTCGCCGTCTTCCCTTTGCTCCGCCACCGTCTCAAGTTCTGTGTAGGTAAGATTTTGGGGATTAGGTTTTTTTGTCCCATTCTTTTGGTCCCATTCTCCCTATTTCTTAATCGCACTCCCCTTCCCAAAAATGGAGTACATATAAGCTTAATGAAGGTCTGCGTTTTATATTGCTGCCTAAAATTTATTTTGATTTGCCGTATTTGCTCTTTTGTTGTTGTTGTTTTCACAAGTTCTTTCCTTGCTTATTTCACAAAAAGCATTGTATAAACATTGATACTCTCAATCTGTTTCAGCAACCAAGACCCTGAACAGAGGTATTTCTGAGTTTGTAGTGATAGCAGCAGACACTGAGCCACTTGAGATTCTTCTCCATCTTCCTCTAGTTGCTAAGGATAAGGTGACTTTGGATGCTTCTTTTGTTTTCTGATTTTTTTTTCCTGCAATGAATTGAATTAGCAGTTTTATTTCATGTTCTTGGCCTTTTCTGTCTATTCTTTTATGCATTGGTGTTTTGCCAAAATTTGTTGTTTGATTGTTATGTAACTAGATACTATGCCTACCTGTTCCCTGGATTATTGAGAAATGATAAGCTAATCTTTTAAATATTTGTTATATGCTAGGAAGCTACTTCATTCAGCTATGCCTCTGTTGATATTCTCATGGCCCATCATCTTAATGTGAATGGCCTTTATCTTTTTGGTTGTCATACTGAAGAATCCTTGAATAATTTATTCATCTCTTGTCCATATGATAAATCCATCTGATTTGGATGTTTTTCAATTCAACTTACCACCCTACACTTTTCTTCCTTCAAATCTTGTTTCAAAACCGCCCTTCTAAATCTATATAATGATGGGCATAAGCCTCTTTACATGGTATAATTGTCCTATTAAATACACTTTGGCATAAGCAAACATTGCATTGCGCCGGTTAATTCAATGTTAGTCTTAATTAAGGTCCTGCTGAAAGATTTTGTTTTTGGCCATTATCATGTCAAAAGATATTGATGCCTTACTCTCTTCAATCTTCATCTTGTAGTATGCAGCTGGTAGAGCATTCTCACGTTGCATGTTGTAAAACTTGAAATGCAAACACTCATATGATCTATGCATTTTTGGTGCATTTTTAGACCATGTTACATTCTGTTAGGTTGGGATCATGATATGGTAGTTTTGACTTTTGATCTGTATTGTCTTTAACTTGCCTCATATTCCTTTATAATACTCCCTATTATCTTTAAATGAACTTCGTTTACAATTTTTTGTAGGTATTTGAGCAACAAGGTGTAACATTAGAAGCAAAAAAATGTCCAAATTAGAACAAAGGGATCGAAGATTCTCTGGTACAACCTTTTCACGGAAGAATTCTTCAAAAAATGCGGCCTCACGTAAGGGCAAGGGAAAGGCTAAGTTAAGAGGCGAATTGAGTGTACAAGTGACGAAGCCCGGAAGAGGCTAAGTGGTAAAGAAAAGGTGAATACACAAAGAGGGCTAAAGAACCGAGAGCCCGGTGAACGAGAAGAAGAAGTATTTGGTGCCCTTTCAGACTAGATGTGTCCCAAACACATTCTTCCAAGTTTGCAACAACTTGAAAGGAAGACCCGAGGCAATGAGAAGGCTAAAGGTGATCGGGTTTGATGGGTTGGTTGATCTTAGTTGCCGACCAGATCAACCGGTCCTTATGTGCCCAAGATATATGAACCGCTTTGATCCCCCTACAAAGGAAGTGTGCATTAGGGGGGACACTAGAGTGATAGGGGCAGAAGATGTCCATCAATTGATGGGTCTTCCTTGTGGGGGGGAGCCCATAAAAATAAACATAAACGACCAGCACTCCATTTTCAAGGACCTTAGGAGTGTATACAAAAGTATTGCTTACAAAAAATTGGAGACTGGTTAGAAGAAAAATTGGATCAAAATTTTGAGTTTCTGTTTGTCTTGTTCGCCTTGGGTACCCTATTGGCGCCCAGTGCATCCGTCTACGTTAGTGACCGTCTTTTGAAGCTGATGGCGGTTACTAAGGATGCAATTGCCCATTTTGATTGGTCCTCTTTCATCATTCAAGAACTCTGCGAAGAGATTCAAGAGTTCAAGAAGGATTCCGAAGTCCAAGACAATAAAAACCGAATCAGGGCGGTTGCCTATACTTCCTTATGGTAAGTTGTGTTTTACTATGTTTGCAAGTTCAGCAGACTTATTAATGTATAAGCTGTTGTTACTAATTGTTTCATTTCATTTTTCTCGACTCTTCTCGTTTCCAACATTTCCCATTGGGTGATGTTATACCCTCTCCACATCAGTCTCCTATGGCCTTTTGGACCGACAAAAATGTGAAGAGGAGAGTGTCGGTGGAGAAAAGAAGTAAAAAAGGTCTCCTTCTTCGCAGCAAGCCTCGTCAGCAACTTCCTCAGGCATCAGTCCCTCCATTAACATCGTTTGACCCCGACACCATGCTTACACACCCGGTAATGTGTCACAACAAATAATCTTTAACCTATTGATTTGAAAATGTTGATGTTGTGATATCTTCTGTAATAAGGCATATATGTTTTTCAGGTAGTGCGATCGACATACGCACGGCTGCTATACAACTTGCAACAAGAAATGCTGGCGCTTCAGTGAGGCGACCTACAATCGGCCAACTACCTCCGACGAGTCTGACGATGACGATGGGGATGGACATGACACAGAGGAGGAAGAACACAGAGTTGAGGGAGATGACATTATTGACATTGAAGAAGACACACAACATGGAGAGGAGACACCTAGTCATGTGGATGGTGGTCTTGGCGGGGAACATGAGGTGAAAGAACCTGACCAGGATGTGAAAGAACCTGCACTGGAATTGAGGCGGTCTCAAAGGGTAGTAATTCCTAGTAGCGTCTTGAAATCCCCGTGGATCGAGCCAAAGCGGAAGTCCAAGGGGAGAGGACATATGATGAGAAAGACACCCTATTTGAGATGTGCACAAAGTCCGTTCCGAGAGATGAGGTCATGGAGTAAGTTTCAATAACCGTTTCATACATGTAACTTGTCATATCTCAAAATCCAAATTTGGATTAACATTGTCATATTTGTTAATTTAGGGAATTTGTGGATATGCATAACTACTTCCTCACAAGGGAAGAGCTACAATGTCTGACTCCACGAAGTTGGATTAACAACAAGGTACGGTCCCTTTAGTTATCAAACTATATCCTTATCCTATATTCTCTATACTATAAAAATTCATGTTTACTTCTAACATCACCATGATCATGACCATATGTTTTTGTTGGTTTACTTCTCCCATATGAAGCTGATGACCATGGTAGCGAAGACATTGGTGGCTGACCAATTAGAGAATGGTGGTGTTGTCCAAAGACATATTTTCACGGCCTCATTTATGGAAAAATGATTAATTCTAAGCGAAATGGACAATCGAAGCCAATGTTGGGAAATTCTTCCCGAAAAGTTGGATACAACATTGCTGATCGCGATTTCATATTTGGCCCCACACTCTTCATTAATCACTGGTTTTGTTATGTCTTGGATACAAGAACAATGGTTTTCTACGCTACTGGACTCCTTGGTTGAGCACGTAACTTATTATCGGATGCAACATGAAAAGGAGAATCCAACGCTTAAGACAACCAAGAAAAAGAAGAAAACAAATCTTGGACAAGTCTAAGGACCTTATGGCAAATAAAGTGGTAAGTTCAATTGAGATGTCTCTGCATTTTATTGTCTTCTTTGATTTGAGCCTTTACGGAGGTATTTAGACAAAGTATAGATTCTGCAGAAATGGTATCTTTGCTTCCGCTATTATGTATGAACCGTGGGTGGAAAATTTGGTCATCACGTGACTCCTTTAGTTGTTATGCTCAATTACTCTTATTGCTTGTTTGTATAGTTGTTATCATAAAATTTTGTGGGACATGTCTAACTGTTTGAACTTCATTTTCAGCGCAATCATTTCTTGGCTATACTCCGAACGCTCAAGCCGGAGTTGTTACAAGATGACCACAAAATCCCCAAAGATGTTACATGGGCTAAAGTCCACGTCCAACCGGACACGTATGTTACTTATTATCGGTTTTTTTCGACCCATTATTAGAAGTTTGATAGCTGCTCTGACTAGAACGCATTTGTCTAATTTATTTCAGGCATTCTTGTGGGGTTCATGTGCTTACATGGTTACAAATGTGGGATGGCTCGAGCAAGGAGAGGATGGGCACACAATGCCATTCTACACGGACGAAGAACTTCATGAATTGAAGGTCGGGTTGTTGTGGTGGCTAGTCACCCATCCTAGCAACAAGCATCGAGCTAAAGTGTTGTCGTTGATGGAGAACTTCCGAAGCAAAAGAAAAGACATTAGGATGCATAGTTGTTTTGCAAATAGCCTACGATGTTAACTTTTGTAATTGATTAGGATGACCTTCATTTGTTGTTTTGCAAATAGCCTACGATGTAAACTTGAAAACAGTTTGACAATTTTGTCTATAATAGTGAAAGTTGAGGCAAAAGTGTCTTAAGCTTCAATGTGTCAAATGTTACTTGTTTACTATATCGATTGTCTTGAGTTTTTTTCCTACATATTTGTTCTTGGAAACTCGTCGGTGTATGTGAACAATATCGGGGGTCATTTACGACAATATCGGGGGTCATTTACAACAATATCGAGAGGTCATTTACCACAATATCGTGGGTCATTTACGACAATATCGGGGGTCATTTACGACAATATCGGGGTCATTTACCACAATATCGGGGTCATTTACCACAATATCGTGGGTCATTTACGACAATATCGGGGTCATTTACCACAATATTAGGGTCATTTACGACAATATCGGGGTCATTTACGACAATATCGGGGGTCATTTACGACAATATCGGGGTCATTTACCACAATATCGGGGTCATTTACCACAATATCGGGGTCATTTACGACAATATCGGGGGTCATTTACCACAATATCGGGGTCATTTACGACAATATCGGGGTCATTTACGACAATATCGGGGTCATTTACGACAATATCGGGGTCATTTATGACAATATCGGGGGTCATTTACGACAATATCAGGGGTCATTTACGACAATATCAGGGGTCATTTACGACAATATCAGGGGTCATTTACCACAATATCAGGGGTCATTTACGACAATATCAGGGGTCATTTACCACAATATCAGGGGTCATTTACCACAATAGTTTTCCCAAAGGTACGTGTCACCCCTTTATTGATTTTCAGGAACTCTGAACTGTAGTTTTCCTTTACATGCCTATAGCAAAATGCATGTCTCTCGGTGCCAAATATATCTTTTACAGCACCAATAATGAAGTTATTCCGATCGTACACAATTGTTATGACCATTGATCCCGTAACTGCTTTTACACTATTTAGAAACCAAGCCCAATCATCGTATGTCTCACCACCGACAATGCCATATGCTAAGGGAAACATTTGATTGTCCGCATCATACGTACAAGTCGACAACATTGTTCCCCTATAAGGGCCACCGAGATGACATCCATCTATATATAGTATTGGCCGACAACCATTTAGGAAACCTTTAATAGAGCAACCATATGCAATAAATAGCCTCTCAAATTGTTATCGGGTGACCCTTCCCATTTTGCAACCGTGTCGGGGTCACTCTCTATGAGTCTCATATACACAACCAAGGAATGACCTTGTAAGAGTCCTCAACTCGTCAGTGCAATTGCCTCACGGCTCTTTGTTTCGCCCTATATGCTTGACCATAGTTCAGCCACACCCCATACTCACTATACAAGTCCGTTCGAATTTCATTTGCCGTCTTGTCAATATTACATCTCACACCATCAATTACAAGCGATGATGTCAAGCTACATTTGGGTGGATGAGATACAATAAGGGTATCCCGTGCATGGTGTATGTGTGCTCCTCTATATGTTCTGATGATTAGGAAAGCGGTATCTTGACGTTCTCCCGCTGAATACGCACCCATGTACCACGAACATCCATCAACCTTGCACTTCACTATTATCTTTTTGGGCTTGTTCTTTACAAATTTGTAGGAAAACTTGTGTGCAATGTTTGTATTTATACAACGTTTCACGGAGGGTGACATCATTTGCAAAAATCTGTCCTTCTCCCATGATCAAATCCTTCCATTTCGAATGATTCATTGTAGGCATGCTTGATGGTACACTTTGCGAAGAACACGGCAATGATAACAAGTCTTGAGTTTCAGTGAACATTTCAGGGGGAGACATAGACAACACAGCTGCACCTCCAAAGACTTCATCCTCCCGCGACAAACAACAATTATTAGTGCAAGTAATGAGAACCAAGTAATGACAATTTATATAGGAACAAAATACATTTCTTAACACAACAAGACTTACACTTCTTGCTCTTCCGTTTGAACATTCATTCGTTGCGGTCTATTGTCATTAACCCCATTTTCTTCAACGTACACATGACAATATGTTTCATTATACCTTATCAAATGTTCAACCCTTCATCATCTACAAGATCAACAAATGTAGATGCATCCATGCTTAGTTTGAACTTCACACAAATGTCAGTACTTTCATCCCCATTTAAAGACGCAATGATTGATCAACTCCGATATGTTGTTCCTTCTTTAATGCATTTTGTTCTTACCCTTCCACCAACATAGTCACTTTCTTGTCCTTCCCCACAAACAATGTTACCCCCCACATGGAAGAAACATAATAGATTCTTCCGGAAGTACTAGCCATCTTTAATTATGATCTGCAACATAAAGTTAGTATTAACAACTTTAACAAATACATTAGCAACTAAAACCGTAGCTATTTACAACAATCTCATTTCACCTTTATCACATTCAAATCATCCCCCTAACAAACAGACCTCCCTTTGTTTCCATGCCCAAAAACAATCAGAACCTACAACGTTTTTACATTCACCTTGTATTAACAACTATATCAGTCATATTAACAACTATAACAGTCATATTAACAACTATAACAGTCATATTAACAACTATCCATTTTCAGCATTTTTACACCAATGCAGCTTCATCCTATTCCCATTAACACAACTTTCCCTCTGTTTTCAACCCAAAAAACAGAGCAACATTTTTCCACCCAACCCTAAAATGATTAAAGTCCAACTAGAATGGTGATGATGATATCTTGATGAAAAACTTAGTATTTCATACCTATTTCCAAGCCGATAATAGCATAAATTTGGCCAAGCTCCAACCTTTCAACCAGCTGACCTTCTAAGTGGAAAAATATGTTCAAGAACAAATAAAAACCCACTGAGTTCAGAATAATGCAGCAGATGATCAGAAGACACGTGGGAACAATCTGAGAATGAACGATCAGTTTCTCCCAACGTTGAGCAGATATAAACGATCGCTTGCCTTGCGTCTATTTCTCCTTACGTTATGTTTTTGTGATCGAGTTTCACTTTTTGCCTTTTTCATCGGCGCCAAAACGTCCGCCTTTGTCCAGACTCTCTTTCTTTTTTTATTAATCTAGGGATATTAATGTCATTCCATTCTTTCATCAAATAGCCATTAGGGCCCTAGGGCCATTTGTGATAGAGGAAAGTTGTTGGGGCCCTTTTTGCATTTTTGGGCCTTATTTGGGCCTTGGTAAGGATTCTCCCAAAAAATATTTAGTGTTGGATGTACTTTTTAAAAAACATCATGTGTGTTTTACACCTTAACCAAAAAAAAAAAAAAATAGAACCTGACTTTCCTCCTCTACCCTTATTGTCTGCTGCCCTCTTTTTCTACAAAACTGCATCATTTTGGCGCAAAACAGTGAAGCTGATGCCTTTTCTTTTTTAAAAGATATATTTTATGGTATTTACGAGTGTTAAAAAGAGACTTCAGAATACTAACCGGAACTAAAGAAATACTTCATTATCTTGAAAAATCATTTTAGGATCTTAAAAAAAATATCTTGAAGTATAGATCCTAAAATAATTTTTCAAGATCATGAAATATTTTTTCAGTATCCTTTTAGTACCATTCAGTACATTGAAATATTTTTTCAAGATCTTAAAATAATTTTTCAAGATCAGGATGTATTTTCTCAATATCAATCAATATTCTAAAGTATCTTTTTAGTACCATTCAGTAACTAAAATATTTTTTGAAAATCCTAAAATAATTTTTATCAGTCAGTATCCTGAAATATCTTTTTAGTACTCGTATATGAAATAAATTCTTTTTTTTCCTAAAAAAAAGCACCAGCTTCACTATTTTGTGTCAAAATGGTGCAGTTTTGTAGAAAATGAGGATATCAGACAGTAAGGGTAAAAAAGGTAAAGTCAGATCAAAAAAATAGCGAGGAGCGGTAATTTGTGTAACAATCCATGTGCCATAGCTTGAAATCAAAAGGATTGTCGTTTTCCTAGATATGGGAATAAAAGTGTGCCATAGCTTGAAATCAAAAGGATTGTCGTTTTCCTAGACATGGGAATAAAAGTGTAGCGTAGCGAGCGCCTCGTCGTTTTCTTCTGATATTTTCCTTTTGGGGTCTTTGTAGGGAATCTTTTTGTGGATTTTATCATTTATCCGGATTCTATTTTTTAATATATTTTATATGACACTAGATCCTAAAAATAAGCTACAATTAATTTTTTTTAGAGAAATTAAGAAATTTAATTAAATTACTTTAAAGTATTATATTTATCGTTTTTTGTTTAAACTAATTTTTCTTACTTATAAACTATATAAATTTAATCATACATAAGTCTACTTTAGGTTTTAATTTAGTCCCTTAAGTTTAAAAAGTATGTTTTTAGTCATTTTGTTCTAACATTGTTAATTCTCACTAACAGAAAATGATGACTTAACTATTAAAGCATGTTTAAATTTTAATTATTTAATATATCAATTTTTATAAAAATTAAAATAGAGGCAAAAAGATGTGTCTTCTCCTTATCCCCACCCTCCAGCTTGTTCGACAATTGCGTCTGCCCCCTGATACAATGCTCAAGGCTTGTCTAGTTCTGGATTATTAAGAGTTGGAGGTGAATTTTTGGCTGAACATTATCGTCACTGGACTATACTCTTGCCTCAACCTAAATGGGATAACCACCAAAAGTTTTCACCTTGCCTCAGTTCTATATCAAAAATCATCGCTACTGTATATGCTCCAGCGACACTAGGGCTTGATTTTAAGAAATTATAGCTATTAACTCAACACCTCATCCAGTCTTTCCTCCTCCTCCCTCAATGGTGGCCAGGTTTGCGAATAGGGAAGAAGACGGTCTTTTTGTCTCTATTTTAGTTATTAAATATAAAAATTATTATATTAAATAATTAAAATTTAAACCACATTCAACTGTCGAGTCATCATTTTCCGTTAGTAAGAGTTAACGGTGTTAGAATAATAGGACTAAAAACATACTTTATAAACTTAAGAGACAAAAATGAAACCTAAAGTAAACTTAAAAGACTAAAGATATACTTTAGCCATCTTAAAAACATTAAGTATAACTTTTAAGAAAAAAATTATAATAAAAAAAAGAGAGAACTCCATATAAAGACGATTGAAATAAGAAAATTCTATATAAGACTCGTAAACTCAACATATCTTAAAATTAACCCATTGTAGAATATTTAATTGTTGGTTATTTTTCAATAATACCCCAAATCCATAGTCCAAAGAAAAGTGGAAAGGAAAAGCCAGAGGTCGAATGTAACACTTGTTACCATCATTGCTTTCTCTTGTGTGCCCTGTGGAGCATGAACAACGCTGTGAGAAGTCGCCACTATCGCCGCGGTGAGAAGCCACCGCTTTTGCCATAAGGAACCCTATCCACTATTGCCCCGTGAGAAGTCGCCCCTTTCACCTTACAGTGCTTTTGTTTGAATTTGATTGTTCTCATGGTATTCTTTCTCTAACCCCATTTATGATTGTGCAAATACAGATTTACACCTCCTCAATTACAAGTTTCACAGCCAGCCAACTGGTAATGTCTATTTCTGATCTTTGTTGTTTTTCTTCCTATTTTCAATTCATGATTTTATTTATTTTTAGACATAGTCTTCCTCTCATAATCTGTGGAAACATGGATGATTCCATTTCTCTGTGTTTGGTATACGCCTGATTCACTCTAGACAATATGCACATTTGAATGGTATAAGTACTCTCTTACTAAGGCATTGATCAAAATCATATTTTCTGCCGTTAAGGTTCTTACGTACGTATAGCATGTAAACAATCTAATTTTGCTTCTTCTTTTTTTTTTTTTTAATAACTAAAGGATATAAAGGTAATTTGGCCCAAATTCTAAATCCCTAATTGTGTCACATAATCTAATTAATAATATGTTAAATTTAGTAACCCAAATTAGAATTTGGGTAATTCAATCATCTTTATATGAGATTTTCTCATAAAAAAAATTGAACCCTCCACATGTAATTAAAACAATCATGTATTCGTTGCAAAAAAAATTCATGTATTCAAATTTGATTTAAATATAAGATTTGAATCCACTTCATTTCTCAAATTTATTATTTTCCCCTAAACTACTTTTACTAACAACTTCTAAGTTTTTAAAAGGGTAGTTCCAAAATGCAAATAGTTAAATAGAGTGTGTGTATATATATTAAAATAACTAATTAATTAATTTTTTAATCCTTATAAATTATTTATCTAGCTTAATATGGGAGCGGATGGAGTATTTATTTTGAAGAGGACGACACAAGGGATGTCGTAAACTTTAACTTGGAATGTTTCCATCCATTTGTAGCATCATATACCAAACATGATAACGAAAGCCACATTCTACAAGGCTATATATATATACAAAGTGTTAATGCAACTCTAAATACTATATCTGTGAGACTGTGACTATGGATTTTTTATGAGCACCAAATTATTGGAAAAAAAAAAAAATCATGTTTTGTGATTCTTAGCGGCTAGGCAGATATCATTTTTCTTGTGTGTAAATTCAGCATAAGTGATGATGTTGAGATGAGGGATCTTAGACAAATTCGAGTTTGCCTCCGTACCATTAGATTGGGTTGATTCAAACAGGACACAAGCTTTAACTAACGATATTGCCTTGACTAAATTAAACATGTCTATCTTACAAGTGTATCCAGTGCTTCACTGATACTCCGTATTTTCTTACTGTTCGCTTTATTTGACTTCTGAATCAACATATATATTACAGAAAACCAACTCCCTATGATCAAAATACGACAAACGCGAAGTTCCCCTTTCACACTTCAATTTCAGAGAGCCGTTTAAATCTTGAATCATTCTTCTTGTAATGGGAGTGCTATATGGTTCTTGGCAAGCAGGCAAAGATCATTCTTCTTGTGCATTGTTATCCCTGGTATGACTTCTGTGTCAATGTCTTTCTCCTCAATCCCATCAGGAAATTCCCAATCAAAACAGTGAACAAGATTGGCAAGCATTAGCTCCACAGTGATTACTCCCATTTGTATTCTAGGACAAATCCTGCGTCCAGCTCCAAAAGGAATCAACTCAAAATCATGGCCTTTGAAGTCTATTGAACAGTTGAAGAACCTTTCTGGATAAAACTGTTCTGGGTCTTCCCATGTCTCAGGGTCTCTGGCTATAGCCCATGCATTCACAAAAACTAGAGTCTTGGCTTGAATCTCATACCCTTCTATGTTGCACTTTTCCATGGATTCTCTCGGCACGAGCAAGGGCGCAGGTGGGAACAATCTCAGAGTCTCCTTCACCGTTGCTCTTAGATAAGGAAGCCTCTCAATATCCTCTTCACTTATAAATTCTTTCTCGCCATATAACTTTCTGATTTCGCCTCGTACTTTTTTCATGACTCTGGGATTCTTCATAAGTGAGGTCATCGCCCAAACTAATGTCGCCGCACTCGTGTCTGTTCCTCCAACAAATATATTCTGCATCCACAATATAATAAGACAAATTAATTGATCAGTAACCCTCAAAACATACAATCAAATATTGCAGCGGAAAAAGACGTAAGAGACAACATTACCATGAGCAAAGCTTTGATGTTGTCCACAGTTAGATCAACCGAAGTTGAGTGATCATTCATTATTTGAAGAAAGATATCAATGACGTCTTTTTGATCAGTTTGAGGATTTTTTGGATTCATGTGGTCGTCGATGACTTGCTGGTAGAACATGTCGAGCTGCTTGAAGGTTTTATCCAGTTGACTATGAAGTCCTCTGATTCTATCAATCCATCCCAACCATGGTATATAATCTGTGAAGTAAAACTCTGTCCAAAGGGCCTGAGTTTCGCTTAGCAGTCCATGAAATCTTCTTCTCTCGCTTACTTTTTTATTGTCTTCCGACTCATAACCCTTCCCGAAAGCAATCTTACAAATCAAAGTTCCTGAGAAAGACATCATAGTCTCGCTGAAGTTGATTACTTTGTGAGAAGCAGCAGATTGAGACAACCTGCGAATCGTTCTCAAAACCTCGTCTTCCCGAATGGGACGAAACGAGTGGATGCGGCGAGAGCTAAACAGGTGAACCACGCACAATTTTTTCACTTCTCTCCAATAGTCACTGTAAGGAGCAAAAGCCACATCTAAGCCATTGTAGGACAATTTCTGTTGACCAAGCAAGGATGGTCTGCTCGCAAATACGAGGTCGTGGGTTTTCATAACTTGGCTGGCAATTTTGGCTGAGGAAACAACTATGGTGGGCATGAGGCCGAAGCGAAGGAAGATGAGAGGACCATATTGCTTGGAGAGTCGCCATAGATAGCGATGTGGTGCAGAGTTAGGAAGCTGGTGAAGATTGCCTATGAGAGGAAGACCAGAAGGACCTGGTGGAAGATGTGCTCTTGGTCTTGTTCTGTAGATAAGAAATACGAGGAAGATAGATGAGAAGAGAATGATGAGTGCCAACATTTTTCAGTATCCGAGGAGCCGAGCACTTGATACTAAGTTATATACACAAGTGGGGATCAATAAGGGCTAATTAACCACAAAAACAAGATGGGATTCTCACTTTTACCCTTTCTATCCCTTCACATCATTTGCCTCAATAATACTTAGTTTTAGGATGAAACAAAGCTAAGAAAGCCTTTTTTTCAAAAAAAAAAAAAAAAATTATCGACTGTAGAATACATTTTTCGGTAACATTCAATAGCACAAATTAATTTTTAATATACTCGTTACCCTTTTTTTTTTATGCCACCCAGTATCTAGCACCATCACCCCAAAATAATTTCTTAGTAGCACCTAGTATCCTAAAATAATCTTTAGTGTATTTTTTATTTTTTTTCTCAAGATTAGTGTATTTTTTAGCACTCAAGATACTAGGCATAGTTCTTAGACCCAAACAGGACCGGGAACCGGCGGGTAAACAGGTCCGGCCCGGGGGTCAAACCGGTTTGATTTTTTTTTTTTAAATAAATTTTTTTATTTTCTTTAGAATTTCATACTAATAACTCTAAAATCTTCTTTTTTTCACCGGTTTGACCCCGGTTTAGCTCCGGTTTGATTCCGATCTGACCCATTGACCCTTGACTCAATACCTAGATTGGTCTGGTGACCGGTCCGGGTTTCACAACCTTGTACTAGGTGCTACTAAGAAAATAATTCTATGTGATTGGTGCTAGATACTGAATGCCATATAAAAATATATTTTCGGGTGTTGAGTGTATTAAAAATTAATTTGATATATTGAAAATGTATTTCACAGTGATAGACTCCCCCCCGAGGAAAAAAAAAGGCTTCCCTGGCCAGTTTTAACCCCAAAGCTACGTTGTTTTGGGACAAAAAATGAGAGCAGATAGAAAGAGTAAATGAGATAATCCTAATCCCAAAAACATAGAAGAAAAAGAAATGAAATGAAAATGTTAAATTGCAAAAATACATATGAGAATTTCTCAAAAGTGTGCCTCCCAAAAACACAGAAAAAAATAAATTAAAAGTAAAAGGTTAAGGTTAAGGTGCAAAAATATACTTAAGACTTTCCAAAAGTGCGCTCAACACCAAATATTTTTTTGAAGGGCAAAAGTAACTGAACTTCCAAAATAAGTACAAAAATACAAATTGACCGTTTGTTTGAATTTTTTAAGTATTAAAGAGCAAAAAATACATATGAGATTTTCTAAAAACACGCTTGACACAAATATTTTTTTAGGGATAAAAATAACTATGAACATCCAAAATATGTGCAAAAATATATATTGACCGTTTGTTTAAATTTTTTGACTGAAAATAATGACATGGGGGACGATGTGAATGATTAAGAAACAACATGGAATATTAATTTGCTAGTTGGGCAAGGAAAATTAATCTTCACATAACCCTTTATCTCCACCTCATCGGCTCATCACTTTATCTCCACCTAACCCTTCCTCTCTTCTCCCTTCTCCCTTCCAAAAGAAGTGATGAGGTGGAGATAAAGAGTTAGGTAGAAATTATTTTCCCCTATCTAGTTAGCAAATTATTATTCCAAGTTGGAGAAATACTTACATGCTCCAAGAGTACTACGTTATCTGAACTCTGTCAAGTGAAAACATAATAATTTAAATCATTTTAATCTTAGTTGGCTGATGACTCATCTAAAAAAAATTTAAATTTTATCTTATTTTTAAGGAAAAAAAATATCAATTTTAAAAAAATGAAACAAAATGATCAACCAATACTTTTATTAAAAATAAGATAAAATTTAAATTTTTCAGATAACTCATCAGCCAACTAGGATTAAAATGATATGAGTGATTATGTTTTCATTGGAGAGTGTTGAGAAGACGTTGTACTCCTAGATTACGTAAGTATTTTTGTCCAAGTTGTTTCTTAATCATCTACATCATCCTCAATGTCACCATTTTTAGTCAAAAACTCAAACAATCCACTAATGATCAATGTGTATTTTTACATATATTTTGGAAGTTCACATTTACTTTCGTCCCTAAAAAAAAGCATTTGTGTTGGGCGTACTTTTGGCAAAATCTTATATGTATTTTCGCACCTTAACCCTTAAAAAATTTAAACAAATGATCAACTAACGATCAATGTGTATTTTACACCTATTTTGAAAGTTCATAGTTATTTTTATCTCTAAAAAAATATTTAGGGTTGGATGCACTTTTTAAAAAACATCATGTGTATTTTACAACTTCATCCAAAAAAAAAAAAAAATAGGACCTGACTTTCCTCCTCTACTCTTACTGTCCTCTGCCCTCCTTTTCTACAAAACTACGCCATTTTGGTGCAAAATAGTGAAGCTGGTGCTTTTTAAATATATATATATATATATATTTTAAGGTATTGACGGGTACTAAAAAGATACTTCAGGATACTGACCGGTATTTAAAAAATACTTTATAATCTTAAAAAATAATTTTAGGATCTTGAAAAAAATCATGAAGTAAATTTTTAGTATCAATTAGTACCCTAAAATATTTTTCAAGATCTAAAAATAATTTTTCAAAATCATGAAGTATTTTCTTAGTATCAGTCAATATCCTAAGGTATCCTTTTAGTACCAGCCAGTATCCTATAATAAGCGAAGTGAAGGAAAGCTGGGTAGAAAAAAATAGCGAGGAATGGTAATCTATGTAACAATCCATGCCCCATAGCTTGAAATCAAAAGGATTGTTGTTTTCCAAGACGCGAATAAAAATGGAACGTAGCAAGTGCATCGTCATTTTCTTCTGATATTTTTCTTTTGGGGTCTTTGCGGGGAATCTTTTAGTGGATTTTATCGTTGGATTGGATTTTTTTAATATATTTTAGATTGCATCATATCCTAAATATAACATACAATTATTTTTTTAGAAATTAAGAAAATTAATTAAATTATTTTAAAATTTATCCTTTTTTCTTTAAATTAATTTTCTGACTTATAAACTAATATAAGTTTAATCATACATAACATATGATATGATTAAGTAACTTTTAACTAAGTCTTATATTTAAGATGAGAGTAAATATATTTTTAAAGGTTTCTATCAATTGGCCCACACAATGGTGAGATATATAGCGAAATGAAGTGATGTTCACCACTCGTTTCATTAAATTTTCCTAACCCTTAAATTATGATTGATTCTTCTCTTCATTTCTCCTAGATAGACATGAGGAAATATTTAAAAAAAAAAAACATTAACCTCAAAATGATCATCATAATATCTTAAAGGTTAAAGTATATTTTTAGTTCCTTAATTAAGTTTATTCAGGTTTTAATTTAGTCTCTTAAGTTTATAAAGTATGAAGGAAAACTCTTGTTTTGGATGTCTTCAGAAGGGTAAAACAACAAATCTTGCGACAAGGAATGCTTCCCAATTGTCAATTGTCGTGTGAAAATTGGATTTGTATAAAAATCCAGGGCTTGTCTAGTTCTGGATTATTATAAGAGTTGGAGGTGAATATTTGGCTGAACATTATCATCAAGGGACTATATTCCTGCGACACTAGGGCTTGATTTTCAAAAATTATAGCTATTAGCTCAACACCTCATCTTGTCTTTCCTCCTCCTCCCTCAATGGTAGATAGCCACGGTTGAAGGGGGAGAAGATGGTCTTTTTGTCTCTATTTTAGTTTTTAAATATAAAAATGATTATATTCGATAATTAAAATTTAAACTGCATTTAATTGATGAGGCATCATTTTCCGTTAGTGAGACTTGAAACATACTTTATAAACTTAAGGGATTAAATTGTAGGGTTAAAGACCTAATTTGCCATGGAAGTTTTGCTAAGGGAGCGTCCAGCACCCGAAAGTATTTTTGGTATCATTTTTGCCCCAAAAGTTTACAAACATAGCAATTTTGCCCATCAGTTGATCTTGACCGTTGGATTGATATCATTTTTGTCCCGGAAGTTTACAAAAATTTTCTCCTAAACAAAACTTTCAGGGCAAATTTACTCCTAAAAAAAAACTTTCGGGGCATATTTGCTCCATTTTGTAAACTTCCAGGGCAAAAATGATACCCAAAATACTTCCGGGTGCTGGGCGCTCCCTTAGCAATACTTCCGTGGTAAATTAGGTATTTAACCCTAAATTGTAACCTAAAATAAACTTAAAGGATTAAAACTATACTATAGTTTATATTAAAAATGTTAATTATAACTTTTAATAAAAAAAATTGAACCCTCCACATCTAATTTAAAAAAAAAATCATGTATTCGTTGGCAAAAAAAATTCATGTATTCAAACGGTTGGATTTAATTTAAATCCAGTTTATTTCTCATATTTATTATTTTCCCCTAAACTACTTTTACTGATAACTTCTGAGTTTTTAAAAGGATAGGTTCAAAATGAAAATATTTAAATAGAGTATTTTAGAAAAAAAATATATATTTTTTGACAAAGAACTAATTTAATTAATTTTTTAATCCTCATAAATTATTTATCTAGCTTAATATGGGAGCGGAGGGAACTGGTTGGGGTCCGCTGCAGTTGCCGTTTTGGCGCAGTTTCACTCCTATCCTTTTATAAAAAAAAAAAAATAGGCATTTTCGGGTAATAAAAAGATAATTCAGGATACTGAATGATATTGAAACAATTCTTCATGATCTTGAAAAATTATTTTAGAATCTTGAAAAATTATTTTAGGGTATTGACTAGTATTAAAAGGATATTTCAGGATACTGAAAAATAATTTTAGGATAGTGAACAAATATTTCAAGGTACTGACTAATATTAAAAAGATACTTCAACTGAAAAAAATAATTCATGATCTTGAAAAAATATTTTAGGATCGCGAAAAAATATTTCAGAGAACAGACTGTTATTAAAAACATATTTTTACTAGCAATCAGTACAAATTATTTTTTCAAAATCCAAAAATAATTTTTTTAACCTCATGAATTATTTTTTCAGTATCCTAAAGTATCCTTTTAGAAGCCGTCAGTACCCTAAAATATTTTTCAAGATCCTAAAATAATTTTTCAAGATTATGAAGAATTGTTTCAATATCATTCAGTATCCTGAATTATCTTTTTACTACCTGTTCTGGTTCAGAACTCAGATGTCCGGCCTATTGAAGGTCCGGTGATTCGATATAGGATCTGTGTGCTCCTCCTGTATGCTTATAGGACAAGCGTTCAGGAGAAGGTATGATCACGGTACACAAGCAAGGGCGTTTCGCCTAAGGGGTGCTCTTGTGTGTCTTTGTGTGTTGAATATAGATTAGTCGGGCTTAGAGATTGTGTACACCGGCGCCCGTCTCCTCCTCTGTATATAGAGTATACAGGTTAGTTAGTCCCTTGGCGCCACACCGTACGTGTCCCGGGATCGTCTTGTGTGTGTCCGGGATCGTGTGTGCATGCCCAAGGTCATGGCTGGGTCCCACGGATAGTGGGTTGCCCCTGTACTAGCCGGTGAGATAATGGGCCTAGACTAGGTCCGTAACGGTTGCCCCAAGCTCGGTTGCTCGTGTCTCGAGCTACCGAGTTTAGATGTTCGTTTGGCCAAGTACGGAAGTCCGAGTCTTTGTTGATCGCGGTAACATGATATCCTTGCCCCACACGCCAGTTGTCCAGTCTCGGTCAACCGGGGTGGACATGTTCTTGAATCCCGATTTTGTATCTGAGTCTGGTACCACCCATTTTACTTTGATAAGGTGTCTATCATAATCTCAAACAACCTCGGAGTTACAAGTCTTCTGGTTGAATTGCCCCCAGACCTGTGGTCCGGGTTATGTTTGCTTAAATTTCGTTGTTCTTCGACCATCCGGAGTCCGGCTCGCCTCTTGCACGGTCGAAACCTCCAAGTGTGGGTCCTTTCTCGGTGATTAGCCTAACCGGTGAGCCGGGATACTTGATGTGTGCGCTGCCCCTTGTACCGGGCGCTTTCTACCGTCGATTCCTCTTCTAAGTCATCATTAGCCTCTGCCCACCGGGCGTCCCTCGACTGTCGTGAAGCCGAATTGAGGGGTGCTAGCCTATACGCCCTTGGCGTAATTAATGCACCGACGGATGCGCATTAAATGAACAGTCACGTCGGCCTTGCTAATGAATGAAAAGGCTCTTTTGCCCCGTCGATTGGGTTTTCGAAAGGTTTATACCCGCCAGCCTCCTTCGGTGCCATTTTACCCAAGTTGTTCTGAAGAAATTCTCTCCTGACGATTTTCGCTTTCCGGAAGATAATCCGTCTCGTGAACCATCTTCATTCCACAACTTTCATCGAGCATCTCCATATCTTAGGCAGGTATTATTGTTTCCGCATTTGTGCAAAAATCCCCTGTTTTTCGAGTGGGCCGTTTCCTTTTCAGTTCATTGATCGTTAATACCTTTGAGAGAGTGGTTCCAAATGTCGAAGGACATAAAGGATATGACCCCCGAAGCCCGGATGAACTACGCCAAACTCGTCGGGGGAAGAAGCCGTTGGTGGCTTTGGGGCGGCAGAATCTTCTCGTCCAACGTCGCAAACCGTTGCTTTAACCGATCATCACCGTGGAGGCAAGGGAAAAACTTCTGGTGGCGGGCAAGCGAAAACTCGAGACGGCACATCATCGGTTAGGGGAAGTCCCAATGTTTCCTTCCCGCTTCTTCCCAATCCAAGGGTGTTTAACCCGAGCCGACGTGTCCGCTTCTCCGGGCCTTCCGAATAGCCAGTATAACGAAGTGGCCAGTTCGGGCCCTAGGGCCGAGGTTGATTCCTACATCGGGCCTTGCTATGACTGCTTGTACGAATGCTCACGACTTATTTCTTGCGAGATTCCTCCACGGCTCAGACTTGATTTTAGGCTCCTGCCGACACAATCTTGTCCGGCTCCTCAAGCTTCATCGCCGAGTCCTGTTGACTTGGATTTTAATCTTACCACAATCGTGGAATCTCGCCTTCAATTTTTGACATCAGGTATGCTAGGAAGATTCTGATCTTGTTTATATTTTTATTTGTGTTAGGTATAATGGCGTCGTCTTCTTCTTCCCACGCGGCTGAGTCAGAGTCTGGTAATGCAAACCGCGCTAGCCCCCCCACAGGATTTAATTGAACAATTCCCTTGGGTTACCTGCGAAGTGTTGTCCTTTTGGTCGAAGCTGACCCTAGAAGACTTGGGAGGTCTCCCAGTTCAAGAGACTAGCGCCTACTCTCTCTCGTCTCCTAGGAAGAGGAAGAGCTCTGTGCTCCGTGAGGAGGGAGCCACAACTCCTTTTTCTTTTTCTATGCAGACTACCTGACCAGACTTGGTATTCGCTTTCCCTTTTCCGAATTCCCTCGCAATTACACCCCAATGGATGGGGTTACCTAATTGCCTTCGAGTGGTTTTGCATGAGCCTTGGTCTGCCTTGCACCACCTCTATGTTCTTCTACTTCTTCACCCCCCATACCTCTCGTTTTGGGAAAGAGCCGCCGGAGCTCAAGGCTGGACGTCCATTCGGGGAATAGCCAACCGGCGTTTGTTTACCCCAGTCTCTGACTCTTTCAAACGCTTCAAGAGCAACTTTTTTAAAGTTGTCGCTAAAGCAGCACAACTCCTTGGTTCCTCAAAGGGCCGGACTCGCAAAAGTCATTGGGAATTTAATTTGTATTGGTGTCAAGATCACCACAACGTGTCCCCTAGCGCCTATAAGGTAGAGCGGTCAATCTCTTGTCAAGCTTGAAAGGAAAGCCATCGACGCTATAATAGACCATGTGAGGCGAACGACAGCTGTTGGGGCCGGGCTCCTTGGTGGCCCAATATCGGGCCGAGGCTCGCGTCGAGATGAGATGGTGTCAAGGCCGAGTATGATATTTACTGCTGTTTAAATATCGGCGTTGATCCGCGTCTTAGTAAAGTATTCATCGTTTTTGCCTTCCTAGTAGCTAACACGGTGTCTATCAAGAGCGGTACCCTTGCGGGAAGTCGATGTACGAGATGTCCGGGAATTGGGAAATGCTTTCTGAGAGGTCTTGGTTTGACCCAATCTTTCTCACCCTCCACCACAAATATGCGGAGGCTGCCGCGGTGAAGCGTGCCGTCGAGAACGCGACGAAGCTGCAAACAATGGCAAATCGCTTGAACGAGTTCCGGGCTCGTGAGGTTCGGTGTGGAAAGTGGAGTTTGCCTTGAAAGAGACCCGGGTCTCTTGGCCGAGTCCAACGTAATAATTGAGGGCTTTAAAGCGGCTCAAGCTAACAGCGAAGAGCAGTTGAAAGCCATAGCAACTGAGAGGACGGTCAAAGCCGAAGGGAGGAGCGTCTTCGGCGCATCGGCAGCGGAGATAACCGGCTTCGGGAGTTGCTCTTGGGATCCGTGGTGGAGCGTTTGAGAATTCTCTTGCCCGAATCAGGGCTTTGAACCCGGGGTCGAGCTCAACACTACGAGGGCATCATTTTCGGGCCTATGTGGATGACGGGCGGTTGTCCCCTATGTGGAACCTCCTGCTAACTCCGAGACCCGAGTAGATGGCGATGCGACCGTCTTTGGAGGCCGAGCAGGGTGAGGAAGTCTCGGCCGCCCCAAGCTCGTGGGTTGATTTCCTTGATTTATACTTTGTATATTAAATCAGGTTGTGTTACGCCGCATTGACTCTTATTGAGCAGTTGGCCAATCGGCCATTTTTGCCTATGATTAATAGTAGATGGTAACCTAGCAATCATATGCATCATATAAGAATATAACTTTACCAGTCCGATCGTGGTCCGCATGACATTTTCTATTGATACCCCGGAGTAAATAAGCGTGTGGAGGCTGCGATAGCTATCCAGACCTCTTTTCTTCAGCTGAAAAGCTAGTAACAATTTAATCTTGAAAAAGACAATGTTTGGAATTCAACAAATACTCTCCAACGAGAGTTTCATTCATACTCGACAAAACAATTGTTACGAAGGAAAAGCGGCGAAGCCAACATCGAACAAAGAACATAATGGAAAAAGATGCTTTAAGACAAACAAAAGATAAGCCTAACCTAAATACGCCTTTAACTTGTCCGCATTCCATGTTCGCTTGATTGGGGCTCCGTCCAAATTTTCAGAATGTAGGCTCCTCTCTCAAGAGTTTCCCGAACGCGGTAAGGTCCGTCCCAATTAGCCGCAAGTTTGCCGTCTTTGGAATTCTTGTTTCCAATGTCGGCCCTTCTAAGGACCAAGCAACCGGGCTGGAATGTCCGTGGTCTAACCTTCTTGTTATAACGAGCCGCGATCAGCTGTTTCATTGCAATATCCCGACAATGGGCGGTGACCCGGGCTCATCGCGCGGATCCAACTCGATCGCTAACGCCTCATTATTGGCTGTTTCTCGCTCGAAGGGTTTTTCTGGCAAGCGCCTTAGCCCCCATATGCTGACCGTTGGCCCCTCCATGAACCTCGGCCAGGACATAGCCGGCTTCATTTGGGTTTAAACACCTTAGCATGGGAGAATGTAATCCCTTTCGGTAGAGTTGATCCTCCACCATTGTATACTTGGCCGCTTCTTGAACCAACATTTTGGCCTCCATTGCATCGTCTGGGATGAGTCCACGTTCAAGATAGTCTTCTATTGGCTTTTTCCAGTGATTCAACCGAAATAGCCATCATGCACACCGGATCTTCGAGATTTTGCTGGACAACCGTGCGGTGACAACCGGCCTGCTTAGTGCTTGCCAATTTTGACAAAATGTCGGCTCTTGCGTTTTCTCCTCGAGGAATATGGGTAACGGTTGCTTCATCGAAGTCTGACATTAAGTCCTTGACTTTTAGGAGATACTTGGCCATTAGTGGGCCTTTAGCCTGATACGTACCCTCGATCTGAGCCGCCACAAGTTGGGAGTCGGTGAAAACCTTAACTCTTGTGGCCCCATTTTCCTTGGCTTGAAAAGCCCGGCTATCAAGGCCTCGTATTCGCTTGATTGTTCGAAGTTGGGAAGTTAAGATGCAACGAATGCTCAATTGTAACCCCTCTACGGACTCTCAATGATGACTCCGGCTCCACTTCCTTTCGTGTTCGACGATCCGTCGACATACACCTTCCATTCGCCCGCCATCGTATCATCTCGCCCTAGTTGCGGGCGAGCTCTCGATGAAGTCGGCCAACGCTCGTGACTTGATTGCATGGCGAGCTTCATAGGTGATGTCGAACTCTGAAAGTTCTATCGCCCAATTAGTCATCCTCCCGCTAGGTCCAGCTTATGTAGGACTTGTCGAATTGGGCGGCTTGTTCTAACAACAATATGGTGACCACTGGAAATAAGGTCTTAATCGACGGGCCGCAATAGCGGGCGAATGCCACTTTCTCCAGCTTTTGGTATCGGACCTCGGCATTACGCGGGGTTCTGCTGACAAAATATACAGGAATTTGTCCGTGTTCCGCCTCTCTTACTAAGGCCGCGCTGACGGCCTCCTCGCCGATGGATAAGTAAAGGAAAAGACTCTCGCCAGGTTGAGGCTTTGAGAGGACTGGAGGATTGGCCAAACATTGCTTTATCTCTTCAAATGCGTCATCGCACTTTGAATTCCACTCCACCGATGCCTCCTTCTTTAAGAGCCCTGCCGACTTTGGCAAAACCCTGTTAGGGCGGCCAATCTTCCTTAGCTATTCATGGACTTCTTTTTATTACTCGGAGCCTTCATCTCCATCACCGCCTACATTTGTCCGGGTTGGCCTCAATGCCTCGATTAGTCGGCATGAAACCCAGGGAACTTTCCACGGGACGCCAAAAGCACACTTGGCGGGTTCGGTCGGATTCATGCAGGTTCGAGTTTGGCAAATGTCTGCTCCGTGTCTTGTATATGACGTTCTTTGGTCCAAAGTTTTGACGATCATGTCATCTATATACACTTCCACATTGCGGCCGATCCGGTCCGCAAAGACCTTATTCATCATCCTTTGATATGTAGCTCCGGCATTCTTCAATCCGAGGGCATGACATTGTAGCAATAGTTAGCTCTTTCGCAATGAAGGCCGTCTTTTCACGATCCTCTGGGTACATCGCTATCTCGATTATATCCAGAATATGCGTCCATAAAGGATAGGAGCCGGAATCCCGAGGCGTTGTCCACCGCTTGGTCGATGTTTGGCATTGGGTAGAGTCCTTCGGGCATGCTTTGTTCAAGTTCTTGTAATCTGTACAAACTCTCCACTTCCCGTTTGGCTTTTTTTTACCATCACCACATTTGATAACCAGGTTGTATCTTGAATTTCCCGAATAAATCCGGCTTCAAGCAATTCTTGGATGTGAATTTCCAATGCTTTCCTTTTTTCTGGTCCGTGGTTCCTCTTTCTCTGCAACACTGGGATTGAGCCTGGATAGACTTCTAGTTTGTGACAACAAAACTTCGGATCTATTCTTGTTTGCCGATTTTAGTGGTGCGGAGAGGGTCTCCTACCACCGGATCTTCCAGTCTCCCGCCGGCTCACAGGTGTACCTCCTCATCGCGGATGTCTAACTCCACGGTATTAACTTCGCTGTCTGGAGAATCCCGGTCCGAACGGTCCGGATAGGCTGCTTCTTTGGGGGCCGTGACGAAGATCCGCCCCCACAATCCGACGGTTTCAAAGTAGCACTCGCCGAGACTCTTTTGATCCCCCGTTACCGTGACCACGCCTTGGTTGCCTATAACTTTGAGTTTTTGATGCTTAGTAGATACCAGCATGTCCCACTTGTGAATGGTTGGCCTTCCCAAGATTATGTTGTAGGGTGAAACGAAGTCGGCCACTATGAACCGCACTCTTTCGGACTTGAAGGCGTTTTTGACTCCAAGGGTGAACCGGAGGTCGATAAACCCCTTCGGACGCGATTGTTCTCCATTAAACCCGATGAGGGTTGTCTTGCAAGGCTTTAAGTCGTCCCGGTCCAGGCTCATTCTTTTGAACGCCTCCCAGCTTAGTATGTCGGCCGAGCTACCGGCATCCACAAATATCCGCTTGACTCGGTCAAGAAGGTGGTCAATTTTGGAGCTGAAGTCGGATGTACAATTCTGGATTATTTTTGGACCCGAATTTTGTAATTTAAGTCCAGTTTCGTTTTATTTCTCGTTTTGGGCTAAAACTATTAGAGCCCATTTCGTTTTAGGTTATTTTTAAGTATGGCAGCTGCCACAAACATATTCATTCACGTTTTTAACATTAGAGTGGATCAAAATACAAGTTTTCATTTTCTCTCGTCTCATTCTTCATGTTCTTTCGCGCGTTCTTCGTGTTCTTCGTTCGTTCTTCGATTTTCCCAGCCATGATCGGCTAAACTCTTGTGATTAACCCAACGATGAGGATTCCATGATTCATCCAGAGAACTCGTGCCTAATCGGTAACTACTCGATTGTTTTCATCTTATCGGATTCGATTTACGGAAATAGTTCGAATATTAGATTTAATATTCGGTTTGGTTCATCCCAAGGACTTAGTTCGGACTAGGTTACAGTGTTGCTGTGCGATTGCACAGTGAGACACCACTTGTCCGGACAGATTCTAGGCGATCGTCTAGGCGAGGAATCTCCGGATGAATGCGAGAGATTTCATTCATTCGGAACCAAACGTGGGTTAGTTGTATTTTCGTTCAATGATGGAGGTTTCCGAATCAATTCGTTGGGTTGATCATCTTTAATCTGTCTCTGTTTATTTGATTCTGTTTGACTCTGTTTATTGCATTTTGGTTATGTTATTTCGTTTTGTTCTATCTGTTAAACCAAACCCCATTTTATCATTCTGTTTCACTATTGTTATTAAATGAGCCAGTGCCAAATTCGTTGGGAAACGACCCAGGTTCCCTAATTCTGCAAATTAATTACGAACTTGGTTGTTTTGGGAGATACGGCAATTAATCTTTCCAAAAATGGCGCCGTTGCCGGGGATCGAACCCGGGTCACCCGCGTGACAGGAGGGAATACTCACCGCCGTTGGTCGGTCTCTGACGGATAGGAATTCTCGAAGGTATTTCCTTCGCTGGCTCATAGTATCTCCGCCTCCGCCCATTGCTCCGCTGATTACGTTACAATCGAATTCAGCTTCTGGAAATCGTCATCGACTTCAGGGGCCTTGCGCTTATCTTCCTGCTTTTGAACTTTCGGGGGGGGGGTCCTGCTGCGGTTCTTGGTCTTCCGTTTACCACCTTTTCCTTGGTGATCTATGACATACTGTTGAAGTTTGCCTTCACGAACAAATCGTTCGATTGCATCACGGAGCTCGTAACACTCATCAGTTGTATGACCTCGACCATCATGGAGCAGAGCAATATTTAGATTGGTCTACCGGATCTTCGGTAGGACAGGCGAGGTCGATCGACCTTCTTCATCTCGGTTGTTGACACCTCCTTCCATACTTGAGACCGAGGCACCGTCAGGGCTGAATATTTCTCGTACTTGCTCCGCCGATCGGACTTGCCACCCGGCTCTTGTTTCGTTCCTCCTTGCGGAATCCCTATTTCGTTATCGAGAGAAGTCTCGACCCTCAGGGAGGAGGTTCTATCTTGGTCCCGCCTCGGTGGGATTGTTTGCCATTCGCATCTGCTCGACGTCCAAGTACTTCTTTGAACGGGTTATGAAGTCGTTGAGATTTTTGCAGCTCCTTTAAGAAAGATTACGCGGGCGGGACTCTTTATCAAGGCCGTCCACCAATAAGTGAACGTGTACGTCCTCGTTGAGTCCGCGCACTGTAGTAGTGCATGATTGAAGCGGTCAAGGTAACTTTGGAGCAGCTCTCCCGGCCGCCTGATTTTGGACAAGAGAATCTTTGGGACTTTGGTTGCTGTTTGCTAGTTGCGAAGTGCAACTCAAAGGCCTCGGCAGGTCTTCAAAATTGTGGATCGACCCAAAGGAAGAGTGTGGAGCCACTTCAACGCCGGCCCTTTTAACGTCGCGCGAAGATCCGCGGCACGATTGGTTCCTTGAGACCTCTAACCGACATGTGAACGTCAAAGTCTTCTAAATGAGTCGTCGGTCTTGTGTGCCGTCGTACTTTGTCCAACTCGCCCAAATTCAGCTTCTCGGGGAATCGGGCGTTACGGATTTCCTTTGAGAAAAAAGCTATTGTGCATTTGGTCGACATATCTCAGTCGCTTGGAACCCACTTGGAGGAATCGTCTGTCACCTCGATGGTTCCTCGCCTGAGGTCGACCTTCTTCTTCTCGGTTTAGGTTTCTCCTATTGGCCCTCCTACTGTTGACGGTTTCCGCCTTTGGCTCGTACGACGGCCGAGCTCTCGTCATCGTCGTCCTCTCTCCAAGTTTTATCTTCCCGAGTCCTCGGCTGGAAAGGGTGTGGGTCCGTCTTTTCTCCCGCTCTTCCGCTCGCGATAGTAAAGGGTATGGCGCTTGTCTATGTTGTCCACCCGTCTCATTATCGCAAGCATCCGGCTTGAAGAGATCTAAAGTCCGGCTCGGCATACGGGATGTCTCGGCGCCTCCTGCAGTGGAATTACAGTGGTCCACGGTCTTGGTTTCGTGGAGCCGAGGGACTCCCGTGTCGGACAGGTTGTCCTCTTGATGTCGTTCATTGTTGGGAATCAAAGGGTCTTACCGGTGCGAGATAACCGATCTTCTCCTTCCCGATGGTCGCCATCGTATTGGTTAATCGGTGCTCGTTACGGGGTGGTTGACGGGTGTCCCCCGCTTGATCATACTCAGATTGTCTTTGGCACAAGCACGAGTGCTTATCCTCATGGTCACGGAATTGAAGTTTATTGTTCCCCACGGTCGGCGCCAGCATGCAGTTCGTAACTCGGATGTCCGAGCCTATTGAAGGTCCGGTGATTCGATATAGGATCATTGTGCTGTATGCTTATAGGACAAGCGTTCGGAGAATGTATGATCACATTACACAAGCGGGCGTTCGCCTAAGGGGGTCTTGTGTGTGCGCGTGTGACTGAATATAGATTAGTCAGGGCTTAGAGATTGTGTACCTGGCGCCCGTCTCCCTCCTCTGTATATATAGAGTATACCTGGTTAGTTAGTCCCTTGGCTGCCACACCGTACGTGTCCTGGGATCGTGCTGTGCGTGTCCGGGATCGTGTGTGCATGCCCAAGGTCATGGCTGGGTCCCACGGATAGTGGGTTGCCCCCTGTACTAGCCAGTGAGATAATGGGCCTAGACTAGGTCCGTAACACTACCCGGAAGTACTTGATTTTTTTTTAATTATTTTATAAAAGGGATAGGAGTGAAACACTACAGCGGACCGCAGCCAGATCCAAAGCAAAGGGAGCATTTATTCTGAAGAGGACGACACAAGGGATGTACATGGTTCCGATAGTAAATGTGCATATCTTTGCTGGATAATACAGACCATGTTGAAGCAAATATATATAATCTAATAATTGATACCTATCATATAATATGATTAAATAACTTATTTATGAATTCCACCAAACTCTTTCTGCTGACGGATAGTCAGGCATATATATCTATAAGGTCATGATTTTTTTTTTTTTTTTTTTTCTGAATTGGTTCACGTAATGGGCTGTGTAAATATTAATTACATTTTTATTAATATTACACCCTTAATTAATTTTCTTCATACATTCTCTTTTCATCATTTTTCTCACTACTACTCTCGTTTGAAAGATCATTTAAATGCTATAACTCTAATCAGCTACTCCATCATATGATATTTAAGCCGAAAGAAAACTGTTGCTTAAATAATATCTTTAACCTCTAATCAATTTACATAATTTTTTTTGGTGAAATAAATTCCGCATAAGTGATGATGTTGAGATGAGGGATCTTAGACAAACCAGATGTGACATCCCAAATTATTGAATTTGGAAATTAAATTATAATATGGGATTAATCATGGAAAATTGGCCTTAATTATTATGAGAATTAATATTTAGAATTTAAGACATATTTTCCCGTAAATTAATGACAAATAGTTAGAAAATAATTTTGATCTAAAAACTATGGAATAAATAATTTATGGTCTAGAGAATTAATTGGGATTGATATGGTGTGGAACCCACACACTAACCTCTCAGTATACATTTCTCATTGGGCCTAATATTTACACGACACATAGCCCTTATTTCCCCACTATTCCTATTCTGCATGTATAAGCCACATACTCAATTAATTATTTTGGTCAGAACCAATTCAGATCGGAAGCCCAAAACGCAGCCCATATAACACAAGCTCAAACTAAGCCATTTCATCATTTAAGCCCAACACATGCATCAGCCCATCACCCCCCTTTCAGCCCAACACGTAAAATAAAATATACTCCTTTTGTATCAAAAAAAAAATATACTCCTTTTTTTTTCTCCCATTAAACTCATCCGGCCAAACACACATATTCTCCTCCAATTGCATGAGCTCCACGTGTATACTTCCTCTCTTTTCTTTTCTTTTTTACGCCAGCAACCACACAACACACACATATCCCCATTCCCCACTTCAGAATCCTCATTCTCTCTTCTTCCGGAAAAAAAAAAAAAACGCACACACTCCTCTCCTCCTTCCTTCCTTCCCGTAAAACACACACACACTCCCTTAATCTTATCCACACTCCCTCCATCCGATCACACACACACACATTCCCTCTCAACTCTCAACCCTCCATTTCTGATTCATTCACTTCGGCCAGCCACCTGCAAAAACAGAAGTGATAATGAGAGCGTGAGCTGAATTTGAGGGTGAAGCGAGAGAGTGTCGGACTATAAGGAGGGTCCGATTGTTGCATGCAAACCCAGAAACTAACTTAGGTGAGTCTTATAAACTCATTCCCAACTTCATTTCAGCTGATTCTTGGTGTTCTTGGAGTCATTAAGTTGCTGAAGTGATAGTTGCTGTCATCAAGTTTCTGTCCTTAAGTGTATTTGCACGTCAATTTTGAACTGATTTTTGGACTCCTCTGTCTCTATAATCAAACTTTAAGATCATGCATGTCTGTTTTATGCACATAGGGTCTGATTTCCAGAAGGTTTGAGTCATAAAAGGAAGTTGCATATGTTGTTTTACAACTGAGTATGAGTCCGAAAACATGGGATGATTTTCAGGTCATTTGTAGGGGTTAAAGGTTGATTTTTTCTCTGAACATTTTACAGGAGATAGTACTCTCCTTGAGCTTTAAAATGAGTTTTGAATCACCGTAAACGGAAATCTATAGCTCGAGTTATAATTTTTGGAAGTTGAGTCATGAATTTGGAAAAAATTCTGACGTGGTTCTGGAATGTCGATTTTTGAGTAAGCCAACACCTAAGTAAATGACCTCTTCTGAACACAAAATTTTGTGAGTATATAGTTAACCTACTAAGCTTTAAAATGAGTTCAAGAACACCTTATTTGGATAATTATATAAGGAGTTATGATTTTCAAAGTTGGACTCTGAAAACTGATAAGCTTCTGTATCCAGATTTGGGCTGTCATTTTCGCATAGGATTTTGACTGGGCATCTGATGTCAATTTTCCATGATATTTTTCATAAATAAAGTAGACATTGTAAGCTTTATTTTGATAGGTAGTTTGTAATTTTTGAAGCTCTGTACAAGGAGTTATGAATTTTGTAAACTAACCTAAGATTTTGGAGAGTCATCTGGACAGTGCTTTTGTTTTCAAAATCTGAGAATTTTCTCAGCCATAAATTAACTTGGTGACTTTAATTTTTGAAAATAGACTTATCAAGCTTTAAGTAGAAGCTGAAATCACTCTATTTGGAGTTGTATGGACCAAGTTATGAATTTTCCAAAATTCCCAGAAAATTTAAAGGCTGAAATTCTGATAAGTCTTAAAATAATCTCATAAGTTATTAATTGTGTAAAACCTTCAAAGTAAAGGTTTCTTTGGATAAATTGAAAGGTTAAATGGCTAAGATGATATCTATTCCAGAGTGAATAGTATCTAATTAAATAAGTTTCAATTGGTATACATCCCTAGTCATAAGAATATAAAAAGGACAAGTATTTTGGGGTGGGTCTAGAGGAGCTAAATCTTAATTATGTTATTAAGATTTGATTGATCAATGACCCATCTCTATATAAATGTTAATCATAGGACCTAAGAATTGCCCGAGCCTAAAGGATAAGCATAGTGATAAGAGCTTGAAGGAAGGGGTTTTGTAAGTAAGACTAACAAGTAGTAACTTTAATATCACATTCTTTGTATAACTATATATGTTTGTGTATACCATATTTGTATGTCCCGCCTGTATAGGGCCAAGACCACTTGTGTCTCGATTGAGCTGAAGGGTCGACCATATATGGGGCCAACTTCCCGGTGGCTAGGCAGGGCCTAGTGCATTCAGTTATTTTTTGTTATTAATTTACCCAAAATGTATTTCCTAGCGCTAAGGTATTTGAAATCATTTAATGATTACTTGTATTACAAGCTGCATATGGAATGTAATACTTGTCATTTGAATTTGAATGCTTTATATGTTGTGTGGACTACTCTGTTTTGGTTGATTTACATATAATGTATATGCTAGAATTTGAGATTAACCTGTTACTCTGGGATTCATCATTGGAATCTCGAAACCTTCCAATAATCCAAGTCGTGGGCAATCTAGTAAGCAAGTTCCAGGAGCAAGGGTGTAACAGCCCACCACCGTCAAGGACTCCCGTCCCCGAAGCCACGCTCTGTTGCATGCGTGGTGGCCGGCCCCCACTGGGGCAGGAATTGTTCCCTCCTCTAGGGAATTTGTCCCTAATTGGGGATAAATTCTAGCAACGGATTCCAAGGGAATGTTAGGCTTTGGACTTATGCCACAAGTCCAAGGTTCGAGCCTTTGGGGAGGCGTTGTTGAGAATTTATTCCTAAGGAACAAATTCCCTAAAGGAGGGAACAATACTTTCGCAAAGGGGGTAGTAATCACTTGACTATAAGAAGGTGATATTGATGATAGTGCTGAGGAATTATTTGTGATTCTTTTTCTGTATATGGTTGTTTATATTCCTTATGATTTAGATATTATTTTGAGATAGCTGTATGTGACTACTAGGATGTATATATTCAGTTAGATACTTATGATTTATGAACTTATAGTAATAGAACCTACATATGCTAGATATTGCTGCAGGTATTGGGAGAGTATGTCACAAGCCCATAATGTGATTGATGAATGATTGAATCGTAGAGCACTAGGTTAGATAAATAATAAAGACATACTATGATAATAACAATTAAGGATTTAGGTGCAATGGATTTTAAGTAGAGTTTGAACCACTTATAAAAGGTTTTCAGTAGTTTTGTGAATTTTTAGAAAAGCCCATTCAAACTATAATGTTGGAAACTACGAATGGGTTAAGTTTTAAAATATTTTTGAAAAGGGTTTTTATTTTTCAGGTCTAAACCTGATTTGGCGGTTTAACTTCTTTGTTAATTAATACATTTGATGCATGATAGGAAAAGTCATCACTTTGTTCTAAGCAAAGAACATGGGTGTCACACCAGAGTTTGGCCTCCCTCCATTAGATTGGGTTGATTTAAACAGGACACAAGCTTTAACTAACGATATTGCCATGACAAAATTAAACATGTCTATCTTACAAGTTTATCCGATGCTTCACTGATATTCAGTATTTTCTTATTGTTCCCTTTATTTGACTTCTAAATCAACATATTACAGAAAACCAACTCCCTATGATCAAAATACGACAAACGCGAATTTCCCCTTTCACACTTCAATTTCAGAGAGCCGTTTAGATCTTGAATCATTCTTCTTGTAATGGGAGTGCTATATGGTTCTTGGCAAGCAGGCAAAGATCATTCTTCTTGTGCATTGTTATCCCTGGTATGACTTCTGTGTCAATGTCTTGCTCCTCAATCCCATCAGGCAATTCCCAATCAAAACAGTGAACAAGATTGGCAAGCATTAGCTCCACAGTGATTACTCCCATTTGTATTCCAGGACAAATCCTGCGTCCAGCTCCAAAAGGAATCAGCTCAAAATCATGGCCTTTGAAGTCTATTGAACAGTCGAAGAACCTTTCTGGATAAAACTGTTCTGGGTCTTTCCATGTCTCAGGGTCTCTCCCTATAGCCCATGCATTCACAAAAACTAGAGTCTTGGCTTGAATCTCATACCCTTCTATGTTGCACTTTTCCATGGATTCTCTCGGCACGAGCAAGGGCGCAGGTGGGAACAATCTCAGAGTCTCCTTCACCGCTGCTCTTAGATAAGGAAGCCTCTCAATATCCTCTTCACTTATAAATTCTTTCTCGCCATATAACTTTCTGATTTCGCCTCGTACTTTTTTCATGACTCTGGGATTCTTCATAAGTGAGGTCATCGCCCAAACTAATGTCGCCGCACTCGTGTCTGTTCCTGCAATAAATATATTCTGCATCCACAATATAATAAGACAAATTAATTGATCAGTAACCCTCAAAACATACAATTTAAATATTGCAGCGGAAAAGACGTAAGAGACAACATTACCATGAGCAAAGCTTTGATGTTGTCCACAGTTAGATCAACCGAAGTTGAGTGATCATTCATTATTTGAAGAAAGATATCAATGACGTCTTTTTGATCAGTTTGAGGATTTTTTGGATTCATGTGGTCGTCGATGACTTGCTGGTAGAACATGTCGAGCTGCTTGAATGTTTTATCCAGTCGACTATGAAGTCCTCTGATTCTATCAATCCATCCCAACCATGGTATATAATCTGTGAAGTAAAACTCTGTCCAAAGGGCCTGAGTTTCGTTGAGCAATCCATGAAATCTACTTCTCTCGCTTCCTTTTTTATTGTCTTCCAACTCATAACCCTTCCCGAAAGCAATCTTACAAATCAAAGTTCCTGAGAAAGACATCATAGTCTCGCTGAAGTTGATTACTTTGTGAGAAGAAGCAGATTGAGACAACCTTCGAATCGTTCTCAAAACCTCGTCTTCCCGAATGGGACGAAAAGAGTGGATGCGCCGAGTGCTAAACAGGTGGAGCGCACACAATTTTTTCACTTCTCTCCAATAGTCACTGTAAGGAGCAAAAGCCACATCTAAACCATTGTAGGACATTTTCTGTTGACCAAGCAAGGATGGTCTGCTAGCAAATACGAGGTCGTGGGTTTTCATAACTTGTCTGGCAATTTTGGCAGAGGAAACGACTATGGTGGGCTTGAGGCCGAAGCGAAGGAAGATGAGAGGACCATATTGCTTGGAGAGACGCCATAGATAGCGATGTGGTGCAGAGTTAGGAAGCTGGTGAAGATTTCCTATGAGAGGAAGACCAGAAGGACCTGGTGGAAGATGTGGTCTTGGTCTTGTTGATCTGTAGATAAGAAATACGAGGAGGATAGATGAGAAGAGAATGATAAGTGCCAACATGTTTCTTTGGGCGTGGATCTAAGCACTGGATTCTAAGTTTTATAGACAAGAAATACAAAAAAGAAAATAGAGGAATGGTTGCCATTTACGGCACGAGTCGGCGCGCATATAAATCTTCTGTGGCTATTAATTTTTCATTGCTTGAAATGGAAAGGATTTTTGGTCCAAGACGCATGAATAAATGTGTGGAAATAGCGGCCGGGCGCCTTTATTGTCATTTCCTTCTTATTTTTCTTGGCTTTGTCCCGAATCATTTTGTGGATTTAGTGTTCTTCGGATTCAGGATCTTTGACTTACTTGTTCATATCTTTACTTGTAAGGATTCAATGGATCGAGAGTTGGAACAACGATTGAAATGTTTAAAAGTAATTTTTTTATTGTGATTTACGTAATACAAAATAAGTATGTTTGATGAGTGTTATCTCAACTTATGTGTATAAACACTTATATGCATAAACACTTATAAGCCTTTCAATCTCCCAATCAAACATGCTTTCGATGAAGGGATATTTACCACTTGTATCAATAGATTTGGCTCACCCTTCCTTATATGATTGCTTCTTCTCTTCATTCCTCGGAGAAAGATGTTAGATATTTTCTTTATTTAAATGAACATTCAAATTCAAATATATAATCATTTGTATATAACTCTAGGGGTAAAAAAAATTGTGGGTTGAGTTATGAAAATAAAAAAAGAAATAGTAGGCTGAGATATATGGGTAGAAATATATACAATTATATTCAAATTTTAAATCTTCCCGGCGTCAGGAAAAAAAAAACACACACATTTAAACCTAATACTTTTGGCTTCTCAGGTTAGTGGACTCCATTTTCCAAATGAATCAACTAAATTATCCACTTGTAAGGTAGTTATATATTAATTTTAGACGGAAACGTAAATAATAATAAGCGAGAATAAATAAATAACATGCCCTCTTCTTTTCTTCCACCTTTTTCTCTCTCCTCACTCTGTCACTGTCTCTGCGTCTTACTCACCGAAGACACACACACATACTTATATATATTAATAAGGCGGTGGGAGGTAATTATTACTCTCCCACCGTCTTAACTTGTGGTGGACAGCACATTTACGTGCTGCCCATACACAATATATATATAATAATGTATTATTATTATTATATTATATTATGAATTATTTCTTCTTTTTTTTAAAAAAAAAAAATTTAAGATATTGGTTGCTTTCGATGAAGAGATATTACCCCTTGTATACATAAATTTGGCTAACCCTTCCTTATATGATTGCTTCTTCTATTCATTCCTCGTAGAAATATGTTAGATATTTTCTTTATTTAAATTATAATCATTTGTATATAACTCAAGGGATACAAAAAATTGTGAGTTGAGTTATGAAAATTAAAAAAGAAATAATAGGCTGAGACATTGTTGTCAAAAACTAGTGGAAATAGTACGTTTTTACTAGGGTCATATTGCTGAAACGCAAGTGAAAACTGTCATGAGCAGGAATTAGTAGAAATTCCGTTCAAACATGTAAAAACGTAAGTTTTTACAGTTTCTGCCATTTTTACTTTAACTAAAAAAGGATGAAAAGTTTTTTTTTTGGTCCGAAAAAAGATGAAAAGTTGAAAACTTTGTTTCATTTCGATATTAAAAGCTTAAAGACGAGGAAACAAAACTACAGTCATCATGGAAAAGACATTTTACGACAGCAATAACTACCAATTATAATTGGTGTCCAATACCACAAAAAAAAAAAACAGTAATTATCTGATATATCCATCGCACAAAAAAAACCCAGAGAATGACTCTCTTTAGCACAATCTCCTTGCTTCTCTTTCAGACTTGAGAAGGGTAACAATGTCTCCTTCTCTCACGAAAAACATTCCTCATTGAATTTTGAGTAGTAATTTATGATTTTTTCCATATATATATATATATATATAAATATAATTTTGAGCTCTCACCTTAAATAGTAGAAAGTAAAAACTTTACGTTTCGTGTCGTTTCTACGATTTACGTTTCTACCACCCCCTTCCGTATCTACATAAAAACTCGATTTTGACAATATTGGACTGAGATGATACATCACTACTACAAAATATGGTTTTTGCGTCCCTAATTCGCGTCCTATTCTAAAAATAGGAAGTAAAAAAAAAAGGCGGTGGCATTTTTGTAAATATATGTAAGAAAAGTTGACTTTTGGCGTCTAAGTATTATAATTAGACGCCAAAAGGTAATACTTTTTGCGTCTAAGTTCCATATTTAGACGCTAAAAGTGAACCTTAGCGCCAAAAATATGAAGTCCTGGCGCCAAAAGCAACACTTTTGACGTCTAAGTTTTATAATTAGACGTCAAAAGTAGACACTTCAACGTCTAAGTTTAAATATTAGACGTCAAAACACATTCAAAATTCCACCTACCATTTGAATTAATAAATGCCTGCCTGCACCCACCGTACTTGCACCACCACGTGATCCTTTCCTCTTTCCTCTTTTTTCTTTTTTCTTTCTTCTTTCTTCTGCACCACCACGTGATCTCCTTTCCTCTTTCCTCTTTTTTCTTTTTTCTTTCTTCTTTCTTCTTTATCTTTGCACACTTCAATGTCTAAGTTTAAATATTAGACGTCAAAACACATTCAAAATTCCACCTACCATTTGAATTAATAAATGCCTGCCTGCACCCACCGTACTTGCACCACCACGTGATCCTTTCCTCTTTCCTCTTTTTTCTTTTTTCTTTCTTCTTTCTTCTGCACCACCACGTGATCTCCTTTCCTCTTTCCTCTTTTGTCTTTTTTCTTTCTTCTTTCTTCTTTATCTTTGCACACCTTCGATCAAATTCACCGGATCCTCTCCTCTCTTGCCTTAGCTTCTTCACTACATCTCTCTCACCTTCCTCGCCGTCCATCCCTCCCCCGCCGTCCCTCGCCGTCATCCCTCACTCGTTCACTCAAGGTTGCCCGCCGTCGCTCGCTCGTCACCGTCCCTCACTCACCGTCGCCGCTCATCACCGTCGCCGCCACCGTCGTCGCTAGTTCGTTAGATCAATCACCATCCCAACTTCGATCTGCACAGTATAGCTCTTCGATCTGCCTCTGAAACTTTAGTTTCTTCAATCTGCGATTTCTACATAAGATTAAATGTGATTTCTTCCTTCTCTGAAACTTTTTTATTTCTTTGTTTTAGGATGATTTTGATTTTTGGTTGTTTATATATATTTGGAATTTGTGGATCTGGAATGTAATGTGTGCTTCTTCCTTCTCCAATGTGTGTTTATATATATTTGGAATGTGTGATCTGGAATGTGAATGCTCTCTCCCTCTTTTTGTTTTATGCATTATTCACCATTTTCTGATCCAAATCGAAGGGAAGGATAGCAGTGGGTGGAGACTGGAGATCGATCTGGGGCTTTTTTTTTTTTTTTTTTAACAATTTGGCGTCCTAAAAGGTCTTAGACGTTGTAGGCTTTGAAATATGACGTCCTACTACGTTCTAGGACGCCGAAGGCCTTCTACTTTCTACGCCCCCTAAATAGACGTCCCTACAGAAAAGGACGCCGAAAGGGGGAAAAATAGGACGTTAAATAGCTTTTTTGTAGTAGTGCATGGATAGAAATATATACAATTATTTTCAAATTTTAAATCTTTCCGGTGTAAGGAGAAAAAACACATTTAAACCTAATACTTTAGGCTTCTCAGGTTAGTGGACTCCATTTTCCAAATGAATCAACTAAATTATCCGCTTGAAAAGCAGTTATATATTAATTTTAGACGGAAATTAAAGGTAAATAATAATTAGCGAGAATGACATAATTTATGTTTTGCAATTCTAATTTGTACGGTTCCGGTGGTATATATGTATCTTCGCTTGATACAGACATCGTTTAAGTAAATATAGCATGAGTAGTGCTAACGCCACTTCAAATCTCTCTCTCTCTCTCAAACACTGACTCACACAGTTTTGGTTTAATTATAATATTTTTTTGAAATATTATGTTGATAGATATATTGCTCGCCAATAATTAATTACGTACAGTGGTTATGAGTTATGACTATTAATTATAATGCTAACGGATAGTTAAGATGTTTGGTTGATTCAAGTGTTAGCCTGCCTAATTTAATTATTACTTGATTGGCACCACGAAACATGATGTTCAAGAACATGCATGGCTATATGAGTATTAATGCAACTTTAAATAGTACATGTGTGTGTAGATTTTTTATTAGCACCAAATATCGGTCAAGAACCATGTTGAACACTATATGCTTGATGAGCATAGGATATGCTTATCTATAATTTAGCCCCTTTGATTTGAACCCTCACATGTTGGACTTGGGAGGTAGCCTTCTCCAGTTGGCTAACTCTGGATGGTCCATATCTCATTTTTTCTAATAATTTTTTTCAGTGTCATTCAGTATTTGAAATATTTTTTTAGTACCAATTAGTACCCTAAAATATCTTTAGTCTCAATCAATACCGTGATTTTTTTTTAAGATCCTAAAAGACTACTTCAGGTACTGACTGGTACTAAAAAGATACTTCAGGGTACTGAAAAATACTTCATGATCTTGAAAAAAAAAATTTAAGAATATTTTAGGGTACTAACTAATATTAAAAAGATACTTCAAGATACTGATTGGTACTGAAAAAAATTATTAAAAAAATAAGATCTAGACAGCCAAATCTCACCCCCAAAGGATAGGGGTGGAAATAGGCAAGGGGCCTGTGGCCAGGCCTGTTAAAAGCCTGGTCAGGCCTGGCCTGTCAGGCTAAAAGGCCAGGCCAAGGCCTGTTTTAAGGCCTGTTTTGTCTTAACAGGCCAGACCTAGGCCTCCAAATAGGCCTGTTAAGAATAATAATTATTTTTTTATAAAAAACATTAATTAATATCCCTCCGGCCTGTTTTCGGCCTGTTTACATTAGGCCTGTTGTCGGCCTGTATACTGTAGGCCTGTTTCCGGTCTGTTTGCATTTGGCCTGTTTTCGGCCTGTAAAAAATATAGGCCTCACATGTAGGCACTGGCGGAGCCAGGATTCAATGTTTGTGGGTGCACAATTAATGGGAGGATTCGGGGGCAGTGCCCCCGATTTTTTTAAATGTAGTTTTAAATGCATTAAGCCATAATGTCAAACATAACCTGAATCAGTGACTTGATTACTGAGACTAAATTAGTCTCACCTTAAGCCAAGATGTCAAACAACGCAATTAATTCAAATAGAACTACCAAGCAAGAAATGGAAGAGACAACCATCATGAAGAAATAATATCTCAAAATGGAGCTCCCAAAGGAAGCACCCCCAAAAAACAGAAGATCTGAAAGAAACCAACAGAGATTGCAAGAATCTTGAAGATAAATGACAGTCAAACTGTTCTTTTGCACTAGAATGGTCAAACACTTTTGAAATGATGCATGAAAGAAAGAAAAATCAGACCACAATAAACACAAGATATTTTCCTGGAAGAACAATAATGTAGAAATCAATATAATCTGACCTTTTAAATTGAATCAAAATCCAACGGAAACAAAAGAAGTAATTCAAACAGTCGTTCTACTTGAAATAGTTATGCAATGAACCATCTAGTAATTCCACCAACTGCAGTATAGAAACATGATATTTTGTGAGGCATGATGATTATAAAAGAAAAGAATATAAAAAGATATATCAGTACCTTGCTCAATAATAATATCAATCACCAGAGCAAGAGGTGTGTGCTTCTCAATTGTAACAATACCCCAAAAGGGTATGAAGGAAGGCCTCGAGACCTTGATCAAGAAAGAAAAGAAAAGGCAAATCACTTAACTGCCGCACTTCATTATAGGAAATTAGATAACAACGCATCATGATCATATAGAAATTCAGATATACCTTTTAAACTATTTCAGTAGGGGTAACATACAATTCACGAGAAGATAAAATCCTTTTGAATGCTATTTCTCACAAGTTCTTGAAAGGAGGCTGTATAAGTATAAATGATTTGTCCCACAGAATCTTCATCTTCATCATCACTTAGTTCAAATATAGGGTCTGCAACTATCTGATCTTCCAACGACTTCATTTTTGATAAAGCATCAGCGTGACCTATGAACATCTTTTCAAATACTAACCAATTAAGACGTGAAAATTAAGAAGGATAGCACATGATCATGCACATATTAAATTAGATCATATAAAATCTAATTCTGAAAACATCTCTAACACTTAGCAGTAATCCCAATGTTACATATTTGAAAAAAGAAGAAGCAATAAGTTATTCCTCCCATTGAATTCCAAATAACAACTTAAAATAGGAAAACAAGAAAATTTGTTGTGTAACCTCAACTTACCACACGACGCTAAATAAATTAGAGACAATCCACAATTTGTTTTTTAAGAAAAACAAACTTGCAGTATGGAGAGCGGACATTGATTTCTGAGTACAAATAAGCTGAGCCTACAGAAGAATGAGTATGCTATGACTGAATAATGAACAGTTACACACACTAAAAAACAGGATGACAGATGAAACAAGCTTCAAATGCAATTAATTAAGGACTAGCAATCTGTCGCATGCTCTGCAGCCCAACACAATTTAGTTCATGAAATTTTTCTTGCCAATCAAAAGTGGTAATGATAGTACACTTTCGAGAACACCACATACAAAATAGAGGATAAAAGCATAAACAAAGTAGCAACATTTACCTTGCAATTCGCTGAGGTAGATGGTGCAATGAATAGGGAAGAATTTTCGGGAAGCAAAACTAGCAAGGTGGTTTCAATCGGTTTGTTCCTTTTCTGTTTCGAAAAGCCTAGTTCCTTGTGAAGACGAAAGCAGATAGGAATCAATATAAACTACTAAACGTTGTAGCCCATCAGTCATGCAGACATGAAGGACGTCAATATCATTCAGCTACGGTACAATATGACAAATTGAAGTATTGAACCCAAAACCAAATGATTTTGGAAGAGAACTACAAAGACTGGAATGAAAATCATACTAGTATAGGTTGCATTTGAGGCAGCTATTCCATTTAGGGTAGGATCTGGGTACGGTGAACCTCGAGAAGAATTCAGAGAGGGGATGCGGCGGTGATGACCAGTCCACTTCGCGGAGGGCATCGATTAGATCTTCAGCTGTCACATTTCCCCAATCCATGACTCCGATTCCTCTCGTCTGCACAGCTAAAACCCTAGGAATAAACGAAGGAAAAGGGAAAATAATGGAAAAAGCAAAACAAAAAGTGTCTGAGCCCAGGTTTGAACCGATGACTTCTAATGTGTGAAACAAGCGTCATAACCAACTCGCCACCCCACGTGTTGTCACAAAAGTCCTTCAAAAAAAAAATATATTATCAAAATCTTTATGTCTGCACTTGCAGACACATGCACCAGTGTGGCTCTGCCACAGCACACACACACACACACACACATATATATATATATAAATACAAATATAATTATAATCTCTCTCAGGTACACACATGTTCGCTATCGCAAGTGCACGAGTCGCGCCAAGTAATAAAGTGACAAGTAGAGATCGTTTCTACGAGAATTTGATTAACAAATGATCAAATAAGAGGCTTAGTGAATTCAATTAAGTTGAGTCATGAAAAAAATTGATGTGGGAAGAGAATTTTGAAACACTACTTTTATGATTAGAAAGTGATAAATGCAAATGATTCTTTGATTTCAATGATTAAATGGAGCTCATGATTATGTCTCTCCTTTTCATTTCATAAAACTAGATCAATTTCCTCTCCAATAGTATTTCAATGAATATATGTATTAGTATAAGTTTCAAAAGCACTTGACAAAACTTTCTTAATTAACTCAAAATCAAATTTCTCTTTTCATTAAAACTTACAATCTCTTCCTATAATTAATGAAAATCAACTTTAAACAACAACTTTAATGTGACAATGCAATGTTAAAAAGAAAAGAAAATGTACTAGAATATTACCAATTTCTAACAATTAACAACACTATATCACTCTATTCCCACTTCCTTCCTCTCACTCTCTCATACACGACAAACTATCTCTCAAACTCTCTTTATCTCACAATAATTGAAAGAATTAATTTATTCTTCATAAGAAATTACATCAATAAACATACATATTTATTGTATAAATATCATAAGTTAAAAAAACTTTCGGTGGCAACACAAAGTCGCCGCTGAAACAAACTTTTGGCGGCGACAGATAAGTGTTTGATGTCGCCACTGAAAGTCATACTTTCAGCGGCGACATTAGGTAGTGAATGGAAGAGGAGGAGGATCAGCCGTGAGAAATGAGAGGGAGTGATCTGAAAATGTGTGTATGTGTGTGATTATGTGTGACCGTGTAGGAAGATGTGTGTGTGTGTTTATGATATTTGGGTGAGCTGTGAAATGAATATGAGGGAGGAAGGGAGTATACGTGGTGCTTTAAGAGAGGAGAGAGGGGGAAATAAATGCATAGGTGGCAAGCATGCAATATGAAAGAGAGTGTGTGTGGGGCTGTCATGAAAAAATGAGAATTGAGAGGGAGCATGTGACGTATAAAGGTGGGGAAAAAGTGGTGGTGTCTCACATGCAAGAAGTGTAGGGCCCACTTACTAAAAAAATACCAATTTGTTTTCCTACAAGGTTTGTGTTTGCAAATTTAGTCATTTTCCAATTATTGCAAACAATTACGTAATCTAAAATTAATTCTTAATTTCGTTTAAGGATTTCTCTTAATTAATTCCTTTGAGTCATAAAATATTATCTCACAAATATTTAGGCCATAAATTATTACCTAACTATTTGTCCTTAATTTACGAGAGAATATGCCTTAAATTCCAATTATTAGTTTTATAATAAGTAAGGCCAAATTTTCCATAATTAATCTCATATCATACTTTCATTCCCAAAATCCAAAATTTGGGATTTTAAAAAAATATACTTAAGATTTTCCCAAAAGTGCACTCAATACCAAATATTTTTTTTAGGGGCCAAAATAACTATGAACTTCCAAAATAAGTGTAAAAATATAAATTGACCATTTGTTTGAATTTTTTAAGGATTGAGGAGCAAAAATACATACATATGTCATTTTTTCAAATAGTGCTTTTGACACAAATGTTTTTTTAGGGATAAAAATAACTATGAACATCCAAAATATGTGCAAAAATACATATTGACCGTTTGTTTGATTTTTTTGATAGAAAATAGTGATATTATGATGTGGATGATTAAGAAATAACATGGAATATTAATTTGCTGACCGAGGAAAATTAATTTCCACCTAACCCTTTATCTTCACCTCATCGGCTCATCACTTTATCTTCACCTAATCTTTCCTCTCCTCTCCCTCTCTTCAAAAGAAGTAATGAGGTGAAGATAAAGAGTTAGGTAGAAATTATTTTCCCTTATCCAGTCAGCAAATTATTATTCCAATTTGTAGAAATACTTATACACTCCAAAAGCACTACGTCATCTGAACTCTGTCAAGTGAAAACATAACAATTCATATCATTTTAAAATAATTTTTCAAGATCAGGATGTATTTTTTCAATATCAATCAATATTCTAAAGTATCTTTTTAGTACCATTCAGTAACTGGAATATTTTTTGAAAATCCTAAAATAATTTTTACCAGTCAGTATCCTGAAATATCTTTTTAATACCCGTATATGAAATATATTCTTTTTTTTAATCTAAAAAAAGCACCAGCTTCACTATTTTGCGTCAAAATGATGCAGTTTTGTAGAAAATGAGGACATCAGACAGTAAGGGTAAACAAGGAAAGCCAGATCAAAACAAATAGCGAGGAGCGGTAATTTGTGTAACAATCCATGTGCCATAGCTTGAAATCAAAAGGATTGTCGTTTTCCCAGACATGGGAATACAAGTGTAGCGTAGCGAGCGCCTCGTCGTTTTCTTCTGATTGGGGTCTTTGTAGGGAATCTTTTTGTGGATTTTATCATTTATCCGGATTCGATTTTTTAATATATTTTATATGACACTAGATCCTAAATATAAGATACAATTAATTTTTTAGAGAAATTAAGAAATTTAATTAAATTACTTTAAAGTATTATATTTATCGTTTTTTGTTTAAACTAATTTTTTTTACTTATAAACTGATATAAATTTAATCATACATAAGTCTACTTTAGGTTTTAATTTAGTCCCTTAAGTTTAAAAAGTATGTTTTTAGTCCTTTTGTTCTAACATTGTTAATTCTCACTAACAGAAAATGATGACTTAACTATTAAAGCATGTTTAAACTTTAATTATTTAATATATCAATTTTTATAAAAATTAAAATAGAGGCAAAAAGATGTGTCTTCTCCTTATCCCCACCCTCCCGCTTGTTCGACAATTGCGTCTGCCCCCTGATACAATGCTCAAGGCTTGTCTAGTTCTGGATTATTAAGAGTTGGAGGTGAATTTTTGGCTGAACATTATCGTCACTGGACTATACTCTTGCCTCAACCTAAATGGGATAACCACCAAAAGTTTTCACCTTGCCTCAGTTCTATATCAAAAATCATCGCTACTGTATATGCTCCAGCGACACTAGGGCTTGATTTTAAGAAATTATAGCTATTAACTCAACACCTCATCCAGTCTTTCCTCCTCCTCCCTCAATGGTGGCCAGGTTTGAACAGGGAAGAAGACGGTCTTTTTGTCTCTATTTTAGTTATTAAATATAAAAATTATTATACTAAATAATTAAAATTTAAACCACATTCAATTGCCGAGTCATCATTTTCCGTTAGTAAGAGTTAACGGTGTTAGAATAATAGGACTAAAAACATACTTTATAAACTTAAGGGACTAAAATGTAACCTAAAGTAAATTTAAAAGACTAAAAATATACTATAGCTATCTTAAAAATATTAATTATAACTTTTAAGAAAAAATGTATAATGAAAAAAAAGAGAATTCCATATAAAGACGATTGAAATAAGAAAATTCTATATAAGACTGGTAAACTCAACATATCTTAAAATTAACCCATTGTAGAATATTTAATTGTTGGTTATTTTTCAATAATACCCCAAATCCATAGTCAGAACAAAAGTGGAAAGGAAAAGCCAGAGGTCGGATGTAACACTTGTTACCATCATCGCTTTCTCTCGTGTGCCTTGTGGAGCATGAACGACGTTGTGAGAATTACACCTCCTTAATTACAAGTTTCACAGCCAGCCAACTGGCAATGTCTATTTCTGATCTTTGTTGTTTTTCTTCCTATTTGCAATTCATGATTTTATTTATTTTTAGACATAGTCTTCCTCTCATAATCAGTGGAAACATGGACGATTCCATTTCTCTGTTTTTGGTATACGCTTGATTCACTCTATACAATATGCACATTCTGGTATAAGTACTCTCTTACTAAGGCATTGATCAAAATCATATTTTCTGCCGTTAAGGTTCTTACGTACGTATAACACGTAAACAATCTAATTTTGCTTTTTTTTTTTAATAACTAAAGGATATAAAGATAATTTGACCCAAATTCTAAATAATCCCTAATTGTGTCACATAACCTAATTAATAATATGCTAAATTTAGTAACCCAAATTAGAATTTGGGTAATTCAATCATCTTTATATGAGATTTTCTCATAAAAAAAATTGAACCCTCCAAATGTAAATAAAACAATCATGTATACGTTGCAAAACAAATTCATGTATTCAAATTTGATTTAAATATAAGATTTGAATCCACTTCATTTCTCAAATTTATTATTTTCCCCTAAACTACTTTTACTAACAACTTCTAAGTTTTTAAAAGGGTAGTTCCAAAATGCAAATAGTTAAATAGAGAGAGTGTGTGTGTGTATTAAAGTAACTAATTAATTAATTTTTTAATCCTTATAAATTATTTATCTAGCTTAATAATCCATCTCTATATAAATGTTAATCATAGGACCTGAGAATTGCTCGAGCCTGAAGGATATGCATAGTGATAAGAGCTTGGTGGAAGAGGTTTTGTCAGTAAGACCAACAAGTAGTAACTTTAATCTCTCATTTTTTGTATAACTATATATGTTTATGTATACCATATTTGTATGTCCCGCCTGTATAAGGCCAGCACCACTCGTGGCTCGATTGAGTTGAAGGGCCGACCATATATGAGGCCAACTTCCCGGTGGCTAGGCAGGGCCTAGTGCATTCAGTAATTTTTTATTATTAATTTACCCAAAATGTATTTCCTAACGCTAAGGTATTTGAAATTATTTAATGATTACTTGTATTACAAGCTGCATATGGAATGCAATACTTGTTGTTTGAATTTGAATACTTTATATGCTGTGTGGACTACTTTGTTTTGGTTGATTTACATATATTGTGTATGCTAGAATTTGAGATTAACCTGTTACTTTGGGATTCATCATTTTAATATCAAAACCTTCCAATAATCCAAGTCGTGGGCAATCTAGTAAACAAGTTCCTGGAGCAAGGGTGTAATAGCCCACCACCGTCAAGGAACCCCGTCCCCGAAGCCACGCTCTGTTGCATGCGTGGTGGCCGGCCCCCACTGGGGCAGGTATTGTTCCCTCCTCTAGAGAATTTGTCCTTGGGAATAAATTCTAAAAACGGATTCCAAGGGCTTCTTAGACTTTGGACTTATGCCTCAGGTCCAAGGTTCGAGCCCTTGGGAAGGCGTTCTTGGGAATTTATTCCCAAGGGACAAATTCCCTAGAGGAGGGAACAATACCTACCGCAGTGGGGGTCGGCCACCACGCGTGCAATGGAGCGTGGCTCCATGGACGGGAGTCCTTGGCGATGGTGGGCCGTTACAAAAGGGTAGTAATCGCTTGACTATAAGAAGGTGATAGTGATGAGGAATCATTTGTGATTCTTTTTCTGTATGTAGTTGTTTATATTCTTTATGACTTAGATATTATTTTGAGATAGCCGTAAGTGACTACTGGGATGTATATATTCAGTTAGATACTTATGACCTTATAGTAGTAGAACCTACATATGCTTGATATTGCTGCAGCGATTGGGAGATTATGTCACAAGCCCATAATGTGATTGATGAATGATTCAATTGTATAGCACTAGGTTAGATAAATAATAAAGACATACTATGATAATACCAATTAAGGATTAAGGTGCAATGGCTTTTAAATAAAGAGTTTAAACCACTTACAAAAGGTTTTCAATAGTTTTGTGAACTTTTAGAAAAGCCCATTCAAACTATAATGTTGGAAACTATGAATGGGTTAAGTTTTGAAATATTTTTGAAAAGGGTTTTTATTTTTCAGGTCCAAACCTGATTTGGTGGTTTAACTTCTTTGTTAATTGATACATCAGATGCATGATAGGAGAAGTCATCACTTTGTTCTAAGCAAAGAACAGGGGTGTCACACCAGAGTTTGGCCTCCCTCCATTAGATTGGGTTGATTAAAACAGGACACAAGCTTTAACTAACGATATTGTCTTGACTAAATTAAACATGTCTATCTTACAGGCTTATCCGGTGCTTCACAGATACTCCGTATTTTCTTACTGTTCCCTTTATTTCACTTCTGAATCAACATATTACAGAAAACCAACTCCCTCCCTATGATCAAAATACGACAAATGCGAATTTCCCCTTTCACACTTCAATTTCAGAGAGCCGTTTAGATCTTGAATCATTCTTCTTGTAATGGGAGTGCTATATGGTTCTTGGCAAGCAGGCAAAGATCATTCTTCTTGTGCATTGTTAACCCCGGTATGGCTTCGTGTCAATGTCTTGCTCCTCAATCCCATCGGCAATTCCCAATCAAAACAAGTGAACAAGATTGGCAAGCATTAGCTCCACAGTGATTACTCCCATTTGTATTCCAGACAAATCCTGCGTCCACTCCAAAAGGAATCACTCAAAATCATGGCCTTTGAAGTCTATTGAACAGTCGAAGAACCTTTCGGATAAAACTGTTCGGGTCTTTCCATGTCTCGTGGTCTCTCCCTATAGCCCATGCATTCACAAAAACTAGAGTATTGGCTTGAATCTCATACCCTTCTATGTTGCACTTTTCCATGGATTCTCTCGGCACGAGCAAGGGCGCAGTGGGAACAATCTCGAGTCTCTTTCACCGCTGCTCTTAGATAAGGAAGCCTCTCAATATCCTCTTCACTTATAAATTCTTTCTCGCCATATAACTTTCGATTTCGCCTCGTACTTTTTCATGACTCGGGATTCTTCATAAGTGAGGTCATCGCCCAAACTAATGTCGCCAAGACTCGTGTCTGTTCCTGCAAGAAATATATCCTGCATCCACAATATAATAAGACAAATTAATTGATCAGTAACCCTCAAAACATACAATTTAAATATTTCAGAGGAAAAAGACATATGAGACAACATTACCATGAGCAAAGCTTTGATGTGGTCCATAGTGAGATCAACCGAAGTTGAGCGATCATTCATTATTTGAAGAAAGATATCAATGACGTCTTTTTTATCAGTAGGATTTTTTGGATTCGTGTGGTCGTCGATGACTTGCTGGTAGAACATGTCGAGCTGCTTGAATGTTTTATCTAGTCGACTATAAAGTCCTCTGATTCTATCAATCCACCCCAAACATGGTATATAATCAGAGAAGTAAAATTCTGTCAACAAGGCCTGAGATTCGTGGATCAGTCCATGAAATCCACTTCCCTCGCTTACTTTATTGTCTTCCAACTCATACCTCTTCCCAAAAGCAATCCTACAAATCAAAGTTCCAGTGAAAGACATCATTGTCTTGCTGAGGTTGATTTCTCTGTGAGAAGCAGCAGATTGAGACAAGCTTCGAATCGTTCTCAAAACCTCGTCTTCCCGAATGGGACGAAACGAGTGGATGCGGCGAGAGCTAAACAGGTGAACCACGCACAATTTTTTCACTTCTCTCCAATAGTCACTGTATGGAGCAAAAGCCACATCTAAGCCATTGTAGGATAACTTATGTTGACCAAGTAAGGATGGTCTGCTCGCAAATACGAGGTCCTGGGTTTTCATAACTTGGCTGGCAATTTTGGCCGAGGAAACAACTATGGTGGGCTTGAGGCCGAAGCGAAGGAAGACGAGAGGACCATATTGCTTGGAGAGACGCCATAGATAGCGATGTGGTGCAGAGTTAGGAAGCTGGTGAAGATTGCCTATGAGAGGAAGACCAGAAGGACCTGGTGGAGGATGTGCTCTTGGTCTTGTTCTGTAGATAAGAAATACGAGGAAGATAGATGAGAAGAGAATGATGAGTACCAACATTTTTCAGTGTCCGAGGAGTCGAGCACTTGATACTAATGTGAGATGAGTGTTTTCTCAACTTATGTGTATAAACATTTATAAGCCTTCCAATCTCTTAACCAAACATGCTTTCGATGAAGAGATATTTACCACTTGTATCAATAGATTTGGCTAACCCTTCCTTATATGATTGCTTCTTCTCTTCATTCCTTGGAGAAAAATGTTAGATATTTTCTTTATTTAAATGAACATTCAAATTCAAATATGTAATCATTTGTATATAACTCTAGGGATAAAAAAAATTGTGGGTTGAGTTACGAAAATAAAAAAAAGAAATAGTAGGCTAAGATATATGGATAGAAATATATACAATTATTTTCAAATTTTAAATCTTTCCGGTGTAAGGGAAAAAACACATTTAAACCTAATGCTTTAGGCTTCTCAGTTTAGTGGATTCCATTTTGCAAATGAATCGACTATATTATCCACTTGAAAAGCAGTTATATATTAATTTTAGACGGAAAGGTATATAATAATTAGCAAGGATGACATAATTTATCTTTTGCATCCTACATGCGAGGGTTCTAACCAAAGGGGCTAAATTATAGATAGGCATATCCTATGCTCATCAAGCATATAGTGTTCAACATGGTTTTTGACCGATATTTGGTGCTTATAAAAAATCTACACACACATGTGTACTATTTAAAGTTGCATTAATACTCATATAGCCATGTTCTTGAACATCATGTTTCGTGATGCCAATCAAGTAATAAATAAATTAGGCAGGCTAACACTTGAATCAACCAAAAAATAGTTTTTTTCCCCTCTTTAGTGTTTTAAAAAAAAATTGAGGGGAGGGGAGCTTCCCTCTTTAGTGTTTTAAAAAAAAATTCATGGTATTGACTGAGACTAAAGATACTTCAGGGTACTGACTGGTATTGAAAAATACTTTATGATATTGAAAAATTATTTTAGGATCTTGAAAAATTATTTCAAGATACTGGCTGGTACTAAAAAGATATTTTAAGATACTGAATGATATTGGAAAAAAAAAATTATTAGAAAAAATAAGATTTGGACGGCCATATCTCGCCCCCAAAGGGCGAGCGCTCCCTGCTCGTCCAAAGAACAAGTAGGGAAAAGCCCCGCTTGAAATGGGTTTGCACAAGTAATAAACGGCTTGTATCGTTTAAGCAATGTCTTGAGTTCGAGCCTTATGAATGCAGAAAAGCTCCACTGGGAGACTCGTCCACCATAGCCAAGTGCGCGACGGAGTCGAATTCGGATTAGTCAGGACAAAGTTCTGGAAACTTGATGGGCAAAAAAAAAAAGAAAATAAAAAAGAAAGGAACAAGTAGGGAAACAAGTTCCATAACCATCCATGTCCTATAGCTTGAAATCACAAGGATTGTCGTTTTCTATTTTCTTCTGATATTTTCCTTTTACGGTTTTTGTAGGGAATATTTTTGTGGATTTTATCGTTCATCCGAATTCAATTTTTTTAATATATTTTATATTACATCGGTTTTAAATATAAGATTCAATTAATTTTTTTAGAAAATTTAAGAAAAATAATTAAATTACTTTAAAATATTTATATTTTGCATTTTTTATTTAAACTAATTTGCCTGACCTATAAATTAATGATATATAATTTAATCGTACATAACATATGATATAATTAAATAACTTATTTAGTTTCCTTAATTCCTTAAAAAAAGTCAACTGAGTTTTATACTACCTACTGTCCTAATTATAAGACCAAGTTCACTTTGTTGAAGAGATTAAGGAAACTAATTAAATTATTTTAGAGTATTTTTATTTTTTTCTCGAAACTAATTAGTTTGACTAATAAAATAATATATAATCTAAGGATACACTACATATGATATGATTAAATAAATTATTTAGCTTATTTAATCTCTCTAAAAAAAGATAATTTGATCTTATAATTAGGATCATAGGTAGTATTTAAGATGAGAATAGGTATTTGTTAAAGGTTTCGATCAATTGGCCCACATGACGGTGAGATATAGCGAAATGAAGTGATCTTTCACCACTTGTTTCATTAAATTTTCGTAACCCTTAAATTATGATTGATTCTTCTCTTTATTTCTCCAAGATACACGTGAGAAAATATAAATTTTTTTTAAAAAAAAAAACTCAAAACTATCATCATAATATCTTGAAAATGTTAATTATAACTTTTAAATTTTTTTGTTATAATAAAAAAATTGAACCCTCCACATGTAATTAAAAGAATCATGTATTCGTTGGCAAAAAAAGTCATGTATGATCAAACGGTTGAATTTAATTTAAATATAAGATTTGAATCCATTTCATTCTCATATTTATTATTTTCTCCTAAACTACTTTTATTTGACTGATAACTTCTATGTTTTTAAAAGGATAGTTCCAAAATGCAAATAGTTAAACAGAGTATTTTTAAAAAACAACATATTTTTTTTAAAAATAATAACTGATTTAATTAATTTTTTAATCCTTATAAATTATTTTCCTAGATTAATATGGGAGCAGAGGGAGTATCTATTTTGAAGAGGACGACACCAGGAATGTCGTAAAGTTTAACTAGGAATGTTTCCATCAATTTGTAGCATCATAGACTATGATTCATAGTCAAGTTTAGACGGAATCGTAAATAATAAACGAAATGACATAATTTGAGATTTAATTTGAAATTCTGATTTGTATATATATGGTTCCGGTAGTAATTGTGCATATCTTTGCTGGATAATACAGACAAAACGTTGAAGCAAATATAGCATGATTGATTTAAGTGCTAGCCTGCCCAATTTATTACTTTCTACTGCTCCAGTCCTAAATATTTAACATAATTTGTAGTGTAAATTGTACTATAAATTATGTTCTATATTGAGGACCGGAGGTAGTACTTAACTTCTGGTATACCAAACATGATATTGAAAGCCACATTCTATAAGGCTATATATATACAAGTATTAATGCAACTCTAAAAACTATGTTCGTGAGTATGGATTTTTTACGAGCACCAAATTATTGGTAAAAAAAAAAAAAAATTAACTGGGATAATGACCAGGAAAAAAATTGCTCCATTTTTTATATGTCCGGGGCAAAATTGCCCCTTAACCCTTAAAATATTTATATTTATCGTTTTTTTTCCAAACTATGTTAGCTAGCTTATGAACAAATATATAATCTAATGATCGATACACAACATATAATATGATTAAGTAACTTATTTAGCTTCCTTAATCTCTATAAAAATAAAAAGTCAATTTTATTTTATATTTAAGACCTAAATGAGTAGTTTGAAAACAAAAGTTGTGATAAGAAGCTGAGCTACGTACGCTAGCATCAACAAGTTTTGTTTTATTATATATTGTCTATTATATACTTGAGTGAAAATGCATGAGCACGCACCCTGCTGATTGTCTTTGATTGTCTTTCCTTATTTCCATATCATCCTGTATTCTCCTCTTGTTGTGCCTAACACGTTTTCTTCATCGAAACTGTGACCATGAATTGTGCATATCTAATCTTATACGTGGCCCGTCTCTGGTTTTGTTTAACAATACATACACTCACACACCTCTCTCTGAATTGTGGAAAGTTGCCTCTCTTCCCAACCAAGGTCCATAGCATGAGCATCACGGCAAAATATAAAACACATGAGCTAGACTCAGTGCTAAAAATTAAAATAAGAGAGCCTCAGGGCAATGCAAATAGAGACTGGCAGGTATCTCTCTATAATGATGACTTAATTATGTGATGTCGATACAGCGAAGAAGATTCAGATTGTCCAGAATAGAAGCATGCATGTGCTTAATTATGGCCCATTTTACAATCATGGATAGAGGCTTCTGCCAACAATTAGGCCCTCATCCATGTGACAGTATCGTTCAATACAGAGGCGAGACTTCTTTTTGTGAGATTGATAAGTGATCTGGGACGTCCATTTTCATATATAAAGTTATCGTGACCGTCTTTCACTTTTCTTCTCATTTCCCCAGGGCTCTCGGAGGGAAGTAATAACACCCTCTATTATCAGTATCTCGACTAATTTTAAGGTGGGTGGTTTTTCGATTATGTAGAATAATGTCTTTCAAGTAATTTACGTACGGAAGTGGGATTTGGGATTAATGGATTGGCATGGAATAATATATCATTGTTCTTGGTTCATGCCAGAGACAACGAATCAAGTGGGCCGGTCTTTATTCCTTACAATAAAGAGAACATAAACTAAGGTTTTATTATTCAATAACTCAGAACCACTACAAAGCTGATAAACTAGAAATGTTGTTTAAGACAAGGAAGCATGCATAACTGCTAACTGAAAGCGACCAAGGATAGAGAGAGATATACGGCAGAATAGAAATTTATTTGAGAGAATTAATGAGAGAATCCTAATCCCAAAAACAAAGAAGAAAAATAAATGAAAATAAAATGTTAAGGTATGAAAATGCACATGAGATTTTCTTAAAAGTGCCCCTCCTAAAAACAAAAAAAAAAAAAAAAAAGGTTAAGGTGCCAAAATATACTTAAGATTTTTCCAAAAGTGCACTTAATACTAAATATTTTTTCCAGGGGTAAAAATAATTATGAACTTCCAAAATAAGTGTAAAAATACAACACTACTACAAAAAAAAATATATTATTACCCTAAAAGACGTCCTTATTTTAAAAAAGGAAGTAAAAAGTGTAGGCGGTGGCATTTTCATAATTATTTACCTGAACTTTGAGACTTAGGCGTCCCAAAATAAATTTGGGACACCTTAAATATGACTTTTGGCGTCCCAAATCATATTTAGGTCGCCTAAAATTAGGTTAAGCATCCCAAAATATATTTCAAATGCCTAAAATTAATTATCCAACGTATTTTTAAAAAAAAATTGGTGTTAGGGAATTTTTTGGCGTCCCCAAAAATATTTGGAACGTCTTAAATATGACTTTTGGTGTCCCAAATCATATTTAGGACACCTTTATGTATACTTTAGACGTCCTTAATCTAAAATTGGGATGCCTAAAAATTCAAATCTCTTATCTTTCACGTGCTTCGTGTCATGTCAACACAGCCCTCTCTCTCTCTCTCTCATACACACCTTTTTGTCCTTCACTTGTCGTCTCCTCTCATCCCAGCCACAGGTTTTTCATCCTTCACCTTTCCCACGCCTCAATTCACTCCATCTTCACCTCTACGCCTCACTTCACTCCATCTTCACCTCCACGCCTCACCTTCCTCCATTTTTACTCTCTTGCTACCGTCGGTCTACCTTCGTCACACACAGTGTCGCCGGCGAGCTTCTACTTCACAGTTCTGACGATGGTTTTTTTGACGCCAAGTCAAGATCTGAGATCGAGAAACTCACCCGCGACGCTGTGTAGGGAAACCCAACCCGATTTGTTTCTTCTCTCGCAGCCGCTATTGAAGGCATTGGGCTTCAGAAGAAGGCGTCTTTAACTGATGTTTCTCAATGGTCATATCTAAGTTTTCTCCCTCGTTTCTTGTTTGTATCTATCTATGAATCTGAATCTTATTGTTCTTTGGATTTCTTCTACATTTTGTGCTGTGAATCGTTTTAGTTCTCATATCTAAGATTTCTTTTGGGCTAAAAATCATCCATATGTAATGTGTTGTTTGATTTAGTGGCATAAATATTTGAAATCTAACTAGTTTGGAAGATATAGCTGTCTGCAAAGTGCGAATATGAAGATATTTGTGAATTGGGGGGTTATTTTGGTATGTGTATATAATGTCCAATCCCTTTACTTTCTCTCTTTCTCATTGATTCCAGGCCAGAAGGCTCGCCGGAGAGACCCTGGAAAATATCATTTGAGCTTTTTTTTTTTTTATATAAAAAAAAGGGGTCTAGACGTCCCAAAAACAAATTTGGGATGCCTTAAATATCGGTTATGGCGTCCCAAATGTAATTTGAGACGCCTTAAACAGAAGTAATGGCATCCCAAATATTTATTTGGGATGCCTTAAATAGGAGTTATAGGTCCATATTTTCATTGGGGACGTCATATATCCCTATGAAAAAAGGACGTAGTAAGTGAAAAAAAAGGGACATTATAGCCTCTTTTTGTAGTAGTGTAAATTGACAGTTTGTTTGAATTTTTTAAGGATTGAGGAGCAAAAATACATATACATATGTCATTTTTCCAAAAGTGCATTTGACAAATGTTTTTTTAGGGATAAAAATAACTATAAACATCCAAAATATATGCAAAAATACATATTAACCGTTTGTTTGAATTTTTTGATAGAAAATAGTGACATGGAGAATGACGTGAATGATTAAGAAATAACATGAAATATTAATTTGCTGACCGAGCAAGGAAAATTAATTTCCACCTAACCCTTTATCTTCACCTCATCGGCTCATCACTTTATCTCCACCTAATCCTTCATCTCCTCTCCCTCTCTCTTCCAAAAGAAGTAATGAGGTGGGGATAAAGAGTTAGGTAGAAATTATTTTTCCTTATCTAGTCAGCAAATTATTATTCCAATTTGTTGAAATACTTATATCAGTATCTCGACAAATTTTAAGGTGGGTGGTTTTTCGATTTTGTAGAATAATGTCTTTCAAGTAATTTACGTACGGAAGTGGGATTTGGGATTAATGGATTGGCATGGAATAATATATTATTGTTCTTGGTTCATGCCAGAGACAACGAATCAAGTGGGTCTTTATTCCTTACAATAAAGAGAACATAAACTAAGGTTTTATTATTCAATAACTCAGAACCACTACAAAGCTGATAAACTAGAAATGTTGTTTAGGACAAGGAAGCATGCATAACTGCTAACTGAAAGCGACCAAGGATAGAGAGAGATATACGGCAGAATATAAATTTATTTGAGAGAATGAGAGAATCCTAATCCCAAAAACAAAGAAGAAAAATAAATGAAAATAAAATGTTAAGGTACACATGAGATTTTCTTAAAAGTATGCCTCCTAAAAACATTTAAAAAAAAATGAATTGAAAAAGGTTAAGGTGTCAAAATATACTTAAGATTTTCCCAAAAGTGCACTTAATACTAAATATTTTTTGAGGGGTAAAAATAACTATGAACTTCCAAAATAAGTGTAAAAATACAAATTGACCGTTTGTTTGAATTTTTTAAGGATTGAGGAGCAAAAATACATACATATGTCATTTTTTCAAATAGTGCTTTTGACACATGTTTTTTTAGGGATAAAAATAACTATGAACATTCAAAATATGTGCAAATTAAAATACATATTGACCGTTTGTTTGAATTTTTTTGACTGAAAATAGTGATATGGAGGATCACGTGGATGATTAAGAAATAACATGAAAAAAGTGGTATAAATAATTTATTTTGGGTTAATGGAGATATTATTGAAGTTTCATCGGTTTAGTTTTGAAATTTGAAGAATAAAACTATTATTTTCAGTTTTTACTACAATAATATATTATTATTATAATTGTGTATTTTGAGTTACATAAGTTATAATTGTGATAATGTAGAGGTTACTGTGACCGGTGATTGTTCACATTTTACTCCTCAAGATAAGGTTTAGCTTGGAGTTGAGGTAACCGTGGTTAATTTATTTCATATGTTTGTTTTGGACTGTAAGGTGTTTTTTAAACCTTATTTCCATATATACTACTGACATGTGTTTTGAAAATTATATTTGAATATGTAGTTATTTCAGTGAAGCAGTATATTTTCTATTCTGTATGTATGTATGAGTGAATCTTGTTATTGAAATTGTTGTTGTGATAATTGTTGTGAGCTGTTGTATATGGAATGATAGCTGTTTTGGGATGACTGTTTATTTATTGTAAAACCGAAGACTTTATTTTATACGCTATAATATTTTGGTGGATCCGCAATCAAGACTAGTATGAAAATATTTTGGTGTAGACCTTTTGTTGTGATTTAGTGTTGTAAGACTCGTGGGTTGTGTATTTTTCTATTCGATAATTGTGCCCAAAGTTAAAAAATTTATGTAGGGAGTTTGTGGGCGGGATTTGTGCCCTGGACTCCGATGTGCGTATGTTTGGAAAAGAAAAGGGTTTTCCTTAATCGCTTATTAATCCAGTTTTGGGAAGTCATTATGGTTAATTAATGATATGTGAGGATCGGAAGGGTCTTTTCATTTTCATTGGAAAGAGTTCAAATGATATTGTACTCCTAGATTACGTAAGTATTTTTATCCAAGTTGTTTCTTAATCATCTACATCATCCTCAATGTCACCCTTTTTAGTCAAAACTCAAACAATCAATGATCAATGTGTATTTTTACATATATTTTGGAAGTTTGCATTTACTTTTGCCCCTGAAAAAAACATTTGTGTTGGGCGTACTTTTTGAAAAAACTCATATGTATTTTTGCACCTTGACCCTTAAAAATATAAACAAACAGTTAACTAACAATCAATGTGTATTTTACACCTATTTTGAAAGTTCATAGTTATTTTTATCTCTAAAAAAATATTTGGTGTTGGATATACTTTTAAAAAAACATCATGTGTGTTTTACACCTTAACCCAAAAAAAAAAAAAATAGAACCTGACTTTCCTCCTTTACCCTTATTGTCCGCTACCCTCCTTTTCTACAAAACTGCGCCATTTTGGCGCAAAACAGTGAAGCTGATGCCTTTTCTTTAAAAAAAAAAATATTTTATAGTACTTACGAGTATTAAAAAGATATTTCAAGATACTGACTGGTACTGAAAAAATACTTCATCATCTTGAAAAATCATTTTAGGATCTTGAAAAAATATCTTGATGTATATTTTAATACATATCTTAAAATAATTTTTCAAGATCATGAAGTATTTTTTTCAGTACTATTTAGTATCCTAAAGAATCCTTTTAGTACCATTCAGTACTCTGAAATATTTTTTCGAGATTTTAAAATATTTTTTCAAGATCATGTATTTTTTCAATATCAATCAATATCTTTGTTACGGATTTATATAAGGCCCATTAATGATGCGGCCCAATAACAGGTAGATCTATCATGATCACCAGCAGATCAGATAAGATCATAACCAACCTACAATCAAGGAGATAATCAAGGGAAATATCTATCACAAGTAGAGGGCCCATGAGCCCAAGACCAACAGGTACACTCTATAAATACGAGTTAAACCCTAAAGGTACACATCTTCTATCTTCTACGCTCTCTCTTATTTGCATATACTGCACACAGAGCACACACCCCACGCCCTTTGGCTAACAGCCATCCGGTAATCCTCGAACTACGTGGACTTTGATCCCTCTTCAGGGTACGTAGGCCCTAGGAATCACTCCTAGGTCAAGTCCCAATCAACATCAACATCCTAGCCCCTCAGGGCTAGACAATCTGTGTTCTACACCAGAACAGTCTTAAAGTATCTTTTTAGTACCATTTAGTAACTGATATATTTTTTGAAGATCCTAAAATAATTTTTACCAGTCAGTATCATGAAATATCTTTTTAGTACCCGTATATGAAATATATTCTTTCTTTTTCTAAACAAAGCACCAGCTTCACTATTTTGCGTCAAAATGACGTAGTTTTATGGAAAAGGAGGACAACGGACAATAAGGATAAACAAGGAAAGCCGGTCAAAAACAATAGCAAGGGGCGGTAATTTGTGTAACAATCCATGTGCCATAGCTTGAAATCAAAAGGATTGTCGTTCTCTAGACATGGAAATAAAAGTGGAGCGTAGCGAGCGCTTCGTCGTTTTCTTCTGATTTTTTCCTTTTGGGGTCTTTGTAGGGAATCTTTTTGTGGGTTTTATTGTTTATACGGATTCAATTTTTTAATATATTTTATATGACACCAGATCCTAAATATAAGATACAATTAATTTTTTTAGAAAAATTAAGAAAGATAATTAAATTACTTTAAAGTATTATATTTTTTTTTTGTTTAAATTAATTTTTCTGACTTATAATAAACTGATATAAATTTAATCATACATAAGTTTACTTTAGGTTTTAATTTAGTCCCTTAAGTTTAAAAAAATATGTTTTTAGTCCTTTTTATTATAACATTGTTAACTCTCACTAATGGAAAATGATGACTCAATAATTAAAGCATGTTCAAATTTCAGTTATTTAATATAATTAATTTTTATAAAAATTAAAATATAGGCAAAAAGATGCGTCTTCTCCTTATTTCCTCCCTCCCTTGTTCGACAATTGCGTCTGCCCACTGATACAATGCTCAAGGCTTGTCTAGTTCTGGATTTTTAAGAGTTGGAGGTGAATTTTTGGCCGAACATTATCATCAACGGACTATACTCTTGCCTCAACCTAAATGGGATAACCACCACATGTTTGCACCTTGCCTCAGTTCTATGTCAAAAATCATGGCTACTATGCTCCAGCGACACTAGGGCTTGATTTTAAGACATTATAGCTATTAACTCAACACCTCATCCTGTTTTTCCTCCTCCTAGGGTTGAACAAGGGAGAAGACGGTCTTTTTGTCTCTATTTTAGTTTTTAAATATAAAAATTATTATATTAAATAATTAAAATTTAAACCACATTCAATTGCCGAGTCATCATTTTCCGTTAGTAAGAGTTAACGGTGTTAGAATAATATGACTAAAAACATACTTGATAAACTTAAGGGACTAAATTAAAACCTAAAGTAAACTTAAAGGACTAAAACTATACTTTAGCCTATCTTAAAAATGTTAATTATAACTTTTAAGAAAAAAATTATAATAACAAAAGAGAGAATTTCATATAAAGAAAGTTGAAATAAGAAAATTCTATATAAAGTCAATAAACTCAACATATCTTAAATTGACCCAATGTAGAATATTTAATTGTTGGTTATTTTTCAATAATAACACAAACCCATAGTCCAAAGAAAAGAGGAAAGGAAAAGCCAGAGGTCAGATGTCACACTTGTTACCATCGTCGCTTTCTCTCGTGTTCCCTGTGGAGCATGAATGACGCCGTGAGAAATCGCTACTATCGCCGCAGTGAGAAGCTGTCGCTTTTGCCATGAGGGACCCTATCCACTATTGCCGCCGTGAGAAGTCACCACTTTCACCGTTGTTAGAAGCCGCCATTGTTACCGTGAGGAACGCTGTTAGGGGAAATTGGGAGATTTCTAAAAGAGATTTGCACAATCATGGTTGCTTGGTTCACATGGTTTCCATGGTTAACCAATATTCAGATTCTAGTGCTGGAAATTAACAGTGCTTTCGTATGAATTTGATTGCTCTCATAGTATTCTTTCTCTAACCCCATTTATGATTGTGCAAATACAATTTAAACCTTCTTAATTACAAGTTTCACAACCAACCAACTGTCAATGTCTCTTTCTGATCTTTGTTGTTTTTCTTCCTATGGGCAGTTCATGATTTTATTTGTTTTCAAACATAGTCTTCCTATCAAAATCAGTGGAAACATGGACGATTCCATTTCTCAGTTTTTGGTATATGCCTGATTCACTCTATACAATATGCACATTTGAATGATATAAGTACTCTCTTACTAAGGCATTGATCAAAATCCAATTTCTGTCATTGGATTCTTATGTATAGCACATAAACAATCCAATTTTGCTTTTTTTTTTTTTTTAAATAACTAAAGGATAATGAGGTAATTTGACCCAAATCCAAAATCCCTAATTGTGTCATGTTACACCCTTAGCGACCTCGCCTTCACGGGTGGCGGATAGAAGGATTCCCTTTTTTTAATTATCTTTATTTGATCTAATTACTATTTATTAGCATGCATCAGAGGTTATTGAGATATAGTATTTCCCGGTTGGATATCAAACAATACTAGTATAACTAAAAGCAAGTAACAAAATATAATCATCGAGGGGTTAAATACACAGTCATCCACCAATGCCTACGAGGCCAAAAGAATATACAGTTATCCCAACTTTAAAGTAAATAACAAAATAATATTCCCACCGCCACCATCAACTCAACTACTCATGTCCAATAGTCTTATCCTTCTCTCCAGATGCAACCCTCATAGTACTACCTGAAGCTTTACAAAAATCTGGGATTCATAAATGGATTCCAGAGTAACCATTAATCTCATATGTAATGCATAAACAGTGTATGTATGTAACCATAATTAGGAAAACACCAAATAATAGCATTCAGTAACAAACGTGCGGTAACACAAATACAACATACCAAGTATACCGTGTTAACTGTGGAAGGACTACAGGTCCTAGAAACAAACGCAAGACTACTCAACAAAGCAAGCCCCGGATCCACAGCGCTAGGAAAGACACAGTACTCGAGCTCTGAACCCAAACCACACTGTATGCACACAATGCATGTCCTTTTTCAGGAGACATGGGTCCACAATTATGGAAAAACAAACATACAAGGTAACACAAGGCATATGAGGATTAAGGTTACTACATAGTAGTTGACCAAAATTATCAGTATAATTTTTCCCCAAATACGCGAAAGTCAAAGTGACTCTAAAATAATCAAAATATAAATATAAATAACTCCTCTTTAAAATAAAATATGTATTTGTTGACTTAAAAATAGTCATTCTTCAACTAAAAATCTCTCAATTTTATACTAAGATCATATTTTTGAACACTTTGAAGGCATTAGAAACATCAACAAAATTAGTTTCTCACGTCTATAAGGTTGGCAGACACAATAAATTCCCATTTTCAACAACTATTTTTCTTCTATCATAATAACCTTTCTTCCTAAACTTCAAACCTTAAGTTCAATCCTTTATTCATCCTTTTATCTATTAATCAGACCAATGTCATGAGCAAAAACGCAGGGTACTACCACTTTTAACTTAAAAATAATCATAAAATCATAAGGTGGTTAAACTATAGCTTACTTGTTCTTGGTATTTCTCCCACTAGAAATTTGATCCTTTACGTTTCTTCTTCCTCCTTTCCTCAGAGTCAACCTTTAACATATCAAGAAAGAAGTTTTCCTTTAACATCATAAACCCACGTGGTAGGAGCTGAGGTAGAGGATGAAAAAGTGAGTATACAAAATATTTACCTTCCTCTTGATCGTTGCTCACTCTCCTTGTGTCTTCTTGCCTTCCTTTTTCTCTTCTTCTCGCGCCACCAGCAGCAAAGAAAATGAGAGTGGAAAATCCTTTAAATAATACTCCAATACTTAATCTAGATTTCTCTTCACCATTCACCATTCTAGAGAAAATAAAAATCAATTTCCTTATTCTCCCAGCCGGCGGTTTTTGAGGGGTTGGAGGCAAAAAATTTCTTACTCCATTTTATCTCTCTCTCACGTTGGTTACTAGGAGAAATATATATTTTTATTTCCTTTGGCATTTCTTCACGTCAGGCACATTGAGAAGAATTGGAGGAAAAAAAAAAAGTGTGTATCCATGCCTCAACCCACGCGATCCTCCCTCTTCCCTTCTTTAATTAAATTGTATAGTCTCATCCATCAATTCTATAGGTCATAAATACACCTAAAACTAGATCATTAATTCCTACTTTTTCCCCTCTTTTCATGCGACGGCTACAGATGGGGAGCAGCTACGGTCCACTACAATGGATCGTCCATTGCCCAAAAAATGCCTACTAATTTATCGCATGTGGTACACACTACCGCATGTGGTAAATTATTAAGCATTTTTATTAGGCAAATGAGGGCAACAGATGGTCCACTGTAGTGGACCGTAGCCACTCCCCTAAGATATAGATGGGGGAAATGAATTCTATTGGTTTTATCCTATTCTCTCCCTCACGTCCGACACCATAAGAAATATGGGGAAATATTGTGTTAAATTTTGCCTTGTTTCACGTGCTCTCTACTTCTCTTCTTCATTAATGTTGAGTTGTCCAATCATTCTCATCTCTTTCTAGTCCACAAGTATACCTATAGCCAAATCATAATTTTCCTATTCTTTTCTTCTCCCACATCCAGCGTCCTTAGGGAAATATGGGGAAATATTCTGCGTTTAACTTTGTCTTGGTCCAAATGCTCACTCCTCTCTTCTCATTAATATAGTCTTCTCCAATCAATCTTTATCCCACTTACTCCCTCTTTCTGTGACGTGATGATGCTAATGGGGAAAGAGTGATTTTATTTTGTATCATATAAGTTTCATCCAATGTTTATCTTTCTAAGACACATTAGACTTATATTGAAACTCCACTAATTTTTCATCAAAATTCCCCCTCCTTTTATTGGACGGAAATCATGAAAATAATGAGGAAAAATATGTATTTAACTTAATTGGCTTTACTTATTTCGAATTATCCATAACCAAATTTAATCACCATATTTTGAATAATTCCACCTTATTTTTAAATAATTAATTTATCCTGTTAGAAAAATAAATATCACTGACTACTACCTGGTGGAAATTTATATATTCCAAATCTTTCTTTTCCATTAATTAATTATTCAGGTTGAAGGAAAAAAATGTATAAATAAATATCCTTGACTATAATCTTGATGAAAACTCATATTTCTCATTTATCAATCCGAAACGTTAGTTGCATGAAAAATGAGGATGTTACATGTCCCATAACCTAATTAATGATATATTAAGTTTAATAACCTAAATTAGAATTTGGGTAATTCAACCTCTTTTATATGAGATTTTCCCACAAAAAGTTGAACCCTCCACATGTAATTAAAACAATCATTATTCGTTGCAAAAAAAATTCATGTATTCAAGTTGAATTTGATTTAAATATAAGATTTGAATCCATTTCATTTCTCCTATTTATTATTTTCCCCTAAACTACTTTTACTAATAACTTCCAAGTTTTTAAAAGGATAGTTCCAAAAATGCAAATAGTTAAATAGAGTATTTTAGAAAAACCATACATACATACATACATGCATACATGCATCCATGCATGCATGCATGCATAGGCATACTACATACATACATACATACATACATACATACATCCACGCACGCACGCACGCACACACATGGGCGCATGGGCGGAGCGAAGTATATCACTTGGGGGGCAAGTGCCCCCCTTAAAATGACAACGTTTAAAAAAAAAAAATATATATATATATATATATATATATATATATATATATATATATATATATATATATATATTATTTTACAATGCCATTGATATTATTTTACAAGATCATTTTACAAGCTGAGTTTCTCTGAGCATTTCATTAAACTTGCCTGCCTTTTTTATTGTTTAATTCATATATCTCTTTGATCAGTGATTATTCCATCTTGATTGTTTTGATCTGTGATCGGTCCCCCCTGGTTGATCAACGGGTTAGGTGAAGTTCCATTTTCAATGAATTTTCTTTTCAATATGTTTGTTTGGTAGATATATTATTTATTGATTCATTTTTGTCATTTGCCATTTTTTAGGATGGAAATGTATTTAGATTCTTTTTTTACAAAGTCAAGTAGTAGTGGAACTAAAAGTTCTTAAAAAAGTTTACATATTCAGTGATTCTGATCTGTGATCGTTCTTAAAGGTTTTTAATGCATTTTTTAGGATGGAAAGGTATTTTGATCTGTGATCGGTCCCCCCTAGTTGACGATATTGATACGTGATTCTTTTATTTTTTAATGCATTTAAAGCTTTGCTAAAAAAAATTTCGGGGGCGCTGCCCCCGAACCCCCACTTCCCCCCACCAATGGTGCCCCCCTTCCATAAATTTCTAGATCCGCCCTTGTACATACATACATACATTAATTAATTTTTTAATCCTTATAAATTATTTATCTAGCTTAATATGGGAGTGGAGGGAGTATTTATTTTGAAGAGGACGACACAAGGGATGTCGTAAACTTTAACTTGGAATGTTTGCATCTAGCTAGCATCATAGTCAATTTGTAGCATCATATGCCAAACATGATAATGAAAGCCACATTCTACAAGGCTATATATATACTCAAAGTATTAATGCAACTCTAAATACTATATCTGTATGGATTTTTTATGAGCACCAAATTATTGGTGTAAAAAAAAAAAAATCATGTTTTGTGATTCTTAGCGGCTTAGGCAGATATCATTTTTCTTGTGTGTGGTTAATCCCGGTGTGACTTCTATGTGATGCCTTGTTCCTCAAATTCATCTAGCACTTCCCAATAAAAAATGACATAGATGACATGTGAATTACCAACTTAGCATATTTGATCAACTAATGGTTACAATTAATTGGGATAACGGCTAGAAAAAATTGCTCTATTTTTTAAATTTAAGGGGTAAAATTGCCCCTTAACCCTTAAAATATTTATATTTATCGTTTTTCTCCAAACTATGTTAGCTAACTTATAAACTACTATATAATCTAATGATTAATATATAACATATAATATGATTAAGTAATGTAACGAGCCACCACCACCAGGGTCCCCACCGGGATGCGGGACCTTTGTCCCCACAGAGCCTCTGCTCCAAAGCCTGCATGGTGTCCGGCCCCCACTAGGGGGGTTTTGTCCCCTCCTCTAGGGGTTTTGTCCCTTGGGAAATTAATTCTCAAGAGCACCTCCCCAAGGGCTCAAACCTTGGACCTAAGAGCTGGGACATAAGTCCAAAGCTTAAGAGCCCCTTGGTATCCATTATAACGGCCCACCACCATGGAGGAACCAGTCCACGACTGCCGTCCCTTGGGCCTAACCTCCTGCACGCGTGGTGTCCGGCCCCCACTAGAGCAGGAATTCTCCCTTCCTCTAGGGGTTTTAATTTTGTCCATTGAGAAATAATTCCCAAGAGCGCCTCCCCAAGGGTTTCGAATCTAGGACCTAAGACATAAGTCCAAAGCTTACGAGCCCCATGTATCCATTACACCACAGACCCACTTTGTTGGCATATACTCTGTGGATCTAACTGAATGACGAAATTTGAAGCGTATATATGAATTCCACCAAACTCTTTCTGTTGACGAAAAGTCAGCCATATATATCTACATAAAGTCATTGTTTTTTCTGAATTGGTTCACGTAATGGGCTGTTTAAATATTGATTACATTTTTATTAATATTACACCCCTAATTAATTTTCTTCATACATTCTCTTTTAATCATTTTTCTCACTACCACTCTCTTTTGAAAGATCATTTAAACGCTCTAACTCTAATCAGCTACTCCATCATAATGATATTTAAGCTGAAAGAAAACTGTTGCTTAAATAATATCTTTAATCTCTGATCAATTTACATAATTGTTTTTGGTGAAATAAATTCAGCATAGGTGATGATGTTGAGATGAGGGATCTTAGACAAACTAGAGTTTAGCCTCCGTCCATTAGATTGGGTTGATTCAAACAGGACACAATCTTTAACTAACGATATTGCCTTGACTAAATTAAACATGCATCTATCTTACAAGCTTATCCGGTGCTGCACTGATATTCCGTATTTCCTTACTGTTCCCTTTATTTCACTTCTGAATCAACATATTACATAAAACCAACTCCCTATGATCAAAATACGACAAACGCGAATTTCCCCTTTCACACTTCAATTTCAGAGAGCCGTTTGGATCTTGAATCATTCTTCTAGTAATGGGAGTGCTACATGGTTCTTGGCAAGCACGCAAAGATCATTCTTCTTGTGCATTGTTATCCCTGGTATGACTTCTGTGTCAATGTCGTGCTCCTCAATCCCATCAGGCAATTCCCAATCTAAACAGTGAACAAGATTGGCAAGCATTAGCTCCACAGTGATTACTCCCATTTGTATTCCAGGACAAATCCTGCGTCCTGCTCCAAAAGGAATCAGCTCAAAATCTTGGCCTTTGAAGTTTATTGAACAATCGAAGAACCTTTCTCGGATCAAACTGCCTGGTCTTCCCATGTCTCAGGGTCTCTGGCTATAGCCCATGCATTCACAAGAACTAGAGTCTTGGCTTGAATCTCATACCCTTCTATGTTGCACTTTTCCATGGATTCTCTCGGACCGAGCAAGGGCGCAGGTGGGAACAATCTAAGAGTCTCCTTCACCACTGCTCTTAGATAAGGAAGCCTCTCAATATCCTCTTCACTTATAAATTCTTTCTCGCCGTATAACTTTCTGATTTCGCCTTGTACTTTTTTCATGACTCTGGGATTCTTCATAAGTGAGGTCATCGCCCAAACTAATGTCGCCGCACTCGTGTCTGTCCCTGCAATAAATATATCCTGCATCCACAATATAATAAGACAGATTAATCGATCAGTAACCCTCAAAACATACAATTAAATAATGCAGCGGAAAAAGACATGAGAGACAACATTACCATGAGCAAAGCTTTGATGTGGTCCATAGTGAGATCAACCGAAGTTGAGTGATCCTTCATTATTTGAAGAAAGACATCAATGACGTCTTTTCTATCAATTTGAGGATTTTTTGGATTCACGTGGTCGTCGATAACTTGCTGGTAGAACATGTCGAGCTGCTTGAAGGTTTTATCCAGTCGACTATGAAGTCCTCTGCGCTTCCTTTTTTATTGTCTTCCAACTCATAACCCTTCCCGAAAGCAATCTTACAAATCAAAGTTCCTGAGAAAGACATCATAGTCTCGCTGAGGTTGATTACTTTGTGAGAAGCAGCGGATTGAGACAAGCTTCGAATCGTTCTCAAAACCTCGTCTTCCCGAATGGGACGAAACGAGTGGACGCGGCGAGAGCTAAACAGGTGAATCACACACAATTTTTTCACTTCTCTCCAATAGTCACCGTAAGGAGCAAAAGTCACATCTAAGCCGTTGTAGGACAATTTCTGTTGAGCAAGCAAGGATGGTCTGCTAGCAAATACGAGGTCGTGGGTTTTCATAACTTGTCTGGCAATTTTGGCAGAGGAAACAACTATGGTAGGCTTGAGGCCCAAGCGAAGGAAGATGAGAGGGCCATGTTGCTTGGAGAGACGCCATAGATAGCGATGTGGTGCAGAGTTAGGAAGCTGGTGAAGATTGCCTATGAGAGGAAGACCAGAAGGACCTGGTGGAAGATGTGGTCTTGCTCTTGTTGTTCTGTAGATAAGAAATACGAGGAAGATAGATGAGAAGAGAATGATAAGTGCCAACATGTTTCTTTGTGCGTGGAGCTAAGCACTCGATTCTAAGTTTTATAGACAAGAAATATAGAAAAGAAAATAGAGGAATGGTTGCCATTTACGGCACGAGTCGGCGCGCATATAAATCTCCTGCAGCTATTAATTTTTCATAGCTTGAAATGGAAAGGAATTTTGGTCCAAGACGCGTCAATAAATGTGTGGAAATAGCGGCCGGGTGCCTTTATTGTCATTTCCTTCTTATTTTTCTTGGCTTTGTCCCGAATCATTTTGGGATCCGGCTGCGGCTTCCCAGTCACTACCATCCTCTTCTGCAATACTGCATTGTTTTGACGCAAAACGATATCTAATACGTTTTTTTGAAATATTCAGGGTACTAATAAAAAATACTTCAAGATGTTTAAGATACTAATTGATATGGAAAAAATACTTCATGATCTTGAAAAATTATTTTAAGATGTTAAAAAACTATTTCAAGGTACTAACCGGTACTAAAAAGATACTTTAGAATACTGATTGGGGATACTAGCTAGTACTAAAAAAATACTTCATGATCTTGAAAAATTATTTCAGGATTTTGAAAATTTGAAAAATTATTTTAAGATGTTGAAAAAATATTTCAGGTACTAACCGATAGTAAAAAGATACTTTAGGATACTAACTGGGGTTACTGGCTAGTATAAAAAACTAATTTATGATTTTGAAAATTTATTTTAACAAAAAAAAAATAATTAGAAGAGACAAATTTAAAGGGGCACTAAACACATCTTTAAAAAAAAGAAAAAAGAATAACTAAGTGATAAATTCAAGGGGGGCAAGCCCTCTATGTAGGTTCGCCTATGATGGCAGCGATTGGGAAGCCTTAGTGGACCTCAGCTGGATCCATCATTTTGTGGCTTTACTATTCTTCGGATTCAGGATCTTTGCCTTACTTGTAAGGGTTTCCATCAATTGAAGTGATTGAAGATCTTTGACTTACTTGTTCATATCTTTACTTATAAGGATTCAATGGGAACAGCCATTGAAGAGTTTAAAAATAACTTTTTAATCATGATTTACGTAATATAAGGTAAGTATGTAAAATAAATGTTGTCTCAACTTATGGGCATAAGCACACATTTAAGCCTCCCAATCACTTAACCAAACATGCTTTTGATGGAGAGATATTTACCACTTGTATCAATAGATTTGGCTAACCCTTCCTTATATGATTGCTTCTTCTCTTCATTCCTCGGAGAAACATGTTAGATATTTTCTTTATTTAAACGAACATTCAAATTCAAATATATATATAATCATTTGTATATAACTCAAGGGATAAAAAAATTGTGGGTTGAGTTATGAAAATAAAAAAAGAAATAGTAGGCTGATATATATATATATGGATAGAAATCTATACAATTATATTCAAATTTTAAATCTTCCCGGTGTAAGGAAAAAAAACACATTTAAACCTAATACTTTAGGCTTCTCAGGTTAGTGGACTCCATTTTCCAAATGAATAAACTAAATTATCCACTTGAAAAGCAGTTAAATATTAATTTTAGACGGAAACGTAAATAATAATAAGCGAGAATGACATAATTTATGTTTTGCAATTCTAATTTGTATGGTTCCGGTGGAATATATCTTGTTACACACCTACCGGCCTCGCCCTTTTGGGTAGTGGGTAGTCTGGCCCTTTGCTTATATTCCATTTTTTATTTATTTGCCCAGGTTAATTTATGTCATTCATCAGAGATTTAGTAGTAGAGCATGCACCGGTTTGGACAATAATATACTGATAAAAATACTGAGGGATAAATTTAACCTAGAGGGTTTAATATACAGTTATCCAGATAATTGTGCCTGATAGGCCAAAATAAAATATTACAGTCATCCGGTAGTCAAAATAAATATCCAAAAGAGAGTCACCAACATCCACTACCACACTAGCCTTACTCCGGAGCCTTACCTTTGTCTTCCTGCTCCGATCTAGATGAACTGCCAGAGGGCTTAAAAGGGGCTGGGATTCAAAATTGAATCCCAAAGTAATTATTAATCTCATCGAAAATGTATGAACAATGCATATAGAAAAAACATAAATAAATAAAAATACCACATAACATTCAATATCAAGGCACACAGCCAATTCCAGAACTACCAGTCCTAATAGCACACAACACAAACCACCAGGTACAGCACACAACAAAGTCCTTAGTGCACACGGCATGTTCCGGTTCCATAGCGCTTGAAAATAAATGATAACTAAATGTATATAACATAACATGGTACAATATATATACACAAGTCACACTGAGTATATGAGTATCAAGGTTACTACCTGGCAGTCGACTACAGCTAAAAATTAATTTCCCCGGCACAATATGCAATTAGACCTAAAATAATAAAATATAAATATAATTAAATTCCACCTCAATAAATATTTCCTTTGATGATTTAAAGTAGGCCCAATCCATGTATCTATATTTACTAGAACCCTTTTCTTATTAATGACTTTAATATGGGCCAAAAATCCTCTATTTTCGTTATTTTCCAGAAATTTCTAATAATCAGTGACTGATATTAAAAAATTCATAATTAAATCTAGAAAAATTATTTTGGGTTGATTCCAAATCCCAAATAACCCTTAATATGTCTATTTTCAACCAAAAATACTATATTGGGCCACCCTTAACCTAAAATCCATTTATAGCTCAAAATATCTCTATTGTCCGAAAGAAAGTCCAAAATCAGAGGGTCATTTTCAAAAATTAATTTCTCTTAGCACATAATTTAGAAAAATACGTGTTACCTATCAAATTAAATATTATTATATTTAATTTGATCTTGTAAAATTTCATGGCAAGTGGACATCATTTACTATCCCAAAATTGCATCATAACCTCACTGCCTGCACAGGGTTTTCATGGAAAATTTCAAAACTTTGATACAATTCAATGCCGAAGCTTCCAAAATTCCTACCGAACTTGTATCCTGCACAATTTTTCATTTTAAACACAATGGAAACATCCAATTGAGCAAAATCATATTCCTCCTAGGTCCCTTGTTTCTTGCCGAAACTAGCAAGAAAGAACAAAACGTTTGATTTTCAGTTCTAACACCGTAATCTAGTCTATAATCATTTCTAATTTGTTGTTCGAACCCTTAATCATACTCTAACCCCATTTAAGAATTTGGGCAGCAACTCCCCATACATTTAGGGCTCCCAACATTTCAAGATTACAAGAGAGTACCACCACAAATCAATTCACCAACTCAAATCCACTATAAGGAGGTTCAAAAATCACTAACCTTAGCTTGACCTTTGATATTCTTGTAATTTTCTTCTTCCTTGCTTACCAAAATTTTCGGCCCCCCTTCATGAACACCATACAAAGAGAGATTTTTGGGTCAAGAAGAGTTGAAAAAGGATGCTTAGAAGAGATGGAAATGATTACTTAAAGTTTACCTATTGAATTCTTGAGTTCTTCCTTTTCCTTTTTCTCCTACAATTTTTTTTGACTCTTCCTCTTTTCCTTGCGTGCTGGATGGCTCTTGTGTGGGGAGAAGAATTGATTTAATGGCAATTAAAGGGTCCAATTCCGATGGGTTAATGAAGGGAAAAAATCAACCTCCAACTAGCCCATTATTTACTAATTTACCATGATGTTAATATCCAACTATTTAGTTGAAATTTGTTTGGCCATTTTCCTTCTTCTTTCCCCTTAGTTTGGGTCAAAATTTTAAGGGAAAATTACGCATAGGTCCTAAGGAACAAAAACAATTACAAAAAAATCCCTTGAAATCATAAAATTACACAGAAGTCCTAAGGGATTTTTTTGATATTATTTGTATTAACAACAGGAAATGCCTATATTTACAACAACATTTGAACACCTGCCCATTTACAACAGAAAAAGTCATATTTACAACAGGAAATGCACATATTTAAAACAACATTTAAACACCTGGATTTTGAACGTAGAGAGGTCATTTACAACAGAAAAATGCTAGATTTACAACAGGAAGTGCTGTATTTACAATACAATTTAAAATCTGGCTATTTACAACATAAAAAGCCATATTTACAACAGGAAATACATATATATTTACAACAACATTTAAAAATTTGGATTTTATTTCCATACAAATAATATTAAAAAAAAAAGTCCCTTGGGACTTCTGTGTAATTTGGTGATATCAAGGGACTTTTTTGTAATTATTTTTGTTCATTGGGACCTGTGCGTAATTTTCCCAAATTTTAAGCCTCACTTAGGATGATTTTAGTCTACTTTGTTGACTTATAACCAATGCTCATGTTCCAATAAATTCTAAATAATTATGAGACATACAGCACAATTTCGTGGAAATTGTAATTTTAACCCTGCTTCAATTTTTCTCTTAACTCCTAATAATATTCATGAAACTTCTTCTCATTCCTTTTTGGTCAAATTTAATACACAAAAACAAGTAATTTTACGACCACATCTTATTCTGATTATTACACACAATAACCTATATTCATTAACGCATAACTTCATTAAAAGGAAAAATCATATATATATATGCAAATAACTTCACATTAATGTATGTGAAAAATTGGGATGTTACATATCTTCTCTTGACACAGACAACGTTTAAGCAAGGGTTAACTAGTAAATCTATTCCGGAAGTATAGACCCAAGAGCAATGTTGTCCTGAAAGTTTTTCTTGTCTCAATGTTGCGTTGGAAGTTTCAGAACGTAGCAATGTTGCCTTATTCGGTTAAGAAATTAATGTTGACCATGAAAAAATTGATGTTGACCGTTAACTTTTTAATAGAATAAGGAAACATTGCTATGTTTTGAAACTTCCAGGATAAGATTGAGACAAAAAAAAAACTTATAAGATAACATTGCTCCTCAGCAAAAACTTCCTAGACAAATTTGCTACTTAACCCTTTAAGCAAATATAGCATGAGTAGTGCATACGCCACTTCATCAAATCTCTCTCTCTCTCAAACACTCACTCACGCACAATTTTGGTTTAATTATAATTTTTTTTTTTGAAATATTATATTGATAGATATATATTGCTCACCAATAATTAATTACAGTGGTTATGACTATTATAATGCTAACGGATAGTTAAGATGTTTGGTTGATTCAAGGTTAGCCTGCCTAATTTAATTATTACTTGATTGGCATCACGAAACATGATGTTCAAGATCATGGCTATATATATGAGTACTAATGTAACTTTAAATAGTACATGTGTGTGTGTAGATTTTTCATAAGCACCAAATATCGGTCAAAAACCATGTTGAACACTATGCTTGATGAGCATAGGATATGCTTATCTATAATTTAGCCTCTTTGGTTAGAAATCTCACATGTAGGACTTGGGAGGTAGCCAGTTGGCTGACTCTAACTGAAAGTATCATTGTGATTAACACAAATCCTTGAAAAGAATCTCACCAACAAGTTGGTTGTTGATTGAGATGGTAAACGGTCTCATCTCTAAGAAGAGAAGAACACAAATTCAGATCTTATGAAGTGCATTTGTTGAGAGAAACAAAAACCTTTGACAATTCTTTTTATAATGAACAATCTTATAAATTTTCACTTATTACCTCTCTTATATTATCTTTATAAATAAGAATATAATTGAAAACAAAAATATATATCTTATGTATTTGTTATTTTTAATTAATATATTGAATCGCGTGATTTTTAAAGGTTGTTGGTTGTGAAAATGATGGGGGAATATTACGATTACTACAACGAAGAGAATTTTAAAAGAGGATTTTCAATGATTGAGAGTTAAAAAATAAAATAAAATATTGAGGGACAGGGTACTAACTTTTAACCAGAGGGACAAACAATACCTACACTTTTTATGCTAAGGACCCGTTTGTTATAAAGAAAGTTTGGGGAAGGAAAGGAACTTTGGAGGAGGGAAAGGAAAGGAAAGGAAGATTTGAAAGATGAGGGAAGATGGCTTGAGTTGTTTGGTAGGAAGAAAATGAAGAGGGAAAGTTGGTAAAAAAATTAGGAAATGTCTATTTTACCTCAAAAGAAATTAATTCAAAATAAAAAAATATTTTTTTCTAAAATATATTTTAAAAATATATTATTGTTAAGTTCGAACTTTTGAAGAAAAAATTTCCAAATTTGAACTTTCCGCCAAATTTGAACTTTCCAAAGTTCGAACTTCCCGCCAAATTTGAATTTCGGGGTAAATGTTAAAAACCATCTTCCGAAGATGGCAATCCTTCCATTTTCGGATGGAAAGCACTTTCCTCAAATGAGGGAAGATGGACCTCACCGGAAGATGCTGATGACTTTGTGTAACAAACAACCAAAATCCATGGGAAGATTGGGATCTTCCCTTTCCCTCCCCAAACTTTCTTTGTAACAAACGGGTCCTAAGTTGGGGCTGCCTTACACGGAAAGTTGCTTCGAAACGATACAATTTGAGGATCTCAAATATTTGTACTGTTTCTAATTTTCGCCATTTCTTTAAATAATTTTATTTAGGTACACAAAATTCATTATTATATTGCTCGTAGTCGTAGTGTTGCCCCTAGCTCCTCAAACCACTATGATCAATCCTTTGGGAAGCTTCAAGAATAAATTTAAAACAGGACATTCACGTGCTTGTTACAATACCAAAGTGTGCGATGATTTATGGAGAGTCTAAATTTTGATTACTGTGCGAGCTTAGTTTTGAAAACATATATGTAATCTGCGTACGTCCACAACTATGAACAAATTAAATAGGAATGAGTGTGAATTTTTGTTTAATTAATTTGGTGAAAATTTGTTTAATTAGAGCGGTTGGTTTAGTACGTGATCATGTCGCACCAATTTGGTGATTTGTGAGTTTTATCTAATTCAAATTGTCAAATTATTTATAATTTTGAAATGTTTTGATGTTGTAGCTAGGGACGGCAATTTACAAATAACTTCAGGAAATCACGAAATGGCGCTCTAATTATATCATTAAGAGACACGGTGTCATTGTACTTATCACTAATCAAAAGGTGAGATAGCAATTAGCCCCTTCATTTCACTAAAACAATGCCTGATAATTAATTAACCAATTAACCTTTCGTCATATATAATACTCCCTCCGATCTTAATTATAAGACAACATTTGTGAATTAATCTTGGTCTAAATTATAAGACAATGTTCTAATTTTTGTCAATTTCTTCTTAAAATACCTCTATTGATACTTTCTCAATAATAAGTAAACATAATAATAAATTAATAATGCACCTATATATTCTGTATTGCTTGCAACTCCTTAATGTCATATACACCTCAATTCTATTGTATTACACAAAAGTGATAGTAGTTAGAGTTGAGGAACCTAATATCTTGTAAGACCCATTTAAGGAAACTCTTTCGGGAGCGGGACTCATGATTGTATAATAACAATGAATGATGCATTTTTGTTATATTCTAGAAATTTTAATTTTTTTATTGTAATGAAGCAGTAGCATCTAATTGTTCAAAAAAAAAAAAGCAGTAGCATCTAGAGATAATTTTTATTT